>OX493344.1:3775000-5025000 GCA_950371115.1 Anania fuscalis | reverse complement strand
ACGCACCGCGACTGCGCTGCCGGCTGGGATTGGTTGTTAGCTCCGCGCACACGCGTCTCTAGAACGAGGATCGTCTTGTAAGATATCCCCACTCTTTGCCCCAACGCTCAACATCAGTGACGGGTACTGTATAGATTAACTTTTGAAGGTTTTATACAGGGTGAAAAAAAAATGGGACACTTCTTAAAACCACGTCATCAGCTGGTCATATACAACAACTTTTCATATGAGAGCAACATTGAAATCGTGATTTTATTTTCAGATGCTCCATACATTATCATCGAGGTATGCGAGTAGGTTTGTATGGAGAAGCTGAAAAAAAATTCTCGATTTCGATGTTGCTCCCATAGAAAAAGTTGTTGTATATGACCAGCTGATCACGTGGTTTTAAGAAGTGTCCTATTCTCTTGTACACACTGTATACTTAATTCACTTGGCTAGTTATTTTCATTAAGAAAAAAGTTTTTAAATCGCGTTAGATTTGTATTATTTTAAGGTTATCTTCGCCAAGATTGTAGTTAGGTACTTACCAGGTGCAATCCTCGGGCGCGCAAGTAATAAATAATTCTTCTAGGGGGCGTAAAATTCAAATTCAGCCAGGATTATTATGATGGCACTGAATCTCGCAACAATTGAAGGGCAACATATACGATATTCTAGTGTGATGTACACTACACTATATTCTTTATATAAACAATTTCGCACAAAAGCGCACCCAACATCTTACCTCTCTGTCTTTTTTACCTGACTGCCAAGGAAGGGTTATGTTTTTGTTTAAAGATAGTGATACAAGATGTCGGATGTCAAAATATTATCGAGGATCTATAATACTCACCAATTGTGAAACCCTATTTACCGTATTGCAATAAATAAAGAATATGAATTTAACCGTCAACACACTACACTCACTGTGTCCCTATTCTGCACACTAACTGAACTGAAAATAATATTATGAGGGTAGATGAAGAATCTGCCTCTCATACGGAGTGAAGACATCGCTGTTCCAGTCAGCCTGTGACCACGGTCGGTGTAACCCGATCGAAACGTCAGGCAAAAGAGGTAACATTTTGTACCTAAATTATGATCGCGTTAATTCCCGTTTCATTGAGTTTTAAATTATGCAACGCGAAAGTTTAAAAGTAATTAATATGAATTTATCTGAAGAAATTGGGCAACGTTGTGCAATGATATTCAATGTTGCCAAACTTGTTAGCAGCAAATGGTGCACATCAATTTGCTGTGCTGTTGTATATTTTATGATCAAACGCACCGTTTATCTGTAAACAATACACACTAATTATAAATATTACTTTCTCAAAACAAACTCTCCCACTTTCTTCAAAATTTCGTTCCACGCAACCAGATTGTCCCTGATACTGATCCCTCTACTCCTCAGCCAGGCTATGGGGGATTAGATTGACTTCCTGGTCAAGAACCAAGTCTGCATCGGCTCAGCCTTCCCCTTCATGGAGACATGACCACGGTATGTTAACTCGAACTGCTCGTCATGGTTGTCTTCTCTCATCAGGTAACTGCAAAGAAATATTGGGTTAATCGAAAAGCGCACTGTTTGATAGATCAGCTAGATCTGGCATCCAATTCAAAACCGTTTGATAACAATTTCTCTATCGGAAAACCAAGTGACTTTATATGATTTATGGGTAAATATTGGACAACATCACAAACATTGCTCTGATCCTAAGGTAAGTAGCTAAAGCACTTGTGTTATAGAAATTAAAAACAACGACGGTACCACAACACCCAGACCCGAGACAATATTGAAAAGTTCGTTTTCTACGAGTACATTGACCCGACCGGGGATTAAACCCGGAACCTCAGAGATGGCGACGCCATATAGTCCGGCGTGCTCGCCTGTCGGCTATGGAAGCCGTCAAGTAGTTCAGGATTAGTGTCACATGATTTACCGATCGTCAATTTGTTATCGAATGGTTCTTAATTGGGGGCCCTAGGCCTAAGGTCTCTTCCTAAGTTTAGTATAACAGTTGCCCTGGTTTTAATACTATAATGGTACAAAAAGACAGGGAATTTCAAAATCAGGCCTGTCAATGACAACCTCCGTAGCCCAGAGGTGACAATGTAGAGAACAAACTTTTCTACATTACTATATTGTAATATAAAACTATATTGTCTTGGGTCTGGGTGTTGTAGTACCGTCCTTGTTCCTGATTTCAATAACACAAATGCTAAGCTACTTACTTTAATATTAGAGCAATGTATGTGATGCCCAATATTTATGTATTTATCATTCAAGAGTTTAAAGTAAGGGAGCTAACCATCATTGTACTACTTGACATAAAAGAAAAAGGTGCCTGAGTTATAAAGATTTAGCGCGCACACCGCGCGTAGGCAGTACTTCCCTGATACGCGATGAAAGCTGCAGGTAGCTGGATATTTATGGACAGTTTTTAGCGCTAGCTAGTGCAGTGAGAGCCAAAAAGATTTTTCAGAAAAGGGAGACAGAAATACTATGTGTTGTCCCATGCAAAAAAAAATATACCTCGGTTTTTGAGATTTTAATCGTTTTTTTTTTCTTATCAACGTATTTCCACAGTATATATCTGTCATTATACGGTCTTAATTTCCTATATGTTTTGTTGTCATACGGACGGAACCATGTGCCACGGATGTCTACAAAATAGCCTGAGACAGTAAGGCTTCCCAACGCAACCGAGGTAAGTAGATTAACGCACTTAAAGGTTTTCTAGAAAAAACTGTAGGGCACAAAGTGATTTCCTATTAATGCGGTTTTGACTGTTAAAGTGTGTGGGTGTGTTTGGAAATAGACTGTAGTATTTTTTTAGTGTGATATCTGTTATAAAACGTGCATGAATAGTGTTATGTCAATGTATAAAAGTACATTAATATTGTAGCATAAACTTTCTGAACTAAACATAAGTTATTGTTTTACAATTTCAAGAAAAATAAGACAAAAAACAATAATTATGTACTGAAAACAAAGACAATCTCAAATGATTATCGTCTTATATTTTTAAAATTCAATTACACTGGGTACTGGCTGACTGAAAAAAAGCGCGCGAATAAAAAACAAATCTCATGTCAAAAGTGAAGTCTTCTAATTAGTTATTTTAGGATATTTGTGAAATTCTGATAAATTCTTGTAATAAAATGGATTCATTCATGGATTTCTACTTCGAAGAGGTGTTCAGTACTATGGAGAGAGATTCCTTGAACATGCGGTTCAAGAGGAGAGAGCTCGTCGAGTATTTCAGTACTGTCATTGCAGGATGTGCCAAAGGTTGATTTTTAATCAAAACCAGTTTTACGGCTTTAGATATTTTTTTACCGTAAAGAGTGTAGAAAAAACAAACAATAACAAAGTAACATGACATTTTAGTGTTATTTTTGGACGGCTACCTTGGTCTAGTAGTTTTTCCTAACAAATTCGCGTTCACCTGTTTGATTCCCGTTGGGGGCAAATATTTGTGTGATGAGCACGAGCGTTTGTTGTTAATTTATAGATGTTAGATATTGTGTAACTGTATCTTTACGTTATTCAGGTCGCCATTATAGTGAGCTAGGCTAAAGGATCATTTGGCGCTAAATTATAATAAGTGTCATTGTTGAAAGATTACTGCGAGAATAATAAGCCCTCAATTGTACTATACCAAAAAACACTGCCATGTTCTCTGAGCCCCGTAAGAAATACTTATTCTCATTTTACAATTTTGAGCGATAATTTTGTGATTTGATTAATGAGCTGTTTATATTTTTTCTTTAAAATTGAGGTTTTCCTTGGCACTTCACTACTGTTACTTCGATAAATGAATGAAATAATTTTCAATTACCACTGTCAAAAACGACTAAAATATCTCGGCACTATTTTGATACTATAATAGTATTACGGATTCTATATTTTCCGATGCAATTCCGACGCAATTAAGATTTAATGATAAAACAAGATGGTAATTCACTTTTGTTTCAATTGGAGCTAAAACGAATCATAAAAGAAAGAAAGCGTTGCAAACCCATCCGATAAGGTTCAATAATTGCGAATCATTTAACCAGAACTAAAATTTATTACTTAGCTCGTCTTTTGTCTGATTATTAATGATGTACCAGTAAAACGTAAATATGCATTTTAGTACAAATAGTCGTTTGATTCATTTATGTTCTTTTTAATAGAAGTAGGCTGGCTAAAATTAGTCACTCAATTAAAACGTAAGCGGTAGACACGAACATTTTAAGTGCAAAGATTTGAAAAAACTTGCAGAAGATTGGAAAATTCCAGGTCAGGACCGAGTTGTATAAGTTTACGGGGAGACAATTGCACAGCATTTGGATGGAATAGTTTGTTTTTTGTGAGTTTGCATATTAAGTTCGTTCCAAATGGTTTTAATTTAATAACGAACGAGGTTTAGTAAGGAACTTAGATTTACACTAAGAAGTTCATCAGATTCCTGTCCGCACCACCCACCTTTAGCTACGAGTATGCTAAATAACTGGATATAATATACAAAGTCGTATTGTAAAGCAGGGTCTGTCCTACTTATTTGTTTACAATTTGTATTTCTATTCAGCTAATATTATTTGTATATCTTTAAAGTGATTAATATTATAAGTACTTTATTTTAAGTAACACCACATTATTTTTTCCGTAATAAAGTATTATAAAAATAGTCTAGACTTTGTTTTTAAAGTCTAGATCTAGACTAAGGTACGCTTCGTTACTTTTTATCTCGAGAATATAATAGTTTTCGTGTAGTACGCACAAAAGTCTTTTCAGTATCTAATAACAACATTTAAAAGCAATCTCGTTAGTGTAAAACCGAAAACAAGCAGACTCATATGCTAGGTAGCGAATTACATGTTCGCAAAATGGCTTTGTATTAACAAATAGATCATCCACATCTAATCAAAAGATATCTTTGTAAAACACAACACAGCGCCTGAACGCTCGTTGCAAACCCACCGTTTATCTGACTGCTTATCTTTCAGGGCAAAACAAATCGGATGATGCTTCATGCAAGAACTTCGTGCAATCAGCTCTCCGTTACCACAACACCTGTAAGTCTACCAATGGAGATGTATGTCTTATGGGGAAGTACCATAATGTCTTGTACATTGCTATGAAGCTAGCCTTTGATTGGAGTCTTCAAGATAATGGCACGGTTGCTGCATTGTTGGATGAACTATACGCTTGTGAAAAGACTTTCGAGCGTATATTTTTGGGTAAGTTTTGATTGAAAAAATAGGAGGATCAGTCATTTTTAGTAGTTATTTAAGTATTAGATCAGAACTTGTTCCAATCGGTACACTATAGAATGCCTAAATTAAATCTAACTTATACTGACAAAGCCTAAGAATGCAAGAATAGTCATTGTTAGTATGTCTTACGGTGCTGCCAGCCAAATAAATATAACTTACTTTGTTCCGAAAGATTCAGGAATATGTAACAATTATGGCTCTTGCATTATTTTTATTCATTAGTTTTAAGAAAACCACTTTGACTGTATTATTACTATATTTCATACATACATATTAGGTGCTCATTGTACTATCTTTTAGGCTTAGCTCGTTTTAAAGTAAAGCTGAAAAATCACACAATTTAATAATAATTTCTTTTCAGGAGCTATTTTTGGCACATCTGCACCTTACTTCTTAGCAGGGTGGAAATCAGACTTTATGGATAAGGAAGAAAACGTCCACGCATTAGTTTATTTTCTCGATCATGCTACTAACGCTAACCTTGAATATAACGAAGGAGATAAAACATATCGCTTCATAGACGTTCCTTTAGAAAGTTGTGGAATGGCATCTCCAGTTAGAGTCGTCATACAAATGGGAGCTGCAGAAATGCTGATGATACTTCTAAGATTTGGAGCCAGAATATCATCGGAGGCAGTATCAACCAATCCCGTAGAATCAATTCTGGATAGACTAAAAGAATATAAAAGAGTGTATCCATACGAATTGGTCACATGCCTAAAATTGACCTTAAGAGTTGTTCCGAAAGTAAATTTTACAGTAGATAGAAATATTTTTAGAAATTTAGGTTTGCCTGAGGATTATAACTACCAAAGAAAAATAGCGTTGGAAAAATATGGGGAGATGCTGGAAGACCATCTAATTCCGTCGTCTAGATGTGGCTTGAGACCGGTGGAATTGAAACACATGTGTAGATGTCTAATAAGAGAAACACTTTGGAAGAATTTTGAGCTGCCGTTTGGGATTCCAAAATTACCTATACCTGTGTCGTTGCAAAGATATTTGGATTTGTTTGATGATTAAAGTGTTTTTAGAAAAAAACTCTTTGTTATTTTAAATCATTAAACTCTATGGCGAGCTTACTCTTGAGTGTGTTAAACTGGTTTTCAATTGTACATTTAATGAAAAGGAGTCTAACCTGTAAGTATCCTCACTGACGTTGATGGTTCCAGGGATGCCAGTGGTCTCGCACCGACTGGTCAAGTTTACAGTGTTGCCAAATAGGCAGTAACGTGGCATGCGGTGGCCGATGACACCTGTCACCACCTCACCAGAGTGGATACCGATAGTTATACCCTGTATAAAACAGTTAGTGGATAAGAAGTAAACTGAAGTTATTAAATAATATAAACTAAAGAAGCAATTATTCAGAACCATAATCAATTTCCACCATCCATAATTTACAGAAAAGAAACGGAATATTGAGATGGACAAAAGGGAAGGCGATTGTCTCAATGACCAAATTTCAATGACGTAATAGTACGAATTATTTATTTGATTCGTCCTATTCCGGTTGTAAATTGTGGTCCTTTTTACCTTAGTTTAACCCTTTAACTCCCAACAAAAATAGGTAACAATTGAACAACAATGGTCGTGTTACCGCTTAAAAGAAGTTGAAAGATTAAACCATTTAACATCATTCAAGCCACAATGGCAATTATCAGTCTTTATTAGTTGGTCAAATGAATGAACAAATTAATGAATAATAGTTTAGGGAGCTGCAATATACAAGACTAGGTGATATAGATAGTTCTGAAGTTCAAAAAGAATCCTAAAAAAACTTACCACAGGTTCTCCATCAACAGTCACAGTCTGCGACAGGTCCATCATCTCAAGAGCCAGCAACGAGATGTGCTTGGCATGAGCCACCTCGTACTCAGGTAGACCTGACACCGCCATGTACTTGTCTCCGACTGTCTCCACCTTAACGACGTATGCGAGAGTTTAGCGTTAGTTTAATACTTCACCCATTTCTTTAATATACTGACCACCATCGGAAACCCGACCTTGGCAAGAGGGAGAATACCATTTATTTTTGAAATAAATGTATAAGCTTCAAAGATTGCCGAGTCAGTAATCTTAAGCAGAGAAATCACAGGGATAAATAAATGCCCACATCTCGCTTTCAAAACTTCATAATTGTCATACGCCTACTATTTTGGTGGTGTAGTAACAGCAGAATATAAATACTTTAAGACGCGACATCAAAGGACTCACCTTGTAAACGTTAGGGTTCCTCTTCGGATCAGTTAAAACATCGAACGCTGTGTACAGATCATTCAGCATCCTAACAATCTTCATGGCGCCCTTGTGGTCAGTGTGCCTCGCACAGTAATTAGCGAAACCCACAATGCCACTGAAGAGTAAGGTCACAGGGTCATACCGACGAGCTTGGACTGGGCGGCAGTGACGAAGCTCGGTAGCAACGCTTATTGGCAGTACGGAGTAGAGGAGCCTGGAATTAAAAAGAGATTATCATCAGCTGCCCAAAAGACTGGTGTAGTTGAGTAACCGTGCTCAAAAATAGTTAATTCAAGGTTGCTACGTTCTTTTATTTGTTATTCTCTCGACCAACCACGGGCTTCTTTTATGTAGTTTAGCCAGTCATATCTGTTCATTGATAGGTCGTCATATATTGTCCTTATTTACTTGAAAATTTTAATTGGAAGCGCATTACAACATACTCTAACTTCAGCCAATAAAGTAAAGAATACGTAGGTATATAATCTAAATGACGTGACTGGTAAATAATACTTTGAGCTTAAGCAACTCACTGTACAATCATAAATTGGTTTGGGCCTGAATGGGAAAAAAATTGGGACATTTTCTTGTTTTTAAGATTCAATCAGTTTTCCTGGTTAATATAGTTGAGGAGCATCAGTTTTATACAATTTAAAACCATAGAAGAGTTAAACCTTGTCCTAGATATTACCTATCCGTCTTCTGTTTCTCCGAGTCCAGCTCCCGAAACGTCTGCTGCAGCTTATCCGTCAGAACCTCCAAGTTCTGAGTCAGCTTGTAGTCAGCTTCGAACTGCTCCGACATGAGCACCAGATCACGGGTGGCATCGTGGAGAGGAATGTCGGAGATGCAGAGACCACGGCTAGAATAGGTGTGGTAATAAGATTCTGGTTATAAATAAATAATAAATAAATATTGGACAACATAAAATACATTGCTCTGATCCTATGGTAAGTAGCTAAAGCACTTGTGTTATAGAAATCAGAAACAACGACGGTACCACAATACCCAGACCCGAGACAATATAGAAAAGTTCGTTTCCTACATTGACCCGACCGGGGATCGAACCCGGAACCTCACGAGATGGCGAACCATATTAGTCCGGCGTGCTCGCCTTTCGGCTACGGAGGTCGTCAAGAGGTTACATGAATAATGGTTTTAATTAAAGATAAATAACACTTGAAAAAAATCATTGACCTCAGGTGGGACTCGAACCCACGTCCCATCGCAAGCTGGGCGAGTGCTTTACCAACTAAGCTACCGAGGACGTCACGTGACAAGATGAAATTCCTCAAGTGTTCTTTCTCGCTCGTTCTTTTAGCCATTTAAAATCAAAAGTTTTTTTTTATTAACGTACCTTTTACGTAGACATAAAAAAATTGAACATTGATAAGGCTGACTCTGTGTTCTAAGGTTTTTAAATGAATAATAAATGATAAGATTTAGAAAAAGTAAATGAGTAAGCTTATGGCTAATGTCCTCAGTAGCTCAGGTAAAAGAACAATCGCTTCAATAAGGAAGAGGCGTGTCTGATTGTATCTCACCAGACCCCGATTCATATCCCTTCGATAACGAATTGGCAATCGGTATACCACGTGACACTAATCACAAATCATAAATACTGCCACGTGATTTTTCACACGACAAATTGCTATCGAAAGGTTCTGAATCGGGGGCCTGGTCCAATTTACTGTGATGTGCTTGAATTATAGTTGGTTAATTAAAATAACCAATAATCATTTCAAAATTGGACGTACAGACTAGCAACTTTAATTTTGATGTAGCTGTGCGTGCATATAGTTCTGTGCTTCTAATTTGCATTAAACGATTATAATTATCCTACTTATCATGGTGGACAACATACCGCGTTAGATCATCCAAGTTGGTCACACTGGGGTAGCATTGGAATACTACGACATCAGTTTCTGGGATGTAGAGCATTTGTCCCTGTAAATATAAAACGAATAGATAAACTATCTATGTTTAATAAACAAATAAATAAAGTTTTGTTTCGCGATCGAGTTCTCACCTGAATACGGACGCGGCGGTTAGTGTGCAGAATAGGGACACAGTGAGTGTAGTGTGTGACGGTACTTGGCGTGAAAATAATATCATGAGGGTAGATGAAGAATCTGCCTCTCATACGGAGTGAAGACATCGCTGTTCCAGTCAGCCTGTGACCACGGTCGGTGTAACCCGATCGAAACGTCAGGCAAAAGAGGTAACATTTTGTACCTAAATTATGATCGCGTCAATTCCCGTTTCATTGAGTTTTAAATAAATAAATATTGAAAACATCACATATATTGCTCTGATCCTAAGTAGCTAAAGCACTTGTATTATAGAAATCAGAAACAGTACCACAACATCCAGACCCGAGACAATATAGAAAAGTTCGTTTTCTACATTGACCCGACCGGGGATCGAACCCGGAACCTCAGAGATACAATCCGGCGTGCTCGACTCTCGGCTACGGAGGTCGTCGAGCGTAAGTAAAGTCATAATGTTTATTGGTCCATATTATAAGTGATTCAGCTCTTCTTCATTTAACGCAGCAAGTAAATACTTAATAGATACATTTTCTCACAATATTATGATTCTTAATATTAGATTTGCCAATGGACGGGGTACCGGTTAGGTAAGACTGACGTTAGGAGTGGTATCTCAGGGGTTGGAATCTTGCTGTACAACCGTGCACTTGGTCCGAATCCCTGCAAGTACTGATTTTTCGGAATCTATGTTCCCATATTGTACCACTTGCTCCACGAACTAAGCCAAAGTGAATTCTGTTCTGCTAGTGTAGCAATCTGAAGTACAAACGAACTTTCTTTACATTCAGTTTGGGCCCGAATGCGCGCGAGCTGCGCATTCGTGGCGTATTCGCCAGATCTGCCCCCTAACCATGAACTCTAAAAACAATCTCAAAGTTGTCAAATCTGTCAATTTTGGTACGTCATTTCATACAAAATTTGACAGAAATGATAATGTTTGACAGATTTGTGATTGCTTTAACAGCTCATGGTTAGGGCCCTGGACATAGCCTAAAAGACACTTATGGAATACAAAGACATTGCTTGTTTTGTCATTTCTATTTTTCCTATTTTGTAGATGTACCTTCAAACGCAGCGAAGCTATTTCCTCATGAGGGTCAGTCACGGTCATCTCTTCAGGCTTCGTCTTCAAGACGTACACAGTGTTGATGTGCGCCAAAACATTTGCAAACGTCATCTCCAAATGCGGTCGCACCTGCACAAAAATATATACTAAACTTTTTTTCTTACATAACCCTCTATTATATGATATTCCTGATATTCTTTACATCACTCCTTTTTTTGTCAGTCGGGTTAAAAGAGATAGCTGTTATCAACTTGCTACGCCTTAGGCGCTGCACAAACGTAGACACTTTTGTGTCTTGTGTGGGATACAGGCTACCAGTGAATATTTAATCAGCCCTCAATGCGCAGACGTAGACACTTTTTTTGTTACTTTAACACCAGTTACTTCAAACTGACAACATACTCTTCACCGGTTTCCTGTAATGGTATGCCGTGTCGGTACCAAAAAGTGTCTACGATTACGGAGCGCTTTGTTAAATGTACCGTATTAGGGTACAATAAATTAAATTAAATCATTATAACTACATGTCCTTTCTATCTCTCAAATGACATTGAGTTGGTTACTGAGTTGATCTTTGTTGTGTATCGTGTACGTTGTATAGTGTTGCGTAGACATTGGTAGAATTTCCAACCTTTTATTTGAATAAGTAAGTTAAGGGAAACCTGTTATTGGCCATATTGAGTGTCAACTAAAATATGTTAACAATGTATAAATGCGCTGTGGGTTTTCTTAAAATAAAATAAAAAATAAAGGAATTTTCAGCTAGTACCTACAGCTAGTTAAATTATTATACGATGGACAGAAGTAAAATTTAGATTCAAGCAGGTAATGTTTATAAATAACAATATTTCACGACAATAACGGTCAACAGTGGTTGCAACGGAGCAGTGGCAAAATCAAGGAAGTGCATTTGCATCATCACACCCTCAAAAATCGACTATATGATAATATAGCTCTTGTAACTATAAGAACCAAATACATATTACAATACCATAATTCCACCCTACATTAATAACAGAAAGTGCTTACGGTATCCAAAACATCAGTTATCTTGCAGCCAGGCCTGGTGACCCTGGGCATTATGCGGGAGACGGTGCGTCCAGCCTGCACGATGTTCAGCTCACGATCGAACATCAGGTGGAAAGGGAACACGCGGCAGAACGTTGCAGGACTGACCTTTGGCTCTAGAATTAAAGAATAAAACAGAATTAGTATGGACCTTTAGATATTGCGCCTAATGGATTAATGCTCGAGGCTCAGTCAGTCAGGGCATCATACATTACAGGGTCCTATCTTTCACGTCTGGCCTTTTTTGATGTAAGGGCATTCTAAAAGGCTATTGAAACTGTCCACTGCTGACCACTTCCAATAAAAAAAAAACACGAAATTTGAAAATGGAACTATTCGGAAACATTTCTACTAATTGTCGCGTCCTTTAGAAACAACAAAATTTTAATGTTATAACATTCATACTCACAGCACCTACAATAAAAAAAAGAGTTATACTCGTATTTACCAAGAGATAAGGTCTCAATTTCAGCAATTTCAGGTGCCGACACCCTCCCACTGGTAGATGTTTCTGTGATGAGGAACTGGACATGATCGCACTCCTCTTTGGTCTTCAGAATTTCCACTTTGACTTCGGTGTTGTGTAGTTTGCTGGCTACCGTCTGGTGATTAATATTAACGGGTAATTAAGACTACACTTTTTAACTTTTGTACAACGCTTTAGTTCGAAGCAATCTGGAGTATGCGAGTGTTGCTTGGAACCCTGTATATGCCGTCCACTCTCAACGTTTGGAGGGTATTCAGCGTGCGTTTACGAGGTACTTGGCATTTCTGACTCCAGGAGTATCGCACAGATCACCCTATGACCACAGGTTAGCCTTTTTTAAAATGGACACGTTGCGCCACCGGCGTTTACGGCATGACTTGGTGTTTTTGCACAGGCTTATCAATGGCAAAATTAAGTGTGGTGATCTTGTGGAGCGGGTAAGACTATCCGTGCCGGCTCGCCTACCTCGTTACCCTATTAAGAAGCCATTTGCTCTGCCTGCAACCAGAACAAATCTCGGTCGCCACGCTCCCCTTGCTAGATGTTTTTCGCAATACAATGAGAGACATGGGACAGGTCTTGATATTTTTAATGACTCCTTACCGAAGTTTAGGCAGAAACTTACCTTCTTGTGATTTTTTGTTAGTGTTCTTTGTAAATTATTAAAAAAACTTGTTATTATTTAAAAAAAATGCAATATTTATAAGTATAGTAGAAATTTTTAAGTAAAAATGCTGTGTACGCCTATTATTGGTATATATATATAAGAATTTGTCACCTCATATTATAATTTTGTCTTTGAATGTATTTATATATTTACTGTTGGTGTTCCTTACTAAATAAATAAAATAAATTAATAAACTATCCATTATCTTACAATATTATGCTATGTAAGAGAGTAAGAGTGAAACTCTATCATGGCGGAGCTAAGCTGAGCTTCGCTGAGTGAAATAAATTTTCAGGAGATAGCTCTAGTAGCTGCGTTTACGCCAGCGTACTCAACTTAGCTCAGCCCCAAACTACGTGTCGATTTTTCGATACCTTAGCTAAGCTAAGCTATATGGAAATCGACCAAGAGATTTAACAGCTCATCGCTCATTTGAGTGGAGCTGAACTTAGCTGTTAAAATAAACCAGTCTTTTTATTTCTAAACAGCGCAGTTCAGGTTATCTAAGCTCCGCCTTAATAGAGTCTTACCCTAGGGTTAAGGCAGCGTGCCAGAGATATTTTTCGATTTCTTTACGCGATTTGTTTAATCTTTGCTTTTAAATTGCGTGCATATATGCCAAGTTACCAGTTGCGAAAATGCTAGGCTTAATACAAAATCACAACTTTAACTCTATTAAAAACATTGGTTTAAGTGATACTGTTCAAAGATACTCTACACAGTTCGGAAAATTTTACTTAAAGTACCTATGCTGTTAGATCGGAGATTGTGTCACCTATATAGTTATCTAAGAGACAAAATTTCCGACTTTCAAAACATTACAACCAGGTGTTATCTTGCATTTTTTTATTTTATTACTGCATACCTTGACAATCCCAATAACAATGTGCTCCAGACCAGGTCTATCTGAATAGTAGTGGAGGACCAATGCTCCATCTTCAGGTCTCTCCGTGCATCGGAAGGATGGAGAGCGCATGCCAGGGTACAAGGTTCCCAAGTGGTCATGAAGACCGTCCAAGTTCTGAAAACCACAATGTCGTAAGTTTAATTAATCAATTTTAGACATAACAATCCGCCTTGCGATATCGTGTTGGATGTGATAGTCATATTATTGCAAGACCGAGAGGGAAGAGTTGAACTAGTCAGACCAAATACAATTCCCGGCACTTATTTGACCAATCCCGGCCGGCGATGCAGGTACGTCGCACGACTAGCCAATCAAGTAATCGTAATGGTCTGACATCTTTTGCCCAGCGCTTAACATCCGTGCGTGCGCGTGATAGATTGTAACATCATATGAGAGAACTTGCTTCCATGAGGGTTCACAAGCAACAACGCAGCTAGGGGTTGACGGTTTAAGGGGTAGCACTCGCAAACATTCCTCTTTTTACTTTCCTGATTACCTAATTTAGTACGGTCAGTAGAGGTAAGTTTTTGTCACATTTTTAATTAGGTTTTTTAGAATTAATAAATATTACAATTGAATTAGAATATAAATTAGATACCTGCAAAAAATCACGCGGAGTTGCACCTAGTACTTGCAAAATCTTATCGTATCCCGAATCTTGACAAAACTCGAAGAAAGTCTTCCCAAATAACTCCAGGATAGAATCGGCAGGGATTTCTGTAACAAAATAATTAATAATCCTAAAAACATATGTGTAAGTAAAATACTTTTAGACAAAGACAATCATCACTTATTAAAAACATACTCTTGAGAAAAGAACTGAAAAAACGCAATTTTCCATACTATATGCAGTCTCCTTTGTCTTCTGGTACAATACCTCTTACAACATCCATTTTTCCCTTTGCTATGTCCCTATGTAGTATAATCTTCTTTCTCACTTCTCCTTTCGTGCTACCTTTTACATTTTTAACCACAGTAGGTATCCAAAGTTTTTGTCTAGTTTTTTTATGTAAAATAAAAATGTAGGTAATTCTTTTGATCAGCGTGTTTTTTTTTTTCAAAAAATAAAAATAAAATTATAACATTCAACTTACGCAGGACTTCGACAGCGGCAGTTATCAAATTATAAGTGAGATCATCCTCATATATTTGCCTCACTAGAAAAGATCCTTCCATGGACACTTCTGCTTTTTTTCTATAACAATATCAAAAGATTTCAACAATTAAAACTTTTACAGGCTCGTTGTGAATCAATTAATAAAGAAAAATAAGAAATCAAAACATACTTGATCGTTTCCCACGTTTCTTCTCCAAACGTCTTCATCACCAGCAGTTCGAGGGCATAATTCACGAAGCCGTACTGAAAAATGGAAACTGTCTTTAAAATAAATCCCACTAATATTACAAACATCAAAGTTTGTGAGGATTTTCGGATGTTTAGGACTCGTCACATGTAAACGACTAAACGGATTTGGATGATATTTAGTGCAAATTATCAAGACCACGCTTAGGCAAACGTAGTGTAGGACGCCCCCCGGCTAGATGGACCGATGACCTGAAGAAGGCAGCCGGCAGCGACTGGATGCAAAGGGCGGGAGATCGTGCGCTGTGGCGCTCCTTAGGGGAGGCCTATGTCCAGCAGTGGACTGCAACAGGCTGATATGATAGTGCAAATTATAGAATGTTAGTTAAGATGCTTAGTTAACTTGCTAAAACCGTAATCGCACAAAAGACTTCCACAATATTCCACGCACTAAAATAGCTGTTACGGATTGAATGGAAAAAATGTCATTAAAAAGTATTTAAGTAAGTAATGTATTCTACTTTTGCATTTTTGTGTGTGTCTAATAAAATATTTATCTCTCTCTCTCTCTCTCTCTCTCTAATAAAAAGTAAACTTTTTTTTGATCTCACATACCATTATGACGTATTTTTATCTGAAACAAAATACATATTTTTTAAATTTATTTTACATTTAGTTACCTGTTAAAAACATCACAATATCTTTAATGTAAAGGGCAATACTCTCGAAACAGAACTTTTGAGAGAACCTACAATAAAATCCAGATTGTCTTCCATTTTCTATCCGGCTAAAACTCATTTTCCTCACAAAGTAAACTCACAATCACTTTGTATGAAAGATAAAAGGAATTCCCTCGAAGGTCTGTTTTTATTTTAATTTTTCTGAGCACTTATTTTAGGCACAGTTCAAGTTCCATGCAGTAGCTTATGTATTTTAACAACCCACATTTGTCCCGAAGCAGAGGGAGGGAAAAAAGGAACGTGTAAAAACGCTTAGTTTTAGCATATTTCCAAAACCGGTGAAATTATTATGAACTTTTCTGTTATGTTAACTATAAGATAATTTTTCAAAACGAATAAAAAACGCACTTTCACCTTTTAAACTAGTCAATCTTGTAATAATTTTACTCAAATGGATGATTTGTTTTCTACAGTACCTATAAACATTTTCAGTTAATATGATGAATATTAAATACATTTCAAGCCTAAATCGTCAACAAAAAGTCATTCAACAACTTCAACCAAAACTTTGTTGTTTGTTTACCTAAACATAACCTACCGATCCGATGTTATACTGTGGTTGGAAATTTTCAAATGGATAAGCAAACAAATTCGTTTATTACTGAAGTATGAAACCGAGAACAAAGTGAATGAGATAAGACAGTGTTTGTTTACGTTTCTGCTTTAATGTCTTTTTTAAGAGGCCAATTAACTGTCACGATTTACAGTCATTACTGGCTGGAAAGGACTTTTCAAATTATCTTTAATTGCAAAAAAGAAATGACGTTCTATGATATCAAAAACTTTACTCATAAAAATTAGGACTACCCCTAATTTTTTCTTTGTGTTGGCAATGCAATTTGAAATTGTGTTTTTATACTTTTTTTATATGTGGCACTTATCATTATAGGTCGTAGTCAATAATGTAATGTAATGCTATTAATATACAATCATATTATACTTTGATTGAAATTGTGTTTTTTTGCAATATTGCTGTTTAATTCGTCTCGAGTAAAATTGTGCGTTTTATTTATGCCCTTGTTTTATTATTCCAAATAAACATTTTTAAGCACGCATTGAACGTATATCAGATACCTAAGTATTGATATACTAAATACGTTGCTGTCAAAAATTTCAAAATCAGAAGTGGGATAGGACCCTAATGGTACATCTTTTGTTACCAATCTATCTACTTCGGCGTCCGTGGCTACTTGCGCGGGTCAAAGGCGTACATCGCCATCTATCGCGCTTATCACGTAACGTTTAACAAGGCAGTATTTCAGAGTTAAGTACGGATCTTTATTATCGAAAAAATGGTATACATATTAATAATTAATAAACATCATAACATTATTTTATTATTCAGCTCATAAATAGGCAGGTTTTTCTTTTGTTTTTGATTTAGCTGTTGGTTCCGTTGAAAACAATCTGCCATTTCAAGAGTGGGGAATTAGACCCCTAACATACATTGGGGCTTTTTTTTGATGAAATTTGATGAATTAAAAGCCCTTAATTTATCGCAGATCAAAACCCGTACACACTGTATAAAGAATCGCTCGTTTAAAGGTAGTTAAACGCGAAAATCACTGGTCAGTTACTGAAAACTTTTTTATATGAAAGTGGCGACATCTCGTAAGACTACAAAATTGTACCAGTACAGTATACTTCTTACTTTGTGCCAGTACTCATTGCTCTGTTTCAACACGAACCTGACTGAGACAGGCGTTTTGCTTTCTCCGCTAGATGGCTCTACTCGTTACTAAAACGTTTTGATAGTTTTTGTTTTCATTAAAATTGTAATAAAAATAAACAAAATATATTAATTAAATACATAGTTTTTACTTTCCTACAAAATTTAATAAACGAATATGAAAGGTTTTTGAAATGAGATACTGTTCAATAATTTGTAAAAAAACAGAATTATGACCAATAAATACCCAATATTAAATATTGAAACAGAAAATTTTATAATTTTATATTAATTAATAAAATTTTATTTAAATTACTTTTACTAATATTTCATTTATTTGACTGTTTTAATCCAATGTAGAAGCCTTACAAAAACACCTCTTAACAATAATACAACAGCGTCAAAAACCTTAAAAACTTACCCCGTAACTTTGCGTTCAAAACCCGACGAACTTATAACTGCGACACCGAAGCCTTATAAATGTACGAACGAGATGTTTATTTTTATTATTTAGGTCATAGAAACACCCTTTCACACCATCCGCGCCAAGAGGCTGGCGCATACTGACTCTCTATTGGTTGGAAATGTAGGTGAATTAAACGCTGCGTATTTTTTCTTCTAAAACTAAGATTTCTTTGAATATTTAGTCAGAAAATCACTTTGATTTTATTTTTGTGACTTTTAGGCCATGTTTTAATATAGGATTTGTACTTTTGGTACGAGAATTTTAGAAATCTATTTGTAGCGACATCTAGGGGATTTTGCACGCAACATGTTTACTTCAAACATCGACAGATGGCAGAAGCTGTCGTTCAATTGGGAAAACTCGGGTGTTCTTACTCGTAGCATTGAAAATAGAAATACTACGTGCAATTCAAAGCAGCTTGGCAACAAAATATGATCTCACTATAAATTTATAAATGCGAAAGTTTGTGAGGATGTTTGGATGTTTGTGACTCAATTACGTGTAAGCGGCTGAACGGATTTTAATGAAAATATATGATACTCTAAATCCCGATTAAATGCTCCTGTGGGATAATTTTCTATATATTTATCTTTTTTCTATATTATTTTCCTTTTTTTGAAAGCAGTTCACAGCGTTGCTTGATATGACTATTAATATCAAATATCCTGTAGTCCACGCAGAGGAAGTTTGAAATTCTAAAACGTATTTACTTTTAAGTTGATGATCGCTTTAAATTTAATTTTAAAATATAATCACAATATTATTTTTTGTGAAGATAAAAGTAAAAAGTAAAAGTGATATTACTTTAAGAACATTAGCCGCATTTCTTTATCTATTTATTCTTTAAAAAGATTTCTACAAATACTTTTTAGTCTAAACAATAGTAAAGTCCCAGTATTTATGTTTGTTCATATTTTTTGCAGTCAGTCAACAGTGACGGCACGATTCGTTAGACACAGCCATCAGAAATCAAAACAACCCTATATCAATGCCGCTTCATGGTTTTATTGATTTCTCTATTTCACTGTTTGTTTTTATGTTATAATAGTACATTATGATACAAGTGTGCTACGTTGGTCATTATACACGAGGCATTATTATAAGCGCGAGCCGCAGGCGAGCGCGGTAAGGAAGCCGAGTGAGATAATGATCAATGCACACGAGTTGCATACGACGTTTTTCAACACAATTGCGAGGAAAAAACAAACTAAAATCTAAAATACCTTCTCCGAATATGACTTGGCGTTTTTGCTGTTTTTCTATGCATTTTGGCGGCAACAGGCTATCACTCGCGTTTCGTGCCTCGATAAGTATTTCCGACGGGGTTGAATAACATTTTACTCGTCTTTACTATTTAAAGTAGACATTTTTGATAGTAATTAAGCACACAGCAACAACTTTACCAAATAATAATGGAAAATAGCACGTAAGTTTTGTTTTTTTCGCGCGCCGCAATTTCGATGCGCGCGCAGGTTCAATAATGGCACAGGAAAAACTGGCTGTTCAGCCGAGTAGCAGCAATTTAAAAAATAAAATAAACTATAAATTATTGTTTCTAAAAATGATAGTTAAGTTAGTTTGTGTTTATTAATATACAATTTAATAAAATGAAATATTTATTTGTCATCTTAACCCTTAAATAATTTAATATTCGTAAAATATTCAATGTTCTTAGACACAAACTTTTGCTGGATTTTTTAAAAAAAAGTTTACATTACCGCACTAGTGCGATAATCTTTTTACAGCACAAGTGCGTAATATGATGAGTTATGATACTAAAAACGGTGTTATAAGAGTGAATTTACGAGCAACTGTGTTGAAAAATCTTTTTCAACACAGTTGCTCGTAAATTGACTCTTATAACAACGTTTTTAGTATCATAATTTATCATATTATGCACTTGTGCTGTAATAATATTATCGCACTAGTGCGGTAATGTAAACTCTTTTATTTAAATTTCAGCAAAAGTTTATGTCTAAGAACATTGAATATTTTACCAATATTAAATTATTCTGGGGTTAACATTTTTCCTGTTCCTGTGCCATTATTGAACCTGCGCGCCCATTGAAATTGCGGCGCGTGAAAAAACAAAACTTACGTGCCATTTTCCCTAAATATTTGGTAAAATTGTTGCTGTGTGGTTAATTACTATCAAAAATGTCTACTTTAAATAGTGAAGACGAGTAAAATGTTATTCAACCCCGTCGGAAATACTTATTGAGGCACGTAACGCAAGTGATAGCCTGTTACCGCCAAAATCCAGAGAAAAACAGCAAAAATGGAGAAGGTATTTGAGATTTTAGTTTGGCTTTTTCCTCGCAATTGTGTTGAAAAACGTCGTATGGAACTCGTGTGCATTGATTATTACATACTCGGCTTCCTTACCGCGCTCGCCTGCGGCTCGCGCTTACAATAATGCCTCGTGTGTAATAATCAACTTTGCACACTTGTATCATAATGTACTATTTCACTTCTCATGCTCGTAAAATCATCTTTATGCTGGGTATAGGCGGCATAAAATCGCTTTTCATGCTCTTGTGCATAATGTAAATTCTTCGTCTAAGGCTCAGACTCTTAAGACCAAGGTCAAAGGTAAACAACCACACATGCAATTTAAGCTGTCCCTTCATTTTTATACATTAATCTATGTTACGAGACTAAATTAATAAAACTAAGCAATATTAATGAATTTTCGAAGAAATAAGTATTTCAGAAGCTTTATTTTAATATAAGTATGATGCTGTGCCATTGCCATGTATAAAAAAATATATTCCTGGGAATCGTCATTGTATTTTCTTTGTAGTAAAATTTAAATTGTTATGTTTTTTTGCAATAATGCTGTTTAATTTCCACACAATCGAAGTGAAAAGCAGAGTGTATAACTCGTACAAAAACTCATTTTACCCTCGACTTGAGTATCCCATGATACTCACTGTCAAGCTTTAATCAAAGACACAAATAAGAAATGTAGAGGTGATGCGAAAATATAAAGAAACAGGTTTATTATGAGTCTTGGAGCACCCTATAAATAGGTACCTAGTAATGTCATTTATTTTGTCCGACAATAATACGGACAATAAAGTAAAAATGTCTCCTGTTTTTCTTTTGACGACCTCCGTAACCAAGAGGCGAGCACGCCGGACTAGACGTCGCCATCTCTGAGGTTTCGGGTTCGATCCCCTGTCGGGTCAATGTAGAAAACGAACTTTTTATGCTGTCTCGGGTCTGAGTGTTATGGTACCGTCGTTGTTTTTGATTTCTATAACACAAGTGCTTTAGCTACTTACAAGATCAGCGGGGTAACCATGAACTCTTAAAACAATCTCAAAGTTGTCAAATCTGTCAATTTTGCTACGTCATTTCATACAACATTTGAAGAAATGATAATGTTTGACAGATTTGAGATTGTTTTAAGAATTCGTGGTTACCGCCCAGAGCAATGTATGTGATGTTGTCCAATATTTATTTTATTTTAGTTTAAGCGAGGGTTGAGATATGACCTTCATTACCTTGCATCTTGATGATTTACTGTGCCTGTGTTTTTCTGTTTAAATGTTCTGTCTGTTGCTGCGATATACATTATCAATAAATTTTCTTGTTATCTTAAAATTTGGATGACAAAAAGTTAATCTTCTTTAAAGGTCCTCTGTAAGGGGTGATTCTACAGTTCATTTGCAATTTTAATGTTATTAAGTTGTTGTATTTTGTCAGTTAATCAAAATCCGTTAAAATAACAAATAAAAACTACTTAATAATATTTAAGTGAACGCTAACCTAAATTGCTTTCAATAACCGGACTACATAAACAAACGAAATATAAGAAAAAAGAAAACTTGACCTTTAAACAGATAGTAGACCTATTAATATCGATTTGTATGCATTGTGGTGCACGTTACTGCATATCATAGTCGTGCCGAGAAGAAACCGCCAATGCAAAGCTTCATACACACTGTTCATGGGTCGATCAATAATCACGTGTTTTTATAGCAACTCTTTAACCCTTTCCGCCCCCTTGGTGAGGTTTTAGACTACCCCTCCCCCCACTACCCAAAATAACGATTTTTGTATAAGCTACGGCGAGTCAAAGTCACGCGCCGCTTTTCGGTTTTGAAATCGTGTGGTAAACATAAAAAAAGAGGTTTTATCACAATGAAGCACTATTAATAATATAGACATATAATAATAATCATTTATTTATCTCTTAGTTATCTATTAAAACACTATTAGGAAATTTATTTATCAATAAGTAACAATTCCTCAAATTTTAATACATGGCATCTTTTTTTTTTCAAATATAGCTCCACAAAACCTAATTATCGAATTTTACCCTAGGATGAATGCTTTGAGGCGACCTATAAAGAATTTTACTAGCATTCCCAAATATGCACATAAAATATTATTAAAATATAATTTTTCAGTGTCTACCGATATATTGTACATTATGTAATCGCCTTTAGATAACCCGACTCATTTCAAATGCGCCTCACGCGCCTTCGGCGCCTCCGGCATAGCGGCGTCCTCTTATTGGCAGAATTAATTACCGACATTACTTACGGTTATTATCATGAATTCATACTTTTGGCGAAATAATAAAACATTTTTGTTAATCATGATTCGTTAGATATGGAGAGTCTATTTATTATATGAAATAAAAAATATGTATTGCATCCAAAAAGAGTTAAATCGTTTTGAAATCGGACAGGACCGAGTCCGTAACACTTAAAAGTTATAAAAAAAATTTTTTTTCTTTTTTTTCAAACATTATGAAATACTAAGGACATCTAAAATGAAATACGTATCAAGTTTTTTTTCATTTTACATTAAGTCAGTATATTGTACATACTCTCTTCGTACTCATTCTTCGAGACCTAATTTAAATTATTAAGTTTTTCCAATCAACAAAGAGATGGCTTTGTAAGTGTGTAACTTCGCACTATGTGTGTTTTAAGATTCTAGAACAAGAAAAACTGATCATCAGTTAAGAACCTAGGTTTTTTTAAGCCCTTTCTTTCTTGTTTAATTAAGTCAGTGATACCCATTTCAACATCAAAAGCCAAACAAATAACACACGTCCAAAAAAAATATAGCTTTGCCCTAGCAATGATCGTATGATATAGTAAAGTAAAATCAGAGTCCTTTAATCATTATTCCACGTCACTTTTATCACTAAAACTTTAATTAAACCTTTTGTTTATCTATCATACATCTCCAAACTACACACTCAATATTATAGTTGAATAAAAATACAACTACTTAAAGAATGATTCTTACTTCAAACAAATAAGATCTAAAATCGAATACATCTAAAATAATGGTAAAAGACATATTGGAATAGTTTTGAGACACTTCACGATACAATCTCAAGCTCTTAATTATGAAAGTTTGATTAATCTATTAACATGTTTGTATTTTGATGCATTTCTATAAAAGTAGGTAGGTATACTCGAAGAGGACCATAAGTTACCATTACCAATGAAAATAAAGCCATTGAAGTATTAAATGTGACTACGTAGGACGTTTCCACAAGGTGGACAGATGACCTGGTAAAGTTTGCAGGAAGCCGCCGGATGCAAGTCGCTTCCAACCGGCCAATCAGGAAGTCAGTGGGGAGGTCTATGTTTAGCAGCTACATTTGTCGCAGAACCGATGAAAGGTGGACTAAACGAGTACTCGAGTGGAGACCACGCCTTGGAAAACGTAATGTAGGACGCCCAGCTCGATGGACCGACGACCTTAGGAAGATGGCTGACAGTCGCTGGATGAAAAAAGCGGAAGATCGTGTTTTTTGATGCTCTTTTCAAGAGGCTTACGTCCAGCAGCTGAGATAACGATGATGTTTAGCAGTGGGCGTCCTGAAATGATCATGATGATGCTTGAAAGTTATCGTTCAAATATATTTTGCCTTTACACTAGGTATTAATATCATAGACTTTACCATTCGGATCTACATTCAGTAAACAAACACACGCATACAACAACAAAGAGATTTCGATAAAGGATTAAAAACAAGCGTTAGGAAACAAATTGAAACGCAATCCGATGTTTTTGAAAGTTAAACGCATGAAACTGAGAAGGCTAAAAGGGTAGGACTAGGGTTGCCAAGCATAAAAAATACTTTTATATCAATAAGTTAAGACTGCCTAACTGGGCCTACAGTTCTGTTAAATATTTTGACTTAAACAAAACATCATTTTGCCTTTATTCTTAAATTGGACTAAATAAACTATGTCAATATTTTCGTAATTTTAGAGATATAGGTATTTATTAACCGACTTCAATAAAGGAGGAGGTTCTCAATCTGACTGAATGTTGTTGTTTTTTTTTGGTAATAACACAGGTGTGACCCTTTGAAGTTGTGCAGCATTTTTCTGTCAAATCCTTTCCATGATTGAAAATGTATTTTTGTTAAATCCTGTAATTAAATTAATTTAACTTTTGTGCACTTATCTGATAATTGTTACATCAAATATGATACAATCTTTCACGTTGTGATGTTTAGTTAAATATTCTTTATCTTTATTAAAACTTCCAAAGCACTAATATTATAGCTAATACCTATTTCAACAAGGGACGTTTAGTTTAATTAATTTACAATGAAATCCATTTTGAAGTCCAGAAATAACATTTTAACTTTTTTATCTATATTTATGAGTAGAATGCAATATAACTTTTATAACGATATTTAAATACCACAGTAATTCCAGCATTGTGTAGTGTTAGTCCATAATTAAAGGCATTTTGAAAGAGTTTTTAAAAGAAAAGGGTTTTATTTTTCGCATTTTTTTAAAAACTGTATGTGTCAGCCCTAGACAGAAAGGATGCTTTGGGTAATGTATGTGTGTGTACGGAACCAGCTTTGTACGGAAGCTGGACATATACGCATTTAAATGTTACAGAGAGAAAAAGTCGAAAGCTTTTTTTTTATAAACTGAATTTAATATAATTATGTTTTAAATCTAAAATACGTAATGACTAAAAATATAACGAGCCTCATGTATTACTTTGGATAGTTACATTTTAAGGTAACATAAGTTTTGATAAAAAAAATGCATTATAAAAGCTTAGCATTTTAACAATATTAAGCACAAAGTCAATTTAGTAGAGTTTGTTAAGTTCGAGATTACTTACCATAGGATCAGAGCAATGTATGTGATGTTGTCCAATATTTATTTATTTATATTTCTTGGTCTAATTCTTATTTAACTAATTGGATGCGGCGAGTTTTTTTGCAGTCCCGTGAGACCGCGTAACAACAAAAAAAAAATGATTTGTTCTGCTACGCTGATTATATAATATTCAATGAGTAGATTGAGTAGTTCTAAATATCGCTTTATAAACCATAACAAACTTACAATCTTAGCCTATTTTTATTAGTGTAACATTGCAACTCTTGTCTCGGGCTGAATTTAAAATGCCCATCCAAGAGAAAATGTAGCTAAAAATAAACTGTTGCTATTTTTGGACCTGAAACGTTTTCACTGTTTCAGTTTTATGTATTCAGTCAGGTTCTGTGTAGTCGTAAACGTTTTTAACGAAACAAAAAAGTTTACGGACTTTTTAAACACGTTTTGCTAAGTAACAGTATATTTTATACGTCTAGATAGACAAAAATAGGTGCCTTATTACAAAAAAGATAAAAGACTAGGTTTAAACGATGTACAAAGAATAACGAAACAATTTTAAATGTTAGCACATCACACATGTTTGTCTCGGTAATGATGACTTACATTTAAAATTGGTTGGCTAATCTATAGACAGTGTTTAAATCTAGTCTATCTTCTTATTAGTCTATAGTTTATTATAGGTTTTTGAAACATTTTAAATTCCATAATAACTTGAAAAATGTAGGTGTTTTTTTTTTGTTTTTAGTCCCTGACAATATAGAGCTGTAAAGTGTAACTTAAATCAAATGTTATTCAGGATTTAGATTGAGGATGATTAACCGAAGAAAGTATTTTATTTCTTGAACGTTCTGTTTTTCTTTTATTTCTCTTTATGTTGGCTCTGTACTCGAAGTCGCAAAAGCACTATGCCAGTGACATTTAAACAGTAACTCTAATTTATAGCCGTTTTTAGGGTTCCGTATCCAAAGGGTAAAACGGGGCCCTATTATTAAGACTTCGCTGTTCGTCTGTCTGTCTGTCTGTGTGTCTGTCTGTGCTGTCTGTCAGTCTGTCCGCCTGTCCGTCTGCCTCTCCGCCTGGCACCAGGCTGTATGTCATAAACCGTGATAGTACGACAGTTTACATTTTCTGCAAAATGATTTTTGTAGCCGCTATAACAACAAAAACTAAAAAACAAAATTAAAATATTTAAGGGGGCTCGCAACAAACGTGATTTGTGAACGAAACGTGAACGTGATTTTGACATTGATAACGGCAACAGGTACACGCTTTATAATAAATAATTAAATTAAAAGAAAATTAATAAAGGGGGTCCCCTTGCAACAGACATAATTTTTTGCCTATTTTATAGATAATGGTACCTACGGAACCCTTCGTGCACGAGACCGACTCGCACTTGGCCCGTTTTTAAAATACTGGCTTTTGCTAGCGATATCGCCTGCGTAGACTTAAGAGTTTAACCAAAGAGAAATATATAATCATTCCACGGAAATAAAACGGGATAAAATCTATGTGTTAAACTGGTTGAATAAAATAAAATAAATAATTACACAACGTCACAAACATTGCTCTGATCTCCTGGTAAGTAGCTAAAGCACTTGTTTTAAAGAAATCAGAAACAACGACAGTATCACAACACACAGACCCGAGACAATATAGAAAAGATCGTTTTCTAGATTGACCCGACCGGGGATCGAACCCGGAACCTCGGAAATGGCGACGCCTTATAGTCCGGCGTGCTCGCCTCTCGGCTACGGAGGTCGCAATATCTATTATGTGCGTCATATTTCAGCCAATTCCGTGAAGGATATTAAAAAGCGTGATTGAGTAACAGACATCAAACAATTTAATTATTTTTTTCCTGTGTATATTTTTAGTAAGATCCTGCAAAGTAAAAATTCAATGCCCAAGTCGAGAAATATTTACAAAGATAACAATGGCCTTTCTAAAAAGGTTATTGAGATTTTTTCCTCGTCCATTTATTTTGCTATCTGATTCTGTTTTAATGGTATCACTATTCGTAACAAAAATGTCTTGAGTGCGGGTTTGTTGTTGTTTTGATTATCTTTAATGGCCCTTTACTTTATGGATAACTAGCAGCCCGTCCCGGCTTCGCACGGGGTAGACAATTATCGCTAATAGTTTCGGCAGCGCATTCGACGAAAGACATTTTAAGACTCATTTTTCTACACCTTCGGTTACATTGTTCAAATTTTACCAAGGATCCCTATTTTTTTTCAAAATGAAATGTAGCCTATGTCAAATTGGAAGAATGTAGCATTCTATTGGTGAAAGGTTTTTTTAAATCGGCCCAGTACTTTTTGAGCCTATTCATTACAAACATACAAAAATAGGTACAAATCTTTCCTCTTTATAATATTAAGTATAGATATAGATAAGTTAATAAACGAATGTTTGGATAATATTGGCTGAAATCATTCATCTTCAGAAATGTTCTGGAGATGAATGATGCTAGCCAATTTAATTTAGATGCAATATGTAAGGTTTCTTAAAACTATTTATCAACAAGCAAGTATTTTTTTTATTATTGATGCGGTAAGTAATAAAAAAATGTCTTTATTCAAACATTTCGGAGCAAAGCCAGAGAATGTAGTGTAAGTATTACACATTAAACACACTTATTTGAGTGTACAGATTTCTTTCCTTTTTTACAACTAGCAGCACGAAAGTTGAGCAATGGGCGAAAGATGCGCAGAAGATCATTACGATTACGTGATTGGTTAGTCGCGCGCGGCTCCTTCTCCGCCGACCGTTATTGGTAGTTAGCTCCGCGCACACGCGTCTCCGATACGACGATCGTCTTGTTAGATGCGCAAAGCGATCCCTACTCCAGGGCCATAACCATGAACTCTTAAAACAATCTCAAAGTTGTCAAATCTGTCAATTTTGGTACGTCATTTCATACAAAATTTGACAGAAATGATAATGTTTGACAGATTTGAGATTGTTTTAAGAGTTCGTGGTTACCGCCCTGGCATCAGAGCTCAACATCGATACGTACTGTACATGATCGTAACTAATATGCGAATTTGTTGGTTAATGTCTGAGTAGAAAAAAACAACAATCTCCATTTCTAATTTCTAAACCAAAATCCAAAAGCTTGAAGTTAAAAAACCCTAAATTAACTCAAAGGTTGCAATGAGAGTTCGCACCTTCGAGTCTAAAAGCTAAAAGTACAGGAAATAAAGCTTTGGAAATTTTTAATAGGTACAATTTACGAGGCTTTCGCGTTAATACTTTTTTCTAACTTGCAACCCACTCGCCCCTCCCCCATAGCACTTAGGGTAAGAGTGCTGGAATTGCAGCTTTCTTTGTGCATAATTTTTTGCTATTGCCAGAGAGTTTATATCGAAACAACGCCCGTTGAGAATAACATTGTTTGAAATATACTTACACACTTTTTATTTATAATTCATAACAGCAAAGTAATCCATTTTATAATTAAAATTTTTCCAATGTTTCTCCGGATCTCTACCTTGTACATTTTGTATTGAAGATAATGGAGCAATTTTTTTTTAGCGAATGTGTATATTGCTCATCTATATCTATGCCCATGCCAGCCCACTATTGGACATATGCCTCTCTGAATACCAGCCATTATAAATCTCTTATTTCTGTAAAATAATTATACGCAAATTGTTAATGATGATATCAGTTTTTGAAAATTGTTAGAATCATGTTTCAGGAAATAGTTAACCATTTCCTAGATTACAGTTCCAAAGTTCCAACTGCAGCTTTTGTAGGTAAAGACAACGTGGGCTTCCTTATAGACGATAGCTGAATTAGCACCTTTTGAAAGAACTCTACAAATATTTCCTTTAACGACCTTTGACGATATCTACGCCAAACTTGGCGTCGCCATCTCTAACGTCCGGGGTTCGATTCTCAGTCGGGTCAATGTAGAAAACTTGTTTTTAAGTGTGTGGGTATTGCATCGGTTCTGGGTGTTGTGGTTTTGTTGTTGTTTATACCTATTTATAAGGCAACTACCTCTTGTAACGGACTTATAGTCCAAAAATGTAGCAAGTTTAAGAATGGCAGTGGGCTGGGTGGCCACATCTGTCGCAGAACCGATGAAAGGTATAAACGGGTTATCGAGTGTAGGACGCCCCTCAGCTCGATGGTCCGACGACCTTAGGAAGATGTGAATGGATGAAGATGATGAATGAATTATGAAGCAGTGGAAGGATGAAAAAAACACTTAGGATTAGAGCAATGTATGAGATCTTATCCGGTGCAAATCCACACACATCCACAGGTGCAAATCCTAGCAATCAAAAATTCCGTTATTACTTACACCGCTAACGAGCCATATGCTGCAAGTTCACCCTTCCTAATTACTAACAGGGGTGCTCAAGTATTCACAAGCACTATTTGCCTGAACAGGAACACAAGCAGAATTACAAATATCTAGAGGTACTACCTCTCTAGTTTATAAGAGATGAAATGCTTTTGTGCCTAGTAGCACTGTATTCTCTTTCATTCGTGTTCAATCATGTTGTTTTTCATGCGCAAAAGAAGCTACAAATTCACTTTTCCTAGGATCTCTTTTTGTTCTAGGCTTTTTATCAGAATTAACTTGAGAGATTTTTTTACAGAATTTATAGGATTTTAGTCGGATATAAAAAAATGAGTGTTGTAATTCTTTACCAATATTTCTAAGTCTTACAGTTACCAAAAACAACGCAAAAAAATAAAATACTAATCTTTTTACCATCACGTTTTAAACGTAAAATAGAGGCAACCCTATTATGAACCGACCAATGCCGCGGTCGCAACGTGGTTGTCCCGTAACGAGGTTAGGGGTGGCGCATGGACAGTTGCCGATAAGTGGGTTATGGTTGGACGTAATAAACGAATTACTTTGCCAGTGTCCAGCTTAACTTTGGGCAACGTGCTGTGGTGATGTACCTTATACGATTTGGTTTGTTCCATGTAACATTTCTATACAGGGTATCTTATAATTGGTGAGTAAAAATATGTAAATTGGGTTCTAAAACAAATTAACCAATATAACCAATTCATTTTTGCAAATAGGCGCTAAACTAAGCGCTTTTACACATCCCATTTTTTACCCTACCACTGCTTTCCGGACAATATTTTGGGATAGCGTCGAGAAGAAGCAGCGCAAGAAACTCGGTCACTATAGGCAGCCCCTTTTTAATAGTATAACCGTTTCGTTCGTTTCAATACTCTTTAACATTTTTTTAAATTAAATATTTATTATCGGCAGTGGACTGCAATAGGATAAATAGAGTTAAAAAATCTTTCAGCTTCCAAATTGCGTGCCCAACAGAGGCCATAATACTAGTTTCACATTATTTTTAAACATCTACCAATTTACCTAACGGTTTAGCATTAATAAGTAATTACATTGAAAATTTCATTATTATCGTTTCAGCCACAGGAAAATAAGCCCCCTTCAGTGACTTCCAGACTGGCCGCTTGAAAGCGACCTGTATCCAGCGGCTTCCTGCAACCTTTACCAGGTCATCTATCCACCTTGTGGGTGGACGTCCCACGATGTGCTTATCGGTACGTGGTCTTTATTCCAGAACCTTTCTGACCCATCGGTTGTCAGTTCTACGTGCTATGTGCCCCGCCCACTGCCACTTTAGAAAATGTGTCTTTTATTTATTAAAATTACCAATTTTATAAGCGTTGTAATACTAATGTTTACAGCGGATTTGTCTGAGTGATATAATAAGCCTCGTAAGCCTATACTTTTAAGATCTTAAGATCTTAACTACGGCTCGGACAATTTCTAATAAGGCGTAATAATTCTCACGAAACGCCTCGGTGAAGCAATAAAACATAATTCATCGGTTTACTTATGAATATTAAAGTTTATTACCGCAGTAACCCTTTCTAGAGGGCATTTACACCCAACAACTTTACCTTGACATAACCAAACAACTTTACTACTTACGAATAGCTAATTGATGATCATGATGATCACGACGTTAGGCACATGCGCTAGACGAGGAAACAGTAGCGACAAACTATGCAGTGGGGAAATTGTCACGTTCCTACTTACTAATTCGTAATACTTGAAAATAACTAGCCTATATGCTCCACACATTATTCCGTTATTATTACCGTTATTTCTCCGAAACTGTTCACCGCCGCATTGAAAGATGCTTTTAAACTCCTGGAATGGGAATTATTCTGCATCAACATTAATGGCGAATACATTACACACCTTCGGTTTGCCTACGATATTGTGGTCATGGCGAGTCGATGGAAGACCTCGGTACAATGCTCGATGGCCTTAATAGAGTTTCCCAACAGGTAGATCTTACGATGAACATGGACAAAACAAAGATTATGTCGAATGCCCATGTTGCGTCCTACCCAGCACCAGTTGGGAGTTCTATCCTCTAAATTGTTGACAAATATGTGTCCAATTTTGAGTAGGAGGTCAATCGCGAATGCAACTCGGATGGGCAGCGTTCGGGAAACTACGCAAAATCTTCTCATCCAAAATACCTCAGTGCCTAAAGACGAAAGTCTACAACCAGTGTGTGTTACCAGTGATGACATACGGAACAGAAACGTAGCCTCTTACTATGGGCTTAATAAGAAAGCTTAAAGTTGCACAGCGCTCAGTGATCGTCAATATGGCTTCCGCCGGGGACGTTCAACTGGGGATCTTCTAGTGTATGTAACGCATTGCTGGGGCGAAGCCATCGAAAACCACGGCGAAGCAATCGCAGTGTCGCTGGATATTTCGAAGGCTTTCGACAGGGTTTGGCATGCGAGTCTGCTGAGCAAGCTTCCAGCGTACGGTATCCCTACTGGCTTCTGTAGCTGGGTGGCTGACTTCCTGAGTCAACGGTCGATCCGAGTAGTCATTGACGGCTGCTCCTCTGACCTTAAGGCCATTGACGCCGGAGTTCCTCAGGGGTCTGTGCTCTCTGCGACTCTTTTCCTGCTGCACATCAATGACCTGCTATCTTCAGGTATTGTTGGGTACGCAGATGACAGTACTGTCACGGAGAAGTATCTGTCTAGTGCAGGAGCCGGTGGAGTTGAGGTCCAAAGACTGAGAGAGGCCATGGTTGAGCGTACGAGCCTGACGTTAAGTAACGTCTCCCAGTGGGGCGATGACAATCTCGTCAGCTTCAATGCCTCTAAGACGCAGGCGTGGTAAAGGCTGCAGGACGATGCTGGATGCAGGCCGCTTCCAATCGGCCGATCTGGAAGTCACTGGGGGAGGCCTATGTTTAGCAGTGGACGTCCTGTGGCTGAAATGATGATGATGATGCTCCACATAGTACGTCTTGAAGATCGGAGATGGATGGTCAAAAACAGTCACCTTATGGAAAGGCCCACTGGGTAAGCGCTTTAAAGGACGACCGCTCACTAGGATGGGATGATGATATTAAATAATTGCAGGCCCCAAATGGCAAAAAATAGCCCAAGACCGAGAAAATGGAAAGGTTTGGAGGAGGCCTTTAATTACTTGAGAGGGGTTCCAGACAAATTATAATTTAGTATTATCTACTCAAAACGTTAATGTTTTATTAATTTATGTACTTGTTTGATTTGTATATAGGTAGATAAATAGTATTCATTTTCTTTATGTTAGTTTTTAAATAAAAGACTTTTTATTTTATATTTTATTATATTATATTATGCATCTAGATAACGCTTATCACCCCGTAAGAGTATCAAACCTAGTCAAGGTTGCGGACGCAAACTGCCTAAAGCCACTCGCAGGATCATGGAAACCGTTTAGGAAAACATCTGAAAGAGCTATTGTATGGTAGCTTAAAGAGCTGAAAGTATATTAAACCTGAAATTATAAACACAATTGAACTTGCTGTTTATCAATCAAAGGTTTCTGTTTTAGCAAATGCAAAGTAAGGTTATATTTTAGCCCGGATATCACAGCCATAATAAAACACACAGTGGCATTGCAGCTGCATAATGTTAATATACTTATTACTTTATTGTTTTTGTCTGTTTACTAGCGTCTTCGATTTTTTTGATGTTTGTTTTTGTTTTTTATTTTATTTTTAAATTATTTCTGTGGGGTATTTTTTTTTTATTTGTAGTACAAAAACAGACGCATGGTGTAAACGCTCCAAGAGAAATGCACGCTCCTAAGAGACTCCAAGGAATTTCATTAATACAGCACTAAAAGTTCCACCTGGCGTTGTCTGAGGTGAACTTACGGAGATTGAACCAGATAATTCTGGAAAATCTGTTGAGTGAAATACCTGTTGCATCATCTAGTGGTTTCTTAAAAACATTTTTGAGGTTTTTATGTAACTACTAAGTATTTATATAATAATTAAAATTAATGAGTACCTACTCTGCATCACCTACCTCTTTGTTCTCTTCTGTTGTTCTCTACCAACCATAGAGAAAGGGGATTATTAGTAATTACAGCAAAACTAAATTGTTTTTCTTTAAAAACCACTGTACCAGAGGGTTGTCTAGAACTAATAAAACCGCATGAATTTCTCGTCTTTCTGTGGAAATCCTGTCCAATTTACTTTGTGTGTTGTGGAATAAAGAGTAATGTATCTAAAATAAAATAGTTTATTTGGCAAGGACTCGTCCTAATTTTGTTAAGGCGATGTACCTTTCTTAACAAACTAGATAAAACTATTTTGTAATATCGTTAACGACACTATCTAGTAGATATGTACGAACAACAGCTTGTCGACCTACCACAAAATGACAAATTTTCTCATTTGAAAATGATCTCTATATGTCAGGCTTAGAGTTGAAAATCTATTGGAGATTTTTTGACTTTTTGGGTAGGTCGACGTGCTGTTGACTGTACTTCATAATATGAATTCTCAACCGAATAATACTACTTACTAAAAGCTGACTGTTTTTAAACAAATTCAGTTTAATACCTCTATTTATAAATTGAAAAAAAAAACAAAAGATATTCAAATGTTAAGGTTGAGTTGGTAACCTAATTACTTATTTAATTGTATCATAATTTGTGTTCAAACTATTATACAAGTTTTAAAATCGTACAAGAAGGGGGCTGAACGCCATAAAGCTTTCTCAGCAAATCAACCACTAAGATTACTACAACTGATTGTTTTAGTTTGATAAATAATATTAATTCGGGAAAAACGATTTCATCGTTACAAGGCTCTCGAATAACTAGCTAGAAAAACAATTTCGTGTAAAATCGATGCTCGGAATATAGGCCATCTTCGCAGTATTCTAGGCGTCACGCTCAAAGCTGGGCGTAATTAAATTTCCTGTCTTCATTAGCGAATAATTCGGTAGGAAACAGGTGGAAGAATTCACGGCGTCTTTTAATTAATATCGTTTGTGGGACCTTTGTATTAAGTTTGGTATAAAAATATTGACTGGACTTTCATTATTTTTCGAATTATTGTATAAATTGGATACCGTCATAGTTATTGACATAAATTAAATATTAATAATATTATGGCTTATTTATAAATAAAACCTTATGTACTTGAATTAAACGTTGTTGTTTATAAAGGCAAGTTAATTATATTATGGTATTCTTCGTATTAGAAACCGGTTTCGTGATTGTCTTGCTCTTAGGTATGGGCCTTCCCAAGTGTTCTCCACAATGTTATATCCCTTGTTATCCTCATCCAAAGTTATCCTGTCACCTTCTTGATACCATCCTCTTATCTTCGATACTGCCTGCCTTTACTTTTTTTTATATCTACGCCATTAATATGTCTTACTTAGTCTATAATACTGAATTTAAATTTATTTATTTATCATCACCGAAGAAGAACCAAAGTACACGACATAGCTTTCGAATTGCAAGTGCTTTCACTACTTACCTTAGGATTAGAGCAATGTATATAATGTAGTCCAATATTAATTATAAGCTAATAAGTCAGTGGGTAAGCCACATCACTCACAAAACTGACAAACCGTTAGGAAGGAAAAGTTCTCGAGTGGTGACCATGAACTGGAAGATGAAGCGTGGGCAGCCCTCCCTGGTGTTGAACTGAAGACCAGCGGGGTAACTATGAACTCTTAAAACAATCTCAAATCTGTCAATTTCGTACGTCATGGCGTAGGTACGAAATTTATCAGATTTGACAGATTCGAGATTGTTTTAAGAGTTCATGGTTACCCCCCTGGTCAAATGGTCATAAGCTAAGTAACTTTCGTTTTTTTTGCCTTATAAAGGCATTAATTATAACTTTTAAGTAAGTGTTACCCTAACATTGTCAATACAGGGCACCAGACAAACTTCCAACAGAACGTTATGATTTCCCAACTCCCGATCATCTTAAGCACACTCAAACTATCTCTTAGTCCTCAAGTTTTAAAGTTGTTAAACTTTTCAATACTAGAAGTGACACAGGGCAGTTAAGACAGATTTTGAGATAGAAGAACTTTGAGTGTATCTAAGAAAAAGTTTGGATGCAGTCCTCTGACTAGCTTCGAGTTTAAAGATTTTCTTATCAAACCTGGTCTTGCAATTTATTGGGCTTGCTCTGAGAGTAAATATTTTGTATTTTCCTATTTGCAAAAATAAATTATTTAGACTTTTTCGGGATTTTTGCTATGAAGTAATCGGACCTTATAAGTAAGTTGACTAACTGTCAAAAACTATGCTTATTTGAAAGTTTTGCGTCATTCAATAAGGCGAAAAATACAGTGCCGCGTTTCCGTTCCGTTTCATGAGCGGGAAATGTTTCTAGTTGAATAATGCAACACCTTTAAATATGTCAAGTTTTTGACAGTTAGTCAACGTATCCCTATAGTCAACTATCCTCGGTCTCCCCTGCAGAGTATTATTACAAGTGAGTGTTACCACTTTCCAATGCTATGCCATTAACACCTGCAAGTCACAGTTTAAGAGATATTTCAAAGCTTGCAATTACTTCAGTACAGTCGCATATCCCAATTAGCACAGAATTACATTCACAGATGTTCGGCTTAGAATAGAGTCGGTGCAACACTAACGAGGCACGCTCCACTTTGTGCCTGCGTTCTATTGAAACTTTAAGTTTTAAACGGTGTTATTAGAAATCTTGTTTAGTATTAACTAACTCTTAAAATAGTTTTAGTTTTTTTAGGGGTCCTTACCTCAAAATGTAAAAAGGAAGGAAGCATCACTACGTTGCCTTTTTGCCTGTCAGACTCTTCGTTGTCTGTCAACACCCTTTTTACCAGAAACGCGTGGTGGAGATACAGCTGTCTGTGCCACATTTTAAATACTCGTTACAGAATCAAAACCAATGAGGTCACCATCCATTGATCTAGGTCATCCAATTTGGCAAGAAAAATGTCTTGTAAAAATGTAAAGGGGAACGTCCAAATACCGTAACTTTCATCCCAAAAAAAACTTGTTTGAACAAACTCGGAAAAAGCAGTAAAAATATTTCAGGCTCAGTTCTCATTAGAAATCCATAAACTATTTATATATTTCCAAGTTTGTGCATGAAAACCTCTGTGGGCAAGTCTGAATCGCACTTACTCGGTTTTTCTTTAGAAAATTTGACGAATAATAAGAGTTCGTGATCCCAAATTCTCATGTTTTGTATATAAACAATATGAGTTCGCACATATATATATAACTTTTGCTTAACGACTTAAAACAAAGATGAAGTCGCAGGCAGTAAATACTATAACTATTAATTATCTGAATATGTTCATTTCTTATTCATTGACCTTAATTCTGACTCTTTTAACCCCTAAAAGGATTGAATCTCAAAAATCGTATGGAAAATTCGTGGCACGGAAAATTCCGCGGTTAATAGCTTTTAAAAACGAACTATTCTGTTAGGGAAAACGGGTTGCTTTTACCGGACTTGGTAAATTGGTAAGCCAAAAGGGTTATTGTTGTTTTGGGCCCCTTTTTAATATCCCGAAGCGCAAACATTTTGGTTGGCAAACATTTTCATAGGGGCTTAGTTTTTGATTTATATTATGTTTTATAATGTGGTTGAGTAAAAGGGTAACTTAAGAAAACCAAGATGGTTGTTTGTTTGGAAATAGGATTTTAAAGGAATTTAATGTAATTGAAATAATTATGTTATAAGTGTTTGTAAGCCAGTTTGACTATTTTGTATATTCGCTTGATAAAGTATTTTATTTAGCTAAGATGGCGCAGTAACCCAAAATCACTCCGGTCTGCTTTGCACCGCCTTTCGTCAAAATTCTTCGCGACCAACTTTATATATTTTTTAACTCAAATAAGACACTTTTCGTAAATATATAATGTATCCTAAATTGGAAGCAACACTAGAAAAACGTTTTTGATGTATTAAGTTACTCTAGTATAGTAACGTCTTCTTCCTAGCGTTCCCTCCCATCCTCATCGGGGTATGATTTAACTTTGATCCTAGATGTGACAAGTTTAGTTATTACATTTCGAGCGATTTCCATCTGAAAACCTTTATGTTAGTCTTCATCTTCCTATCTTTTAAATTGCAATGCAACGTGCTGCTTTATTCCTTTACCCGTCAATGAGTAGACATAACAGATACAACTATTTTTAATTACCGCCCAACATGTCCAACTTATGAGTAAATTGACACTTGAAGGTAGTTAAGAACTATTGAAGATTTATTAGTTAGAAAATAAATTTATCATTTATCGATCTTCGAAGGCCTCAATCCTCCAATCCTGGTGCCTCATCACATTCAAATTTTATTGAACTAACTGAGCAAGTGGATGTAAATAAAACAGAAAATATATCGTAATTTAAATGCAAACATTTATAACCCTGGCCTTGTGAGTAAGATACGAGTAGCTATAAAACCCCTAAGTTCTTAAGTCAGATATAAATGTCATTTTACGATATACAACGTTGTGAAAACATCTATTCTTCATACTTTTTGCGCAAAGTGTTGTTGCATTTTTATGGCGGAGATAGAAGGTTAACTACTATACAGTTCGGAAGGAAATGCTGTGGAAGAATGTGGAAATAAAAATATTAAATGTTGCTTGCACATTTGTTGCACTTGAATTTTATTAGTATTTAAAACCGGAGCAAAGAACGGGTTATACTTTCAACTATACATTTGAAATTTAAATCTATATAAAAAGCAACCGTTACTGACTGACTGACCTATCAAAGCACAGCTCAAACAAGTGAACGGATTTCGCTGAAAGGCACACATATAACTATTATGATGTATTCATGCGATAAGAAGGATTTTCTAAAACTCACCTCCTAAAGGGTAAAACGGGGGTTCAAAGTTTGTATAGAGTACCAACATCGCGAGGTTAATCCTTTAATTTGCTTTGAATAGGTAATCAAATACCAACAGACAAAGAAGTTTTGTAGAGTTTTTTATTTATTTACTGAGTTTAAGATACATTCACTAAATAAAATCTAACGTGAGCGAAGCCGCGGGCAAAAGCTAGTTTAAGCCGATGTCAATATCTCCCATTCTACGGATAATGAAATCAAATTCGAATCTTCTTAATATACCTTTAATTTACTTACCATTAATGTTGACAACTCGTTTGGCTTATTAGCTCGAATCATTGATTCCCTTTGTTTCTCAAGTTCGATTTGGCAAACATCTACACTTTTTGGCGTGTTGTCAGGCGCATATTAAATTGTTATTATTTAATTTCATCTTGAATTGTCTTTGAAAATTCTTAACCTGAAGCTTTCTAACTTCTTAGCTTCTTCTTTAGGCCGAAACTCTGGAAGTCTGGAAAACTTAGACCAAACACAATAAACCAAATTTCTGTATAAATAGAAATAGAAATAGAAAATCATTTATTTGGTACAAGACATACACATATATAAAAATCTTATCAAAAAACTTATAAAATAAGTTGCGTAACTGTGTGTAGAGCCAAGTACCAAAATGGCATCCGCTCAGTATAAGGTCGTGACAGCAGAGAGCACGTCGCGACCACTGGTATTCTGCGGATGCCAGCTGAGATGAGATGAGGGCGCTGCCACCCAGATGTACATACTTGAATTTATACAAACAGTATACACAAACAAATGAAACAACAATAAAATTATTAACTTAAAACCGGAGTTACATGGTATTTTAGGAAAGTTATTATATTATGAAATCTTTAACTTAATATAACATTTTTTTCTGAAGAAATATTCGTGTATGTGTATGTAATATTGACTGGTGCTACTAGATTTACTTTTCAAAACCGTCGGTAAACCGTTATTGTGCAGAATTTACAACAAAAAAAGAGGTAAAACCAATTTTTCAATGTAAAAAACTAGTAAACTACTACAGCAAATCCCGACCGACAGTATGAATTAATAAACAGTTATCATTGGAAATGGGAACGTATAGATATGGCATTATTGAACGAGCAATAAAAATAAATGCTCGTTCCGTTTTACAGGACCACTGTCCATGCATAACTGATAAACGTAGGGTCGTCAGGATATAGTTCAAAAATAGTATTTACTAATGTTTTATTTTTTACGGCATAAGGCAATAGAAAGATCGTAAGTCTCAAATTATGCCATTTTGTTTTATAGGATAATAAATGGTTTTAAATTATTCGATTTTATAAACTCTTTAAAGGTAAAATAGGTCACCAAACAAAGCAAATGCCTGATCCCAACCGTTGCCTAAAGACATAACATAAAGAGCCTCTCCTGCTTTCTTCAACGAGCCACTACCAGCCATCCTTAAGTCCTCAGTCCGTCGAGCCGATAGGCATTTTTATTTACATTTAATGATTCGTCTTTATCCATTCTTAATACAAAGTTTACGTTCTTTGAAGCTACTTCCACGTCCTAAAGGGCTTTCTGCCCCTTCATTTGACGGTCACCTTAAGCGCCCGCTCTAAGTAATCGCCTCCGATTAGTCCGCTGTGCCGCTAATGGTGTCTTATCACGAGCTACGAGACGTTGAATTATTCCCTTGGGTTTTGAAATTCAACATAATGTTGGTAAAATAACGTTAACTATGAACTGAATGAGGGAGAGAGAGAGAATTCTAGTGCTGGAATGTAACAATTTTGACTGTGGCTGCAAGATTTGAAGGTCTTTGCTATTCAAATGGCTGATAAGTGTTAAATGTGCTTTGAATTATTTTTTTTACGTTGATTTTGATAGTTGCATTGCATTTCTTAATGATATTTTTAAATTTAAAATGTAATATTCACTAAAGTAGAATTTTTTTATTTAGGATTATTGTAGGACATTATAAACAAATATAAATGTCTAAAACTATCCTACCTTTTCTGTCTTTATCGTTAGTAACGTAGTGGACACCCTATTTGCTTATTTCGTGCAAATATAATGTTAAAATAATGTCCCGTTTGAAAGGCTTGAAATGGTTCTCTAAATGGAAATATTCCATCAAATTGATAAGCCACATTTCGTTATACGTCAATTCCAAGCCTATGTTGTTAATTTCCTGAAATCTAATTAATCCTCGGAATCACCAGAATGTGGTGGAATATGGGATAAATGTTTGTTTAATTCGAAAACACAGTTATCATTATCAGACCGAAGTATAACATCGGTTTATCGGATACCCGGATATTTAGGTTTGACTAGGGCTGTTTAAATTCTGTTTGGTCAACCGGAGCACATTTGTAATAGTAATGTAATAAACCAGGTATAGTGACAACTTACTTTAAAAAAAAATATCAACACCGGTAAAGCTAACACTGATCCGTCGACGGTTTTCCACTTTAGTCACTATTTTAATAGCAACAGCTATTTTTGATAAAATTATTGGCGGTAGCATAAATTTGAATTATTTAAAACCGTCTTAATTTAAAACAAAATAAAGAAATTTTAATGATAACAGAAAGTTTGACATTGTAGAAGTATTTTTTTTGAATTACATATCAATACTTCAAAATTGTGTTTAAACACAACAGCAGATTAAAAAAAACACGCTTTGACATTGTTCAAAGAATTAAGTTGGTCGTAGTACATGCCTAAGTTATCTCTATCTTCATATTCAAAAGAGACAATACGTTATGTTTAGTATGCCTGACTAACAAAGCCGGGACACTGACCTCTGACTGGGATATCGAGATACAAAACCCTAAGTGGGACAAGCCGGTTACTGGGAGTTACGGCAACCCTAGGTTACAGTGAATATCTGAGTTTCAATTCCAATTATTAGTTTCGTTAAACACATTCAATGGTTCAACTGAAAACAAGGGTTTTTACGGATTATGTTCCGGCAAATAGTTAATTAAATCGATTACGTCTGTTAAATTGATAATCATACGTAGATGTGTACTTCAGCTCATAGAAGTATTTTTATTATTAAAAGCGCGCTCTAAAACTATATAACATTTAATATAATTTTACTCGTATAACAAATAGTGTAAGTTTGATTCAAGAGACTGCGTAGCTTAAATTCCTGAGTTAGAACTATAACGGCTTCGGACGCCTGGTTCAAACAATCTTTGTAAATGATACTCTACTCTTTTATTGTTGACGTTTCTTTCTTTACTTTTAAACTTAATATCCTAAGGTAACTACGTAAAATCTAATCAAAGTCCTAATCCATTACGCCTTTTAATTTAGTTGAACAAACAGTTTCATTATAATACAAATCGATATCTCATCATCCTTTAAGTTAAGAAAAATCATTAAAAAATCGACTCAGCAAAATTTATTTTATTATGTAGGTAAGTAATAATAATTTTATTAATGAATAAATAAAATTTTGTATATAAAAGCTTAATTAGGTAGGTATTTCCTAGGTATTCGTTGAAGATTCATTCTAAGTATTTACACGAAAACAAATAAAAAATCTACATTTTTTTCTCAACTGTTGACAAAATTCAAGTAATGTTTTTGCAGCCAAACACACTGACTACTAAAACCGCCGAGAAAGAGTTAATTTTCTGTAAAATATTCCCGTTTTTTTTCGTTTTCCAAAACATTTTCCTGTAAAGTTTCCCAGTCGAGTAAATTACTGTGGCTCAACTGCATTAGGGGTGGAAGTCACTAATTACGGAGCACAGGTGGTGTAACACGGACATGAAGCTAGAAAACGTCATTTTTAATAATTTATTTACCGTCTCTGTGTTTTTAAACATTTTTTCACACAAGGTATATGTGTACTCTAGGTTTTCTGCGTCTTTATAATGCCTAATATTTTAAATCTCTTACAAAAACTTTCGTCCATCGCCAAGACGATGATGTATTTCCGATTTAGAATGATAAACTACAACACTAAAGATTTATTAATTCGGCTTATTATACACTAGTTTGGGGGTCAACGAATGTTGTAACGACTGGAACAGATCAGAATAGAAACACTAGACTTTGGTTATAATAATATGAATATTAATCGAGCCGTCTTGTTTTGGTTTATCGGATGAATTAATCCATTAATCTCAGGAGGAATATTCTCTACAAAAATCAATTTATAGTCGCTAACTTGTATGTAGAAATGATTATTGTCCTTTTAACGACTAGACATATTCAGTCAAAGATAAAAAATCAGAAGGTGCACTTCAAAATCTTTGTATCACTACCTAACTTTTTGACTTTAGACAACATTTCACAGAGTAGATTACGCTGGCTCAACTGAATTAGCGGAACGGCGAGAAAGCGCTAATTACGAAACAGGTGTTGCAGCTACACGAAGCTAGATAACATTTTACATTTGTGAGAGCAGATATTTTAAACCAAAACACTAATTTATATTAATAAGAACAGTGCACAGTGGTAGGAGAATGCGCCATAGATATTCTGTGGCTCGAGTCTCATTTAACATAATGTCGTAAGTTGCAATAACAGCACAAATGTCACATATCGAAGCACTGATTCTAAATAATCTAAGTACATATATATATACTTTGCTTGCTTAGCGGAAAAAACAAATTTAATGACAAAACTAGCATATTTAAATATTACCAGATATGTACTTAGTCGTGAACTGAAAAAGTGTACTTATGTATAAAAGTCAAAGTAAACATTTGGAAGGTTGGAGTCTAATTGAATGATATCGTGTTAAGGAATAACATTATGTAAATCTGATATTTTGAGGAATCTAATTATTACCGGAGAGTAAGTTATAACCGGATATGAAGCTATGATCTGAACGGTCTATTTCATGTCAAATGGTTCCGGGCATCACAAACAATCACATAAAATTGAATATCCAGACTTATCATTACTACACACAACTAAACGTAATGAAAACGTGGTTGTAATTTCGAGAAAATTATTTGGCATTAGTTTGGAAAACATGATATCTTTCTCGTTCGATATCCTCTAGAACCTGGAGACTGAAGTTTTTGAGCAGTGCGCGTCGCAATGACAACTGGAAGCCGTTTAAACCTAAACCAGACAGACCTACCTGTTTTAATTTTGTATTGGCTGTCACTCGTTTAGCAAATAATATAGTTCAAAGTAATGTAGTCCCTTTCGACGCTGTCTAATTAAGGGCCAATGCATATTTCCTGAACTGTTTCGAGAAAAGGATGGTACGGCCTTGCCACTTTTTTACTCGACTTGGCGGGGACACTGCCGTGCCCCCAGATTGCCCAGAGTAGCTCGCTGTGGTATTCTATTAGGTTTTGCATATAATGAGCAGTAAATTTCCAAAGGTTAGATCATGAATTTAAAAATTATCAATCCATTTATACCAAAACATACTATCAATATCAACAAAACCAAACCGAAAAAGATATTACATTCGAAAGAGTGAGGTGTTTACTTGTCACAAACAGAATATGGATTCAATAAATATAAACCCAGTCATTTGTTTAAAGATAATAAATACTGTTTTCAATATTTTCATCAGAACCATCAACAAATGAAAAATAAAACCATTTAAAACAAGTCAACACTTCACAGAAACGTTTAAAACTTGAACTTTTAAATTGTTTGCATTACGATAGGGCTTTGCAAGTGAAGTGCTCGATTTTGTTATTTTCCCTCTGGAAAAACTGGCAAGAGTCATTCGGAAAAGTTGTTTTTGTGTTCTGTAGATATTGGGTTGTGTTAAATTACTTCTTGTTATTTTTAAACTGCCACGAACAAGAAACTTCATTTGATTTTAATACTGCAAAAGTGGTGGAAATATTTTATTGTCTAAGTTAAAAACCATTACCGATATCATCATTCAGCTCCTGTAGCTGAATGATGATATCGGTATGTCCACTACTGAACATAGGCCTCAACTAGTGACTTCCTGATAGGCCGGTTGAATGTGATGTTAAGTAAGTAAGCAAAAAAAACATTTCTGTTCCTTTATTTTAAGGAAATGCAAATAATTTTAATCAAGGATCGAGTTCGATTTTCATTTTATAATTGAGCCAGTTTGGCTCAATTATAAAATGAAAATCGAACTGAAACAAATTAGAACGGAAATAAGAGCTAACAAATCAGGTGTTTCCAATCTTACTACGGAATCCAAAAAACTTAATGGAACTACGATATTGTAGCTGCAAACGTAGTAAAAGCTACCAGTTTACAATTAACTGCGCAGTCAAGTCACGCCATATACACAACAAAGATTTAAACACAGTAGCTCCGTTAAATTCTTAATTAATAAACGGAACAAGTTTACTACTAAGAATTGGATAACAGGTTACGAATTAATAAATAGTTTTTTTTTCTTGTAATTAAATGCGATATGTTTTTTTTCAATTGCTCCATTTCTAGGATCATTTACGTATTTATTAAATTTACGCATCGAACGTTATGACGAACTGTTTATATCAAATATTATGATTCAACTAGAATTATACGTCAAATTTGGCAAGGTTTCTTAAAAGATAAGCTTGGCAAAGAAAATGGATAAAATGAATTTAATTTTATTGGTTGTGGTTTGTCTTATCTATTTTTTTGTTAAATTTACTCAAAAAAATATTTATTTACTTTAGTTTGAGAACTAAGCGTAATGAAATGAAACATAGAAGAAAACCTACTGCGTCTTTGTATTTTATGCTACTATTTGTGTTTCGGTATAATTTCCCGTTATTTGTGTTTATTCTGAAGTCCAAATGGAAGTTGGAAGTTGGTAATAGTTTCATGCGAAACTTGAGGGAGATATGGGTAATAATAGGTTAGTTGTCCAAGTCGAAAACTTGGTCTATTTACTGTAATGATATTGGGCATATTGGACTTACGAATATCTAGTTATGATTTTGGGTTTCACCACTATTGCGAGATTGAATGACCACCATCAAAACTTTTCAATAATTCATCTTTACTTGGTGTAAGGTAAAGCTAGTGGCTTTTTAAAAGGTTTTTCCTTTTTAATTAACTCTTCAATTCCCACAAGAAAAGATAACAATTGAATAACAATGTAAGTTTGGCAAGTTGGAAGTTAAATAGTTAATATGAACAAGTGATTATCATCATCAGAATTTGCCTACTACCAGACTTTCTTCTAAACCTAATAAGTACTAAGCCATCTTTAATCATGTATTACCTAGTTTTAAGTAAAGTTTCAAGGCGACGTTACATGTCCTATTATTTATTCTAAGGTTCCATTTTTTTCCAAGACAATATCTATCTTTACTCATTTACCGGCTCTACGGAAATTTAATTAATTACTTCCTATTTTTTTTCAATAACAATGAACAAGGTTCCGAAAATTCTCTCTATAGCTTATAAATAATTTTAATATGATGTTAAAACCTTGATTTTTAAAGTCTTACTCTCCTTCAATCCAACTGAATGAGGGATGAAAAACAAAGTTTTCCAAATGCTACTAGTAGGTAGACACCTAATTAATTTGGTTTCATTATTTGGTTAAAACGTTCGTCCTTGCAATCCCCACCTTAGTCCACTAAGCCAATTATACACCGCTAAGCCACAAAAATCAACAGTTCACGCCCAAGCAACGAATTTAATCCATTTGGACAATTAGCACTAACTGCCGCCGCGCCTACTGACACTCGAATCAAGGTTGGGTTGTATTTATTCATCCCCCCTACCATGACCAACAAAATACGATATGATATAGCGACACCTATCCGCTAACCGCTATCTTAAACTTTTATCACAACAGCGTAATTATAAAACATTTTGTCCTTCTTTGAAGGCCTAAGACACACGGTCGTTGGATGTTTGTGCGACGTAAAACACATGACTTTATTAAAAAGCCACAATTTATTTTCAGATGAAATGCAAAGCGGTTTTGGACGCTTTTAAAATGAGAATTTGTTTGCTAGTAATTTCGCTTGGGTCAAACATTTGAAGTTGAGAGCTAATTAGATTCACCCCTTTACGTGTTAATGAGTAACGTATTCATGACTCATTAAATATTCAATTTAAAAACACTAAATTTGAGTAGGTATTGAGTCTTTCCAAAAAATAATATAATGTTTTACTTATGAAAAAAAAAATAGGTAGCTTAATCATACTAAAATCGCAGTGCTACATTATATAATTATTTAAAATAAAAAACCGGCCAAGTGCGAGTCGGATTAGCGCACGGACGCACCATTATTTCCAAAAGCGAGCTAAAAACGTTTGTTGTATGGGAGCCCCCTTTAATATTAATTTGATTTGATTTTATTCTGGTTTTTAGTATTTGTTGTTATAGAGGCAACAGAAATACATCATCTCTGAAAATTTCAACTGCCTAAGTATCAGGGCTCATGAGATACAGCCTGGTGACAGACGGACTGACAGACGGACAGACGGAGACACGGAGAGACGGAGAGACGGACAGACGGACAGCGGAGTCTTAGTAATAGGTTGCCATTTTACTGGGTACAGAACCCTAAAAAAAGAATTGCTGTTAACAGTAACACCACGTTTTAGCTAAAGGCTGTAGGTGTAGGTAAGTGAAGTATTTAATAGAATTAAAATAGTAATATAGATCGAGATAAAAATGCCTAAAACTCACGTTTCTTGTTACTAATTAATTATTATCATTTGATTTTAGGTCTTTGTGTTAAAAATAAATATTTAATTGCCTACCTATTTCAGTGGAAAAGATATAGCCTTGTGACAGCCGGACAGACAGATAGGACCCGGGACCCTAATTAATGCAGGCGACATCACAGAATAGACTATGATTTCAATTTGATATTAAGATTTGCTATAAAATCAATGTGCTTATTTTTCATTTTTGCTCTCAAATAAGTGAAGAACATTCTATACTATCCCATCGATATAGAATCAACTTAAATGTATATCCTTTGAACCAAAAGAGATGGATGTTTGTTGTCTCTTTCACATACAAACTACTGAACGGATTTGTATGAAATGTTGCAAACATGAAGATTGTTTAGTAATTTGTATATTCATGAGTAGAAGAACACTATATTAAAATGTTTGTACTCATTAAAATCTTCCTGTAGATTATGATCTGGATTAACATAATATGATACTTTTTATCTCGGTTTATGTTCCTGTGGGATATACTGAATAAACTAAAGACAACGCACACGAGCGAAGTCGCGGGCAACAGCTAGTTAACTATATGCAAACAATTAATGTACCTATTGTAAATATGCAACAGACATACATAAATTGACATGATTTCGGGGAAAGAAAATAATAGTTTTGCGTTACAAGTACAAGTTATCCTCCTTTTGGAGAGGCCTGTGTCCAGCAGTGGACTGATATAGGCTGGTGATGATGATGATGATGATGATGTAAAAAGATTAAAGGCTCTCCAAGCATAGTTGTCTATAAGGTACATGGTAGCAATCCCGTAACAAACTATTCTAATAATAATAGTTGTCTATAATTTAGCATTTAGAGTACAATAGTGGATAATGTTAGGTACTTGTACCTGTGTTACAAAATATTGCAAATATATTTTAAAGTTTTATTGAAACACTCGCAGCTACGAATATAACTTTCACATCAACTGTTTTCAGATGTGATTGTTTTCACATTTTACATTACAAAAACACAATTTATTACCGCTGTATTTACTTTATATCAGTACCAAACTCCCACTAGCTGATAATGCAATGCCTTGTTGATTAAAATTAAATTGAATCCAAGCTTCGTATTCCCCAGAGGGAGTTAACGAGTCCCTTCCATTATCAGGAATTCCTGGGACTAGTTACATTGTATTTTGTTATATAAATGATATGATTTGTTAGTTATTTAAACTTTATTTAAATCTTAGAAAGTATTACCATCTTTAAATATTTTGATGTTTTATTTATTTAAATTTTATTGCACAGATATAAAAAAAAACATACAATAGGTGGACTTGATGTCATAAGGCATTTTCTAGTAGTCGGCCATTAGGCTTAACCTTAGAGCATTGCTCTAAGGGCTAAACAGAGATATTTTGAGGGCGGTGCAATAGGAACATACAATTCATAAAAAGGCTTAGTTACGATCGATATATTAAAAGCATTTAGTTTATATAATATAAGGTCCGATTTTATTAGTGTTCATCCTGTTAACCTGTGCCTATATAGGTGAAAAGCAATCGTAAAAACCAATTTTCAAATGTGTACCATAAAAACTAAAAAAGTTAAAAATCAACAACATTGACTTCATATTGCATAAACTCGTCCTATCTTTGCTACGTTTAACCATCTGATTATCCGTCTTATTCCTTCCCCATGTACAGAGCGAGAAAGAGTTGAAGATAGGACCAGTTTATGCAATATGAAGTCAATGTTGTTATTTTGTAATTTATTTTTAACTTTTTTAGTTTTTATGATAGACATTTAAAAGTTGGTTTTTACGATTGCTTTTCACCTATATAGTCACAGGTTAACAGGATGAAAACTAATAAAATCGGACCTTATATATACATACAAACATTACATACGCAAGATACATACATAAATAAATAATATGTCAACAAACAGAGACTAAAGAATTATGATAACAATTGAAGAAAATGAGCGCGGACAAGTTTCTTTAAAAGAATTTACAGTGGCCTGTTTGATATTTTTGGGATGTTTGATTTTGATGAACAAAGGTCAGGCAACACACTTTTATAAATTTTGTATGTAAAGTGCGCTCCGCACTTAGTCCGCATCATCATTATGCTGTTATTGGATTTGATGCCTCCGACTGCAAATTTATTCTTTAAACCTTGTTTTCATTTTACGCAGTCGGGTTTTTTTTATATTTTATTTATAAATTTTATTTTTGACTTTTGTTTGTAGTGTTCTACTCCTACTTTACAATGAACTATAAAGCCTTATTTGTAGCTCTTCATTAAAAAAAAAAAGGTTTTAACTCGAGTAAGTATAGTATCTGAAATCGGTTTTTCCCGTTTAGTACATCGGAAAAAAAAACTACTTTTCCTTACTAAAGTTGCAGTTTTACTCGACCAAAATGTTGGAAATGCAAAATTTTTTTTTTCTGATTTTGATCATTGATCTCACAGTAAAGGTTGTTTATATTCATGAGTAGAACACCATATTAAAATGTTTTTACTCATTAAAATCTTCCTGTAGATTATGATCTGGATTAACATAATATTATACTTTTTATCTCGGTTTATGTTCCTGTGGGATATACTGAATAAACTAAAGACAACGCGCACGAGCGAAGTCGCGGGCAACAGCTAGTTAACTATATGCAAACAATTAATATACCTATTGTAAATATGCCACAGACACACATAAATTGACATGATTTCGGGGAAAGAAAATAACAGTTTTGCGTTACAAGTACAAGTTATCCTCCTTTTGGAGAGGCCTGTGTCCAGCAGTGGACTGATATAGTCTGGTGATGATGATGATGATGATGTTACAAGATTAAAGGCTCTCCAAGCATAGTTGTCTATAATTTAGCATTTAGAGTACAATAGTGGATAATGTTAGTTATTTGTACCTGTGTTACAAAATATTGCAAATATATTTTAAAGTTTTATTGAAACACTCGCAGCTACGAATAGAAGTTTCACATCAACTGTTTTCACATTTGATTGTTTTTACATTTTACATTCCAAAAACATAATTTATTACCGCTGTATTTAGTTTATATCAGTACCAAACTCCCAAGAGCTGATAATGCAATGCCTAGTTGATTAAAATTAAATTGAATCCAAGCTTCGTATTCCCCAGAGGGAGTTAACGAGTCCCTTCCATTATCAGGAATTCCTGGGACTAGTTACATTGTATTTAAATGGTATTATTTGTTAGCTATATTTAAACTTTATTTAAATTTTTAAAAAGTATTAACATCCTTAAATATTTTGATGTTTTATTTATTAAAATTTTATTCCACAGATATAAAAAAAAACATACAATAGGTGGACTTGATGTAATAAGGCATTTTCTAGTAGTCCTTCATTAGGCTTAACCTTAGAGCATTGCTCTAAGGGCTAAACAGAGATATTCTGAGGGCGGTGCTATAGGAATATACAATTCATAAAAAGGCTTAGTTACGATCGATATATTAAAAACATTTCGTTTATATACTTTATACATAAAAACATTACATACGCAAGATACGTACATAAATAAATAATATGTCAACAAACAGAGACTAAAGAATTATGATAACAATTGAATAAAATGAGCGCAGACAAGTTTCTTTAAAAGAATTTACAGTGGCCTGTTTGATATTTTTGGGATGTTTGATTTTGATGAACAAGGGTCAGGCACCGTATCACTTTTATAAATTTTGTATGTAAAGTGCGCTCCGCACTTAGTCCGCGAATCACGCGCGACGTTCGCGGCGCGAAGTTTCCGCGAGCATAACCAAGCCTCCACACTCGCAAGTAACTTGCGGTGTTTTCACGCAAAGTTCGCGCAAAGTTCGCAACTTTTATGGATAACGACGTTCCATTTTATTCATTTCTAACCACTATGTTTCAATTAAAATCGTCAAATACAAAAATCAAAACTCAGCTTCGCGGAGAGTTCGCGGAGTGCAAATGTGGAGTCAATCAATTTACGTTTCCGCTGGTTTCCGCTTCTTTGTCGCGGGACAAAGAACAAAAAACCGACAAAAATCGGGGAAAATTCGCGAAGAACCTGCGAATCGGCTCCACACTTCGTGTTCGCGGACCTTCGCAGGCTTCTCGCGCGCTTCGCGTACTAAGTCTGAAAGGGGCTTAATATGAAAGGAGCGGGGTCGCGTCCGCGTCACACCTTCAGTATACCCGCGCCTCGCCCGCGCCACTCCCACGCTGCACCGATTCCGATGTCGCTCCCATAGTTAAGCTTGTTGTGCAAGAGTAGTTGTTGTACACCCTGTATATTCCACACTTTATTAAACAGCTTATTGTCTATAAAACTTGATCAGTTACTCTAATAAATGGTTAATCTTAGATAGAGACAAGTCACAAACTCTATGATCGCTACACGTTTACGTTATATATCAGAAAACTAGTAGCCATAATGCAAGCTCTGCTAAGTTTAGAATAATTGTTAGAAGAATTTGACAAATAAATATTTAAGCAGCAAAACTTGCAAAAGATTTTTATTTAAACTAAAAGCATGCAAATTATAAATGGCCCGTTGAATGAATGGGTTTTGACTGTCCACCTTTACAATGGGCTGAGTTGATGGGCATTGTGAACTGCCACCTGCCGTAGAATAGAAACTCAACTGCCGCAAAATAGGATGCCATATAATGGGATCGGAACTCGTTGACTTTGGATTCAGGTTCCATTTTAGAAAGTCAAGTGATCGCGTTCTTGTGAACGGAGAATTTAAAAATTTTCAAGTTATGTTTTTGATCTTTGACTCCAAGATTTGGGTTTGAAAAGCGTTTTGTTCCAGAAAAAAAAATAAAGGAATAAGAAAATATTTTCGCGTTGTTTTGTGTGGTTCTCTCGTGCGTTGAATATTTTTGTGCTTTCCTATTGTTTTCACCGTTAAATTCAAATAATACTTTCTTCTGATAATAATTTTGTCTGGAGAATCAAAGTAAATGTATTATTAAATTTAATAAAAGAAATAAAAATAGTAAATTAATAAAATCGTGTGAAAATTATCCATCTCCATACACTATTATCGATATAATAATAAAGTACAGTGCAGTGTAGTATAAATTAAGTGTACAAACGAGTGCATATTACCCATCTTACTAAAATCTCACTAAAATTCAGGCTTTATACTCAAAACTTCCCCTGACAAAACTTCTTTACTTTGACTCCGAAATCTTAGCTAAAACCTCAGCACTAAGAGTAGTGGGGAATCTGTGTAAACGGGGCAGGCGTCTGCCGATGAGTTCCGCCTCGGATTAGTTGGGCCTTTGAATGTCTGGAGTTAGAGCTGCAGATCATAGAGAGCCTGGAAGAGGCAATTATAATGTTTATTCTTATTTATATTACTGTAGTTTTAATGTTAATTTAATGACAACTATTATTTAAATGCCAAGAGCCGCAAGTTTATTTCTGGTTTGGGTCAATTTCGAAGAGGATCTTTTCAAAATTTTTACATCCTTAAAAATGAACTTTTCTTACAAAACGAAATTTTTTAATTTGTTTCTTTTGTTGGAGAAGTTCCTTTTGAAAAAAAGTTTATTTTTAAGACAGAATTCTTTTTGTAAGACAAAGCTCCTTTTGAAAAGTTAGGTAAACCTCAGTACTGAGAGTAGTGGGGAATCTGTGTAAACGGGGCAGGCGTCTGCCAATGAGTTCCGTCACGGATTAGTTGGACCTTTGAATGTCTGGAGTTAGAGCTGCAGTTTGATAGTTAGCCTGAAAGAGGCAAATATACTTTTATTACTTTGTAAAGGTTTTTTTTTTTACTTTAACAGTGCTGTGATTCGCTTTATTGCTTTTAAATGTTTTTAAGTTAAATTCCTGGTTTGGGTCAGTTTAGAATAAGAACTTTCCATAAAAAGGACCTTCTTTGTATGGTATGTATTAAGAGTTTGGTTTAAATTATGTGTGTCTCATATACCTAATCCATTTTTTTGCAGATAGGTTATTGTGGTGGTCGGAGTGCCAGTAACGGATAAAGGATTTTTTTTTGTATTAATCTAAAAACACGACTACTTATTATGATAACATATTGTAGATTGGTAGATAGAATAAGCTTCAATGTTACGAACACACTTGATTGTGGGATTTTCTTAAGCATGATCCTCTGCTCAATATTAATTGGTTAACAAAGGAATAATATAGTCGACGTTATCCACATTGCTATATTTTCAAAGTAAATAAGTGAAATTACTGGAACTACAAAGAGTTGCCTGAAATTGCAACGAACGAAAAATATCGTATTTCCTTTGCAAAATGTAGAAAGATTAAAATGGCACGAAATGTACCTTTTAAATCGAGTAGGTGACAATTGAAAGTTAGGATTTAGTGGGAGTCCGCCAAATGTACTTTTGGCGGCAAGCCACACGTAACCACTTTGTTATTTTTTCCAGAAACCTCGAATTGACTAGAAAAAAAAAATTGAGGTACCGTTACTGTACGTTAATTGCAAAACTGAAGTTGTGACAAAATTGTGCTCTGACACCAGCGACAACAACCGTTGGGGTAGAAAGGTTTTTATGTGACGATCACGAACTGGATGACGCAGCATGCATATCCAAAGGCTAATGATGATTCCGCTTGTAGGTAACGGCAATCGGTCAATTTAGACGAGGAAATATTATACGATCCCGGCACTAATGTTAAGCTCTGGCCGCTGGGGAAAGAGTTGGGATTGCTTTGCGCATCTTACGAGACGATCATCGTATCAGAGACGCGTGTGCGCGGAGCTAACAACAAATCACAACTGGTGCAGGTGCGTCGCACGACTAGCCAATCACGTAATCGTAACGGTCTTCTGTGCATCTTTCGGCCAGCGCTCAACATTCATGCTGTAGCTATACCTTGCGTGAGTACAATCCTACAGGGCATAACCGCTTGTACGTGATGACACGTGGTAATCACGTACAAAAAACGATACACGCAATAAGTGCGCTAATCAAAAAATACTATAGTCCTTCTAGTTAAACGAATAGCTAAGTAAAACCATCTTTGACTAAATATTAAGACGGAACCAAAAGTGCTGAGTGCTAGAGCCTGAATCCCGGTGCTTTCCATTAATTAAATTCTAGATTACTTCCATGCAATTCGCATTTAACAGTCAAAGAATTCGAGTGAAGTTTATAATCTTCAAGTCTTATGTTTCTTAGAAAATATGATGGTTTTAATATCGGGTGTAAAAAAAGGCTCAACGAAGCCGAAACCACATATTCAACGTATTATTACGATAATTTTTTTCTTTTACACTATACCTGGGAAATGACGGGTTACCGAGTTATTGACAGTCAAAGTTACAATTTTTTTTCAAAGATTTTTACAAAATTGACTCTGTTTGTTAATTCCTACTAAACTTTTTTTATAAAGAAACATGATCCGCTTACACACACAGGCATAGTCTGTGGCGTGCGCGCTATACTTTGCGGGTTAGATATAAGTTATTTTTTTTGATACCCAAAAATAAAAGTCATTTCCCAGCAATTATTTTTTTTGCATTCTACTTGGTTTTATGTATAGAATTCGTGGTCTAAGGCTTTGTTAAGCCTTTTTTTACACCCTGTATATCGGCAATTTGTTCCTAGGCTTTATAAGTTTAGCGAAATTGAAATTGCATTGCTTTAATTTAAATGTCTATGCTTTACCTATTGATTTAAAATAAGCAGTACTTAATAGTAGTAAATGGGTAAACAAAATTTAAAAAAGAAGAAACTATTTATTAATAATCAGTCAGTTGCACGAATTTAAGACCTTCTCAAATTGATTTCAAATATTGAAATTTGTTTAAACGTAATTTGTTAATCAGCTGTCTTCATTTACAATACCTATAAAGATTTAAATAACGTTTAGCATACAATAGGTAGAAAGAAATTGTAAGGCATAAAGAAAAACCCATAAAAAAAGAGATGAAAATTTTCAAGGAGCAATTCCTATCCTTGTAAGATGGTTTTAGATTGTCACCCGAGGCTAAAATAAAATCCGGGTGAGAAGTAAACGTTACTATGTGGGTTCTGTACATATGTGAGTTTATTTATTTGTTTACTAAATAAATGTTCACTCTTATCAATGGCTACATTTTAAAAAGTTGCGGCCGAAGCGCCCTTTCAGCTAAAGGAAAACCGGCGTTTATAGATTAGTGATATATTCTAAAATATAATTAAAATATAATTCTAAATTAATAAGTTTCTGAATACCTAGGTACTACCTACTTTTATCAAGTTTACGTTTTGGTCTGCGCAAATAGCAACAACCTAGGAAATTAACTGGATCCACAAAACTTATGTATAAGAAGACAAATTAACAAAAAACAAACCCACGCCGGTTGCTTGTTATTCCATCCATCCATCCATCAGCCAAAAGACGTCCACTGCTGGACATAGGCCTCCCCCAAGGATTTCCACGAAGATTGGTCCTGTGCCACCCGCATCCAGCGGCTTCCCGCGACCTTCACCAGATCGTCGGTCCACCTTGTGGGGGGCCTACCAACACTACGCCTTCCGGCCCGCGGCCGCCATTCAAGGACCTTCCTGCCCCAACGGCCATCAGTCCTGCGAGCAATGTGCCCCGCCCACTGCCACTTAAGGTTTGCGATTCTGAGAGCTACGTCGGTGACTTTGGTTCGCCTTCGGATCGTCTCATTTCTGATTCGATCGAGAAGGGAAACTCCGAGCATTGCTCTCTCCATCGCCCTTTGAGTGACCTTGAGCTTTCTTAAGAGGCCCATCGTTAGCGGCCACGTCTCAGATCCGTATGTCATCACTGGCAACACACATTGATTCCATACCTTGGTCTTGAGGCATTGCGGTGCTTGTTATTATAACAAACATTTTATGTGTGGTTTATAAGCTATTTTTATATATCTGAAACATTATGTGAAACCATGTATAATGACGTACTTTAAGAAGTCACGTGCTAAATAATAAAGGAAATTTATTTATCCTTTCTACCTCTCCAATGACGGCTAATAAAACGTACAGAACATTACTCACTGGTTCACGCATTATCTAACAGGACCCTACGGGAGCAATTTCTTCCCACCATATGTAAATCGTACGTTTTCCGAACGAGTTTCCTTTGCATTTACATGTTCGATATTTGTCAAAGTGAGTGCTATACGTGATCTAAATGCGGCCTCGTAAAGAATGTATTTGCAACCTTATGTTCAAAGTCCAGTTAAGATAAGGCAAGATAAGTTAAGATAAGGCCTTATTTTGTTTTTGTTTTGTTTTTGGACATCATCACGTACATTGCTCTGATCCTATGGTAATTAACGAAAGCACTTGTGTTATAGAAATCAGAAACAACGATGGTACCACGACACCCAGACCCGAGACGATATAGAAAAGTTCATTTTCTACATTGACCCGACCAGGGATCGAACCCGGAACCTCAGAGATGGCGGCGCCTTACATAGTCCGGCGTGCTCTCCTCTCGGCTACGGAGGTTGTCAAGGCCTACTACAAAAATGTATCGTTTGTTCGGACGTATTAACATAAATTAATCATAATCATAATAAATCATCTTGAGCCAAATGGAGGGCAGACGTGCACGGGGTAGGGCACCCACGACGGTCGGATGGTCGGCGAAAAAATGCAATATGCGGTCCACACTGCCGACTGTGGAGGAACACCATATGTGGTCGCGATCCTCATCATTGAGGGACCGAGGAAGAGGAAGAAGAACATAAATTAAAATAACCATTCACTTGTTTCAAACCTTTAGCAACGTGCGATCTACTGAAAACGGCCGTGTTACTTACAGGGCTAATTGGAGTTGGTCATATTTTGTCAAAGGATTGATACAAGTGTATGACTATATTAATTTGATAGGCTAATTTATATACTTGTTAATACATTTTCGTAGAAGGCCTTCTTTGCCTACTTGAAACGGTTTCCTTGGTAGTAAATATGCGACAAACAACACACTAATTGGGACTTACATATCATTCTTAAATAATTTTACATCATAAAAGTAACACGTTATTTTAGGCCCAAAAACTCGGAATATTGTAATTAGAATATTAAAAAGGTCTGATTTTACATCGGAAGCAATTTACGCCAAACTTAGCGGATCGTCTTTGGATAAGTGTGTCGTGGCACCCTTATTATGGTACACTTTTAAAGACAAGCATTTGGTTTTTTATCTTCTTTTGTTAAGGTCAAATCTGTTACTAGCCCGTTAGCATCTTATAGATGTATTCCGCCAATTTCGGATAACTCATATTTATATCTACCAAGGTGTTGAAGTATCTTGATGGACAGTCACAAGCATAAATATATTTCTTCATTTTCATTGCACTTTAAACCACATTTACTACAATGGAATAAATTATTATGTGTTCACATTTCATTGCTTGTTGCTGCACCTTTAGCTCGTTAAGTAAGTGTGCAAGTTAATTTAAAACAATCCTTTTGAATTCATCGTGAATGTGGTATTCCACTAATTGAGTATAATACATAATAATATGAAATATTTTAAAAGTTGTGTAGTATTACTTATTGAACATAAACTTTTAATAACGATAATTTCTTAAACTAAATAATACTAGATTACAATAGTTATGGATTTTGTTTTTGCACGTTTACTTACTCGTTGTCTTTTAAATTGTTGTCTTTCTTCGTCTGCATGAGTAAACGCGTAACGTAAACTTTTTTACACAACAATTTTATTTTTTGGGTGAGTGCACACTCTTTCGCCTCTCTCGTCACATAATACGGATGCGAGCGTTTACGACCTGCCAGTAATTGGTGGGATTACCCGGAGGCATTCTGTACTTAAGGAATGAGATTTGGGGGGGGAAATATAGGCATGTAAACCGTAGGATTTGTGATAGCGAACAGTTAAGAATTTGATTAACATGTTAGTACTGGCAAGTACACAAGAGAGCAATGGAGTCAGGCCATAGTACTTCATAGTACTTTCACACATTTTTTTGATTAGACAACAATGGCAACACATCGTCCTTTCAAAATCAAACTATAGTCATGTAACGATTCTGTTCATCCACTTACAGGTACACACTTGTGGAGTATATTATTTTATTATTTTCTCTACGCTTGTGGGTATTATCCGCATTCATCTTCGTCATTATCCTCCGCACGTTTTTGTTTGCAGATAGATAGTGTAGATGCGGATAGTATGCACATTTTTCATTTTTTAATTCACAATTTTCAATGTGCGATATATTTTTTTGTTTCTTTTTATATCTGTTATATGTCTGATTACGGGCACCAATCTGATATCAAACCACCACTACATTTGTAACTGAGATAAGTAATTTCCAGAGATAGATACTCGTAGGTAGGCGGGATTTTGGATTGCTGGCCGGTGCTCGACACTTGTTTTGAATTTTTGCATACCTTCGTCGCTTCCACGCAATAATTATTCATATCGTGGCAGCTTTTAATTTAGGCAACACTGTAAACTAGTTAATAATCAATGTTTCTGTGCTATCGAATGTGTATCTCTTGTTAGCTGTCCATAAATAAAATAAATAAAAATAAATAAATAAACTGCTGGACAGAGGCCTCTCTCATAAAATCTAGTAAGCAGCTCTGGGATTTGTGCGACTTTTCAAGTGGTGTGTCTAGGTCAAGTTATTGCTATTACGATAAAGACGGAGTAGCAAGCAAATGTGGCAGTGAGAGAGGCACATAGCACGTAGAACTGACAGCACATGGGGCAGAAAGGCTATAGAAAAGAGGCCACGAACCGGCAAGCGCAGCGTAGGACGTCATCCCATAAAGTGGACAGACGACATGGAATGTTTGCAGAAAACCCCAGCGGCTTCCAACGTGCCAATCTAGAAGTAACTAAGGGAGGATGAAATTAAGGATTTAAATTTCTTAGCTGTGGCATAGTAGAAACAAACGCTATGGTAAATGATGCTGATGATGAAACAAGATATTAGATTCGTTAGTTTAGTTATTTAACCACAGAAAAACACAATCTTTCTTCGCTAGTGCAAATAATAACGAGCCTTATCAAACATACGATATATTATTTTCCCTGCCTAATCTATTACAAGGAACGTGTCTGGCAAAGATATAGAAGGCTTACCTACTTTATTATTCAACACGAGATTTTGCGAGTGCAGACATCTTTTACGTGTACTAAGGTTATACCTATCATTTCTGGGAAGGTATTTTGATATGTATTAAAATTAACAAATGTTGTTTATTGATAAATAATTTAAAAGTAGGTATCTAAGATAATTTTGCACTTCAAAATTGTGAAAACCGAATTGCTTAATTTGTCGATAGTTGAATATTTTTATTATTATTTCTGTCTTGAGTTGTCGGCACCTGTTATAAAATTTATACGCAGGAGAGAGTTGAAAACGGGTAGCTCGCCCAAAGCAGGTTTAAATTATATATTTTTTCCTTTTGAGTTAATTCCAATGTGTGCTTCAACGTGTTTTAAAACGCTTGAAAATGACGTCTGCGTTACGATTGCGTAGAGACGTGGGTTCAACTACCACCTGAAGCGGTATTTTTTTTAAATTATTCTAATATTATCCAATGGTACTGACTAGCTTTAGTAAGCGAGATGAAAATGCTAAGATGAGCAGCGGGTGTAGCTCGACTCGATAAAGTGCGACACGAGCACATCAGAGGCAGTGTCAAGGTCGCGCCTATAGCAGGAAAACTCACTGAAAGCCGCCTACGATAGTTATGGTATGGTATGGTATGTTACGGTCATGTCATGAGACGCCCCGAAGATCATGTCGTAAAACAGGCCCTAGCCATACCAAATAACAGGAAAGTTAGAGGACGCCCACTAGCCACCTGGTGGTCCACGGTGGCCAAAGACTTAAAGCTTGCCCAAACAAATGTTTTGACAGCCATAGCAGAATAGACTGTCCTGGCGCCACAGAACAGAGGATCCGACCACAAATAATTGGAAGTGGCTAAGATAAAGAATAAGGTACTGACGGGGCGTAATGTAATATAAAACAAGCAATCATTATTGCGGTCAGTAGGTACGGGAAAATAGGCGAGCAATGAGCCGGATTTATACGGATTTTGGCACGTAGCATATAACGTGCTGTATCCTCTCCGTTTAATCTTAACTTTAATCTGAAACCGTATAACTAGTGTTAAATATTCAATTCTATAAACGAGCAATAAGACTTAACCTTAACAGCTACCTAATAAATAACTTAATTCTCCCAAAAAAAAACGCTTTCACCGAACTAGATCATAATAAATGGCCGATAATTAGCTAGTTAATTACCTCCCTTCAATCAATTAGGAACAATCGACCGAGTTTAAAAATAGCAAATTAACAGCCTTCGGATCATTAATCAAACTCCCCATAATTAAGAAAAAAGCTGAACAGTTTCTACAGAAAACTTAGCGAAATAGATACCTAGTGAAAGTCTTATCACGAGACATCTATTTTGCCATTAAGATATCTATCCATCAAAAATTGTCTATGTTTTAATTTTATTTATTTACTGAAACTGAAACTCACATAGATCCGACCCAACCGGGAATCGAACCCGGGACCTCAGAGATGGCGATGCATATATTAGTCCGGCGTGCTCGCCTCTCGGCTACGGGCGTCGTCAAACAAAAAAAACATAAAATATTTTACTAATAGAAAACGAATTTAACATAACAAAATTATGTAATCACTCATGTATGTGTCTACTGGACTAAACTAGTCTGTACTATTTTCCAATATCGGCTATTAATCTTCCATTAAGGATGTTTTGTCTTGCTCTTTTTAATTGAATAGAAAAAGAACGAACGCCAGGCAAGTGACCGGTGAAAGGTAGCGCTGTTTTACCGGTTGTTTATAATTAACATGGATTTAGTAATTTGTTCGATAATAGTATAAATTCCTTAATAATAAATCAATATACCTACCAATTTTACAGACTTTGAGAATTTTCACAAACGATTTCTTAGCTTTATTTTTGTGCAGCTTGTGTCATTGTTTTAGATTTTTGCCCTGTGAATGTGATGTTTAAAACCCACTTTCGTAGCTCAGGATTACCGAATCTAATCCCGAACTATCATTAAGACGGTAATAAACATCATTCTTTACCTATCAGTTTATTTAACGACTAGCAGCCCGCCCCGGCTTCGCCCGGGTGAACATTTGTGTGAGAAACTTTGTACAATAAACGTAAAGTACTTCGATGAGTCTATAAGCAGGACATAAGTAGGTAGTCATTTTTAATTATTATTTATGTAGGTAATAATAGGTTTATTTTTTATAATCTATATTATATAATAAAAGAATTGTTCATTTAATTAGTCTCGCTAAAACTTGAGAGCGACTGGACTGATTTTGCTAATTTGATGTTTAAATTTTCGTGCAAGTCCAGGAAAGGTTTAAACGGAGAGAACGATGACAGAGACAAGTACCACACCTCCGCAGCGAAACCATAACGACCTAAGTATTTCATAAACGTATTTTCTTTGATATAGTAATACCTAATATGTTATTTTATTTCGCTGTCGTTCTTTGTCTAGAATAACAGTAACTTGACCACTTGACATAACGATAAAACCATCGTCAGAAAGCGGTAACGGCGATATTTCATTTCTTTTTTCGGTTTCCGTTTTGGCCATCTGAATTTCCGGCCTTCCGTCACGAGAGATTGTATCTTCTTCAGTGGTACCAAGAAAGAAATAAAGTAATGCGGAAATGTATTTAATGGAAGTATGTTACTGCATTCTATATTTCTTTGTATATACTTAACGAAAAGCAGGGTAGCAGATTATGTACATAAATAAAAAGAGAATGTTTGTTCGTTGCTTAAGAAAGGCTTGACATCCTGCTTATATTATACAGGGTGTCAAGTAAATGGTATATCAATCCGAATGTAGTCTATGTTTGCTTTTACTTAAAAATAGTATGATATAGTCAGTTTTATATGATTATGTAGTAATTTAATAACTAAGCTTGGTATTATATTAATGGCATAATATTGTTTTATGATATGTATTTACAAAGTACTAGAGTGCGCAGAGACAATCATAAACTTGTCTTAATAAATGTTCCAAAAACATGTAAATATCAAAAAAAAATGTCCTGCGATGTGCGTCAAAATATACAACAAGATACCAAATGATTTCAAAGTGCTAAATAGTCTCTTATTTAAAAAAAAATTAACTGAATGGCTTAGTGACAAGAATTTTTATAGTGTTAAGGAATTATTGACAACTAGTTAGACTTTGTTGACATATTTATTAAATCATATAATATTGAATCTAGAATGATTAATTTATTATTACTTAATTATTGCAATAAATTTATTCCTTGTAGTAAAGTAATGTAATTGAGACCTTTGACATTGTTAATGATTTGCATGCTATTTAAAAAGCGAAACATGAGTACTTTTATTACTAAATGACACCTACTTATACCATGTTTTATGCAAATAAACGATTTATTATTATTTATTAGTATACAAAAGTTTTAGAATCATTTTGTATATATATTTTTTCAAATAGACGATATCAAATTCCATACTATTTATATGCATATGTTATCATAGGCTAGCTTCATCTTGATATACCACTTACCTAACATCTTGAACATTAAAGCGACAGTTTGTGAGTATGGATGTTTGTTATTCTTTCATACAAAAATAGTGAGCGGATTTGGATTTTCAATTATTTACCTAGTCTAATCCCTGCTTAAGGAATACTTACAAAGAATATTGTACTTAAAGTATCAATTTGGTATACACATACAACGATAAGCCGTTTTTAACGACCAAAAATACAACGACAAACGAAACATTAATCAACCCAATTAAACTCGTATTGGAAGCTTTTATGTAAACAATGGATTTGAAACAAGATCTTTTAGACTCTTTGTTGCATATATAAGGTTCAAACTGAATTGAAACTCTTTTAATCGTTATCAGTCTTAAATTTAAACGTAAAGTAATCCTCGGCAATGATTAGGTATGTACTAAGATTTTGCCCATATTTATTTAGTAAACATTTATCTTGTATGTTATAAAACTGTGATTGGCTTAAGTGTCACTGTTGAAAACTAAGCCGAGCTAGCATGTAAAGTGTTACAATAGCAGCTGTTGAGTTTTGCAATAAATGAAAAAAAAAAACAAAATGGTCCCAGTAGATTGAAAACAATAATAAACCTGACTTCTTCTTTTTCAGAAATGGCAGTTTGTAACTGCACATTTATTTCAATCATAAAATGGAATTAAATAAAAAGTTGAATCCCTTTTATTTTATGCATCAACTAATTGAGTTTACAGAGCACTTTAAAGTATACATTCCAATCGTGTCTGGGAAAATTAAATTTCCTGTCATTTTCATCAGTGGAACATTTCAAATGTATTGTGTATGGTTTGAAAAAAGAACGATTGTCTTGTATTCCGATGTTAATTTGTTTTTCTTGCTCTTCCAATAATGTTTTCTCGTCATCGCTTATTTGCGCGATGTGCATTCATTTTGTAATTAAGTTGTCCGTACACCGGGTGATTGGACTGCCTACACTAAGTCTCCCTGCTCGAATTTGTCTTCTCCGACAGTTGTCAGTTTTGCGTGCAATTTAGCATGCCGAAAGGAGTTAAATTAAGTTTATCGTACTACTAATATTGTCTTCATAGTAAAATTGGTTTATGTTGTAAGCATATCTAAAATATTAATTGATAGGAATAAGTAAAAAGAGCTGAATCCACAGAGTTAAGATATAGAATTGAAATATTTTTTTTATCTTTATGTTGAATGGCAACATTAAATTAGTTTTTTATTTTTAATAATATTTGTATACTGGTAACATTGTGCCTCTTCTTGCATCACCGTTCTAGCAGCAATATACTCGTCCGATGTATTTCATCTTTTATTTAACAAACCTTCGGGAACCAGTAGTTATCCAGCGCCTAAAGTAGATACAAAAGCGGCCGCGCCCATGTGGGCGTATGTGGCATGTAGTAATGTTACTATCCTTTAAAATGCCGACTGATTAAAAACGGCATGTACCCATGTTTCCTGCGTAGTAAAATTGTGTGTACGAGGCAACACACTTAGTTGTTGTGGTCTCAAAATAGCACGACAAAGGACTTAACTGGACTGACCAGAATCAATTCCTTTGAGTTCAAGCTGAAATATGGCACAACAAAGCTATTGGATCATCTATAATTGCATGAAATCGTAATCTGACAGGGAAACAAGCTAGCCTATACACCTAGGGGAGACAAACCGAAAGCGATTACCGTGCCGAAAAACGGCTAAACATTTTAAATGTCATGTTACGCGTTCGTTTTAATGTGTGCTGGCCTGCAACGTGTTTAAGTGTGTGCCTTAACGCTCGCGCCATCCATCTACACGCACACATTGAAATTAATGCAAAGAATATAAAATTTAAAACCTTTACCCGTTTTGGGTGGGTTTTCCGTTTTCGGATTGTCTCCTCCACATTATGGCCGTGTGGCAATAAAATTTCCATTGTGTCTCGTTTCCTTACATCGTGGTAAAAAAACAGTTGCTCCATACATAATTACTCATCGTGGTAGAGTGTGGAGAGTTAATTTGTATAAAACGCCATTTTTTTCCGATTTTGATGTCTATTCCATAGTTAAAATTATTCGTATTGATAAACACATTCCTCTATTTATTTAAGACCACCGATTAAAACAAGTATGTTTTTAATTTAGTCCCTGCTTTCATTAAAATTATAGTATCGAAACTTGACATGGGTATTATGCAGAAGTAATTCAAAGCGACGTACTTGGTGAGTTCATTAGACGATGCCATTACATTTCGCTTTTCATTAACGCTAGCGTCATACAATGTCAATGCATGAGTCTAGATGCTAGAAGCATTGAATTCCCTTATAACGAAACTACGTCGGTGCATAATGAATTGAGAATTAATTCAATTTTCAGGGTTACAATCATAGCAAACCTAGAACAGAATAACTTATATAGAATAATTACAGTTATGTGTACTATTTTAAACAATGCTTGCGTGAGTAACACAAAAATCTCGGAACACTTGGAACACACTGACTGTCTTATTTGTATACAATAATGATTGTTTTCAATGTAAAAATCTTTCATCATACTTTGTTCTAAGTAACCATAGTGCTTACACTAGTGTCAACTAGATGGCGCTGTACGCCATTAGCTCGCGGTAGTATTTGCTGCACGCATTTCGTATAGTAGGAGCGAACCTAAATTACAAAATACCCACTCTTACAAGCTATGGATCTGTTTTTTATTTAATACAAACATCCTAGTCTTTTTGGGACACTGGACACTTGCAGTAGTTGGGCGTAAGCATTTAGAAATTTCGTGTTGCTCTAGTGCGCATTGCATGAATTTTAAGAGGATTGAGTAGCTGTAAATTTTTATTTAAAAAGCGATAAGGTCCTCTAAACTTACTTTAATTTTGATAGGATTTTACATGTTGTTAATATAAAGGGACAAGTAGGGCTTACATTCTAATTTAATGAAATATTGCTTACAACAAAAATTAATAGCATCTCTATATCCATAGTTCTTACTAAAAAACTACCTCAAGTGTTTTAACGTTATCGCCCGAGGCAATGTTTCAGTAGGCAATCGCCTAGGACTTGCAACTCTTTATCGCACGACTCCGCACGAGGGAGGAAGGAGGCAGAGCGGCGTAAACAGATTTTTTGCAAATACCTAATCGCGACGCGTATCGGCACTACACAATCCTCTTAACTTCTGATACCCATAACTATAAATTATAATATACTGTGTCACGATTCAGTACATTTTGAGTAACTTAAGTTTTTTTTAGTATATTTTAATTTACAATGCCATACACATAAAGAGATAGATTCACAAATATTATACTCTTAAGTATTCGATGACTTGTGAACATAAGGATTTTATCTGGATATGGGTACAATTATATTCATCATCATCATCATCATCATCTCAGCCACAGGTCGTCCACTGCTGAACATAGGCCTCTCCCAGTGACTTCCAGATCGGCCGATTGGAAGCGGCCTGCATCCAGCGTCGTCCTGCAACCTTTACCAGGTCGTCTGCCTACCTTGTGGGTGGGTGTCCTACGCTGCGCTTGCCGGTACTTGGCCTCCATTCCAGAACCTTTCTGCCACAATTACATTTACCCGTGCCAAAGTATATAAAAGTACAACTTGTATAACTTTTAATTTGGCAATAAATAAATTGAAACAAACGTTATGACGTTTGTTTCAATTTATTTATATATAATATGTTACCGGTAATATGTTACCGGAGCAACTTTGCGAAGCATAAGAGTTGTAATTTAGTATTATTGTAGATAAATAACACTTGAAAAAAATCATCGACCTCAGGTGGGACTCGAACCCACACGTCCCATCGCAGTATTATTGTCTCACTTATTCTTACATAAATGAGATAAAACTTTTTTAAAGCACTAAATACGTTATCGATCAACAAAGTATTTGTTTATATGTAAATATTTAGGGTTTCGTACCCAAAGGGTAAACGGGACCTTAAAACTAAGACTCCGCTGTCTGTCTGTTACCAGGCTGTATCTCATAAGCAGTTAAAATTTTCACAGATTATGTATATTTGCTACCGCTATAAAAACAAATAGGAAGATGGTGGATGGATGAAAAAAGCCGGAGATCGTGCTCTTTGGCGCTTCTTGGGGGAGGCCTACGTCCAGCAGTGGACTGCAATAGGCTGAGATGATGATGGTATAACAACAAATACCTAAAAAACGTTTTTAAAGATAATGGTACGGAACCATTCGTGCACGAGTCCGACTCGCACTTGGCCGGTTTTTTACATTAAAACTGCTTTAGCTGTTCCCTTTGAACTATGTCCTAGGGTTACTAACGAGGCTGATGCAAGGTTGTGACGTCATGCGTGGGAAGTGTTTGCATTCGAGCGGTGACGTCACCGTTACATTGAGCGCGTTTCTTCTCGGAACAAATTGCGCACTACAATCTTAATTTCTATGTAAATTCAAATAGCTCTCTAATAGTGCACAAGGAAAGTAAAAACACATACCTAGTACAGCATACTTATTATAGCTACCGATTGGTTTCATGTTTGTGCTTGTGCGTGGTTTGGAGCAAGACTCGGGTTCGAATCTCGGTTCAGGAATGTACTGGGAGATATTAACAGACATTGTCTAGTAACTAAACTAACTTTTTCTATAAAACATCAACTATAAAATATTGAATTTGTAATTTCCCTGAATAATAGATGTTTGAGTTTTTAAATAAATATAAAATATTATCTATTCCTTTTGATTTCAAAAATACATACGCAGGTGTGTTACTAAGTTTCAATGCCAGTATATTAGTGATAATCATTCATGTTTCTGAAATTAACTATACAGGATGTTTAAGGGGTCGTGAAACAAGAAAGAAGCATTTAACTCACTTTCGCCTAAAGATCACGATAGGTTAGGACTAAAAGCATTCCTGTGACTTATTTAGTTAATACAGCAAAAATATAAAAATAAACTGCGATGATTTGAGATCATTGTCACTCTACTGTTTCCCAAGAATTCTAATGTCAAGTGCATGTATTTATCAATCATCGCAGTAAGTAGGGTGACCACGCATTTTAAGTTACTAAACCTTATTTTAATTAAAACACGTAAATTACTAATCATCTCTGTTTCAATTGAAATATATACAGGTAGCATCGCAATCGTTTACTTAGTCAAAAAAAAAGGTTGGGATCACGACCCAAAAATCATTCTGTATACAGAGGCAGTGGCGGATATTGATTTTATTTCAAAGTAGGCAGTAGATACTACTCACTAATGTGTTTTATTAATGCAAATCAGTTGTTTTCATCAATACCATGAATTTGTAAAAGTACCTACTGCCTGTACCTTATGTCATTTATAAGGTAGGCACTGCCTAATAGAATTGCCTATATGTACGCACGGCCCTGTAGGTACAGAGGTGTGGTACTAAGTTTTGATGCCCAGTGTATTATAACATGGATGTTCATTTATGTTTCCGGTTAAAATTAACATTAATCTAATAATTGCAAAACAGTAATTTGGTGGTATAAGCTGTGCTTTATCTGTTTGTCAGGAAACTATACTAAAAACTAAAAAATAATTTGTAGTTTCAAAAAGCAGTATAACACAATTATCCATACTAATATGTACCTGATAATAATACCTGAAATGTATTTTTCTGATTACTGGAATCTTATCCAGGTAAGCCCCAGTCTTTTCCTAGTTTATCTTAGGCATATTTACTTAAGTTGCAATAGTATTTTGCCAAAATTTATTGTACCAAATCTTTTGGAAAACTCTGCCAATTAACAAAAATAGATTTGCCGTTCAGCGAAATCGCGGCACAAATATTTTCGTGCCACATTCTTACTGATTCCGAACATAAATCAGGGTTTTCGACATTTATATATTGCCCTTGACATTGCCAGATATGTTTTCGCTCGCTCAACCTACCTTATATTGTGTTAGTAACGTGAACATCAATTTTCTTTGCTTCTGAATACTTCTAATATTAGGGAGCAGATGGTTGGAATAATATAGCATTTCTTTTGTTATCATCGTGTTTGCTTGAAGGACCTTTGCTTTTGGATAAAATAGAATATAAATAAGACTAGTATGTCATTCTTTTTTATATAAGTAACCCTTCTATCTATTACAGTTTTTATTGATTTAATACCATCTCTATAGAGAGTACTGGACTTACATATATCACTGGCCATCTTTGTGCCTTCATATTTTACAAGTATATAAATCGAAGTCGTTGGCCATTATTGGTAGTGTGTAAAGAATGAGGATCAATAAATAAATAATAAATTCTATCCACAAATACACCAGTTATCAACCCTTAAATTGTCTTATTCAGAGTGCAATTATTAGTTAAAAAATACGTTAATAAACATCCTTGTCTTAGGTACAAACGTCAACCAGGCAGTTTATCATCGTCATCATGCCTTTAGTGTCAGCCCCTCTAGCATGAGTAACAAAACAAGATATGATATGATACGATATAGTGATTTATCGACACTCAACTTTCAAAATATGGTAACATAGCCACCGTCTTAAACTTTTATCGAAACAGTGAGCATGTCCGTGCCGGCGACATCACGTTTATACTCGGTTTTTCGATAAAAGTTATTATTTTGAAAAATAATATGGGATAAATTGGTATATCGTATCATATCATATCGTGTTTTGTTGCTCATGCTAGAGGGGCAGAGATTATTTTTCATAATAGGACTTTTGCATTTTATGTATTAAGATATTATGCTAGGCTTTTTTTCTCGTCCGTTTTATATGAAAACGTTATCTCATATGACGTGACTTTTAGTACAGGTACAAAAATTTAAGTTTAGCTTAATCGTAGACAAACTAAGTATGCCTCATGGCATAAAGTTCACCTTCTATACATCTTTTAATCTATGCTAGTTTAAATAACACTTTGACACTCCTGTGTGATAAAACATCTCGGTATCAAACCAAATACGTTTATAATCAACGCACATTCGTATTAAGTGGGGTACGGCCGGGAAACCAAAGATAGGTCTCGCGTCATCCCAATTGTTCTGTGGGCGTGCAATAAAAACTGTACGTGCCTCGCAAGGGAAGACCGGGAATTTTATTTGCTTAATCCGTATTATTGCGCGTAGATTTTGTAGTAAGTGGGCTTTAGATCACTGTGTAGGTATCGTGTTATATTATAAGAACATTAGATGGATAGAAAATATTCTTTATTGCACACCAAACAAAGAAGTTACAGATGATGCTAACAAAAAGACGTACAATTTATTTTGAATAATGATACAATTTGGTTGGAAATTTATTTAGAAGCAAGTCAAAGAGCATGAAACAGCACTTATTACTTTTTACTGATGTAGTTACTTGAGAGAAATTCTCATTTTAAAAGGTTTTGGAAAATAAAGGTTTGCAAAACTAAATTAAATTAAAGACTGAATTCATTAAGGGACATATAAGTCTATGTTGATAGAAGCTACAGTAAAAGTTATCCTACTAATAAAATATTATAAAACTAAGAACAAAAAAAACAGAAACTTTCCTTCTTTAAATTGTATTTAGACTCTAAAATGATCGATTCTTTCCAAAGCTTGGCGACAAATTACTAGACCCATTTGTATAACTTACTATATAACTTACTAAAACTTATAAAAAATTATGACGGGAACTTATTTGAAGCAAGTGGAGCCGCGAAAAATTTACTAAAAAAGGCCCAAAATGAGTCCTAAAATTGAAAGACAAAGATTAAGCTATAAGGAAAGCAGTAAAGAGCAATGAATGCAAACCATTTCTCTCTAGACCCAAGATCATTTACTTTAAATTTCACCGTTTCTCTTTTGGTGCGAGATTACTTACTTTAGACTTCTGATTACATGGGCTTCAGCCGTGGAGTGTCGTTAGATTTCATCATCATCATCATCATCATCAGCCCACACTAGTCCACTGCTGGACATAGGCCTCTCCAATTGCACGCCACTCTGCACGATCCACGGCTACTCTCATCCAGCTCCTGCCAGCAACCTTGCGAAGATCGTCACTCCATCTAGTCTGAGGGCGTCCCACACTACGCTTGCCGACACGCGGTCTCCACTCAAGCACTCGTTTACCCCAGCGGTTATCGGTTCTGCGACAAATATGGCCGGCCCACTGCCACTTCAGCTTGCTTATTCGATTGGCTATGTCGATGACTTTAGTTTTCTGTCGGATTACCTCATTTCGGATCCGATCCCTCAGAGAAACTCCGAGCATAGCCCTTTCCATAGCTCGCTGAGCGACTTTAAATCTGTGGACCAGCCCTATCGTGAGTGTCCACGTTTCGGCTCCGTATGTCATGACGGGTAGGACGCACTGATTGAAAACTTTCGTCTTAAGACTTTGTGGAATGGGCGACGTAAATACTCGACGTAATTTCCCATATGCTGCCCAGCCCAGCTGTATTCTTCTACCGTTAGATTTGATCAACAGAAATAAGTTTCACGCCAAGATAGCGAATTTTAAGAGATCAATGCCTAGGAGGAAGGTTAAAAACTTATCAGCCGACTTTAAAAAAGGAAGACAATCTCAACTTGTTGATTTTTTTCGTGTAATGTAGACATACGACGACCTTCTGGTTCGCGATCCGGACTAAAAAGCCTGGCGGTTACGGGTTCGAATCTCGCTTGGGGCAAATGTTTGTGTGACAAGCACAAGCATTGTACTTAATTAGTCATTTATAAACGTAGGTATTTAAGTATGTTTCAGTTATCTAGTCACCATAGTACAAGCTTTGCTTAGTTTGGGACTAGCTAATTGGTGTGGTAGAAACAATGTATATTTATTTAATTAATAAACCTTTTCGTTAAGATGCTGATGAAGATTAAAAAATATTTATATTAGATAATTTAAATTTACAAAAGTCCACTTACTTAAGGCACCCCTTTTCAATATCTTTTAGTTGCGTAATTAGAAACCGTATTTAATTAATGTAAATTACCTCTTATTCACCTCTTATCTTCTCCTTCCTCTTAATATTCATGATGTTCCTATGTTCCTTTTCATTGATGTTCCAGCAGTGGACGCGGCCGCGTTTGTATCTACTTTAGGCGCTGTATAACTACTGGTTCCCGAAGGTTTGATAAATAAAAGATGAAATACATCGGACGAGTATATTGCTGGTAGAACGGTGATGCAAGAAGAGAACAATGTTGCTAGTTAACAAATATGGTTAAAAATAAAAAATAAACTAACTTAATGCCGCCATTCAACAAGCAGATGTACAGCAGTAATGTATAAGCAGAATAGTAAGTAATGTTCTCATTATAAGACTTTATTGTAATTTATTTTTTCTACCTATTATATGCAAATAAACGCTTTAACTTTGACTTTCTGAATTACAGCTTAATGAGCGATTATATTTTATAGAACGTTTACATGACTCAAGTATTACACGCTTAGGAATTTATAAAGAGAAAGCGTATGAGCGTTTAAATATTAATGCCGTACTGAGCGGAATGCGCGCCTTTTGGTTGGCTTTTAATATACGAGAATATGATGTGCGTACTTTTAATAATTTAGCAGGTATTTGCTTGAGTGGTTTCTGCGTTTTGCGACTGAGAATTAAAGGATTTTGTAGATTTTTGTTACAACATTAAAAAGTCTTTTAACGGCCCACTGCCTTACTTAAGCTATGAGTTGGTTTGGGCCATACAAATGTTCTCTGTGGGCCATACTTAGTAAGACCCAAACCACTACACCACGCGGATATAGTGCGGATTTATGGAGGGGTTTGTAAGGCTAGTAACTTAACTTTACTGTTAGATGTAATCCAGCAGCTTTCAAGGCGCGTATTTAAAATTTCTTACATTTTTTATAAAAACGCTGTATTATCATCAACATGGTATACTTATATTATTATGAAGTACTTTAGTTTCTACCGAATAAAATCATTTAAATAATCAATTGACATCATCAACTCAACAACCCAAATTTGCTCTATAAAAGTGCCTTTGACTATGCTAATTACGCGATATGAGCCGACCAACTTGTAGAGTCTTCTTAATAATACCTTTTTGTGCAACAAAATTTACATTTACATCAATAGAGATAATTGACAAGTGATTCGTGTTTTAATGTCCTAGCAGTATCTGGGGTCAAAGTCGCGCCCTTTCGGCCAGCACAAATTGCGCATGAATATTAATCCTTCGTGATACTGAGGCGAGTGGTTTATGCTAATCCCTGATTGCTTATTACGCTAGAAGATGACGAGAATTTTTAGAAAATAATTTAAATAATACTTTTTAGATGTTCTGTAGGGTAGTCTTGTATTGGTGTACCTATTCGTATTGTGGTTTTTTGGGTATAGGGATCACCGATTGATTCTATTGGGGGTTTGTTTTTAGGGTTCCGTACCTCAAAAGGAAAAATTAAATAGTAGCTTCGTTGTCCGTCTGTCAAGAACAGATAAGTATCATCATGTCAAAATTAATACCAACTAGATACTGAAGTCTGCAATCTCTTAAAGAAAGAAACCACAAACATTCTTGTATTGTAAAACAACAATGTAATTTAAAAGGTCGCATAAAGTCGAAACCTATTTGTAAGCACATCCAAATTTATCGTCTCCACAGACGCTGAATTGGAACCAGTGTTCTGTTGGAATCGTAAGGGAAAATTAAATGGAAACAACGTTTGGACGTGGAACAATAAAACTGAAATGTTGGTAGTAAAAATACGAGTGGTTTAGCAATTTAAAAACAAAATGATATAGTATTTTATACGTGTACGGCAAATAACTATGTGGTGTTTTGTCGCATTTATATTTGTAAATATACATGAATTCTTAAGTAAATTAAAATGAAATGTCATTTTTTTTATTAATGTTTTTTTTAGATATCGCTTTTGCGCTTAGAAGAGCAGTACATAAATGCATTTAACAAAAACTTATTATCACGGGTCTAAACGCGACGTACTATAGTATGTTGTAGTATTGATACTACTGACATTCCTCGGCGTTTCGACCGTGATGCTACGGTCGTGGTCACGAGGGGACTGGTGCGCGGCGTCTTCGTCTGCATCGGGCGGCCGGTTCTTCTGCTACCCTCGAACTCTCCGATATTTGTTGTGCACTTGAACTAGAGTCAGAAGGTTCAGTGCGATACACCACACTCACAGTATCCGGGTTAATGTTTATTGATATAGGCAACACACGCGGTTTGGACTTATTAATCACTGGATTCCAGGCCGACCCTCGCGTTTAGACCCGTGATTATAAGTTTTAGTTATAATGCAACGCGAAAGTTTAAAAGAATGCCTTTAACAATCTAGGATCAAACTAAGCTTCAAGCTTGTACTATGGCAACTATAGATACTAACCATGCTTAGACTTAGATGCATTATGTTCGTGCTCACATTTAAAGTTAGACCTTGCGAATATTGTTTTATTTTATTCACCTCACCATTTAGCAAAATAAGGTACAATAAAAACTATCTTTCACACGAACGTTTACTATCAAATTAGACTATTTTTTATCATTACTTTTTATGTATTTCTTTTAGCAAATTACTTTGCCAATATGTGGAATACATATTATTAAATTTAAAAAAGACACCTTGTCCATGTCTGGATTTGAACCCTAATCTCCTGCTTAGCGCGCAGGCGCTTTACCAATTAAGCTACAGGGACATATCTCGACCGGACCGGATCGAAAAAACAAAAAGGAATAATGCGTGCAGCATTTCCTAGATGGCGTTGATGTCACAAATAAATTGAGAAGGCAAATTTCGTCCGGTCGAGATATGTCCCTGTAGCTTAATTGGTAAAGCGCCTGCGCGCTAAGCAGGAGATTAGGGTTCAAATCCCGACATGGACGAGTTGTCTTTTTTCTATTTAATAATATGTATTCCACATATTTTTTACCACACTTCAAAAATATAATTATAACATCAATATTGCAAAACGTTAAACGAGAAATTTCGATCTTTTTATGATAATGTAAGTTAATATTCCCTGCGTCTATTTCCTAAGTAAATTGCTCTCTAAATTCTAATTATGTTTGACCGCTCTCATCCAGGGTTGGCGTTTTGCGGTTGCATCCCATTTGCTAATGATGTAGATAATGGCGCGGAACCCTTCGTGCGCGAGTCCAACTCGCACTTGGGTGGGTTTTGAAATAAATCTTTTCATATAAATAGGATTTTTAAAATTTTGGGTTTGTATGAAAATTTAAATAAATATAATGTTATAAAATTTTTGACTCCACCATACTATTTATATTAATAAATTAATATTGGCTAGTTTCGGCTTGAAATACCATTTACCTAACACCCTGTATGTGCGAAGCTAAATTATGCTTTTAATTAAAATGTTAGAAATTTTAAATCATCATTAAAAAACACCTTTCTCTGTAAATGATAATTTGCAAAATTATAATAAATAATATAATCAAATATCTGACATTGCAATAATATTATCACACACCTTTTGCTGCTAACAATTACCTAACACCTATTACAAAATAAAAAAGATATGCTCATGTTTATAACACTCCCCTATTTTCATCGGGGGCACAAGAATCCTGCAAAATAAACTTACTAAAGCCATAATCGTTATTTCCGCCAATTTATAAAAAGGTACATTTTACTATTCACATCCACTGGGCTGAGAAGCTTTAGTGATAAGTAGGTAAATCCCTAAAATGTTACGGGAATGCTTTTATTTATTAGGGCATAAATATTTTTAGTATGAAAGTATACGGTGTTTTAAGAATGAGGTGAGTATTGGCTTAGCATATCATATATTATGTTACATGAATGTGATATATTAAGTATGTTGTTTGCATAGAGTAGTCTGAATTATATCAAATAAATATTAAATTATAACCTAAAGAAGAGCCGATCGTCCTCATATCAGATCGCTCTCGATATTATATTTTTTAAATTTTATAATGACTTAAAAAAATACCGCAAAACTTCATCAACCCTAGCCAATATTGTTGATTATGATCGTAAATATACGTAGGTACATCGTTATGTGTAAATTTAATTGTATTTTTTAGTCATCTAATAATAGTGCCTGTGCAATTTCGAAAGTTTCTCATTAGGTCATTTACTTTGTTGGCTGCTTGTATGCTGGAATGCTTGTATTTGGTTTCTTTGAGTGATGTAGAAAAAAGACAAAAATACCCATGTACTATTTTCAGGACAAATTATACGACCTCTGTGTTAGGTCTGGTACCTTCCTAAATTTAAATAAAAGTTCCACTATTCAACGATTCGACGTCATTGACAATGGTTTTTCAATCACACAACGGATCACAATAGTCCGGATCGTCCGGACATTTTGACAGTTCCATAATGTCACGAACCGGATAACCGGGCCGGATCAACCCCATTGTACTCGGATAGCCTTCGTTAGTTACTTAATTCATGGATTCTTACAATAGCATTGAATGCCCTAAATATTTAACAAGACGGGACAGTGTTACTCGGATTATTTATGTCCTTTTCACTTTTTCAATTTTATTATGATTGCCATTTCGTGCTATCTACACTTTGTGATAACAGACTGACAGACATCATACTAAACTTTAAAGGGGAGGAATTAAGGAATGGACAGACTTTTTGTTTCATATCAACGTGTCTTGTTAAATCGAGTGTTAGCGAACCGATTTGGAAATAAATATACGTTTACGAGTAGATAGCGGCCCTTGTTCCCAATCGATTTGAATCGAAAATTGAAAGCGGGCCGCGTCTTTGTGGATATCACTATCAGTAATCAATAAGATTGATTACTGATAGTGATATCCACATTTACATTTACAATTATACAGGGTGTAGATTTCAATCTGAGCAGTACTTACAGAGGTAATTTTATACCTTATACTGATCACGAATCACGATAAAAAATGACTTACAACAAATTGATTTTCAATCCAACATAAAAAATGATCTTCGTTCGGATAGCCTTAAGTGTTTGCTATAAATTTTGTTTGAAGTTTATTAATTCAGTCTGTTTTCGGTTGTTTCATTGTTTGTTAAAATCAATTTAGGTAAACAGCAAAGACTTATCGTTCTGGAACTGATTTTTTTTGTGTTCTAGGTCATACCTCTGTTTTAGTCTTCATAAGTTCTTGCTAATCAATTATCTGGCTTCCCCTATTTAAAAGTTAACTAAAATAATTATAAATATTGGTTGTCTGCTACTAAAGACCACGTGGCAGAAGACCAACACGTTGGTCTGACCTAATTGCGAAAACCCTGGAAATGCCGTTCTACGAAGCATTCAAACGGTCGCAAGATCGTAATATCTGGAGACATCTCATCATCCAGGCAACTAAGTAGGCGGGGTCACGATCCTCAACCTCTGAGGAACCGACAATGGAGGAGGTCTGCTACCTGATAATGTCAGGATTTTAGTTCTGTACAACAAGTTGTGTAGTTTATATTAGTGTTAATTATGATACTTGCTAAGCACACTATGTGAAAATGGTTAAAGCTATTTGACAAGTTTAAAAAAGTCTTTACTATGTTTTTATACGAAAAGAAAAAAGGGCAAAGTTTCCCGGAAATTTCAAGCTTCAGTAAAAAGATAATATTTTTTTCGATAGCATTTTTGCTAACACGAGGTTTTGACAGGTGTTGTGAAATGTGGACGGGGCAAGGTCTGTCACCTATTATAAAATAAATGATCAGTTCAGAAACAACATGTTATAACGGTTAAAACTTTTTTTGTAACATAGCAAATTTTATAAAGAACCCATGTAAATTCTACCATAGTAAATAGAAGTAATAAATAAATGATGGACCAACGACTTTAGGAAAATAGCTAGCAAGCTGAAAGATCGCGCTCTTTGGTGCGCTGTGGGTTAGGTTTATGTTTAGGTTTTTGCAGTGGACTGCAATAGACGACCTCCGTAGCAGAGAAGCGAGCATATCGGACTTTAAATGGTGCCGCCATCTCTGAGGTTCCGGGTTCGATTCCCGGTCGGGTCAATGTAGAAAACGAACTTTTCTATATTGGCTCGGGTCTGGGTGTTGTGGTACCGTCGTTGTTCCTGATGTCAATGTATGTGATGTTGTCCAATATTTATTTAAAAAAATAGGTTGTCATAAGAATAATGATAGATAAGAGTTTAAATATTAATAGTATATCAGCAGAACTCTTTACTCATGTAGAAGTTGTTTTATCTAAAAGTATATTATTTCAAGGAACTTCGCACGAACAGCTCTTTATAAATATTTTATTCATTTTATTTATCCATATTCATGGCCTTGTTTATTCACCGGCCTATAAAATGGCCCCGTATCGCCCATCAAGAGACTGTAAACAGTTGTGTAAGGTAGGTGCACACTGACGCAAGATTACCGAAGTAAATATGCACGCAATGAAATAAAAAACCGGCCAAGTGCGAGCCGGACTCGCGCACGAAGGGTTCCGTACTATTATCAATAAAAACGAGCAAAAAATCACGTTTGTTGTATGGGAGCCCCCTTATATATTTATTTTATTCAGACTTTTAGTATTTGTTTTTATAGCGGCAACGGAAATACATAATCTGTGAAAATTTCAACTGTCTAGCTATCACGGTTCATGAGATGCAGCCTGGTGACAGACGGACAAACAGACGGACAGACAGACAGACAGACGGACAGCGGAGCCTCAGTAATAGGGTCCCGTTTTACCCTTTGGGTACGGAACCCTAAAAAACGGCAAAGAACATGTTTGTTGTATGGGAGCCCCCTTAAATATTTATTTTATTCTGCTTTTTAGTATTTGTTGTTATAGCGGCAACAGAAATACATCATTAGTGAACATTTTAACTCTCTAACTATCATGGTTCATGAGATACAGTGGTGACAGACAGACAGACGGATAGTGGAGTCTTAGTAATAGTTTTACGTAAAACATACATCATACATAGGGTCCCGTTTTATCGTTTAGGCACATCATCATCATCATCACCAGTCTATATCAGTCCACTGCTGGACACAGGCCTCTACAAAAGGAGGATTTTGCCATAATCGCCACGCTTGGCAGGCGGGTTGGCGATCGCAGTTTGGCCAATGGTGGAGAGGAGACGCTGCTGCCCGTCTTCTTGTGGCGGTTCTCCTGTAGTCGCCTCTTACGACACCCATAGGAAGAGAAGGGGTGGTGCTATTCTTTTAACGTGCTGGCACCACACGACACCATAAAGCAAACAAATATTTTTTTAAGCCGAGAGGCGAGCATACCGGACCTGACGTAGCCATCTCTGAGGTTCCGGGTTCGAGTCCCAGTCGGGTCAGTGTAGAAAACGAACTTTTCTATATTGCCTTGGGTCTGGGTGTTGTAGTACCGTCGTTGTTTCTGAATTCTATAACACAAGTGCTTTAGCTACTTACTTTAGAATCAAAACAATTTAAGTGGTGCGGTCCAATATTTATTTTATTTCTAACGAGCCAATTGGCGTAGTGGCTAACTGGGTGTCCCGATTAAGATACCCTATTAGAGTTAATTAAGAAATCAGGATTTCATTTAAAAAAATACGCTATACCACACACTAAATACCGCATGATCTCGAAGTATTTGGTTCGTACAATTGGTTTTGGTCTTGGTGTAGGACGCATCAGGCCAAAATGTATTGTTTGGTACCTTGTAATCGAAATATATTTCTATCTTCACGACCATTACAATGCTTGTATTGTATGACGCAATTTTTTTATTTATTTTTATTTCAAACGAAACTATAATCAATCAGCAGCTTTTGTTGTGCCTTTTTACGCTACGAAAATTTCAATGTATTACACATTAAATACTGTTTGATACACGTACTTATTTTATATTACTAGAAAAAAAAAATTGCCACATAATTACGAAGCAAAAACACTCTTTTGTAACTTAGTAATTCATCATCACGTCTGGGCTGCTTGATTAAAATTTCTGCTACGATTTTGCTACGGCGCCCACGAAGTAGCTACTACGTCGTAGCAGTCTACGTATTCGTAGCGTCATTACTCGCTGATACAATTCGGAATTGATAATGTAGCGAGAGTATGATGCTCTTAGCTCAGTGGCGGGAGCGCTTTGGTATCAATAACTAAAGTAAAGCAACCAACGCCGCGGTTGTGAATGGATGGGTGACCATTCCGACCACATTTAGTGACATTTATCACGAGCATCTTCGTGCTTCGGAAGGCACGTTAAAAGTTGGTCCCGGCAATATCGCTTGATATAGGTCGTGGAGCCTAGTCAGACGCCTTAAGGCGGATTGATTACATCTGACAGTAACGTTTAGTCACGGGCCTTACAACACCCCTCCACCAATCCGCACTAGGCCCGCGTGGTGGAGTATGGCCCAAACCACCTCATAGTTGAGGTGAGGCCTGGTGCCCTGCAGTGGGACGTATATAGGCATACTTTACTTTACTGTAGCGAGTAATCCATCACGTGTGACATTAGCTTAAAAAGTTGCTCATATGTTCATTCAGTAAACAAAATATTACACATCCTTATAATATTTATGAAATCAGCCTTTACCTGCGCCCGCAATCTTGTTTTACGGACGATAAAGCGTTTCCAAGCACTTTTCGTGTTTTATTGTTGACGTTTATTGTATTCTTTGGCAATAGATTTGAGTAATTGACGTTTTTAGCGAGAGGAAGGGCGTGAAAGTGAAATATTCGGACTAATTTTTTCTATCGGATTTAGAGGAAGGGTGAATTTGAATACAAATTTTGTAACGAATTGATATTTGATTTGGTAAAAGGTATAAATTGGCCGTAAAGATTGAATTTCTTTGGATGTAAAACAAAAATGTAGAGCAAAATTTATAATCATTAGAAATAAATAACACTTGAAAAAAAATAATCGACCTCAGGTGGGACTCGAACCCACGTCCTATCGCATGCCGGGCGAGTGCTTTACCAATTTACCAATTGACGTGGGTTCGAGTCCCACCTGAGGACGATGTTTTTATTTCAAGTGTTATTTATCTTCAATTAAAACCTTGCATGAAATTGCTAAAAACAAAAATTTTCAATTATTATCATTAGTTCAGCCAGCTCATTGTTTGCATTTTCCATTAGAAATTACTTTCAAAATTGTATTAAAACTGTTTAATTGAAACTGAAACTAAAAGGAAATTCTGTTATACATACGGGGTGGTGTTGTAATTTAATTAATCAACTAACCAGGTTAGCTTCGTTGTATAATAACTGCCAGATACTATTCCTACAGAGGTTGAGTTTACCAAATTGAAAATATGGACTTATAGTTAGGAAAATATATGAATATATTGACGTAACTTTTTAAGTGAATAGTATCATCATGTTAACAGCTGCAATAATATTGTTCAATTATCTAATACCCATTTAGAACCGCGATTTTTTCACATATATGTCACTTTTACTTTATATGTAACTCAAGAATAGCGATTAGTCGGATAACATTTGCTCAAAGTGGACGTACCTTAGCCGATACGTAGAATAGAACAGAATAGAAACGCCCGACAAAACACCAATTAAGGTCTCCCAGTAAGTAATTACTTACTTGTGTTACGAAGTACCAGTTTTTTTGAAAATGCTGTGATCCAGATTCGAAACAATTTAGAAGCAAGTTAATTGATTATTTTACCAATCATACCAATTTCTAGATATTGTTAGTTTAGGCTTGTACTGTGGCAAATATATAACGGATAGACATCCATCCATCCATCCATCCATCAGCCGAAAGACGTCCACTGCTGGACATAGGCCTCCCCCAAGGATTTCCACAAAGATCGGTCTTGTGCCACCCGCATCCAGCGGCTTCCCGCGACCTTCACCAGATCGTCGGATAGAAATTAAAAACTTAAATTTTAATTACGCCTTGGCAAACGTAATGTAGTCGCCCCCCAGCTCTATGGACTGACGATATTAGGAAGATGGCTCGCAGTAGCTTGATGAAAAAGTCTCTTGAGAGACTTAGGAAATTGTGCTCTTTGGCGCTCTTTGGGGGCAGGCTTACGTCCAGCAATAGAGAGCAATAGACTGAAGTATTGATACTTTAATTCATTGAAATCATCCCTTATTTACATATAAATGATTGAACTCATCTCACAAACATTTGTTCTTTTCGAGATTTGAAGCAGCAACCGTTTGGCTTTGTAGTCCAGAATAAGCCACTTGACAAGACTAGGTCGTCGTTTCTGGGCTAATTATAAAGAGTAGTGATTTTTATTTATCTTTATTGTGAGATGTTACAAACGATTCAGTTGGCCTTGTACCGGGGAGTGTGTGGGCGTTTTTTCGGCCCTCAGGGCTGTCACAAACACATGAATAATGCAGCGACACGCTGTTTACACAAGCGACCTGCATAATCGCCGAGCTTGTTATTGCGTTCCTATTTAGTTTGTTAGCCCTGGGTTTTTTTGACGGTAAACAGTAAATAATCTTATGTCAATTTAGAAACTGGCGTTTGAATGGTTTGACTTCAAAATGTTGTTAATACGCGATTAACTTATGTCAATTTTGAAACTGGCGTTTGAATGGTTTGACTTCAAAATGTTGTTAATACGCGATTAACTTATGTCAATTTTGAAACTGGCGTTTGAATGGTTTGACTTCAAAATGTTGTTAATACGTGATTAACTTCTACTATCTGTACAAAAAGGTAGGCTGAAACTACGAAATAAAACTTAATTTGCATTGTAAAGTAAAAAGTAAAGTATGCCTATATACGTCCCACTGCAGGGCACAGGCCTCACCTCAACTATGAGGTGGTTTGGGCCATACTCCACCACGCGGGCCCGGTGCGGATTAGTGGAGGGGTGTTGTAAGGCCAGTGACTAAGCCTTTTACTATCATATGTTATCAAGCCGCCTTAAGGCCTCTGACTAGGCTTCGGGACCAACTTTTAACGTGCCTTCCGAAGCACGGAGATGCTCGTTATAAATGTCACTAAATATGGTCGGAATGGTCACCCATCCACTCACGACCGCGGCGTTGGTTGCTTAACTTTAGTAATCGATACCAAAGCGCTGCCGCCACTGAGCTACGAGCACCTCATTTTTTTCATCATCATTTCATCAATTTGCATTGAGTGCGAAAATATTACGTTCTGCTTGTACCGATTCAGCAATGAAACTATTATTAGATTTATTAGCTAGGATCTAGTGTATCTAGCTACTCCGAGCTACAAAACAATTTTTATCTGGTACATACCTCATAACTTAAAAGCGGTAATTATTAACTAATGTGTTAACATTTGGCATGTTTTATAGCTAAAGCGCATAATATTAATAATAAGTGAGATTAACAATAATTAGTCATCAAAACTTTAATATTCTTACAAAACGAAAATAATGGCAATTGAAAAATAAAAAACAGATTAGATACGGTCGTTATTCAATGTCAGCCGTCTCTGACTTCAACAGCAAATAATTTGGCTATTTGCCTGAAACTTGTTTTAGGTCGTTGTGGTGAGTTATTGCCCCATTTTAACAACTTAAATATGCCATGCCCTTGAAATGCGGAGTAATAGACTGGGATACGCCAATAACTGCTGAATTTGGATAATTTAGTAGGAAGTTTTAACACATAATCTAGGTTATCTGTCAAAACATAGGCTATCTAGGGTTATAGAGTTGACGACCTCCGCAGCCGAGAAACGAGTACACTGGACTTGGCGTCGCCATTTCTGATGTCCTGAATTCGATTCCCTGTCGGGTCGATGCAGAAAACAAACTTTTCTTTATTAGCTTGGGTCGGGGTGTTGTTCTGTGTTTCTGATTTCTATAACACAAGTGCTTATAGCCACTTACCTTAGGATCAGAGCAATGTATCGCGATGTTGACCAATACTTTTTTTATATGGCAATGGTCAAAGGTTAATGACCTCTTTTTCAAGTCAGTGTTGACTTGACATTAAATAAATAACTTATTTTTATCTTATTGGTCACCGCGCGGTCGTATGAGAGTTCGCGCTACATTAAGAGTTCTATATTGTCTCGTCCTGCTGGGTTGAGTAGTGCAACAGTGTTAAAATATACCTAAATATTTATGCATTTACACTTTTAAGTCCTTGTAGACTTAGCATTACGTGTGTGCACATTCCGTTCATTAAAAACAAGAAACAACAGAAACGTTTAAACAATGTTACTTAATGTTCCAGTTAGACACATTGTAAAATAAACTGCAAACAACAACCAGGCTTCTACTCCAACTCGCCAAGCAGTAAATTTTTGCACCGCATACCACTTAGCTGTTACTGTCTACAAACATTTTAGTATTATTTTAGACTTGCCAGTCTGTTCGAAGTTTAATTTATGACAAGGATCTACGATCGAGTATTTAGATATTTCTAAGTCTATGAACAAAATATGATATTTTCTTCTCTATCTATATGTATATTTCGAGTACACAAAATATATTTTTTTCTTATAATAATATTGGACAGTGACGTTCTGTTTTAAGACGGGCCAGAGGTGACAAGATTTGTCAAATTACACTTAGTTAAGTGAAAAATCACTAAATATTTTCGGAAAATCCTCTAGCTCAACAAGGTAACCATGAACTCTTAAAACAATCTCAAAGCTGTCAAATCTGACAATTTTGGTGCGTCATTACATACAAAATTTGACAGATTTGATAATGTTTGACAGATTTGAGATTGTTTTAAGAGTTCGTGGTTACCGCCAGGTCTCGCACACATGCGTGCGCTGGTCCATTGTTATTTCATTGTCATCTTTTTTTCGAGCATATGGGTAAATGTTCCGTCAGTTTTTAAGCTATCATCATCATCATCATCAGCCCACACTAGTCCACTGCTGGACATAGGCCTCTCCAATTGCACGCCACTCTGCACGATCCACGGCTACTCTCATCCAGCTCCTGCCAGCAACCTTGCGAAGATCGTCACTCCATCTTGTCTGAGGGCGTCCCACACTACGCTTGCCAACACGCGGTCTCCACTCAAGAACTCGTTTACCCCAGCGGTTATCGGTTCTGCGACAAATATGGCAGGGCCACTGCCACTTCAGCTTGCTTATTCGATGGGCTACTTAAGCTATGTGCTCTATAAAATCCACATTTAAACATGGTCTATAAAGACACCAATCTGTTTTGAAATCCCATGAAATTATACTTAAAAAACAGTGGTGATTTTGAAAGCCTATTTTTGGAAACAACCTGTATAAATCTTATTGTGTTGCCAACCCTAGAAAGATGAATGTGATTTGCCAAGGAGAAATGAAATTGCAATAATAAGCCTGTAACTGAAGTTTACTTAATATACTTTGCAATTGAATAATGGTTGGCCGGCCACATATCTGTAAAGCGAAAATTCATTAAAATATATCTATATGTAAGTTTATTAACACTTATTAGGTACTAGTGTTTTAAGAACTGTCGGTAAAATATGACGACCTCCGTAGCTGAAAGGCGAGAACGCCTGACTATACAGGGTTACAAAAGAATGGGACACTCCTTGAAACCAAGTGATCAGCTGTTCATGTGTAACAACTTTTTCTACGGACCCAAGATCGAAACCGCCATCTCTAAGGTTCCGGGTTCGATTCCCAGTCGGGTCAATGTAAAAAAAGAACTTTTCTACTGGATGACTTTTTTTACCGTCAGGAAAAAATAACTGTGTATTCTGTACCTTAAAGTATGTGATATTATGTGGGTGTGTTTATAAAATACGTCTGTTTTTATAAATTTTGGAATGTCCAAAAAAATGCATAAACATAGAATACATCAGTGAATATGCGTTTGAGTTTTGGTCGGTTTCATATTTTTATTATTATTTTACCAATATTCTTTTTTTAATGTTCAGTTAGTCAAAATTAACATAGAATTAGATGGTTATGAGGATAAATAGTTAATAAAAATAAAAATAAACTTTTTTTCAAATTATCATGTTATCATCACCTATATCATTTACCTATCTCACACGTTTATTTTCTTGACGGTAAAAAAAGTCATCCAGTATATTGTCTCTGGTCTGGGTGTTGTGGTACCGTCGTTGTTTCTGATTTCTATAACACAAGTGCTTTAGCTACTTCCTTCGGATTAGAGCAATGTATGTAATGTTGTCCAATATTTATTATTATTTATTTATTTAATATGCTACTGGTACATACCTAAACAACTATGATCAAATCTTTGTGTTGTTAGGTGTGTTATTTATTACCCTTTCATATTTTTTTTCCTCAAAGATTCATATCGTGTTAAGACCCGTTTGACCGGCATAAACATTATTAATTTTTCATTGGTTTTCAATCCTAACTCAATGGCATAAAGTTCAAAATATGATGGCAGCTATTTGGCCAGAAATCTTTTTTGGTTGTATTTCACAATAGCACTAAAACCTAGTTAGTTCAAAACATAAATCATATTATTATATCTAACTGTTTTTGCTTGTAGCTTTTAAATTAAGAAAAAATAGGTACTTAACTACAAAAGGAAGTACCTATTTTTTCTTAAAATATTAAATTGTTTCAATATATGCGATTTAGCTTGAAGTACCTAGATAAATAATATTTTGACACATTTTTAGCTTTACTTGTAACTAGTTAGTTATCGCATATATTGAAACAATTTAATATGCAGGATTTACTTTTTATTCGTGACACGTTTTGTTTGTCAATAAACAGAAATGGTTTTTCATTGGGATTTTATTTCATGCTTTCGTTTTGGTTAATTGGATAAGATTAATTGCGATACTTTTTAGGATTCCGTAGTCGAAAAAGAACCATAGTGTCCAACGATTTACCTGTCTGTCCGCGACTTAGCGGCGACTATTAATACCTACTAGAAAACCGTAATTTCGCTGAGGCTTATGAGTCAAGCCGACTCAATCACTCCGATCATGTTATTAATTATTTAAAACAGGTAGCAAATACAACATTATGTGTCATTTTATTATTATGATATTGCGCGTGACCTAGGCTAAAACCGCACTTGGCCGGTTTTGATATTATAAAAAACCGGTCAAGTGCGAGTCGGACTCGCGCACGAATGGTTCTGTACCATTATTTATAAAAATGGCAAAAAATCACGTTTGTTGTATGGGAGCCCCGTTAAATATTTATTGTATTCTGATTTTTAGTATTTGTTGTTATAGCGGCAACAGAAATACATCATCTGTGAAAATTTTAACTCTCTAACTATCACGGTTCATGAGATACAGCCTGGTGACGGACGTACAGACAGAGAGACAGACAGACAGAAGGACAGCGGAGTCTAAGTATTAGGGTCCTGTATAGCCTTTTGGTACGGAACCTTAATAACGTTCTCTGAATTGATTTCAAATCCTTAAATTTGTACCTGTATACTAAATGGGTGAAATCGCCGCCGATACAGGAAAAGAGGGCGATTCTACTTCTCACAAAATTAATTAATTAAAAAAATCAAAAAACCCGACTGCGTAAAAAGTGAACTTAAAAGATAAAAACAAGAATTAAAGAATTAATTTGCAGTCTGAGGCATCAAATCCATGTTACTTGATTCGACATTTTCTACACGGATTTAAATTACTTAATTTTTTTTAAATTTGAGATGGGCTTTCTCTTGACCCCAATCTTGCTCTAGAGCATAGATGGGATCTACGATGTAGCGAGCTTGCCCAGAAGATGCTCTTTAAGTCCAGAGTGAATAGTCACTCTGGACTTAAAGAGAGTCAGGTTATATTAGGTACTAACGCAGTGCATACCAAGTCAATCATCATTATGCTGTTAAAAACTATTACGTATGAGTGGTCTGGTACCTTATTATGATTCAATATCAATTTGAAGAAGAGCTAAAATTAAAGTCATTGGACTCCCTGTCCAATCAAGAAAGCATTACCGAAGCTTAAAAATACATTTGCAAGGGCGCGTCAGATTACATTTTTAATTTTCTCGTATTGAACGCGAAATAAATTACTGGGACGTTATTTACATCGGTATTCGGAGGCTTACTATACAGTTTATGGATATTTAATAAAATGTTATGCTTGCTCATTTGTTTAATTTATCTACAAAGTGTAAAAAAATAACGCAAAACCTCATAGTAGTTCTGGTGCTTCAATACCACAAAAAAATTATGACTTACATTATTTATTTTTACTTAATTCTATTATTATTTTTTATAGTATAAGTCAGTTGGTTTAGTATGAAGAAGTGTTTTTTTTTTGCTATTTCGACTTTTGGCCCATATAAAATTTACTTTTGACATCTATTAGAATCGCCCTCTTTTCCTGTATCGACGGTTTCACCCATTTATTTTGTTCAGTATCAGGGTACAAATTTTAGGATTTGAATTCAATTCAGAGGAAATTTTAAAGTTTCCGTACCAAAAGGGTAAACGGGACCCTAATACTAAGACTCTGTCTGTCTGTCCGTCTGTGACCAGGCTGTATCTCATAAACCGTGATAGTTAAATAGTTGGAATTTTCATAGATGATGTATTTCTGTTGCCGCTATAACAACAAATACTAAAAACCAGAATAAAGTAAATATGTAAGAAGGCTGATAAAGCAGGGTTCTCATCTAGCCGTGTAGCATGTAACGTATCTGATACTGTATCAAGTGAATACAAGCACGAGTCTGCTGCGAGCCGCTCGCCCGTAGAGGGCAGTAAGCTCGCAGTGAACCGCCGAGATACAGTATTAGATACGTTACATGCTACACGGCTAGGTTAGTACCCTGCTTAACTAGTTCTTTTTGGTTTCATGAAACCTTAACCACCGAAACCACAACATAAAACAATAATTACTTTTAAACTTTCGCGTTGCATAATTTAAAACTCAATGAAGAATCTGCCTCTCATACGGAGTGAAGACATCGCTGTTCCAGTCAGCCTGTGACCACGGATTTCGATTTTCACAAACATTCGCCCTAAATTTAGTTAACGTTCAAAACCTCATCCTGTGTGAGTATCTGTATCGTGATTGAACAAAATTGTCAGTCAGGTGAATATATTTTTATTGTACGATTTTTCTGTGTGGGCTCAATTTATAAACCAAATATTTCTTTTTGTCTTAGTCTGAGTAGTACTTCTGAAACCTTTGTTTGACGGGTAAATTGGTTGGCAGGATTGTTTTATTATAAAAGAGGACAATATGTTTTTTGCAAAAAAGAAAATAGCTTTTCTAAACATTAATAAATTGAAAGCCGTATGATTGCACTGACGACTCACTTGGCTTGTGGTACAATTATATTCCTTGAAAGCTATGATCCTTGGTTTGATTTCCGGGTCAGGTCAATTTAGAAAATCATTTCTTATGGTCAGATCGGATTTACATGCTTAACTCAAGGATCTTAATTTCTTATTAACATGATAATTGTATTATTAATACATTAAAGCAATATTTACATAAAATATGTACGGTGTTGTGCTAGGGGCGTACGCTAAAAACATTTTTTTTCGTTTTATTTTTTCGCGTTCGACTGATATAATTCTTTCTATCTCTCACCAAAGCCTTACATCTTATAATTCCGCAGCAAACTAAACAGAAAACTGAAATAAAGCCTGATATCGTGCCATTCGAGGCACGTACGCAACACAATATCGGTGGGTATGCACAGCCTTCGCTCAGATTCAATCGTGATTGTATCGCCTGCCTGTAAGCCGACGAAGTCGATATCGTGCGATCTACCTTAAGAGCATGTCGCCGTGTGTGTGGGCTGCCTTAAAACGTGAAAATAAGCGGAAAAGGGTAGTATTAACGTATCGCTTCATCATCTCAGCCTATTGCAGTCAACTGCTGGACGTAAGCCTGCCCCAAAGAGCGCCAAAGAGCACGATCTCCCGCTTTTTTTATCCATCCAATGCCAGCCATCTTCCTAAGGTTTTATTTATTTATTTAGAAATAACATACTAACAATTACGATTCCAAAACAAAATTGAACTATCTTTAATAAAAATAAAAAACAAATTATACGTACTAAAAAATAAAAACGTGTCCATGAGGCAAGGATGCGAAAATGCTTACAGCGGTTCCAATGCTCAAAATGTGTAATGCAAAATATAAAACATTACACGATTATTTTTTTGTAATTTTACCAAGTATACTCTTTAGGTTAAAATAAGAAAAAAATGACTTAATTATAGTTACCACCGTTAACCAAACCTAGAGTATGGTGTTTGTAAGTTAAATTCAATACGATTGATTGATTAAAAACAGATGTTTCTTAGACAATTTCCTCTTTAGGCTCATGAGTTTGAATTATTGCGATTCAAAAATACACGTTTTATAACCGCTAGTGCTTATGCCTTGTAAACTGCCAGACATGGTAACAACTTTTTTATCGTAGCTTCTTCGTAAGTATTCATCGAGCTCACCTAAGCTTCAGTTTCGTATCGTATATAACTTGTAAAATATGAGTTCACGTTTAGTTTGATAGGTATTTGAAATGGCTTGCGCAGATGTTCAAATATTTTATCTTAGTTTAAAAATAAATGTAGGTATTACTCAGGGGCGTGCGGTGCATAAAGGCAATTAGGCAGTGCCTACCTGATAGTTAAAATGAGGTAGGCAGTAGTTACTTACAAATGTGATTTATTGACGAAAATCAGTGGTTTTCATCAATAATCCACATTTGTAAGTACCTACTGCCTACCTCGAACGTATATAATACAAAGTTAGTTTACGATACGATAGTATCGAAATACACTATTAAATTATTTCCTTACAAATTAATGAGAACCTTTAGAACACTTTAACTAAGCATAGTTAAGGTGGTCTTATCGCTTAAAGCGATCTCTTCTCGACAACCTAGGGTTGTCTGCCTACATACATATAAAGAAGGGTGGCGAAACCATTGATTTTGCATTTAACTGTTGCTCATCTTTTCACGTGCTGTTTTAGTAAGTTGACCCTTTATAAAAAACTAGCAGCCCGTCCCGGCTTCGCACGAGGTAGACAATTATCGCTAATAGTTTCGGCAGCGCATTCGACGAAAGACATTTTAAGACTCATTTTTCTACACCTTCGGTTACATTGTTCAAATTTTACCAAGGATCCCTAATTTTTTTCAAAATGAAATGTAGCCTATGTTAAATTGGAAGAATGTAGCATTCTATTGGTGAAAGAATTTTTTAAATCGGCCCAGTACTTTTTGAGCCTATTCATTACAAACATACAAAAATAGGTACAAATCTTTCCTCTTTATAATATTAGTATAGATAACTAAAAATATAAAGTTAATACCGAAATCGTATGTCAAAGTGAATATCTTACGTTTTGCTCCACGTATTTTCTACGTTCCTAGATTCATCGAGTCTCTTTGCGCCAGTTCTGTGTAAGAGGAACACGCTTTAAGTTTAAATCTTAGAAAATTACACTAGCTGTCTTATTCAGAGTGCTTTTGCTATTCCGGGACTAAGGTTAAACCACTGTTTTAACGTACAAAAATCAGTGGTTTTACCTTAGTCTGGACTAGTAAATGCACTCTGAATAAGACAGTAAAAGTCTAATAATGTGGGTAGAAGACGTTCCTATGAATGTCCATTATTAAAGAAATCGTAGTCGATGCGATTTAATAATAAATTCCTGCAACTTACACTAACTTCTATTAAACTTAAGGCCACAGATTCGGCGGCAGATTCATTTGTTTTATTTATCCAATAAAAAACGAATAACTACTGTTAATTTTTGCACCTTGGCCATTTTTCGCCATTTTCGATTTCCATGGTCTACCCACCTTACTTTTCATGTGTATACTCTGTCTTAGTTACACTCGACGACCTCCGTAGCTGCTCCGTAGCGTAGCTGAGAGCTTTGAACTTGACGTCATCACCTCTGAGATCTTGGGTTCGATTCCCAGTTGGATCAATATAGAAGACGTACTTTTCTATTCTGTCTCGGGTGTTTTGGTACCGACGTTGTTTCTGATTTCTACAACACAAGTGCTTTAGCTACCTATCTTAGGATCAAAGCAATGTATAGATGTTTTCCAATTTTTATAAGTATAATTTTGGAATCGCCGTATTGATAATGTCTTATTCCTTGCACCAGCCCCAAAGATGGCAACAGCTGCCTTATCGTACGCTGCGTAAACCTTGCCTACCTATCTTGGCCTCGACTTAAGCCGTAAATCGCGTTACTTTTATCACTAGTTCAGAAAGACAACAGTAATAATCGGAGTTTTTACTATTCACCTTTAGAACCATTTTTTTGTCTGAATTTTGATGAAATTTCATTTTACTTTGTTCTTTAAGAGGTCTTTGGAATTTGTTGCGTTTCTTAGCGTTATTATTTTTCCATGGGAACTGTACTGGTGTTGTTTTAGTAATAAAAACATCTTTGACCACTGTTATTCTTAAATGTTTGCATGAAATTTAAAAGAAAATTAAATGAAAATAATTGCTGTAATCGGGCACGACGACCCATCACGTGTAAGAAGAAAAAATAACAAAAGACTGGCGCTCAGTCCGAACGCACTTCTTTCTTCTTTATTTTTAAATGGAAACTAGCAAATGAGGTTGGATGTGAGTTTTCTTAATTAAAAAATATTTTTCTAGTCCGTATTTTAAATAACCTTTTGATGCCAAACCTAATTCATTAGTAGCATAAATCTTCACACCACAATCTCGCATGATCCCAAAACAAAACGAGAGAACCTAAAACATCACATTTCTCAAAAACGAACCTTCCTTTTGAGTTTCAAAAGCTTAATTAACTAATGCACATAGGGTGCAATGTGAATGCTGAACCATAGTGTAGGGAATAACAGTAATACTTAGGTACTGATAATAGACCACTGGACGAGCCATACCACTATGTAAAGCCACTAAAGCCCGGTTCCTATAACCAAGAAATGGTTGGTTTTGCTTATGGATGGTAGGAATTGTTAACTTGAAATACTCAAAAGCGTTCCTATAAATGACGCTTAGTTTAATTTTATAGGAACGACTATAACGGCTCGTTACTTTTGATACCAATACGATCAGTTTCTGATGTACACTTAGGCATAGTACAATATGGGAACCCGGTGTAAGCCAGTGATAAACTTTTTACACAGAGCTTTTTGAGAAGCTATCCCACTGAGCTACGATATAAAACCAATGAATGATCACTTACTTTGCCAAGATATTCCACAAGGTAAGTTAATAAGTCCTCATTATTACACTGCAAGAAAATACAGACAAGGTGGATACCCAATTAAATGAGCCAATGCGCATAATCACGGGGCTGATAAAACCTACCCCACTCTCTTGGCTACCTGTTCTGGCCCATATACCTCCTCCTGCCCTGCGTCGAAGCAACGTTGCTGCGTCTGAGTGGAAGAAGTGCTTACGCCAAGGAATGCCCATCTGAAGTACACTTGAGACATTACCACCGCAGCGACTTCCATCCAGATCCCCGATCTGGACTGATAACAGCCTGAAGACCTACTTTAGTCTGAGGACAGCATGGCAGTCATCCTGGGACACCTTTGAGGACCCACAAAAAGACCTGATTGTGGATCCGACATCAAAGCCTGCTGGTTTTGGCTCCACAGGACAAGTATGGGTAAGGCTAAACAGGTTCAGGACAGGTTACGGACGTTCCAACCACCACCTTTATAAGTGGGGGCTGAAGGAGTCACCGGCCTGCGATTGTGGTGCCGCGGATCAAACTCTGGCTCACATCGTCAACGATTGCCGGCTTCACTTTTTCCCTGGTGGCTTGCGGGAACTTAACCTTCTCACCCCAGCCGCTGAGGACTGGTTGCGTCAACTGAAAAACGACATTTAATTATAGGATTCTGGCAGCAAAACGCCATACGATATGATGATGCAAGAAAATTTTGGTAAGTAAACGGTCGAGACATACATTGAACTAGTCAGTCGCACTGCGTCTGACAAATGGCAAGGCTGCCAAGTCTCCAATTTTTATTCTTTTTTGTTCTGACGCTTTAAAATATAGTATGGCGTGTCATTAATTTTCTGTATGTAGGTATTAAACAAAACAAAAGGGTAGTTACTTTAACCAAAACAGACGGGTGGAATTAAAAGTACTTCCTTTGCTGGACCTTCTATATCTATTTATTCTATATCGCTATCTGTTACAAAAACTGCAAGACCTCGAATCTAACTCTAAGCTAATTTGCTAATGGGTATTAACGAAATTGAGATTTAGGTACCTAGATTCAAAGAGCGTCGATGAAAAGATCGTTAGTAAAATAGCTAGGAAAAGGTTTTTGCTATTTGATTATCTTTAATCTTGTGATTTTTCTACGTTAGATGGTACTTTAGTTTCTTTTTTAAGTTAAATAAAACGTCAAAAAATATATCACAAATAGAATCCTTGTTTCTGATTTCTATTTCACACGTGCTGTAAGCTACTTTCTTTAGGTTCACAATTTATGTGATGTTTTCAAATATCTATTTATTATTATTTAAATAAACATTTTAATTGACGTGTATATTAATATAAAGCAATATTTAAAAAACGTAGCTATACCAAGAACGTCACAGGTTAACGTAAAATTAATTATAGGATCCCAAATTTGTTAAATTACTAATGTTGAACATTCATCATTTCAATCTTTTTGCAGTCCACTGCTGGACTCAAGCCTTCCCCAAAGAGCGTCAAAGAGCACGATCGTCCGCTTTTTCATCCATCCATTACTCGTAAAATATTAACTTGCAGTTACGTCGCTTTAGTTTTAAACAGCAATTTTTTCACAAAACCCACTTCCGTTATGATATGACTTAATTATAAATATATTTATACAGCTATATGTATTAAACAAATAAGCATCTAACGATGAGCTCTCTCTTTCATACTTTTACATTAGGATTAGGTTTCATTTAACGGTATTTTCGCCCAAATCCCTCCCTTATGAAGCTTTATCGATTAGGGTAAGGTCATTGTGTATTTATGTAAATAATGATTTTTATCTACATGATATATTATCTTAACATAAACGTTTAAAAGTTTGTTGGTATTATACAATATTTCCTACACATATTACTTTATTTGTGATGAAGAGTCATCATTAGCATTATAATCAGCTCATGTCAGTCTGTTTTCTCCACATGCACGCTACAATTTGCGTATTTGAATCGCCCTCTAAAGACGTCTTCACCATTGCAACATTTTTAGACTATGTCCGTTACTTTGGTCCTTTTGCCTGATGATCTCATTTCGGATTTTATCCCTTAACGAAATCCCAAGCATCGACCTTTCCATAGCTCGCTGACGTGAAGTCGGTAGGCCAGCTTTACTGTCATATTCCACGGTTCGGCCCCGAAACTGGAAATAACGCGATAATAATTATTTCAATGCAAATGTTACCTTTTATTTGCCTGACGTTTCAGCTGGGTGACACCGACGGTGGTCACAGGCTGACTATATACTTCTATCTATCTTTTTATTCAGCCTATTTCAGTTTGATGATTGATTTAATTCGCGTTAATTCCCGTTTCAGAGTGTTTTAATTATGCAACGTTTCAAAGTTTTAATTTAATAATTTTTTTTTTTCAGATAATCCTGACCTTATTTTTTTTATAGCACTAGTCGTACTGTGCTCCTTGCACACTCATATAAAACCATATCAGCGTACGCTCCCGCTACCGCTCATCAATGTGAACACGCATAACTGCGAATCATAACAGAAAGTTCATCAATCATCGAGTTATTTTGTTCGGTGTAGATATGGGGATACAGACCCTTCTACACTATTGATTGTAATGCTTTCATTTTGATGAACATGTATTTTATTTATCACTCAAATACTGGCCCTGTAGACTGACTGACTGACCATACACATTTTCATATACTTTTTTAAACTCATACTATCCTACTCACAGAACAAGTAAGACTCGCTACACTCCGCTACATCCTATTGCTCGGCAAAGGTTCAAAGTCCACTAATTTCTGTCCTGCGGGGTAACCATCAACTCTTAAAACAATCTCAAATCTGTCAAATCTGTCAATTTCGTACGTCATTACGTACGAAATTTGACAGATTTGACCAGATTTGACACATTTGAGATTGTTTTAAGCGTTCATGGTTACTCCCCAGGGCCAAATTTTGCAAAGCCGCTGCAAGTTCGATGGAAATTTACGATTAATTCCTAATTAGGAGCAGTCTTTTAACTAATTACCTATTAAATTTACCTTCTGCTGATATTTTTCATAAAAATTAATAAATATACCATAGTTTTTATTTACAGTTAACAGAAAATCGTTTTGCAAGTCAAAGGGCTTCCACTGTTCTAAGATTTAATTTACAGTTATCATTGAATGATTATTATAGAGCTGTGATAGATTTTAATAACCCGAGTCTCGCCTTACATCCGTGAGTATTTTGTTCAAATCCTAGTTTACCTTTAGATTTTTCTTTAAATAAAAAAAAAACCGGCCAAAACGAGTCGGACTCGTGCACGAAGGGTTCCATATACTACTATTTATAAAAACGTAAAAAAACACGTTTGTTGCATGGGAGCCCCCTTAAATATATTTTTATAATTCTGGTTTTTAGTATTTATTGTTATAGCGGCAACAGAAATCTGTGAAAATTTCAACTCTCTAACTATCACGGTTCTTGAGATATAGCCTGGTGACAGACGCACAGACAGACAGACAGACGGACAGATGTATGGTCAATGACTCAATATCTCGATATGTAAAGCAAATCGCATCTCTTCTTGGGTAGGTACTTAAACTACCTCTAAACGATGTTATCTAAGTAATATCAATTCAGAGCCTGAAACATGCGAAATAGCTTTATTTAAACAGGATTGGTTACGCGGGAATATCACATTGCGGGTTTTCCTATGAAAACCTAAAATGCCACTAATCTACCGCAAATGTAGCGCGCAAATACATTTCATAGTAGCAAATTCCTATTTATCAACAATAGAGACCAAACAACGTATTAATTTACGTGATATTACAGTCCATTTGGAATTCCTGTTTTGGTAAACAAAGAGCATTTAATACAGGGTTAGTTTAATAAAATCGCTTCATTAAAAAATATTTTTATTTTTATTTTATGCTATGCTTACTATTTGCCTGATGCCCAAAATAATGTTTTTTTTTAATAACTTACCCCATATTTTTTTAGTTGGGTTGCATGGTCGTACCAAAATACCAATATTTCGATAAGGGCTAGATATTTTCAATTGTCTGTGTATAGCACGTAGAACTGACAGTTATAGAATGGAGATTACGCACCGGCAAGTGCAGCTTAGGACGTCCATCCACAAAGCAGGAAAGTAGGAAGCCGCTGGATGCAGACGTCCTAATAGCTAATTGTTGTTGAACTGCGTATTCTACAAAAGATATTTTTATAAAAATCCTAACAACCCTGTATTCTTGTTGGTATTTCATTCAGGACAACGCGTAACCGGGTCGGAGATGTGCGGAGCGAGGGCGGGGCCTTGCTGTTTCATTGCTTGACCTTCGATTAGTGGAGGCTGCGCTGTCATGTGATATTTTTAGTTCCACTGAGTCACATTGAACAATGTATTGTTCAATTTGTAATGTGATATTTTTGTGACATTCAAAATACGTTGAAGGAAACGAATATTTAATAAATTTTTAGTTTTAGATTTTGTTTTTTGTATCGTGGGTTTTTTATGTTTTATTTACAAAGTGGACTGAATCTTGTCATTAATAAGAGACCAAAAATATGCTGTAAATCTATATAGTAGGTTATTTTAACAGTATTACAATAGTTAATTGCATTGGGAGAGCATCTATAGGCTTTCAGTGGTGAGCTATCATGATTTTATCAAGCTGATGAGTAATAAGGAGTATGTAATATTTATCGAACTTTCAGAATTAAGTGTTTTTAAACACACCTTGTGAACGTTTCAAAAACATATTTAAACTGATTGGTACATCCTGACTATTTAGAACATGACTGACTGATCATTTTGATGTTACTGCTATCTAGGCCTTCAAATAGATGAAAGCTACATTCGTCACTCGATATATAATAGTAGTGACTTTCGGTCACTCAAATCGACCTACGCACATCCTTACTACTGGGCCACCTTTAATGAATTTTTCACATTCGGCACTAAATTACGTGACGTGTTTACCGGGTATATTTTATTAGCCCGGTCTTTGTTCACTCACTCATTCATGCGGAGATGGAATGGCCCATCAATATGGGTGTATTATCTATAGGTATTCAAGGTTCTGTAGCGTAATAGAAAAACTATTTTGTCATGTTCTATTTGCTGCGACGTTTATCACAATCTTTTAGTCTGACAAAAAAGCTTTTTCTTGAGATATCTTGAATCGGGTGTCTGTGTCAATATGCTAAAGCAATTTGAGATAGCTCTTTATTTATTAACAGAGTAGTAGTATTTCCCAACGAATTTTAATCCATATTTTGTTTCTAAACTTAAATTATAATTTGTAACATTCTTTAAACGTAACTTATTATGATTCAGTACCTAGATACGTTTTATTGTAAATTTTAAATAGCATATACGATTTGACAGATACCCTTATTATGATAGTTATTATACGGCTCTTCTATTTCCAGCATGCGTCTAAACTTATACAACCTTGTGTGTTGTTGTAGGCACGTAATACAGCATAAGGCTGCAAAAATTGGCTGCTAGATATTATGTTCCAACTTTATACAGGGTTATTTGTAAAACATCAGCAACCCCGCAAGACTAGGTAGCTAACATCATAAACAACAACATTTAATTTTGTTCTACGACTTTTGATAATTTGACACATTTTACTTTCATACAAAAATAAATGTCAATTTAATTTTACGTCTAAATGTTCTTATAGCTCTGTGCGCATCGCATCGCGTGCGTAGCGCGTGTCTTCTTTACGGGTGTGAATGGAACATAGACTTACAAATGTTACGCCAGTACAATAAAAGCTTGGAAAATCATTTTTAGGGTTCCGTACCCAAAGGGTAAAACGGGACCCTATTACTAAGACTCCGCTGTCCGTTTGTCTGTCTGTCTGTCTGTCCGTCTGTCACCAGGCTGTATCGCATAAACCGTGATAGTTAGACAGTTAAAATTTTCGGAAATAATGTATTTTTTTTGCCACTATAACAAAAAATACTAAAAACCAGACTAAAATAAATATTTCCGGGGGCTCCCATACACATACGTGATTTTTTAGCCGTGTTTAAAGATAATGGTATGGATCCCTTCGTGCGCAAGTCCGACTCGCACTTGGCCGGTTTTAATATAATATTGTATTGATTTATGATAAAACTCGTAGAACAAATGTTGTTATTTATGATGTTAGCTATCTAGTCGTGCGAGGTTATTTTTTTCAGAATGACAAAATAGCAACCAAGTTTCACCAGCCTCCCTCTGAGTTAGGTGATGTCTTACTGTGATGTATTTGCTTTGGCAATAGGAATATTTCTTTCATAAGAAAATATATTTTCATTCCAAATGTTACAACTACAATAATGTATAAAACAAATTGGAGTATCAGCGTTCATATTTCGGTTGTTAGTTATTTATGATGGCTCGGCAACCAGTTATTGTGTTTCGTACAAACTAAAGTAGAAAACGTGTGATTTACGAGAAAAATAGCTGTTTCTAAAGTCAGAAATACTATAACCTTAAACTCTTTAAGTATTATCAAATAAATACTACATTTGTAAATTATTTGGAGTTATTATTAATATTAAACAGATTTCGAGTTAACACAGTCAATATTAGTTTTCACTGGTAACAAGTTTTGACTGTAACGTATAAAGCACAATCGGCATTGCCCAGTCAATGTTGATTCTACGGACATTGTCCGTAACATACGAACATTTCACAATGCCGCATTTCAACAAAGGAACCACAATCACACCTCGACCGTTATATTAACATAACAAAAGAAACTTCGCTTTACCATTTTATTGAAAATATGCGTGATCTCGTATTTCCTCTAAAAGTCTAATATATGTAAGAATTTTCAATATCACAGTGAAAGTGAATTCATTTTGTATTTATAACAGAAAAACTAAAACTATTTTATGCTGTAATAAACCCAACCCTATTACGAGTATACATCAATAATGTGTGTTTAATGTATGTGTTTTGACGACCGTCTGGTGTAGTGGTTCGCGCTCCGGACTACAATGCCTGGCGGTTACGGGTTCGAATCCCGCGAGGGGCAAATGATAGTGTGATGAGCACGAGCATTTGCACCTAAGTCATGGATGTTTATAAACGTATTTAAGTATGTTTATCCGTTATGTAGTCGCCATATCACAAGCTTTGCTTAGTTTGGGGCTATTAGATAATTGGTGTGATTGTGGAAAAAAAAATGTTTACATTTAATATAGATATAGAACTTTTACTATTTATGCCTTCGTCAACCATGGACTAAAAAGTGTGGAAAGCGTACAATATGAAAGAGTTTGCTTCGAGTTTTTTCAAGTTTCTTTATTGTGACACGGCCTGTCTAGGATCTTTGATGACAGTATTGCCAATATTACTTTAACTTTGTTTTATTATTGTAGAGATTGTAAATTTTTGTTTTTAGCAATTCCATGCAAGGTATAGTTAAAGATAAATAACACTTGATAAAAATCATCGACCTCAGGTGATTCGCTGGCTTCGACAGCGAGAAGGAAAGTTCATCGTGTCACGTGACATCCTCGGTAGCTTAGTTGGTAAAGCACGCCCGGCATGCGACGGGACGTGGGTTCGAGTCCCACCTGAGGTCGATGATTTTTTTAAAGTGTTATTTATCTTTAATTGTAGAGATTTTTACGTAAAAAATCGCAAAAAAAAGTTTGTTTAATTTCATGCATGTTGTTAGATTAAAGATAAATTACACTTGCGAAGAAATCAACTGCCTAAAGTTAGGATTGCATTCGCAGTTCCAGTACCAAAACGACCTAGTCACATTTATTGATGCGATCTAATTAAAATATTTGACATAATAGTTTATGGCAATCTATAAAACACACTTTTAAATATCTCTAGACTCGTCAAAACGAATTAAATGACTCCAAACACGAAGGTTTTACTTCTAGGCATTAAGGAATTCCAATATCCCGCTAAACTCGATCATCAGATGAACGCAATAGTGTCAAATTACAGTATTGTCATCCAAAAAGTTTTAAATCGACATGTCAGTTAAACCTATGATGAAAACAACTTTTACTATTTAGATTAAATATAAAAGTTAGTTACAAGTGTAGCGAATAAAAACGCGTTAATAATTTAGCAGCGGCAGGTTGAAATTGCAGAAACATACAAATTATTGACGAATGAAAAATTACTTACTTACTATTTTCCAATCACATTCTTCAAAGCCGAAATCATTTTGAAAATTATTTCAAAATGATTTTACTTCATTGCTCTGATCCTAAAAAGTAAGTTGCTAAAGCACTTGTTTTATAGAAATTAGTAACAACGACGGTACCACAACACCAAGACTCGAGACATTATAGAAAAGTACATTAACATGTATGTGAAAACACGCTTTACATTTTTCCAAGGTACAATAAGTAAATGAGAAAACGATCTAAACTCGTTATTCTCTTAGGTATTTTCCCCAAAGGCAGATATTTTCCAAAGAAAATAAACTTCGTTACTCCATTAAAACAGGTATGTACTTGGTTACATCACAATTGAGTAAATATATTAAGTAGAGTCTGTCCAACAAAAGATAGATATTTTTGTTCTTCAAAATAAACAGCATGCATTTTAAAAAAACCGGCTCAGTGCAAGTCGGACTCGCGGACGAAGGGAAGAAAATCACGTTTGCTGTATGGGAGCCCCCTTAAATGTTTTTAGTATTTGTTGTTATAGCGGCAACATAAATACATCATCTGCGAAATTTTATATAATGTATTCTTTGATAATCAATTATCACAACAATGTCTTAGCCTAAGCTAAAATAACCAGAGTCCTTGGAAAGGACTACGATACTGATGGGCAAAGTGGACGGAAAAAGACAAAGGGGCCGAGCTCCAGCCAGGTGGTGTGACCAAACCAAACTTCTGCAACTAAATCTGCACGATGCTGTCCACGCCGCCGCTGATAGAGCAACATGGAAGAGCTTAACTCGGTCCCACTTAATTCTGTCCTGACTTGACCTCCTGATGGTCACGATCCCCAATCCCTGGGGTTACGATAAGTCGTAGAAGAAGAAGCTAAAATAAGTAAATATTGGACAACATCATAAACATTGCTCTGGTCATAAGGTATAACCACAGAGTAAGAATTATACTACGTAAAAGTATAACTTAAAGCACTTGTAAATTTTTGTTTTTAGCAATTCCATGCAAGGTTTAATTGAAGATAAATAACACTTGAAAAAAATCATCGACCTCAGGTGGGACTCGAACCCACGTCCCATCGCATACCGGGCAAGTGCTTTGACCACTAAGCTACCGAGGACGTCACGTGACAAGATGAAATTCCTCAAGTGTTTTTTCTCGCTGTCAAAGCCAGCGTATTCTGATCAATGTTGTGGGAATGGGACGTGAGTTCGAGTCCCACCTGAGGTCGATGATTTTTTTCAAGTGTTATTTATCTTCATCTTCATCATCTTCATTAAACAGATTTCGAGTTAACACAGTCAATATTAGTTTTCACTGGTAACAAGTTTTGACTGTAACGTATAAAGCACAATCGGCATTGCCCAGTCAATGTTGATTCTACGGACATTGTCCGTAACATACGAACATTTCACAATGCCGCATTTCAACAAAGGAACCACAATCACACCTCGACCGTTATATTAACATAACAAAAGAAACTTCGCTTTACCATTTTATTGAAAATATGCGTGATCTCGTATTTCCTCTAAAAGTCTAATATATGTAAGAATTTTCAATATCACAGTGAAAGTGAATTCATTTTGTATTTATAACAGAAAAACTTAAACTATTTTATGCCGTAATAAACCCAACCCTATTACGAGTATACATCAATAATGTGTGTTTAATGTATGTGTTTTGACGACCGTCTGGTGTAGTGGTTCGCGCTCCGGACTACAATGCCTGGCGGTTGCGGGTTCGAATCCCGCGAGGGGCAAATGATAGTGTGATGAGCACGAGCATTTGCACCTAAGTCATGGATGTTTATAAACGTATTTAAGTATGTTTATCCGTTATCTAGTCGCCATATCACAAGCTTTGCTTAGTTTGGGGCTATTAGATAATTGGTGTGATTGTGGAAAAAAAAATGTTTACATTTAATATAGATATAGTACTTTTACTATTTATGCCTTCGTCAACCATGGACGAGAAAGTGTGGAAAGCGTACAATATGAAAGAGTTTGCTTCGAGTTTTTTCAAGTTTCTTTATTGTGACACGGCCTGTCCGGGGTCTTTGATGACAGTATTGCCAGTATTACTTTAACTTTGTTTTATTATTGTAGAGATTTTTGCGTAAAAAAATCGCTGGCTTATTTTCAAACAAAAAAAGTTTGTTTATTTTCATGCATACTGTTAGATTAAAGATAAATTACACTTGCGAAGAAATCAACTGCCTAAAGTTAGGATTGCATTTGCAGTCCCAGTACCAAAAGGACCTAGTCACATTTATTGATGCGATCTAATTAAAATATTTGACATAATAGTTTATGGCAATCTATAAAACACACTTTTAAATATCTCTAGACTCGTCAAATCGAATTAAATGACTCCAAACACGAAGGTTTTACTTCTAGGCATTAAGGAATTCAAATATTACTTCGGACTCCATCATCAGATGAGCACAATAGTGTCCAATTACAGTATTGTCATCCAAAAAGTTTTAAATCGACATAGCAGTTAGAAGTAGCTACCTTTGCTAGAAACAACTTTTACTATTTAGATTTAATAAAAAAGTTAGTCACAAGTGAAGCGAATAAAAATACGTTTGTAATTTAGCAGCGGCATGCAGGTTGAAATTGCAGAAAATTACAAATTATTGACGCATGAAAAATTACTTGATTGATTGATTGATTTACTTACTATTTTCAAAGCTATTTAAATCATATTCTTCAAAGCTGAAATCATTTTCAAAATGATTTTACTACATTGCTCTAATCCTAAAAGGTAAGTTGCTAAAGCACTTGTGTTATAGAAATTAGTAACAACGACGGTACCAAAACACCCAGACTCGAGACATTATAGAAAAGTCCATTAACATGTATGTGAAAACACGCTTTACATTTTTCCAAGGTACAATAAGTAAATGAGAAAACGATCCAAACTCGTTATTCTCTTAGGTATTTTCCCCAAAGGCAGATATTTTCCAAAGAAAATAAACTTCGTTACTCCATTAAAACAGGTATGTACTTGGTTACATCACAATTGAGTAAATATATTAAGTAGAGTCTGTCCAACAAAAGATAGATATTTTTGTTCTTCAAAATAAACAGCATGCATTTAAAAAAAACCGGCCCAGTGCAAGTCGGACTCGCGGACGAAGGGAAGAAAATCACGTTTGCTGTATGGGAGCCCCCTTAAATGTTTTTAGTGTTTGTTGTTATAACGGCGACATAAATACATCATCTGCGAAAATTTCTGAAAAAACGACTGTATAATAATCACGGTTCATTAGATACACCCTGGTGACAGACGGACAGACAGACAGACGGAAAGCGGAGCCTAAGTAACAGGGTCTTGTTTTACCCTTTGGGTACGGAATCCTAAAAAGTACACATTCTTCAAAATTTATGGTTTCACCTGGCGGAAAACTAGCGGCTTATTAATTCATTTCTGTGGTGAATCTACTGTATTTACTTCTACTGTGGTAAGAACTTCCGAGAGAAACATAAAATAGCTCGAAGGAACTTGGGTATTGTTTGCTATTAATAAACAATTCTAGGAGTTTTATATTTTTCCCGGAATATTTATGAGCTGATTTTAACAACTCATACAAAAGCCAATGCAACCAGCGTCACTTTTTTCTTTCGCCATGGATGAATCTTAGGTTCTTAGAGAACTATCTAAGAAGTCTAAACACAAAAAATAGGCCCCGTACCCGTTACGTACCATAGTTTTACTATTATTCTTAGATAATTATAAGTTATAACAACAATGTGTAAGCCTAAGCTAAAAAAGGTAAATATTGAACAACATCATATACATTGCTTTGTCATAAAATTCAGAAAGACCGTAGGTACCAAAAAACCCAAGCCCGTGACCATAAGGAAAAGTTTGTTTTTTATTGACACGACCGGGAATAGAACTCGGAACCTCAAAGGTAGCGACGCCATGTCCAGCGTGCTTGCCTCTCAGCTACGGAGGCTCTCTTCGAGTTATAACGACATAGTCACAGCAGTGTCTTAGGCATAATGACAAACTGTATTGCTTTTTACACTGTGGCACATACAATGAACGTGAAAAATGATTTTATTTTAAACTAAAGCATGCACGTAACTTTCCTTATTAAAATTCAACGAAAAGATACCTTCATGTTATGTTATTAAAAATACTTAAAGTATTTACTTGCGAGGTAGCCCGAGTTATCTTCTCATAAAAGTGAGCAATTTACCCGGCACGTGGATCAAATTTGAAAGAACACGCTACGTGGAAAATATTCGTTTTACTTTCCCAATGTCCTTGTTTACATCGTTTAAAATACAAATAACAAACTCCGTAAGTTTGTCTGTGGCAGTTTCACGGCCGAACAGCTGAACCATTTTTATGGAATTTAGCACAGAGATAGTTTGAAACACAAGAAAGGATATTTTTAATTTTTCTCGTAGCCCTAGCTCGTATTTCACGTATGCAAAGCCACAATAGTAGAAAATTGTTTAATTTTTAATTTTAATAGCTAAAAATATTTTTTACCATTAGCTTACAAGGCATAATAAAGTCAATACTTCAAACAATTTTTTTTAAACCAAACAACAACAACGCTTCTTACATTTCTTTTTTAAAATATATGTTTCTTTAAAAGCAACCTTAAAGTTTCTTCTTATCAGTGGCCTTATATCTTAGTGGAACAAACAGCTTAGTCATAAATACCGATGTTTCTTGTCTGGCAGTAAAGTATGTTTGTCTTACTTCACTTAACCTTACTCTATTTCTGATTTTTTGGAGTTGGATAAATAAAGAGACCCAGACACGGAAAAAATTAGTTTATCATTGTAACTAACTTTGGAATTTAACTCTTTTGCGGTGCATTTTTTTGGGATGGCAAGGCATAAGTAATATTCACATATTTCGATTTTTCGATTTAGATTTCAAATTTAAGTGTTTGTGACTAAAAATAACGGCACAACCAAAAAAAAACAATGTGGCACGTACCCATGTATGTGCCGCATTTCTTTGAAATCTTGGGATAAATCTATCCCAAGATTTCGTCATTTTTTAATACATCTTGTAGGTATAAACATAACATTTTCCCTTTGCGTAGTATTATTATATATTCTCTGAGTTAACGTCAACTGAAAATTATCGCCGGACTAAATAAAAAGAGATGAGGAAGCAAAACAGGAGAAACTTCGTTAACCCAAGATTACTGACTTTATTATCTTGCTGCTTTGCTTGTAAGCTGGCTTATGAAATAAAAATCCCCCTCGCAAATTAAGACTTTTTTAAATTTTCTGTGGTTTTCACTTAATTAATATCACGGACGGACGGACGAATGCTGTATCAAGGATATTAACGTATACAATAAGTTAAATCAACGTGGAACGGAACAATCGTTTCAGAAAAGTTCTCTTGAAATGACGATGATCAGAACAGAATACTGACTATTATAGAACTGCAGAACTGAAAAATCGTTAAAAAAAGGTTTTCAAGATGCCTATGTTAAGCTGTAGGTAGCCTTCCAAAAGCTGATGATCATGATGATGAATGATGATCATGTAGAGGATATTTTCTTCCATATTTCTGTTAGAGGACTTAATTGAAGTTTCTGTAATCTGTCAAGCCCAAACCGTCCAGTGGCCGCGTAACAATAAAACTACCATTGTGTCTCAATTTTCATAATAGTTACGACATCGATTAAACTTTAAAAAGTGCCATTTTATACAAAAAATAAAACCGAAGATAAGAATGATAATTTAAATTGGGCTGGACCAAGTAAGTATTAAAGCACGTGGAGATATGAAAAAGAAATATTTCATCATCTTGCTCGACTTTTTAATTCTCACTTCGTAACGACAAAAAAACGGGTAGTCCGCCCACATATTTAAATGATTTAAATTTTGTGTTCACCTTTTGCATTAGTCTGCTTCCATATGTATGTTTAAACGTTTTGCTATATAATATTCCTCATCCAATAAAATTAAAGCGAAAGGTACTACGTTTTTTACGGCTAAAACATTTACTCGTTTTGGGATTGTCGCCCCTATCACATTTATATTTGAATTCATTTTTTTCTATTTTTACTTATTTTACAGATTAAAACATATAATTAGAACTTTATTTAGTTCAACTGATGAGCATCTGTACTGAAGGTAAAGTTTCAATCAATCAAATTACATCCAATTCTGGCAACTGCCTAATATTTTTCTAGACATATTGTACGAGGAATGACACTCATACAGTCAGATGTTTACCTCGGGGAGTGTTGGCGTTACTCCAAACACGACTATTACAACATAAACTTTACATTTGCTATCTTAAAAATCTCTATTTATATCAAGATAGAATTGTTTTTCGCTTAGTTCACTGAGAAGGGAAATAGGTAAGTTTTTCGATGGCAAATGTATGGAAGGAAGGCATTTTGTAAGTTGTTGAAAGTTTCGACGTTGGTATTTTGCCAATATAACACAGTCGACTTAGAAACAAAAGGTTCACTAAGATGGTGCATAATAGAAATTGAGATATTTTATTTTTTATTATTTTTTTGTATCTTTCTATAAATATTCATTGGACCTTTTTATAAGGTACAATAAAGAATAACAACAACAACTATATATTTATTTACTAAAGTGATTTAGCTACTTACGTTAGAATCAAAATAATTAATGGATGTGGATTAAGGTTCTTAATTAAATGTCAGGGCCATAACCATGAACTCTTAAAACAATCTCAAAGTTGTCAAATCTGTCAATTTTGGTACGTCATTTCATACAAAATTTGACAGAAATGATAATGTTTGACAGATTTGTGATTGTTTTAGCAGTTCATGGTTAGGGCCCAGGACTACAGTAGGCGTTTCGAACCGACATAATATCGAACAAATAAATTACCGAATTAATGAGCGATGGCTGTAGGGTTTTTCGCAACAGTATCTTTCGCACAAATATTACATCGCACCAATAAAGTATCGTTGAAATAAAACATCGTACGGCTGAATTATCGACACACCGCGTTCGATAAAGTAAAAATCGAATTATCAACCTTTGAAATCAAGTATAGGGAACCCGTTTATTATACCATCTACGTTTTAGCCTTCTTGGTAAGTGCCATATTTATCGCCTTAAACCACACACAGAACAAGTAAGACTCGCTACGTTAATCCCTGTTCTGTGGTACCACATCTATTTTTATTGTGATATTTATGCGTAGTACGAAAGTTTCTTGCATGTCAACGAGGGTGAGTTAACAACTCAGACCGTCAATGTATCAGAAATAATTTGTTACCCTAGGGCCTTCTTTGTTACGCCGAAATAGTTGTTTTGATTCAAAAGACAGAAGAAAATTTACAGCCTATCAAGACTTCTTTTATTGATGCATAAAACAAGGGTTTTTTGCAGACGGACTACTGCTTACCAAAGTGCTAAAATGACTCACATTTCCACGATAATTGAACTGTCTAAGTCTTAAACTTTTGATAGGTGCATAGAGTGTATTCTGAGTAAGACTGACGGCATGTTGAGGGTAATGCACATGAACGAAAACACCACTTTTTGAATATTATCAATGTATTTTCTTCGAGCCGCACACATCACACAACACCAGCCTATATTAGTCCACTGCTGGACACAGGCCTCTTCAAAAGGAGGATTTTGCCATAATCGCCATGCTTGGCAGGCGTGTTGGCGATCGTAGTTTGGCCAATGGTGGAGAGGAGACGCTGCTGCCCGTCTTTTTATGGCGGTTCTCCTGTAGTCGCCTCTTACGACACCCATAGGAAGAGAAGGGGCTATTACAGTTGTTTTAATGTTAAAAAAGGAAGAAGTGGCGTTCAGTATTGCCACAAAAATAAAATAAGCAGTAATTTAGGTAATATTACTTGCAACAACTTTTCATTGAAAATCGTACAAATTTCTATAAAGTTTAAAAACATGGCATCGCAAAATTCTATTTGCGACGATAGCAACATTCTATATGTTACAAATAAAACACAACAAATAAATACATTTAAAAAATGTTTTCACAACCTCACCAAATATATAGCCTCAAAAAAAAAATTGGACAACATCACATACATTGCTCTGATCCTAAGTAGCTGAAGCACTTGTGATACAGAAATCAGAAACAACGACTGTACCACAACAAACAGACCCAAGACAATAAAGAAAAGTTCGTTTTCTACATTGACCCGACCGGGGATCGAACCCGGAACCTCCGAGATGGCGACGCCATATAGTCCGGCGTTCTTGCCTCTTGGCTACGGACGCGGAGGTCGTCTTAAAAAATGTATCCAATGCAAATGGAGAATGGCAAGAAACACTTTATATAAGTGAGGATCGAACCCACGACCACTGGTTTTGAAATCCGGAACGCAATCCACTAGACCAGATTTATTTCATTACCTATTAATCGGTTTTAATTTACTTCCTTATCTTAACACTTTACCGGACAATGCACTGCTATTGTGATAACATTAACGTTTCTATTGTCTCTGGAACACTATCCGCGATTGTGTTAATAGACATATCTCGTACCAATTTCACACATTGTACCTTAATTCTCCAGTGTATTGTACCAATCTAATAAACCTGTCATGTAATTGAACGTACATTCAATATGTTCACGTATTCATCTCACGTACTGACGTACGTAGATAGTAGATATCAGCTAACATTCTCGAGCGCTACCTCAGATAATAAATGATATGTTTCATATGCATGAGACAATAAAGTCGAATTTCGCGTGTAGAATATACCCGTTATATCATTTTGTACATCAATGTAATTTGTACATATTGTAATACTTAATATAGTATGAATGAGTATGCCTATCTGAGCACTTAGATTCCTTCCGTGTAGTTAATGCATTGATCGACGCAGCAATCATGTCAATTTTATGAAGCTTGGGTACCGCACTTTGTATCGAAGAGACGAAACTGTAATATTTAAGTAGTACTGTTTCATTTTTGGAGAGTAGTCTTGAAAAATTACACGTTTCTCAAATTGGCTTTGGTATTGAACACAATCCTAAGGACATGGTTACGACACGGGTAACCATGAACTCTTAAAACAATCTCAAAGCTGTCAAATCTGTCAATTTACGTACGTCATTTAATATAAAATTTGACAGATTTGATAATGTTTGACAGATTCGAGATTGTTTTAAGAGCTCGTGGTTACCGCCCTGGTTTCTCTTAATAAATAAACTTTTTTAATGACTTCTATAATATTAAAGGTATTCTCAATTGTTCATAAAATGTCAAATGCTTGACACAAGTAAATGGCAATTTTGAATTGTTCGGTTAATACGTCCGAACGAACGATGCACTTTCGTAAGGTCTTCTGGGCCGATTTCATTGAACAGCCAACCTTAACTCGGTTGTCAGTCGCTGAAAAAACTGAACAGTCTTTGGTAGCTAAGTAAGAAGAGCAGTCTTCCTGCTACGTTCGAGTCTACAGAAGATTGTTTTTTACTTGTGATACATTTTATTTAAAGAAATTACCTATAAACGGTCAAAATGACGTACTCACACACGTGGCACGCCTCAACAAGAAAGCCAAGTAAACTAGGAGTCCTAGCCATCGCAGATGCCGAATACTGCCCACACGAGACATTGTCATTATCGCTATAGAACGTAAAACGTAGTATTTAAATCCTCTTTGGTCAACGCTTCGTGTTCAATTCTATTGCATGCGATTTTGATAGTTCGCGAGATTTTTAATCAAATATTAGGGACGACAACCCTAACGCTCCATTGACGTATTTGACGGATCTCGACAAACAGGCCTAATTTATAAACTATATTAGAGTCCCAAAAACACATAAGTAACTCCTTAATAGCTTATAACAGTAACAAACGACTCTCATTGTTGTCCCAGAAATGCCTCAAATTAGGTCCTGGGACGTAAACAACAGACAAAACGACTACGACAATAATTAATTGTTGTAATGGACTCATTTAGCTGTCAGGTATGATAAAATGTTGTGAAATTTAGTCAGAAAATTTATGTTCATGTCGTTTTGAAGGTTGAGGTTAAAGATGAGATTTTGAAATAATTTAACGTAGCGTTATCTTATAATCTAAAAGCATAAAGCTTACTTAAGACATTATCAATTTAATATTGGACACTATGACATCATGATTAATTTATTTAAATCTCTAAAATGTCACTGGGGAGTCCTATGCTAAGCAGTCGACGCCCTGTGGCTGAATTGATGGTGATAATGAAAATGAACTAATATTTATATTATTTATATTCATGCTATTGTAATTATTATGGTTAAACGGTACTTAAAATTGATGCATTCATACAAAAAAACAGCGGCATGGCAATCTTTGCCATTACAAAATAGCTGAATGACCACTTTTTTGGTATCATATCACACAATTGTTTGCTGTAGCTATTGACTGATTAAACTTAAAACTAACTAGAAAATATTAATATTCAACAAAGTCTTTGCAATACCAATTAGACTTTTACACTGTCAGTTAAACTGAAATGTTCAAGCAATGAAATTAAAAGTACAGCGATATACACTCCAACTTTATTACATGAAATTGTTATTGACGCCCCAACAATCTAGCGTGCATTTTGTATTCAGCCGGAACTGCTTGTAAGAACTTCTGGCTGAAACTAGCAGCTGATTTAGGACCTTAACTTCTTGGTAATAAGATTCAAATTTAAAGTGAGAGAGTTTCTAATGAAGAAAGCAGACAAAGCATGTCGGAACAAGGCAAGATAGTCAAGGAAATGTTAGCGTTTTAATGTTAAGGAATGTTACAAATTCGGCTGATGTTGACTTGGTTTCTTTTTGCAATCAAAGAATTCAAATAACATCTATCATTTGACATGACGTGTAAGTAAGATAGCCTTATTTAAATATTGTCTGGTGAGTGCCGTGTGGTGCCGGCACGTTAGAAGAATTTCACCACCCCTTCTCTTCCTATGGGTGTCGTAAGAGGCGACTACAGGAGAACCGCCACAAAAAGACGGGCAGCAGCGTCTCCTCTCCACCATTGGCCAAACTGCGATCACCAACCCGCCTGCCAAGCGTGGCGATTATGGGAAAATCCTCCTTTTGGAGAGGCTTGTGTCCAGCAGTGGACTGACTTTGTTATTGTGAGACGAGATAATTAAACCCTAAAAAACTTGTTGAGCACAAATGTTGTTGACGCATTCTACCTTGAGACCACGATCGATGCTTCGTGGGTTAAGAGGCCTATTCAAAATTTTGACTGTTTTGCGGTTTTTTGGTGATTTTTGATTTATCTTATAAATGACCAGTTTATATAAAAGACAGTTTATATAAAAGATAAATCGAAAATCGGAAGCCGCTTCGAACTATAAAATAATGAATGCCAAACATGGTATAAGTCATACCTGCAAAAGCGGTATAAATTTATAGGAACGTGCAAAAATAGGGAAATAACTTTTTTTGCTTTGTCCCAAAAGGTTATGATGATTAAATAAAAATTACTTATTGATACATGTAGGATTTTTTATAGTTCGTAGCGGCCTCCGATTTTCGATTTATCTTTTACTAGCAGCCCGTCCCGGCTTCGCACGGGGTAGACAATTATCGCTAATAGTTTCGGCAGCGCATTCGACGAAAGACATTTTAAGACTCATTTTTCTACACCTTCGGTTACATTGTTCAAATTTTACCAAGGATCCCTATTTTTTTCAAAATGAAATGTAGCCTATGTCAAATTGGAAGAATGTAGCATTCTATTGGTGAAAGATTTTTTTAAATCGGCCCAGTACTTTTTGAGCCTATTCATTACAAACATACAAAAATAGGTACAAATCTTTCCTCTTTATAATATTAGTATAGATATAGAAATGACCAGTTATCACCAAACCGCAAAACTGTTAAAAAATTAACAGGGCCTTCTTCACTGTAACTAGTCTTTATTTCATATAAACGGTTGCATCATTCCGCATTTTCACAGTAAAACGTGATCCGAAACGCTTAATAAATTTCCACCTAATAAATGATAGACAGCCAATTCCGAAAGAGATTTTTCAACCAAAGCCTATTCAGAGTTCAAAATCTCTTAATCCATAATAATATTTATTTAAGCCTCACCAGCGATTCGATCGGAGCCAATAATGTTTAATCTATACCCATAAATTTTGTACCTGAGGTAACCTTATTCTTACAATAACTGAACTGAATACAATATTGACTGGCAAACTGACCAATATTTTTATACGACTTTTTTTTGTTAGTGGTACTGTTACTAAAATAACTCTTATACATATTATAGCTTTACTACTTAAACTACTCGAAAGAATACATTCTTTCTTAGGGTTAAAATTTTCTTTGTAACAGCTATATTTTTGTATTCAGCTGGTTGATGGTTTTACACAGGGTATCATTGAAAGGTAGTGCCAAATTATTAAATCAAGATCTCAAGAATACTAAAATAAAAGTGCGTCTTCATCGTTTTTTATAATATTTTTTTAATTATTATTTAAATAACATTAACTTTAAAATATCCGGGAAAAACTGGCATGCGTATTTTTTATGGATGAGACAAGATTATCCACGCGCAACATGTTCTAACAGCGGATTTTAATAATTAAATATTTAAAAAAAATGTTTCTATCGCATGTAGATCGATGTAGTTATTATACTGATTCCGAGTGGTCCCTGAAAAATTGGCACTACCTTGCAATGTATAGGTTTCCTATACAGGGTTACATAGTTTTTTTGGGCGATTTCGATGTTGGTGTCTTAAATAAAAGGTTGTACTTTCGTATCTGCACAGTAGACTAATACTTTCAACTCCAAAATTACCGAAAGTTCATCGATCAGATACACTAAAAGAAACTAATTACCGTAACACAATTACCACAGTATCCATCCACCACAAGTCGACTACGCAGTTTCTATATTGATCCACAGAGGCGTTCGAAAATACATTAACCTTGGTACTTACAAAAAGTAAGTGTTTGTCGAGACATGATTTTCAGAGCGTACTGAAGATAGAAAACGCTTTATAGTGAGCCTATTGATACAAGTGCTCTTGAACGAAATTTTGAGTTACTATTTTATTTTACAAAACACTTTTTAGAGTTCCGTAGCCAAATGGCAAAAACGGAACCCTTATGGATTCGTCATGTCTGTCTGTCTGTTTGTCCGTCCGTATGTCACAGCCACTTTTTTCCGAAACTATAAGAACTATACTGTTGAAACTTGGTAAGATGATGAAGAAGATGTATTCTGTCAACCGCATTAGGATTTTCACACAAAAATAGAAAAAAAATTGGGGGTTCCATCTATGGATAGGTCTTCAAAAATGATATTGAGGTTTTGATAATATCATTTGTTTCTTAATTGAATATTTTGCGCGAGAGACAAAGTGGTAAAATATGTGTCCCCTCCTGTAACTTCTAAAATAAGAGAATGATAAAACAAAAAAATATATAATAGGTTGGGTAAAAAAGTTTTTTCGCATTTTTAAAGAAAATTTAAATCTATTTTTAATATAGTTTATTTACATTTAACTAAAGTACGTCGGTACCATTTTGTTTGATAACTTTTTGGCATCTTGTAGGTAGGGACATGATCCCATTGCTATAGAAATTTTGGGGCTTCTTATCAAAATACCGCGACAAGTGGTTTTGGAAGTCCTCTCGTGATGTTAACCTGACACTGCCTAGAGAATTCTGAAGAGAGTGAAACAGGTGGATATCTGAAGGTGCAAGGTCAGGACTATACCTACGGCGGATGCATTAACACCTCCCAGCCAAACTCTCTTAATTTTTGCTGAGTGGCTAAAAATGTGTGAGGTCTATCGTTATCATGATGAAAAACCACTCCCCATCTGTTAATTAATTCCGACTCCAAATTGATTTTTTAAATATTGTTTTCATCTTCAATTTTTACGCGAGTGCGTAAAAAGATTTTTTTAATTATATAATTTTATTTTGGACTTTCTAGTTTGTAGTGTTCTCCGCCTACTTTTCAATGAACTATAAAACGTTATTTGTAACTCTTCATTGAAAAAAAAAAAGTTTTAACTCAAGTTAGTAGTATCTGAAATCGGTTTTTCCCGTTTAATTCATGTACCAATATGAATTCCGGGTATAAACTATGTCACTCCCACAACTGAGACGAATCTAATGACATTTCATATGTTAAAATCCAATAAACGGTTTTTCCTTCCTATTTTTTCAGTGTATTTTTTTGCCTGTTCCCGTAGGAATTTTGGAAAATAAAGTATTGAATACTATTAGCACTGAAAATATGTGACCCTTAGATAATAAGAGAAAGTTTCAAAATCGATTTATGATGCGATGGGACGTGGGTTCGAGTCCCACCTGAGGTCGATGATTTTTTTCAAGTGTTATTTATCTTCAATTAAACCTTGCATGAAATTGCTAAAAACAAAAATTTTCAACGGTTTATCAGTATTTCAGATCCGTTTTTTTCGCGTAAGTTCTGTTCCCGCGGGAATTTCGGGAAATAACATACCCCTTGTCACTTCCACAATCGAGACGAATATATTGATATATTATACTTAAATATCCGTTAAACGGTTTACGCTGTAGGGCGTGCCAAAGAAATAGACATCTTACATACATACATACTACATAGTTCGAAAAACATAACCCTCGTTTGGCAGTCGGGTAAAAATCAACATTGGTCCTGTTAATTATGATCGTCTTCTTGTAAAATTTCTTATCATCATCATTATCATTTCAGCCATAGGACGTCCACTGCTGAATAAAAGCTCAAAAACTTCTAGATTGGATGGTTGGAAGCGGCCTGTATCTAGCGCAGCTTCTTGCAACCTTTTCCATGTCACCTGTCCATGTAAAATTTAAAATAACGTTCCAGGGCCCTAACCATGAACTGCTAAAACAATCACAAATCTCTAAAACATTATCATTTCTGTCAAATTTTGTATGTAATGAAGTACCAAGATTGACAAATTTGACAGCTTTGAGATTGTTTTAAGAGTTCATGGTTAGGGCCCAGGTCATCTGTTCATGTAAAATTTAAAATTAATCAAGTAAAATTAACGTTACAAACTGTTGTTAACCATGAACATCTTTTTAAAAGTTTTGATAAATCTGAAATCATGAAAGGATTCCAACAAACGCTAATCAGGTTACCAGCCCACTGAGCGTGATACCCAAACCCTCAACAAACACGCGAGCGATCGTACCCTAAAGTTTTCTAACACGTCCCTACTATTTGTCCAATTTCCTTCACCGAATACCTAATGGCATTAGACTGTTTACACGTACGAGTACTTGAGGCTGATATCGAAGGGAAAACTAATTGAGTCTATTGATAAGAGGGTAGTATAAATATTTGTATATACGTAATGGCGTGGCTAGCTTTTAGTCGCTGGCCTTCTTTTTCATTAAAATGAAATTAACCTCATTTCTTCTTAGCATTTTAAACATTTAGCTAAAAATTTTACTAAATACTAAACAAAGTAAAGGAAGGTAAGCTCTTCAAATTGAAAAACTAGTTGTAATGAACAGCCCTTATCACTTGCCGAGGTTTGGAGAAAAGAGTTTTCAAGTTACAAGATTGTTGGCAGCGTTGTTTTAATTAACAAAACAGGGTTAAAGTTCTATTTAAGATTATAATTAGCTCCCTGTAGTCTAAAAATAAATTTAATTAGGGATCTTTATTGGTAAAATGTAAATGTAAATTAACAATTTTGGGTTCAAAGATCCTAATTCTCGTCAGCAGAAATAACATCCAGTCTTTCTACAATATACATTCATAAACAGTATTATGTGTTTAATGATTCGACAGACTCCATGACATAAATTATTTATTACACTATAAAATCTTAACGTACCAATGATACTAATTTTACCTCAGTCACGTCAGTCGTATCATAATCACGTATCACAATCACGTATCAGTTAAGAGCAACTCGTGCGGTTTCTGTTATTACTGCATTTATTACTATCCCACTAATGAACGAAGTTTACTGATAGTGATAACACTAAGCTTGGATTACAAGAGCGGAGTCTTGATTACTTCTATATCGCTTTATGCTTTTGTTTAACATCTTTTATTATTATTAATAAAAACGCAGTTACAAAAAAAAATAGGGTTCCGTGGCTTCCGTGCCCTACCGCTGTGAAAAAATCAAACTTCTAAGTTAAAGTAAAAAAAGATACGGCCGTTTATGCCACAAAAAACGTATATTTCGACACTCTCAAGTGAATCAAAATTTATAAGGTATTTTCTGTTCACCTAGAACTATGAAATTTGCCAAGTAATACTATAAATTAGGTTCTCAACTACAAGTATAGGGAAAAATATAAAAAGTATACATTTGTAATTGTATTAAAAACAAATATGTACCTACAAATAGGTACGGAACCCTCGGTGGGTGGGTCCGACTGGCATTTGTTCGGTTGTTTTTTATAAAAAAAAGTTCAAATTAATCGCTGTTAACAAGTCTAGCAAAATATTTCTTTTCTTTTCTTATTGCCGAGCAGGGCGTGCGTATTGTTAATCTTCTAAGTCTTTGTTTTACAATATACTCCAATATGGCCGTTGCTTAATCCCTTAAGCTTGATTCGATCTTGATTCGATCACACAAATTAGTAAAACTAGCCAACCGTGTATAAGCTACCAAAAATATACGTTGTGTTTAATATTATATACTATGAAATGCACTTGTATTGCAAGCGCAGTAGCTTCAGATCTAAAGACGTTTTTAATTTATTCAATAAATAGATACATTTAAATGAAAATAAATCATCTATTCCAAATTATGGTATTTTACCTGAAAATTTGCCAAAAAATTATCAAGTTTGGTACAAAAATTTCGTAATATGTGGGAATAATGGGTGATAATAGGAGACCATTAGCTTAAAACGAAAAAGGTAGGTATTTTTAAAAAAAATATTCTTCAAGAACAATCTGCTAATGCATAAGTCTATGAGTAATAGTTTGATGCACTAGAAGTGTAATTTTTGCTCTTTAATCAAAACAAAAATCAATAACATTCGCAAATTCAGAAATAAAATTATGTAGTTCACCAGCAAAATTTCCTTGTTAAGAATAACACTGAGTATTTTCCAATGCACTCTTCAGAGATGGAATAGAAGCCTCATTCAACACTATCAACTCTTACAAAGGGATGCGTTAGGAACAGGATATTGGTTCGCTAAGCGTCATGTCGAAAGGAAATTGGTCGTTAGCTTGTTTGACCTGGAGCTTTGTCGAGAGCTTTTAAAATAGGCGTCTGATAAGGAAATCTTGAAAGCTTGTTAGAAGATCAAGTTCCGGTAGAATAGATGCCTTAAACCTATCCTTTAAATAACTTAACATCGACTTCAGTTAACAGTTTTCATTTAGGTTAATCTGGCCGTCAATACTCGTCATCAACATTGACGGCCAGATTGGCATAGTGTAATTCACTTTGAAAATAAATGTTCCAAGGTTTGATCCCCGGTAAGGGTGAGTTTAGAAAATGTTTTTTTTCTAAATTAGATCTATCTAGATCCGAGCTAATTTAATTCTATTATATCGACCTGACCTAGATCTCTAGGTCAGGTCGATAAAATAGAAGATGTGTTTAAGGTGTGCTGATGGTACTTGCTATTGTAAAATTTACAGCTATCTGTAAACATTAAAAACTTTCTATGATAACCATGTTTACTGGGGCTATTATTAAACTAATGTTCACATAACATACTTGATGACACAATATCACATTATTTTACTACACCCAATCCTAATAACAAAACAATAAGTAATAAAAATACATCATAACTATAATTTCAGTGGTAATTTCGCCTCGGCTCCGACGCGGTCGAAATTTCCGTTAGTTGGCTGAAACATAGCACAGATAGACACAGAAGACGCACTGCTTTTCTTCTATGAATGGTTAGTTAAAAGCAAGTCACGTGACTTACACAAGAGGTGTACGGGGTGTAGCGTTTTTCTTTCCTTTGGTATATGGTTTAAAGACATGTATTCTCATAAAGACATTGGTAGACGCCACTTACAAGAGAACATAAATACTTATAAGAATCGTTTTTGTCGGTACACTTAAAGAAAACAACAAGTATTGATAACTTACCAAGAGACACAAGTTTACACAAAAAGCAAATAAAAGATTTTAAATCGGAGTAAAACGATATCCCAACTAAACAAGTCATAAATTACCGGGATCTCACTGTCCTAGATTGATAGTCAATTACTAATTAACACAACACTACAACGCACTCAAATAGCTATATATTTGTAAATTTGTGTTTTTAGCAATTCCATGCAAGGTTTAATTAGCTATATATTTGTGATTAAATAAGTAATTTGCAAACCGCTTTTTGAATACAGTTAGCGAGTCCACATTTTTGATGAGCGAGGGTATTTTTTAGGGTGCCGTACCCAAAGGGTAAAACGGGACCCTATTACTAAGGCTCCACTGTCCGTCTGTCTATATGTCTGTCTGTCTGTATGTCTGTATGTCTGTATGTCTGTATGTCTGTATGTCTGTATGTCTGTATGTCTATATGTCTATATGTCTGTCCGTCTGTCCGTCTGTCCGTCTGTCCGTCTGTCCGTCTGTCCGTCTGTCCGTCTGTCCGTCTGTCCGTCTGTCCGTCTGTCCGTCTGTCCGTCTGTCCGTCTGTCCGTCTGTCCGTCTGTCCGTCTGTCCGTCTGTCCGTCTGTCCGTCTGTCCGTCTGTCCGTCTGTCCGTCTGTCCGTCTGTCCGTCTGTCCGTCTGCCCGTCTGTCCGTCTGTCCGTCTGTCCGTCTGTCCGTCTGTCCGTCTGTCCGTCTGTCCGTCTGTCCGTCTGTCCGTCTGTCCGTCTGTCCGTCTGTCCGTCTGTCCGTCTGTCCGTCTGTCCGTCTGTCCGTCTGTCCGTCTGTCCGTCTGTCCGTCTGTCCGTCTGTCCGTCTGTCCGTCTGTCCGTCTGTCCGTCTGTCCGTCTGTCCGTCTGTCCGTCTGTCCGTCTGTCCGTCTGTCCGTCTGTCCGTCTGTCCGTCTGTCCGTCTGTCCGTCTGTCCGTCTGTCCGTCTGTCCGTCTGTCCGTCTGTCCGTCTGTCCGTCTGTCCGTCTGTCCGTCTGTCCGTCTGTCCGTCTGTCCGTCTGTCCGTCTGTCCGTCTGTCCGTCTGTCCGTCTGTCCGTCTGTCCGTCTGTCCGTCTGTCCGTCTGTCCGTCTGTCCGTCTGTCCGTCTGTCCGTCTGTCCGTCTGTCCGTCTGTCCGTCTGTCCGTCTGTCCGTCTGTCCGTCTGTCCGTCTGTCCGTCTGTCCGTCTGTCCGTCTGTCCGTCTGTCCGTCTGTCCGTCTGTCCGTCTGTCCGTCTGTCCGTCTGTCCGTCTGTCCGTCTGTCCGTCTGTCCGTCTGTCCGTCTGTCCGTCTGTCCGTCTGTCCGTCTGTCCGTCTGTCATGATGTTAGACTTTGTTAAGATTACAGTCCATGAGAATCTGCATGAGACTTGACGCTACTTACTTGACATTTTATCACATCCAACTGGTGAAGTTTACATGTTTTATCTGATTTCAATAACACAAGTGATTTAGCTACTTACCTTAGGATCAGAGCAATGTATGTGGTTGTCAAAAACTTATTTATTTATTTATCGTAGTAAATGGGTAAATGCCCTTTTAACCAAAGAGCTGTTTATATATAAGTTAAGTAATTCTTTAAGGTAGGCGTTAAAGAGAAGAACTGCTGCCCATATACTTCTGTGCATCAGCTTGGCAGATAAAAGTGACATGTTATATCTTTTTATCTATGGAAAGAAACGAATACAAATTTAATACTTGAAACTGCAAAATGCTATCATGATCTAGTGGACCTTCTGCGTGTTTCTAATCTATATCAAACTTTCATAATATGAGCATGTAATTAATTGCCTATTAATACCTTCTCCTGGACTTACTCATTATAGTTGGTTAAACTGTGATATATTATCGTCATAGCAAACTTATCAACTTTGCCATCCTTTGTATTAGTGCCAATTATGTCTAAATTTTATTAAAATTTAAAAATGATGATTATATTGATGAAATCAATTTACAAAATACTGCCCTGACGCAAAGTGACCTAGGATTTTAACAGGAAGTAAAATAAAAAATATTTTGCAGACACAGTCTTTAGCATTGGCAGAGTCCTACAGCTTTGGAATCATGGCTAATTTAAAGATAGTGTACCTATTCTTCGTCATTTTTGTGTCCTTACAATGGAAGGTCTTTCATAGCGGTTTCAAGTATGTGATGTTGTCGAATATATTTTTTTTTATAAGCTTTGTGCTAGGAGGATGGACTCTTTTACTATATTCATTTATCGAGACCACCATCAGGGCGGTAACCACTAACTCTTAAAACAATCTCAAATCTGTCAAACATTATCATTTCTGTCAAATTTTGTATGAAATGTCATGTCATAATCTGTCTACCATAATTATGTTTACTCGTCAATGCCATACTTCCAAACTTTCTACTAGTAGAAATTTTAAAACCAATGGGTAGGACTATGAAAACATAATGAATTAATTTTCAAAAATAGTGTTATTTCGGTATTCGCATGAAAATCTTGCGATTTCGTATTCGAATTCCGTTTCTAATGATTCAAAAATACGTCTCCTGGACGCCTCGAAGCGGATTGCACTCGCGTCGCCATTTGCATAACTACCGTCCGCATCACAATACTGTTTGGACTGCGCCGAGCTCAAAGCAAATGTTTGGCATTGAGTTTGGCGCTTACGATGTCGTTGGAACACCATCATGAATTGTCTTTGAATAGCTTTAAATAGTTTGGTTTAGTAACAGTTTCTTTGTAATGTATCTTTATAAAATAAGTAATTTTATCATCATCATCATTTCAGCCACTCTGATTCAACTGCAGGGTAGAGCCTCCTCCTTAGAGTGCAATGTAGTACGGTTCTGTGATTACCTAATGCAGCCGATTCCTGCCGTTCTTTTGATATCACCCGCCCAGCTAGCAGAAGAATAAGTCCAACTTCTTTTTCCAATTTGCGGCCATTATGTAATTGAGAACTTGCTTCACCTGCCATCTAGCCCAGTAAAATTGTACCAAAACACAGTACATTTTTGATATCACACTGCTTGTAGCACTGTTCAATGTTGGGTACCGTGTTTATGGCCCCTAACAACTTACGATAGTCTTAAATGTATAATATCGTGTATGCGGCTCACTCTCTATGGGAGTTTAGACTTTTGTTGATAGGTATGTGGTCTGACCTGAAAAATAACGTATAGTACAGTAAAATAATAATTGTGAAAACCCTGAAAATGCTGTTTTACGAAGCATTTAGTCGGGCGTAGGATCGAAATGCCTGGAGACAGCGCATCATCCAGACAACTAAGTAGGCGGGGTTACGATCCTCAACTTCTGAGGGGCCGACTATGGAGGAGAAAGAAAGTGAACATTTTACAAGCCAACGCCTGTCGCCCGGCAGAAGTATCGCCAATGAATTTGAAGGGCTCTAAAAACTAACACGATTTAACACGATTGGATGACCTTGACGCGTCGCGCCCATACAAACTCGCGCGTGCTGATGATCTCCAAAAATTTTTTTATGAAATTAATGCCATGAACGAGAATTTTCAAATAAAACTCTCAACTCAAAACATGTATATTTCCAAAATCTTGTTTTGTGTGAAACCAGTTATGAAATAGCTTGTGCCGTTTAAGAGAAAATTTGCAATTTATGGAAAAATAGACACTTTTTTGTGCATGTTTTAATCCAAGGGACTTAACGGAAAATCAAAATTATTCAATTCAAGATGTTTATTAAATCCTCTTCTAGCATATCATGAAACTAAATTTACTAACTGTTTTAAGACTTGACCTACATCCCTCAAGTTTCTTGTAAAGCCGACATATTTATTACCACAATTCCGAAACGTCGGGCACGAACGTTTTGGTATTGAGCTGTAGTTTAAAATTGTTCAGAGGTTTGCGGGAGGCCCGGAATGCTAGAGGCTCTGCCATAGACCAGTTTGTTCAATAGACGCTAAGCTAGAATGAGTAATCCCACTTCCCACTTTCCCGCTAATATAATAAATGCGTAAGTTTGTCAGGATGCTTGGATGTTTCAAAGATGTTTGTGAGTCAATCACACGTAAACGGCTGGATGGATTTGGATGAAAATTTGCACACATATAGAATAAGATCTGGACTAACATATAGGATTTTATATTCTGTTTTAATGTTCCTGTGGGATAAATGTGATATACCAAACAACCTGTAGCTCACGTAGACGAAGTTGCGGGCACAGCTAGTATTGTATAACCTTAACTGGAGGACTTAGAGCGTTATCGAGCCGCTATACCCAAACAAATGTGGCGTTCTATGGAGGAATCCTTTGACCAGTAGTGGACTTCTAAAGGCTGATGATGATGATTATGAGTATTATATGAAATCCACAACAAAATAATCTTGACAAATGAAATGCATGCATGTTAAAGCATGAATGAAATGAAAAAAGTAAGATTTTAAGACAAAATGTCCATACCAACAAAAAAAGTACTAATCATTAAATTTATTTTTTATATCAACTCCCAATCGGCAACCTGCTACCGCACGCGTGAGGGGTTAAAACTGAATCTTCAAACTTACTTTTTTATCAAATCGGGGTTGGTGATACGTACGTGTGTGATTCATAGATACAATTTAATGTATTTCTGTATGTCTTTTGTTACATTATCGCCATTGCACAAGAATTACTTACAAAACTTAGGGACGGATACTTTATGTTATTTTTGGTTGAAACTCATTTATTTTCTGTTAAATAACAAGTATCGGTTACTAGTTAGCCCCGTGCAGTGTCTATTGCACTTAGTTGTCTGTTGGATTGACCGTCTTCAAGTATTTACATTCCCAAGCGTTGATTAACATCTAGACTTAAAATATTAGATTGCCTTTATGTAAAGGTAAATTGAAATGCTGCCGGCTAGGTTAGGTTTCAAATATTAATTTAACAAAAACTGTAATCTTTTTTTTTGTGATATCTCGGACCCGAGGTATTTTGTCAACAATGATTAGGAGGTACTATGCAATATTTAAAATGACCGAAGGAGCTCCCTCACCGTTTATCTACCTACATCATTTTTGAAGATAAATTACAACTTTCATTAATAAATACAAAATGACATAAAATAGTGGGATCACAGGAACACCTTTCATGCATATGCATTGCATATACAGGGAAGAAATAAATTGTTATTGTAGACATTTATCAATATCTATCTAATTTTATTATCACAGTTCTTTATATACTGTGTACGATCTTTGACCGTTCATTAAACCTCAAGCCGCGTCAGCAATATTACCCGAAGCGCGGCGATTTGTTAATTTAGGTCATAACTTTAGTTTTAATTGTTATAGATTTTAAACTTTAGTGTTTAACCGATCACCATACCAATCGCGCGTATTCACTCATACCATCTCACCATTTACTTTACCATATTTTAACTGTTATCGTATTTGTTCTTAGAATATTTTTTTAATATTCTTATCAGTGACTTTTCTATCTACCATTCCTTAAAATGAGTATAAGAACCGTACAGACTGCCTCTTGCATCAATTGATAATATGCTCTATTGTCTGCAAAAAAGCCCGATGCAGAGTACAATCGAATAAATCAATAGCGATCGCTCGGAATTAGTGCATCGCTAAGTTCAGGATCAGTCGCGGAACGTTTGTTCCTGTATGGGGAACTATTCCGATGCTCTAGTGTCTGCCACAAAGCAATCGATTCGCTTACTTCAAATTCAAATATTTTGTGGAAACTATTTCCAAAAACGAAGATTTATGCTCAAAAAATTAAATTAATGGCATTCAATATAAATATCAAACTCTTAAACCGTCATTATTCATTTAATAATATTATGTACTGTTTTTAAAACTGCATCGACCACATTTATTAAGGTTTCGTATAAGTAAAGTAAATGTAATATTACTTTTAAATCAATTTAAACGAGGAGGTTGTTTTGTGGCATTTAGGCTCTCTAGTGCAAAACAAGACAATACATTTTATTGTTACGCGGTCTTGTGCATCCATTTGGGGTTTTACGAGATAAAAAAACAAATTTTAAAATTAAGACTAAAAATATAAACAGGGTTAGACGAGACACCAGCAAATTCTACCAATTAAATGAAAAAAAAATCACTATGGCCCCAATATAGACATAGAAATCGCGAGAAAAAGTTCATCAAGTTCAAGTTGTGACATTGGCACCAAGATTTTAAAGTTTACGTATAACATTTTTTTGTATTAAAAATAACCTACATTTCTCATCAAATTTATAAAAAATTGTAGCATACTCGTCATAGTCAAGCGTCCTATGATTAGTAGGTACCGAGTAGTAGTAGTAGAGCTCAAAACAAAATAGGATAAACCCAATAAAAACTTATTTAAAACCTAAGATTTCATCAAAAGAAGACTCTTTTAATTTCAATATTTTTAAACCAGTTTTCGATATTTTTAACAGACGTTAAAAATATTGAAAACTCGTTTTAACTATTCTCAGAATAAGGGTTAATAAGTAATAATACCTTCAGTACAATTAATCGTCTCGTGCAAATACAGATTTAGTTTGAACGTAATTTATATTAGTTTAAAATTGAGTTATAATCCATTCAAACTATTAAGGCCTTAAGATCAGAGCAATGTTTGTGATATTGTTCAATATTTACTTAGTTAGTTTCCTAATAAGCCCACTGAGACTTTGTTAAATAATAAAGATACCGACGAAAATCCGTTATTCCGAAGTCAAAACGTTACTCAAACTTAGCATAAATAACTAATTACGTACGGAATCTGCAATATCAGTTTCACAAGGAGCTTTCAAATGGATTAATTTGTTTAGTAACCCGAATCAGCCTCTGTCTTTAAACGCAGGCGATGCAGATGCAGCAGGCTTACTCCAATTTAACAACTGTGTTTTAGCTATAAAAATTTTTTTTTTATTGATTCATTTGTTTTTTTACTTATGGGTGTTATTTTTTCAATGATACAATAAAATACAAAAAATAATTTGGTACTTACCTGATTTTTTCGCGTCACCCTATTTTAACGAAGCCGTAAATTTTCCAGGTGTTATGTATTTGCTGCAGCTAAAGATAAGAATAAAAATTTGTACCTTGTTCTATAGGTGGCCGAAATGGAATAAAGCAAATCCCAAAAGCAGATCCCTAGTTTGATAAATACTTTATTGCACTCTAAAAACTTTTATTACGGAATTTAAATACCTAACACCAGCACAAATAAGGAGGTCTGATCGCTTAAAGCGACAAAAAACTAAGGTAGAGAATAGTTTGGTTGCGAGGGGGAAAGGGTAGATATATCCAAAATATTTTAAAAAGGGACGTAATAATTTAGTTCTTGGCCAGAAATTAGATTTATATAGCCACTGGTTGAGCCTCCTGTTTTAAAGTTTCTACTGTGACACTAACGTTAAGTTCTCCGTTAATGTGGTTCCCATCGGCTTAGATATTTCATAAATTAACTCAAATATTTGCGAACGTACTTTCCTCTCTAGATAAATATTCAAAGGCATCCCTTTCATGAGATTCGGCATTAGCATAGTAAAAATAAATAACACAACTAACATCGAATCAAATTACTTTTTTGGAATCTATGCCTGTATTTTTAAATTGTAATGCAATTTTGAGTTGGCCAGTTTTTTTACAGAATATAAAGTTGTCGTAGGGACTTTTCTATTTTAACTGTGGTATAACAGTTGAATCGGCTAAGGAATGGATAAATAATTCAGCAGATTCCAGAAGTTGATGAAATTAAAAGAATCTTAGCATTCTGCCGAGTTTTGGTGCCGAAATAATAGATTACATTAGCTTCTGTCATCCTATTAACGTTTCCATTTGAATCGTTCGTTACGAAGCGAACTAATCTTTAAAAAATCTTTAAATTTATAATTTGAATCCCTTTGACGAAGCTGGGGAGTTATTATGAACTAGCAATATTATTATAATCGAGACTCGCCATTTCAGTTTCTATCAAATTTCGATACAAAATTCGTCCTGGATAATTCGAACTAATATTTTATGCTAATAAAATACTTTTTTATAAATGTACAGTATAATTACAGTACAGTAAACTAGCGTTATTAGCATTTATTTTGTCTATTGCTATAAATATGCTTTATTTTTATTCTGTAACCTACTACTAATTTATATATTATGCCAAGAGAGTCTTAAAGCATACCTAAACTTAAGTCAATAGAGCAAGAAATAGCTTTTTTTTGTAGGTCTTGATTACAAGAAATTTAAGAGAATTGTTTTTGTCTTATGTAATACAGCACTGGGTGTCTATAAAAGTAGGTCAGTGGGTGTCATACTGTCCTTTCTTATCCAGCTTTGCGCTGCATTATAATGGAATGCTAGAAAACTATTATAATAGGCTCCGTCTTTTAGATTGAATAAGTTTAAAACTGCCTTGAATGGAAATGATCTTGTTAAAAGTTGAAGATTGTGGTTTTGAAAACTTCTGTTTGCTGCTGTTGCAATTTGTGGAAAAAGGACGAATAAGTTTTATTTTTGACTACAAACTATTTGGTTTACAAAAAGCTGAAACTAACATTGGGAGAGGTCCTTCAGTGGACTAATGTAGGCTCATTGTTTACATATTTCGCCAAATTTAAAATATTAATAGAGCTCCTGCTAAACTCAGATTTGAATCCGTTGAAAACTACCTTGAAATACATAAATACAGCGATTGCTGTCTTACTTTTAAATGACCATTTCCTTAGTGATATTTTTTTAGCACGAAAAAAATTGGATAGGTACCTAATTTCCTCATTCACATCAATTCTAGTCTTAAACTAGGTAAGTTTTGTACTACGCCGTGTAAAAGAAGGAAAAACAAATTCAAACAATTCCTGAGTTTTCTAAGTAACAGATAACGATAGGTTGCATGAGACCGCATAACTAAATAAAATATTTCATTAGCAGGGCTGAGAGTAACACATCACCTGCTTACTTAAACTACTAATTTACACGTTTTGCTCACACTTCAGCTAGAACTGAGTGCACATTTAATTACTTTACAACTGTTACTAACCTTACTAAGTATATCCGAGTATTTGAACACTCCAAAACTTGGCTAAGTTCAGGCTCTAATATTAAACTGCGAATTATTCAGAAGTAAATTTCGTTTGAAAATTCAATAGAACCCAAGCTATTCTTATGCTCTAGAAATTCTAGCTCTCCCAATTCGTTTTGAAAATATACGAGTATAGCCAAATATCTTTGCAGCCAGGTCGTTTAGTGGGGAATTTTAAAGTGAATAAATAACCGAACTGCTTGGCTTATTTTGAACGAAAATATTTCCTCTTGAACGCCGAAATGTCTGCTGCGGCATCGGAATATTTTCGGTAGGCGAGCTACATATTTGCTGAGTCAAGTATTTGCAACTTGCGGCTGAAAAGTTTTACTTTACATATAAGTTCGAGATAGATTACAATGTTTTGGTCCTTCTAAAATTCCTTTTCAGCCATTGGACGTCCACTGTTCAAGATAGAGCTCCCCCGATGACTTTCTGATTGGCCGGTTGGAAGTGGCCAGCATCTAGCGGCTTTCTGCATCCTGTACCAGGTCACCGTCTACGGACATGACCTTCATTTTAGAATCTTCCTGCCCAACGCGTAGGCTGTGACTCCATGATTTTACTCTATGATATATGGGTATTACTTTACTCTATGATTTTAACCTATAATAATCTATTCTTGTGCTAATTCTGTGTGTGTGTTTGACTGAGTAGAGAGTGTTTTTGGCTATGATTTGAGAATTAAAAATCTGTAAATCCGCTTTGAAAGAAAAATATAAGAACACCCCAGTAAGTAAATTTAAAACTGGCCAAGTGCGAGTCGGCTTGGCGAACGAAGGGTTCCGTACCATAATCTATAAAAACGGCAAAAAAAACATGACTGTTGTTGGAGCCCCACTTAATATATTTTTTATTTTAATTTAAGTACTTATTTTTCAAGTGAGTATAACCATATGCCAGGAACGAGCTCTCAACTTCTTCGGACATATAATGCGCTCATCTAGGCATCGTCTGGAGAAGCGTCTAATGCTGGGGCAGATGGAGGGTAAACGTGCTCGGGGCAGGGCGCCAACTAGATGGACAGACGCGATAAAGAGGGCTGTCGGAGGAAACATATATGATGCGGTCTATAGAACTGAAGACCGCGCGGCTTGGAGACGTGTCGTGTATGGTCACGATCCTCAGCACTGAGGGAACGACGAAGAAGAAGAAGAAGAATAATATAATTAAATATTCTGTGAGTATTTCAAGAGTCAACCTGTTGCATTATCAATATTGAGCAAAAACATGCCAACAAAACACGTTTGTTATATGCATGGAAGCCCCTTATATATTTATCTTATTCCTTTTTTTGTATTTGTTGTTATGGCAGCAACAAAAATATATCATCTGCCTAACTATCACGGTTCATGAGATAACAGCCTGGCAACAAACAGCCAAACAGATAAGTGGATGGACAGCGGAGATTTTTTTGTAATAAAAGCAGTATTATTTTTGCGTAGTAGAATTATATTTAGTGTTTAATTTATATGAAATAAATCTTTAGTCCACATTCCAATTTTACTTGTACAAGTCAGATTATGTATCTTACGTGTATTAGTTTTTGTTTTGTTGGTTGTCCTGATTAATAAAATAAAATATCTGGTGTAAAACTAAAATTATTAGGGCGCATGTTTTATGTCAAACAATAAATTTGATGAGGAGCGAGTAAGCGCCAACAACAGATGGCCCTGATCTTCTTTAACTCGCGCAAGCGTTTGGTTTTGCTGGGTAAACAAATCAGTCGAAAAGTTATTTACAATACATATTATCTCTACCATTTTTTTTGGAAAACGTGTCGCTTGCAAATTATTCGCAAGGATACGTTATTTGAATGTGCCACCTTTAAGTTAATGTGAATTCGATGACTTGATATTGTCATGTCAATGTAATTTCTTATGCCTAACTCGGTTAGTTAAAATCTTAGAGGTTATGCGTGGAATACCAAGTAGACGTAACGTCGCAAAAGAAACATATGTCATAGACACCGAGCACAAGCTTTGTGTGGGAAAGATTTATTTCAGTAAAAAGATGTTGGGTCACATCGGAGGATGCGGGTGCGGATACGTTAGCTATCGTGAAGGGAATAAATGTGAACGAATATACAATGAGATATAGGCGGTACTTTCAGAAGTACCCGTTAAGGATTCGTGCGATATCTAATTTGATCAAAATATTAATATGTGGGAGCAAACACTAACCCCCTAGGAATAGCGGCCGTTTTGTTATATTAACACTTTAGGCAATAATAAAGATTTTTTGTGTTGTAGAAACATGACATAAATACCACAAGCTAGCTAAAAGAACAGAGTAACTGGCCTTATACTTGATTTCTGTTGTTCTTGTTCTTCAGATTTATTTTGCTACGGGCAGGCGTTAAACCATGTTTCCGTGTACCAACCCCCCTAGCATGATCAACAAAACACGATATGATTTGATATTGCGATTTGTGGACACCCAACTGTCAAAATTAGAACCTTTATCGAATCATCAAGCATGACTGTGACGTCACCGGCACGGACATGCTCGCTGTCTCGATAAAAGATAAAGATGGCGGCTATGTTAGTATCATATTTTAACTTGGGTGTCGATAAATCGCTTTATCATATCATATCGTGTTTTGTTGGTTATACTTCTAGATAGTGGGCTAATATGCTTTGAGCGTTGATGTGAGCAACATTCAAGTTTTTGGTGAAATGTAACTCGATAGAGAGAGTGGATATCGTGGAGTACGTAAAACATATCGTTACTTTTTCTTCTTTTTTTTCATTTATTTTGGCACAAACAGTCATCATTATACAATCGGTACAATTTACAAACTTTTTTAATTACAAAAGACAAAACAGGGTCGAAACTTAGTAACTTTTTTTTTTTTTTTTGAGATGGGCTTACTCTTGACCCCAATCTTGCTCTAGAGCATAGATGGGATCTACGATAGAGCGAGCTTGCCCAGAAGATGCCTATTCACTCTGGACTTAAAGAGAGTCAGGTTATATGCACTCGGAAATACAGACGCAGGCAGGGAATTCCAATCCTTAGCTGTGCGCATTATAAAAGATGATGAGAAGCGCTTAGTGCGGGTTATGGGTATATCAACTAAGAACGGATGTTAGCCGGCCGTGCGTCTGGATGTCCGATGGAAGAAAGGTGACGGTGGTATGAGTTCATGAACTTTCAGCGTGAGAAACGTTTTTAACATTAAATTGATACATTTTATATAATTTTATATACTTATCGGATAACATCACATACCTACTTACATTGTTCTGATCTGTCCGCTAAAAGATGGCGATGCCAAGTTCGGCATGCTCACCTCTCGGCTACAGAGGTCTAATATAAATACATAACAATTTAAATTAAATGTTCACGATAGTTGCTTAAATGTCCTCACCGGTTATGCCAGCAGTTTGCAAAAAAATTAATGTATACATCAAAGTAAACAAATGCAAGAAAATCACAATACAACAAATTAGCAAATATCGAAAAACATACCAGGACAAACAACAAGTAAGCAATAAAATAATGCAAGGAATTTATACAGGTTGTCCCTAAATTAACACTGACACTGGAGGTAGATGTGCCTTAGACGCATTGAACAAGCCAAACATGTCCATAGAAAAGTTCTATCAGTTTTTTTTAAATCACCTAGTTTTCTTCTTGCATCAGAGTTTTTTTTTAATAGAGCTGTTTATTTTACTTTTTTGTAAGCCTACACCTTTGACAGTAGTCGCTTATGATGAAACAACCATTATCTAGTCGAAAAATAGTGTAAATGATCGGATTGATCGGTTCATCCATCATCTGCCTCTCGCTCGAGTGGTTCAGTTTGGCTTAAGCATTCTAATCGGGCAGACGCCTTTCTCATTTGGGACATGGATGGGATGCATTCATATTTGAGACATTTGTACAATGATGATAACGTGATTATAGAAACTGATAGCGCATAATGGCAGCTGTAAATTCTCCAGCGAGTGCTCTCGCCATGTCTCGCCGAGAGGAACACTCGCGATAGGTCGAGTGACGAGTGCTACCCTGTAAGCTCTCATTTATTCTACATACGGTTCGCGGTATTATGCGCTATCAGTGACTACAATTACGTGATCTTTACACAATGTCCCAAATACGCATGTATGCCCGATTAGAATGCTTGTGCCAAACTGAACTATGCGAGCTCGAACCGTATACTGAATTAATGAGAATGTACAGGGTAGCACTCGTCACTCGCCCAGCTTTCGCCACGCCGAGACATGGCGAAAGCAATCGCTGGAGAATGTACAGCCGCCATAAAGCCGCTATTAGATGGCATAGCTTGCTCCAAACTCTGCTGGAACTCTGCCATTTGAGTGGCAAACAATGCCTTTATTTCGATCATGACCCCCGTTCATCATCCGTGATCATGAGGGTTCGATCCCCGGTCGGGTCAATGTAGAAAACGAACTTTTCTATATTGTCTCGGGTCTGAGTGTTGTGGTACCGTAGTTTCTGATTTTTATAACACAAGTGCTTTAGCTACTTACCTTAGGATTAGAGCAATGTATGTGATGTTGTCCAATATTATTTATTTATTTATTTATGACCAGTTGTCGTGACGCACCATTTGTGCAGTTATAAATCAGTGAAGTGTTAATAAAAAATACAGAAGATTAACTGACAGGTGTTCTTATGTCTTATTTTATATAAAATGTATAATATTAAAGATTAAAATAATTACATTAATATAATAAATAAATTTCGTGTTCTCTATTTCGCGCCGTCCCCCCAATGTGTGACAATAATATGTCTCCGGTCTCGATAACGTCTCTTTCGAGGGGGGTACCTTCACTTTTATACATTATTTGTGTATTTTTTTTTATTTTTCCATTAACTGTGCACGGTCCTGAAAATATTGAAGCGCTGAACAGACTTTAAAGGCTTTGATCGCGTGGAAGCGGATATTACAGAAAGATTGTAATACCCCGATTTTAAGTAAAAATTGAAAATAAAGAAGCCAAACCTCAACACGTTCGGGTAGATGCTTTTACCGATTTAGAAAGTTGTTGTTTATCGTAATTATTTATTTATATGTAATCTGTGGCTCGTGTTTCATAGAATTTATTTATATCTTTAGAAAATGAGTTTAAAATGAGTATTTTTCACAGAGATTTTTTTGATTATTTCAAGAATGCCTGAAGTAATTACTGATAACACGTTTTACCCAAAAAATGTGGGGTGAATTCAAAGTAATTTTCAAACACCTTGCAAGTGTAATTTCCTTTAAATACAGTGGTGCCTTTTTTGGTTAAACAAAAAAAAACACTTTTGAGAGCGATTTTCATCAATTTTATTTCCTAATTATGAGTTTAACAGGATTTATTTTACTATTAATTTTACTTTTTGTTACAAATTTTAACAAGCACGACATTATATCTAACATAAGGAGAATTATAGTTATTTTTTAATTGCTAGAAAGTTCTCAATCAGAACCAAAACACTTGAAGCATAACAAAACGCTTGACTTAAAAATGATAAATTTCCAAATTACGAGCAGCACAGCCGTTTTGCGCTCGAATATCTCGCTTGGCTACCTCCCGTCCTGGGGGTGAACCATGTGCTTTAAACTATACACTAAAATTCCAGGCAATTCAGTGTTTGTGCACCTAACTAAATCGTTGAGATTACTACTATGCATAGTAGATTGCTCAGATTCGTACTATGCATAGTACGAATCTGAGCGATTTAGTTCGCTGCACAGACACTGAACTGCCTGGAATTTCAGTGGATAGTTTAAAGCTCATGGTAACCTCCCAGTAGCAATATCCACTTCGCGTCCGTAAAATCAGTCAAAGAGCACGTTTTAAACTTCATTTCGAATTAAAAAGCAGAGCGCATCCGTAACCGAATACCGATTGGTCATTACCGCCATAGTACAAATACGTATAGTGGATTCAGTCTCAAATAAAGCTTTGATGCTCGCAAATTAACCAGTAAAAAAACCGGCCAAGTACGAGTCGGACTCGTGCACGAAGGGTTCCTTACCATTATCGATAAAAACGCCAAAACAATCACGTTTGTTGCATGGGAGCCCCCTTAAATATTTATTTTATTCTGGTTTTTAGTATTTTTTGTTCAACACATCATCTGTAAAAATTTCAATTGTCTAACTATCATGGTTCATGAGATACAGCCTGGTGACAGACGAACAGACAGACAAACAGACAGATGGACAGCGGAGCCTTAGTAATAGGGTCCCGTTTTACCCTTTGGGTACGGAACCCTCAAAATGTTAATTTGACGTAAACCAGCAGTGAACTGCAATATGATATTGTGATAGGCTGTTGATAATGAGGTTGGTGGGTTGTAGAAGTAAAAGTTTTGGAATCTTTACTATTTGTAATTTTAAGTATTAAGTAAAGTATTTTAAACAGTGGACGGACGACCTGGTAACGTTTGCAGGAAGCCGCTCTATGCTAGATCCAAACTACCGATCTGGAAGTCACTGGGAGAGGCCTTTGTTCAGCACTGGACGTCCTATGACTGAAATAATGATGATGATTTTAAACAGTTCAATTTATTCAAACTCACCATTTTAAATTTTAAAGTATACACGTTAGAAATAACTATCGAGAATTTGGAATTTATAAATATATATATATTTATAAACTAATATTACGCTGTAGTGATAATTAATTTCGAAATTACGTTTTTTGTTTCTCTCGAAACACCTTATTCGTGTCCACTATATTTTGAACTCAAAATGGGGTTTCTTCTACAGTAATTTTTTGTATAGGAATACACTGTATAGCTAACAAGCCGATTTCTGCAACTTTCTGATTTTGTTATATTTAAGATCTACTTGTGCATTTTTTTTATTTTTACTAATATAGTTTTAATTATGTACTTGTTACTAAAATTGAAAATCAATAAAGGAATTTAAATCTTTTTGTGCATAATTGGAATCAAAGGCAAAAATAATATATTGATACTTTATAATTTATTATCTGACTGACTTCCCTGACAGAATCTAGTGGCAGATTTGATATTCTAGAATCTTATAATATACCTCTAGTATTAGCCCTATAGCCTATCAAATATGAAACGACAGAATTTATATTGTAAAGCTCTCTCTGTGACCTCTTGGCAGTCAATATGTTAATTAAAATGCTTGAAAGAATAGACCTACTGTATTTTTGTGTATTGTATTCTGTGGTGGCCACTTGTAAACTCAGGCACTCCGGTAAATTGCGAATTGTACCTAGATTTGCCGTTTAAAATGAAGTTGCGAGCTGTTCAAGACGTTTTGACATTTTTCGTTGCCAATGTGGTTTTAAAATAGAAGAGAATGGGAATAGAGGATTATACCTTGCTGAGGGACCCTAAAGATCAATGAGATTTAATTATTTAAATTGTTTTACAACGATTTTCTGCACCCTGCTCTTGATAGATATTTTAATTTATAAAGATTGTATTCACTCTCTTAAGTATTATTGATGAAGATTGATTGTTTTGTAGATAAAATCTTATTTTAAAATGAAAGTATCTATATAATAGGGATCGCACTTGTCATTAAAATGTATTTGTAGCTACACAACTGAACATTTTTACTGTTTATAATTTAATAACCGACTTCATTTTACTTAATCTAATTTATATTAAGTAGTAACTTAGTCTGAAAATATACCTTTGACAATACATTAATTGATTGTCATAACCTCATGGGCTAATACATTTTGCGTGGGGTAGCACTCCACGCAAAATCAAGCACTCCGCCCTCACAACTTGGAAAATAATGTTTCCTAAATTGGCTAAAACCAGAAATTAAAGACCCTATTCTTTTATAGTGAATCACAACAAGTCGTCAATAAACAAAAAAAAATAGTAAGTACAAAATATTTACTTTTTAACGACATCAATTTACTGTCTTGTGTAACGTGAAGGTGTTACTCTAGAAACAATTTTTTCACGTCTGCTTTTAAAACAGGAAAAGTTTGCTTTGTTCACAGCCACGGGTAATGAAGCTTTTGCTTCTCTTTAAGCTTTGACAAGGTGAAATTAGCTGACACAACAACGAGATAAAACACAGTCTTGTCCTCATGAAATAAAATAATTTTAACTATAGGCCGAATAGTGCATTCTATAAAAAACCGGCCAAGTGCGAGTCAGACTCGCGCACGAAGGCTTCCCCACCATTATCTAAAAAAACGAGCAAAAAAAATCACGTTTGTAGTATGGGAGCCCCCTTAGATATTTATTTTATTCTGGTTCTTAATATTTGTTGTTATAGCGGCAACAGAAATACATCATCTGTGAAAATTTTAGCTGTCTAAATATCACGGTTCATGAGATACAGCCTGGTGACAGACGGACAGACAGACAGACAGCGGAGCCTTAGTAATAGGGTTTTACCCTTTGGGTACGGAACCTTAAAAAGCTCATTAATTTGATCACCAACTTTAGATAATTTCAAGTTGGCGAATCTGGACTGATTCTGAAAACGCAAGTAGTTTGACAATATCACCTAGCTAGCAACTGCCCACGATTTCACATGCTGTTCACTAAACTTCGTTAGAACATGGCACTTTTTGATGATAATTAAGTGGTTTTTTTTAGACATAATTATCATTTCCCAGTCATTTTCTTTTGTAAATATCAGAAAAAAAAATGACACTATACAGGACGTATTTAACATTTATTATGAGACAATATAAGGTCTGATTTTATTAGTGTTCATCCTGTTAACCTGTGACTATATAGGTGAAAAGCAATCGTAAAAACCAACTTTCAAATGTCTATCATAAAAACTAACAAAGTTAAAAATTAATTACAAAATAACAACATCGACTTCATATTGCATAAACTCGTCCTATCTTCAACTCTTTCTCGCTCTGTACAAGGGGAAGGAATAAGACGGATAATCAGATGGTTAAACGTAGCAAAGATAGGACGAGTTTATGCAATATGAAGTCGATGTTGTTGATTTTTAACTTTTTTAGTTTTTATGGTACACATTTGAAAATTGGTTTTTACGATTGCTTTTCACCTGTACAGTCACAGGTTAACAGGATTAACACTAATAAAATCGGACCTTATATAGTACTTATGTAAACATTTTTTTTATGTTAATACAAAGTAAATTTGTACGTAATGATCTAAAAAGTACTGTCGAAGACATTTTTCGATTGGGGACGGCAACAACCACAACCCGCCTTTGTTGTTTGGTTCGACGTAATGTCGATATTTGAGTCCCCATTAAAAATCTTAATTGAGACCAAGTTATTTCCTTTCTATCCTAATTTAATTGAGCACAATTCTTATTTTAACTCAAACAATTTCCAATTTTGAATAAGATAAATTCGGTATATTGTCTCCATCCCTAACTTTCAATACAGCGGACTAACGCTTGTTATTAATTTGATTTAGGTTCCTTCCAAACTTTGGTCATCAATGTCAGCCATTTGACAGTTGCCGGAATGCGTGAGTTGCTCGATTTCAGATTAGCCATCAATTTTATTGGATTTACATTCTATCAGTCACGCTTTTGTTACTCTTTCCCGCTTATTTGTATGTTTTATAAGTTAAAGTAGAGAATATTCTATATCTATTTCTATTGAAGATAAATAACACTTGAAAAAAATCATCGACCTCAGGTGGGACTCGAACCCACGTCCCATCGCATACCGGGCGAGTGCTTTGACCACTAAGCTACCGAGGACGTCACGTGACAAGATGAAATTCCTCAAGTGTTTTTTCAAGTGTTATTTATCTTCAATTAAACCTTGCATGGAATTGCTAAAAACAAATATTTACAATCTATTTCTATTTCAAAGACTAAAAGATGATTTTTTAATAGCCAAACAACTATTTAAGAATAAGTTTACCATGTTGGCCGATTTCGTTTGGAAATGTGTCAAAACGTCAAATTTATTCGTCAGAAAAGTTATTGTGTTATTATTATTATTATAGTTATTAGTTTATTGTATTGCAGTTTGATAATTATGCTATAACATAAATAGTTACTACTATCACGCACCATTTTCAGAAATACGTCAAAATAGATAGATAGATACTCTTTATTGCACACAAAACAAACAGTACAAAGAAAATATTTAGTTTTTGTGAGATTTCTAAAGCAAAATAATACTGTTTCCTTTATAAGATTAAAACCCAGCAACAAATGCATATTTTCACCTAAAATATACGGTGCTTATCTAACTGACGGTCACTCCAATTACAAATCGTTAAAGCGTTAATCAAATAACTTGATTCCGAAATTAACGCCTTATATTTCGAAACTTCCTGTTAGGATTTTCATAATCCCCGTTTTGTTACAAAGATGTTTCAAAACTTTAGAGTTTTGGCTTATTGATGGTTGGATAACGTTATAAAGTAGGTACTATTGTAGCTAGAAATTAAAGAAAACAACGCCATAAAGTAGGTACTTTTATTTATATATCCGACAATGTTATTAAAACGCCAGTGACTTCGGACGTTTTGCGAGAATTAGGGTGCGTAGGAGAGACCAGTCCGTTCAAAACGTGTAAATGTTTTGGATTTTGTGTCTTTCGCAGTAGTTTTAATATAAGCGTCTAGAAAGATGAAATTAAGATGATTAGAAACACACAAATTATCACGTTGAAACACACATTTCATCATTTTATATGAAAGGCCTTATATTTAAAACTTTTAGTCGTTTTGAGTGGGCTACCCGTTTTAGGCAAGGCTCCCCTACAGGTCTAGCCCACATCGTTATAATATCATATATTTGCTAGCTCATTATTGTGAAAGCTGTACGGACAACGCACCTGTCAAATGCGCGCGCATACTGCTTACGAGCTGCGCACGAGCGTTGTATTCATGTTAAGCCTTGTATCCACTATGTTCGCGAACCTCTTACGCTCCGCGCTCCTGCATCTACTTAAATGGATACGGATCACGCTCCCCCTTGTGTTCGCCCGAAAACTGCCACCGATTGGAGCGCCGAGCGCGGAGCGCGCACTGTTGCACGCTCTAGGAACGCAAACGTATCCACTATGTGGATCAGTTGCAAGAGCGCGGAGCGTAAGAGGTTCGCAAACATAGTGGATATACGGCTTTACATAAGCAAGATCTGTTTTATGTACAAACTTACTAAAATGAAAAGAACATTTTTGGATCAATTACGCCCGACTCTTTATTTTATACGACCCTTTCACAAAAGTCTCTAGTAGAAAATATTATCAAATACTAATGCCTGCGGTGCGGCGGTGTAGTCAAATTTCGTTTAAATATGACACTTTGGTGGAGCAACCCGTCGGCTGCTGCCAAGATAATGCTCACAAATATCCTATTTGGTTGCCCAACTAAACTAACAGCAAGTGATATACTTTTTATTTATATTAAGCTGACAAATAAATATGTATGTGGCGTTGACTGTATGCAGTGCTCGGTGCAATTCGGACAAATAAGAGACTTTATTATAGGGTCTTTTTAATAAGGATTTTTTATTAAGCTTCTGAAAGCATTATTTCCTAATTACATTTTTATTTGTGTTCTCCCAACGAAATATCCAAGGAATTTATATAGCAATTTTCAATTTAATACAGTTTTAATGAATTCGCAATTACTTGTTCGCTCAAGTTTCAACAATTACATTTGCTTTGTACGAATCGACTGAGATTCGCTAATTGGTTGCATTGATGAAGTCGTCATTCCAAAACGAAGTTAGGAATGTACAAATAGGGAAGATCACTGCGTATTATGTAACATACGAATATCATGTTCATTATTTAATGATTCGTTTTTTATATTAAGAAAGAAGGAAAACGTTTGACAAACACGAGGGAATTTATACATTCAGTACACACTGTTGTTCAACGTAAAACCATCATAATTACACGTCCAGTGCTACACATAAGACACTCAGAACTACTCTTACAACTTTTTAGGGTTCCGTACCCAAAGGGTAAAACCGGACCCTATTATTAAGACTTCGTTGTCCGTCTGTCTGTCTGTCTGTCCGTCTTTCACCAAGCTGTATCTCATAAACCGTTATAGTCAGACAGTTGGAATTTTACAGATGATGTATTTCTGTTGCCGCTATAACAACAAATACTAAAAAATATAATAAAATAAATATTGAAGGGGCTCCCATACAACAAACGTGATTTTTTGTTCGTTTTTATACAGGGTGTACAAAATGATGATTGAGTGATTTAATTTTCAGATGCTCCATACATTATCGTCGAGGTATGCGAGTAAGTTTGTATGGAGAAGCTGAAAAGAAATTATCGATTTCAATGTTGCTCCCATAGAAAAAGTTGTTGTATATGACCAGCTGATCACGTGGTTTTGAGGAGTGTCCTATTCTCTTGTACACCCTGTACCAATAAGAACGACTTCTAAATACCGTAGGTCATTACCGGCAATTTGGTACCTACTAGAAAACTGATATGTATGAATATTTCAATAAACGCAGTCATTTTTTTATCACTTAAATATCTAGTTTAGAATTCCGCAGTGTTTTACTATTTTCATGTCGTTCATAAAACACTAACTTCGCAGCACATAATTCAGTTACTGCAAGCATTTCATTTTCTCGTTTGTATAGGAGTTTCTGAATTTCAGGAAACTCTATTCGTTTCGACTAACATATTCGGTGTATCGTTGATCAACACAAAACCATGTAATTATATTATTTGAATAAAGTTTCACTGTACCAGTTTAACAGTTTCATACTAAATGGAGCTCAAGTTAGTTATTAATTTACCTTTGTACATTGCAAACAATATGGCATAGAAAATAATTTACAAACTAGTGGAAGCCGATTCGGTACAAAGTAAAATTTCATTATGAACTTTACAATTAGGTATGTAATATTTTTACGCAGGTCAGAAAAAGTACATAAATATCATTCAAATAAGCATTGCTACACACAGACACATGTTTTACACTTACCCTGCTTTGGGGCCCTTCGACAAAGCGGAGCGATGATATGTACAGACAACAGCTCGTGAACTGACCACAAAACGTCAAATGTTCTTAATTGATATTGATCTGCAATGGAATAATACGTGCAACATTTTCTAGATGTCGATACTGTGGAAAGTCAGATAAGAAAGCATTGCAAATCGGTCGAGAAAAACTATTTGTAGCTTTATTAGAGCGTCTGTGCGCTTTGCAAGTGGGTTTGTGTTCTAAAATGGGCAAATTGCCTTTTGTAATCGGGTAACCAAAATTCCATTTTACTAGTCGTTCGTTCAGCAATAGTTCAGTAAAAGAATGAATTATTTTTTTATTACAAAAAAGTTATTACATAATTTTGATTGATAGCGTCCTAAAGCAGATGTCTGTCTAGACACTATTTGTTCTCTAATCAAAATGTAACTAAGCATCATATGACGACGACCTCCGTAGCCGAGAGGCGAGCACGCCGGACTTTAAATGGCGCCGCCATCTCTGAGATTCCGGGTTCGATCCCCAGTCGGGTCAATGTAAAAAATGAACTTTTCTATATTGGCTCAGGTCTGGGTTTTGTGGTACCGTCGTTGTTTCTTATTTCTATAACACAAGTGCTTTAGCTACTTACCTTAGGATCAAAGCAATGTATGTGATGTTGTCTAATATTTATTTATTTTTTTATATTTTAGGTATACACATTCTACTTATTGATATTGTGCGTGCTTTAATGTATTCTTCATCAAAGATATTATGTTTTATTTTTAAATACAGTTAAAAAAAACCTGCTAGGATCTTTAATTAAGAGTATGTTTCCTAGGATTCAAAAATTTTTTGTTCATAATTCATTAAAAATCTGTACACAGGTTTACTGAGTACAGATTTTTAATTCAACAATACAATATTTAAAAAAGCATGCGAAATTATAAAATTATTCATATTTGTGTTTTCAATCCTCTACAGGAAAAGCAATGCGAGTATCTGGATTTAAAAAGAGTAAAAACTTTGCCCAATTGTGAGTAAGTATCTAAATCTTGTATAAAAGTGTTGTATTGATTAATTGTAATGAGCTAACTACTTAATTAATTGTCACGAGCTAGCTACTTTTGAACCGTACCATTATATTGCCTGTGCTACGAGGCTACGAAGTGCTACAGACTACAAGCTACGATTGCTAAGAATTTTTTAATACATATTTTCGTGGTAGGGTCCAATAATAGTTGTATTAGTACAATTAGGATAAAATCCTGGCTATCAACTCGAGAAAGCTGTTGATAAATTCCTACAGCCTTACTACAAAAAGATAGACACGTGTTGAACAGCTGTTTACAGATAAGTCAACCATTTTGAAATGTTTGTTATTAATATGTCTCGAATGTCAGATGTGTCAACATTTCAAATTGGTTGATTAATTTTAGACTAGTGTTCAACGCTTGTCTATCTTTTTTGTAGTTAGGCCGCTATAGTTTGTCTGCAAAAGTCACCTGCGGGGTAACCATGAACTCTTAAAACAATTTAAAACCTGTCAAATCTGTCAATTTTAGTACGTTATTATATTACAGACAAAATTTGACAGATTTGAGATTTTTTTTAGAGTTCGTGGCTACCCCGCTGAGGTGTGAGCTGTCAGGCGTGGTAGCGTGAGATTGACGTAGCATACAAAATCGACGGCAAAATCATAAAGACAATTGACTGCTTCCATACTACGAGTATATTATGAAGTGACAAGCACTTGCGTTTTAACGATCACCCAATAAGCTCTGCTAACTTCACGTAGCCCACAACTCCCAAGCGGCAGTCGGTTACCCACAGAACTAGTAAGACTCGCCACGCTCCGCTCTGTGCGGTTACCGCACGTACAGGTCCATAACCATGAACTCTTAAAACAATCTCAAAGTTGTCAAATCTGTCAATTTTGGTACGTCATTTCATACAAAATTTGACAGAAATGATAATGTTTGACAGATTTGTGATTGTTTTAACAGTTCATGGTTAGGGCCCTGTTATTCAATTGTTATTTTACCCACGCGTGAGATATAATCACGAACCGTCGTTACGAACGTGAACGTCAAAACATGAATTGAACATGACATGGAATTTAACGTCATTGCAATAAAGCACAAGGAGTCTATATTTTATGTCGATTTGTGCGCCCGCATTGCGGTAGACTAGTTGTCGTTTTGTCACTTGTAACTTAATCTATGTAGAAGTTTCGTGTGAAGTGAGATTTTTAGTTTTGAATTTAAAGTGTCCAACTACGGATCCCTGTTCCTTTAAATTATTAATTTCATATTTTAAAAACTATTTACAATTTTAAAAATTGAAAAACAAAATAAAAGTTTATATGTGTTTGACTCGTCAAGTCGATTCAAATGAGCCTGAACACCAAGGTTTTAATAATAGGCATTAACAAGTTTCACTATCCGCCACTATGATGGAGCCAGGAGCTTAGGTTATTATAACGATGGTGTAAAATTGTTTTATTATAATCCAAATTTAAGATTAGTACTTGGAAAGTCTCATACTGATACCTGAACCTGATACGTCAGTTATAAGCATCTTAAAACCAGCCAAGTACGAGTCGGACTCGCGCACGAAGGGTCCCTACCATTTTTTATAAAAACGGCAAAAAATCACGTTTTTTATATGGGAGCCCCCATAAATATAGTATATATTTTATTCTGGTTTTTAGTATTTGTTGTTATAGCGGCAACAGAAATACATCCTCTGTGCAAACAACTGTCTAACTATAACGGTTCATGAGATACAGCCTAGTGTGAGACGGACAGCCAGACAAACAGACAGACAGACAATCAGACAGACATACGGACAGCGGAGCCTTAGAAATAGGGTCCCGTTTTACCCTTATGGGTACGGATCCCTAAAAACTAAGTTGTTAATTTTATAACACAGTAAGTTAAGAGCGAATCTTATAAAAATGTGTTAAAAAGTTACATTAGTAATACATTATTTTAAATACTCATAAAAAACCGTGCCAGAGTCATGGATTAAAGTAAGACTCTTATCTTCTTTTGCGTCTCAAATACAGTTGCACGCTTCTTTTGCATTAATGGTTTATTGAAAAAGCGGAAAAAATATTAGTTTATTCAAGTATCTCTGACTGTGAAATACTCCGATACCGAGCCACTCGAATACAGTTGCAGACTGCACTTGTTTTTTTTTTAACAACTAAAACATTGAAGATAAATAACACTTGAAAAGAATCGAGTGGGTTCGAGTCCCACCTGAGGTCGATGATTTTTTTCAAGTGTTATTTATCTTATATTAAACCTTGCATAGAATTGCTAAAAACAAAAATTTACAACTAAAACATTGCCTATGTATTATTTTTTACACAAGCTCCTATTAATTTTGAACACTTTAACCGATTTGAAAGTGAGTAATGTGAATATAGGTATTCACAACATAACTTAATTAGTACTATGTACTCGTATATACTTGTGACCTTATGATGTACCCTGTTCAGAACAAATAAATTATTCTTATTCTTATTCTAATCAAAACTATCAAGGCGATATCACATTCGTATTATAACCCGTTAATGAAATTCAAATATGACGTAAATAAAATATGTCTCATATTATGTCAAATGTAATTTAAATTAGTGTCAACAATACTTGTCATTATCATTCTTTCATAATTTTTGGTATAGAAATCAAAACTAAAGGGAACATCTAAACAATTGTAGCATAATAAGACTACTTGTAAATATCTCGTAGCATAATAGAACCACTTGTGGTCAAATAAAAGCATTCTAATTTGATATTTGACGACCTCCGTAGCCGAGAGGTGAGCACGCCGGACTTTAAATGGCGCCGCCATCTCTGAGGTTCCGGGTTCGATCCCCGGTCGGGTCAATGTAGAAAACGAACTTTTCTATATTGGCTCGGGTCTGGGTGTTGTGGTACCGTCGTTGTTTCTGATTTCTATAACACAAGTGCTTTAGCTACTTACCTTAGGATCAGAGCAATGTATGTGATGTTGTCCAATAAAAAAAAAGCATTCTTAGTATAAAAATACTACTCGTAGTAGAAAAATACTACTCATGGCAGAATAAAACCACTTGTAGCAAAATAAAAGCATTCCTAGCAGAAAACACTACTCGTAGCAGAATGAAACCACTAGTCGTAGAACGGAACTAGGTACTCGAAGCATAATGAAATCAATCGTAGTAGAATGAAACTACACGTAGCAAATAAAAGCATTCGTAGTGGAAAGATAAAAATATAAAAAAACTGCGCTCGCCAACCCGCCTGCCAAGCGTGGCGAGTATGGCAAAAACTCCCCGATGACTGAAGTCACTGGGGGAGGCCTATGTTCAGCAGTGGACGTCCTGTGGCTGAAATGATGAAGTGGAAAGATACTAATTATAGCAGAATGAAACCACGCGTAGCAGAATAAAACTCGTAGTAGAATGGAACTAGATACTCGTAGCATAAGTAACCAATCGTAGTAGAATCAAACTAACCGTAGCAAAATAAAAGCATTCGTAGCAGAAAGATACTACTCATAGCAGAATGAAACCACACGTAGTAGAATGTAAATATACTCGTAGCAAAATAAAACCATTCGTAGTATAAAAGAATCTACTCGTAGCAGAATAAAACTACTCGTAGCGGATTGGAAGAACTCGTAGTAGAAAGAAATTACTCGTAGCAAAATGAAACCATTCGTAATAGAATGGAACTTCTCGTAGCAAAACAAAAAAAACATACGTAAGTAGAAAGAAACTACTCGTAGCAGAATGGAACCACTCGTAGTAGAATGGAATAACTTGTAGCAAAATAAATACATTTGAGTAGAAAGATACAACTTGTAGCAGAGTAAAACCATTTGGAGCAGAATAGAACCACTTCTAGCAAAATAAAAACATTCGTAGTGGAATTATACTACTCATAGTAGAATTAAACCCCTCGTAGCAGAATTAAACCACTCGTAGTAGAATGGAACAACTTGTAGTAGAATGGAACTCTCGTAGTAGAATAAAAGGACTCGTAACAGAATGAGACCACTCGTAGCAGAATTGACCGAACATCACGCAATATTCGAATTCGAATATAAAAAATAACTCTCTTGTATCTAAAAAGGGTAGTACTAAGGTGTTACGATAGTGTAATCCTTTGTTCAAGCTTCGTTCTTTGTTGTCAAACTCGATCACAATGCATGTAGTAAACCATGACAAAAAAAAAACGTGTATTTTTTGCCCCGAAACACGGCGTATCTAAATGTCCGCCGTCCTACCTGTGTACTTCAATTTCCTGTAGCCTTGCAGTGAACAGAGAGGGATTTAAAATGAAAATAACGTTATTGAAGTTTGTTTTTTGTTGCATTACTTTTGTTAGCACGTTACTAAATTAATGACATGGATTTTCCTAGTTACTTATAACATAACTGATAGTATGACTTAATTTTAGATATTTTTTTTTATATTATCTTTTATTTTTTAGAGGCTTTTACCAAATTGGCATGTCAGCCCCATCGAATCTTAATCTAGAATACAGATTGAACTTAAAAGTCTAAAATATACTAAAGAGTACCTACTAATTATACAAAATCATTTCAACCAACAATCCTGCCGCCTCGCTTGTTGGCTTAGCCAATATATTAAGGAAAGGTTCTGTGTCGTGCTTATTTATATTGAATTTTTGTATAATTCGGTCCCTTTCTGATGAAAACTTAGTACATTCTACAAGGATCTGATGAATTTTAGATTTAATGAGTTAACTTTTCATTAGGCGATTATTCTACTGCTCAAACACAGTATATTATATTATTATTTTATCAATAGCCTTTTAATCGCAACAAAAGCGGTTTTTAAGCAAATCGACATCAAAGCAATTTTAAAATTTAAAAAAAATAATTTCCGTTTCCTAAAGAATGAGATAGACATTGACAAAAGGAGCACCACATTGTACATAAAGCGAATGTCTCTATTTACATAGACGTAGATGACTTTGACGACCCTGTTCGGATCGAGTCAGTAAACGGTATTTTCTAAATTCGCATTATTCTAAAATATAACACAGTAACATTCTAGTATATAAGTATTATCCACCTATCACATAATTAAGTTTAAAAATATCACATAACGCTTATTCAGCTTAAGCTATTTTTAACCGACTTCAAAAAAAGGAGGAGGTTCTCAATTCGTCTGAATGTTGTTTTTTTTTTTTTTTTTTTTTTTTTTTTGTATGTATGTTACGCGATTACGCCGTCAATTATGGACCGATTTCAAAATTTATTTTTTAGTTTGAAAGGGTATACTCCAAAGGTGGTCCCATTTCCACGAAGTCAGATTCTGATGATGGGATCCCTGGGAAATCGAGGGCAACCCTCAATTTTTATAGGCACCCATAATGTTTTGCATATATTTTCTGACTCGATGCTGATTTTTGGGTCTGGTAATCATCATGTCATGTTGCTGACCTGATGATGGAAGCCACAGAACTCCTTAACGGATAGGAGTTAGAAGATAATACTGCAATTTGTCGACAGAACGTATTTCGCAGTGTGTTGAGCAGACGTGGAGCTTATGAGGTACCAGACCGCCAATTTTTATTTACTGGGGGCGTACCCGCACACCCAGTAACGAAAAAAAAATTGAAAGTTCCTTTCTTAATTTATCCTGTTATTTAACGCGAGACCTTATCCTATGGTTACGACACCAAAATAGCCGCCGTTCTGGTTGGAGTGTAGGTAAACCCTTTTCTTAAGACTTAAAAATTTTCGTCGAAAAATTGACCCTATATAACACCTTATTTTTATCATACCATTGGATGGGGGGTCCATAGAGGACCAATATTAGTTAAGGTTACTTTGCTGTAAAGTAATTTTTGGCGAAGTTAGGAGGGAAAAAATAGAGGACTTAACACTTAAAATTGTAAAATAAAAAAAGTTTAATAAAAAACTAAAAACCGACTTCAAAATGAAACTAAAAAGCGAAAAATAATATTGACTAAAACATACCTAATCAGTTCTTTTTGGAGTCGGTGCCAGCCATCGAGAGTTAAAATGTGTTCATTCGCACCGACTCCAAAAAGAACTGATTAGGTATGTTTTAGTCAATATTATTTTTCGCTTTTTAGTTTCATTTTGAAGTCGGTTTTTAGTTTTTTATTAAACTTTTTTTATTTAAATATACAGTCTTTAATACATTTTGTTGTTTATTTAATAATTAAATTTAATATATTTATTTGCGCCCGTAACGCTAGTATTAATGTTTTTTTACAGTTTTTGATTGAAGCTAATAGATCATTTGCAATTTATCAGAAAACACTTTTAAGTCATGCATGGAAACGTCAAAGGATAATGTTCCTGTCACGACGTCTACCTATCAATTCAATTTCCTGCCTCTGCGAGTATCTAGTGTACTACAGGGTCGGACTTGAAAACTAATTTATTTCTGTATTTTCGTCTAATAAATAGTTTAAAAAAATTGTAGTACTGTTTCACTATTTAGGGTTCCATACAATATTAATAAGATTTCACTGTCCGTCTGTCTGTCTATCGATCTGTCACCTGATGAGTATTTCTGTTGTCGCTATAGCAACAATTACTGAAAACCAGAACTAATAAATACTTAAAGAAGCTCCCATACAACAACCGTGATATTCTTGCTCGTTTTCATAGTAAAATATTTTTGTTTATTGGAATCGGTTCTTCATAAATGGATTAAAATAAAATTTGAAAGTTGTTAGAATTATTTATAGCTCTGAGCAGTCATAATTTTTGTATGCATTTAAAGTCGTGACTTGAGTTTGTTTAGTACCTATGTTTAAAAGCACCTATGTTTTATGTTAACGGTTTACTATCACGGAAATAAATCTTAGATGTAAAGCAGGGGTAGAGCTGAATATAGAAAAAAAAGGAATAATTCTTCTAATACGTCACTAATTATTATACCTTTCTGTTAGCTTGGGTACATTTTTTGATGGAAAAAGGTATAACTTTGATTTTATTATATGCCATCAACGAAAGGTTGCATAAATTTGCATTTCAGACTGTTTAATGTTTTGAAAATAAAAAGGTTAGTAAAAAGGTTTTATTATTTCCATGTTAGCGTGGGCTATTTTAAAAAGGTTTAAGTCAATCTGATAGCGTGGGTTATTTTAGAAATGATTTACGTCAAAACCTCTTATATCTTGCACACGTTTTGTAGACAAAACAGCATTTAAGTAGCTCGTTGACGTATACTAGGGATTTAAGACTATGGTACAAAATAGTTTGTTTAAAAAACGCATAGTTTGATACTTTCGTTTATAGACAGAATTCCAATGTTAAGTAGGAAAATATATATTCTGTTAGACGGCAAATTTATTATTTATTAAGTGTATAATTAACAAACTAAGCAAACTAGCCAATGACATACAATTGTACACCAAACTAGTATATTGCACACCCCTAAAAGCAAACTTAAACAAATACATATCAGTTTTTCTAAACTAAGCAAATTTTACTGATTTTTTTCAAGTGTTATTTATCCTTAATTAAATTTTACTGATGTCATTTAAGAGACAATATCTTCCAAATACCTTCTTCCTTTGAAACCTGGAACTTTGCGCTCCATTGGGTTCTGTATTCTCAATAACCTCAGAAACTAGGGCTGACTCTTTTAAATTTAAGGATATTTAAAGTTTATATTTAGGATTTCGATGTCAAATAGAAAAAAAACCTTTATTATAAATGACCCTATTTTATTTTCAGATCTTTATATTATGATGCTATGAATACAAAACCAGATAAGACTGTATCATAATGATCCCCTATTACTTTGCCTTGAGAGGTAATCATAGCCTTTTTACCTCTTATCTCTTAAATATGCTCAAGACATCTAGTACCAGCTATATTTTTATTTTATTTGATTATATATTTGTCTACAAAAATCAAAGGTATGAATTTAACTTAAACATTTATTTCAGGACATCAAAGCATAACTTAAATGTGAAAATGCTATCTCCAGTCGATATATATATTTTTAATAATTACCCGCTTTGCAAAAGATTCTGCAATTAAAAACCTAGTCTATTTTAATGCAGTTTAAGATTTATCCTTATCAGAAAATTATTCCCGGTATTAAAGCTAAAAGTCCCAGGGCAGCCCAAATGATCTGCATCGTTAGACACAGCAGCTGTCCCTGCATTCTCTAAAGATGCCTTGCACATAATTTGCATCATATTGCAGTCGAAAATAAATTCTTATCGGATGGTGAAAGAAAGATGGCTGTAATTGAAAAAAGGTATTCAAATTATTCATGTGTTAATTATGTTTCATTCGATTACATATGTAACATGAAAGTTGAGCCATATTTCAGAATATATTATTTACCATGAAATGGAACAAATTAATATGCCAAAACATGGGTGACATTGAAACGTGAAAATATATTTTATGTCTACAATCCAAGCTGACTCTGCTGATCGATTTATTATGGACCATCTAAAAAGATTTATTATTTCGGTCCACGTTTCTTCACATAAGTTGACTGATTTATGGCTTTTACAAAGATAACCATATTGGTACATATTGTTTTCACTTCTTATACTCGTAAAGTTCATCTTTATGTCGGGTACACAGGCTGTATAAAGTCGCATTTTATGCTCTAATGTATATAAGTAAAATCCACATCTAAGTCTCAAGCTCTAAGACTAAGATCGTTAGGTAAACAGCCACACACGCAATTTAGCGTCTTTTATACATAATCCGTGTTAGAATACTAACTCAATAAAACTTGGCTAAAATAATGAGTTTTCTAGGAAATAAGTATTTAAAGAGCACATGGACTACGACCTATGACGCTAAGTGCCACTGCCACGTATTAAAAAAAGTATATTGGCGGGAAGTCCTTGTATTTTCTTTGTGTTGCAATTATTTTATGATTTTTTTGCAATCTTGATATTTAATTTCCTTACAACCGAAGTAAAAATAAAAATAATAATATAATAATAATGTCATTTATTTTAATCATCAAAAGGATCATACAATTACAGTTGAATTAAATAAATTAAGTGTTAAAATAATATAAATAAAAAAAAAGAGTATAACTCGCACATAAAACCCATTTTACCCTAGACTTACCTATCCACCCTCGCCTGTGGCTCGGGTAAAAATGTTTATGCACTTGTTGTCCAATCTACTATTGATTAATTCGACCTATCTATTTAATTTATTGCTAATCTCATTCATGGAAAAAAATATTACCCTAAAAAATAATTTCTGAATATTATTTCTTAACAAAGATAATACAATATAGAATAAAATAAAACTAAGGACAACTTAGTAGGTAGGCTCTTTTTCCAAAATAAAATACCTTCCTTGAAATCTAATGCCTTTCCTCTAAAAGTATACGTAATTAAGCAAATTCCATTACCCGAATTTGAGACTTATTGCCTGCAAAAATGCTGGCAGCCCTGCCGATCTACCCAGTATTGCAATAAAGTCTAAAATTGTTTGAGTTGTGGCGTTAAAACGATACAATATTGAGTTTGAAGAGGAGCAGACGACACCGCCGTCCATTAGTGGTGCCCTGCGGATATTTTAGAATCAATCTGAAAATATTCAAAACAGATTCAAAGAATTTGAAATCTTACTACCCTACAATTTAAGTTCAATGTTCAGTGAAGGTATATCGTTCATCAAAGCATTCGTAGGTTTAAGGCAAAAAGACCCAGAAATGATTGATCCTAACACGTTGCTAGTACTAAAAGCGCCGAAGAGTGCACAGATAGCAAAATCTATATAACTGGTTTAAGCAGAATCATTGCTGGAACAAAAATCTTAAATGCTACAATTGAGCTCCATTATTGAGTATAATATCTGATAAACTCAAACGAAGTCCAATCGCGCGAAACGAAAATTCAGGCCCTTAGAAAATCGAATATATTTATATTTGTATTATATTAAACAAAATGAAATATTTCGAATTACCTATTCCTAGCAGTCGGGTCAATGTAGAAAACAAACTTGTCTATATTGGCTCGGGTCTGGGAGTTGTGGTGCCGTCTTTGTTTCTGATTTCTAAAACACAAGTGCTTTAGCTACTTACCTTAGGATTAGAGCAATATATGTGTTATTGTCCAATATTTATATTACATATGTATATTTATGCCTGAGTCATTAACTGAATGTGATGTTGTTAAAATGTGAATAGTGTATACCCAAGTAGTCTCCTTAAAATAAGCTGTGCTAGTTTTAAATCTATATAATTGGTAAGACTATTAAAAGGATTTTTTTTACCATTGTGTGATCATATGATTAGTTAACTGTAGTAATTCCATACCAATATTTAAATTAAAGAATTACCAAGTGAGAAATATCTTCTACAAGAACACAAAGATTTTTCTGCTAAAGGCGCTTTGGTATCTAAAGAGCATCATTAAATTATCCAAGAACTTGAGTTCTATGTGCCTAAGAAAAATTGAGCGTTTTCCAAAATATAACAAATTACTACACGAGTTTGAACTTTAAGTGTATTGAGCTAAGGTTTGAAAAGTCTGCAGCAGTGGTGTAGTACATTTTTGTTATAATTTAACCTATTCCCTTGCTTCTAAGTTTCGTTTTGTTAACACGTCAGAAACCTTTTTCATTCAGCTAAGATCCTTTTCACTTATCTGCAGTGCCAATAAATCATCTTTAACAATCCGTGACGCGAGGTACTTTTTATTCTGACCACGGTAAATAGCTTGACGTGAGAGTATTTTGGGTTCTTTAAGTATCGACCTTTGTTGCTTTTTCCAAGTATGTTCAGGGTTCCGTGGTACATAGGGGAGAAGGAGGGAAGACGGGGTAGCGGGTAAGACGGGGTACCCAGCAAAATTTACAGTATAAACTGACCAATCACGCTCGTTCCTGCATCGTTCGATGGGCCATCAGGACACCGATCCGTCGCCAGGCCATTAATTGTTCGCAAGTGTACACGAGTCGAAAAAATATAAAAAAACTGTTTTACTACAAATTGCTTAACATATTTTCTTCTGGTACGACGCGTGACTGTGGTTTCATAAATGATACTAGCTGGTGAGGTGTGGCTGTTATTGACGCTTAAACTAACCTGTAATAAGTTGGACATTGTGTTTCCTTGTAATTGCTGACATATATTTGTTTCTTTGATTATTAGTAGAAAATGGATCGGCAGGCAAGATGGGGTAATGACTAACCTAGACTAACCCATCTTGCCTTATATGAGAAATATTGTTTTTGCTTGTTTTCTATGGAAAAGGTTTAATTCTGTGTGCTAATCAACGGTTTTCTGTTAATTATCACGTCGTCTCATACAAAAACAAAACATTAAATGTCGCGACCCAGAAAAAAGACGGGAAAAAATAGAAACAATTAAGAGAAAAAATGAATTCAAATAACAGAGAACAACTACTACAATACTCAAGCAATAACCGCAAAACGACGAAAGGTCGTATCATCTGAAAATAAATGTGAAAAAGAGGAAAGTATTGTAGGAAAGTTTAATCATATTTTTGTCTCATAATACTCATCACCCCATCATACCTCAGGGGGGTACCCCATCTTACCAGCACCATGGGGCAAGACGGGGTAAAACACCTTTTTTCTATTTTGATTATTTTCTCTGAAATGGATAGTTAAAAGACCCTAATGTCACCAAATATTAGAAGAGTAATAACTAGTTGTTAATTTAAAAAATAAAAGATCATCTTACTATGTGATTATGTCTTTTTTTGATCTTTAAAGCTTAAGTACCCCATCTTGCCTTCAGAAGAAAAATTTTAAACCGTATATTTTCGAATTAAGACCTATACAATACCTGACGAGTTTGCTACTATTAAGGTTTCATCGAAAATACATCATCATTTCATAAAAATACACTTAATTATAGTTCTAAATTGTAGAGTAATTAAATAACTTATTCTATAATTTATCGATAAAAAGCATTAAATTTATTTTCACATCCTTACTTGGTTGTTTAATGTGACGATACCCATTATTTATTACTTCCGTTACTTTAATTTTCCCTATCCACGTCTCATTTTATGTTTCTAATAATTCCCAATTTTGCAGATTACCCCATTAATTTCCACTATCATGTTTGTCGTTTGCCATTTATCATGTCTTGTTACAAGAATGGATTAATCAGAACAAGTAATCAATATCTAATGGTATTCTGTTTTGGGCTACGAGGCAATGATTAATAGGAATTGCATTTCAATGGCGGAAAAACAATTCGGTTGAAAAAGATAAATGACTTTCTTGAATTCAAACGACGACTTCCATAGCCAAGACACAAATTACGTATAGCTTCCTATTTTGTGGCCAAGAGGCGAGCGCTTCAGTCTATATATTCCAATATCCTAGGCCCCCCAGACATAACTTATTTTCTCACAAACCAAATGTATGGAATTGAGTAAGTTTTCAGAGTAAGTTAGATTAAGTTTTTTTTTTTGGTAGTTTTATAGCGTCTGCTATAATTTACCGCCAAAAAAAGTGGCTGGCAGTATGATCAGTATTTAATTGATTATTAATTAAAACAGAATTTTCAAAAACATACGTAAAAATCAGCACTGAAACTTTAAGAAATGTGAATATTTTTTTTACTTAACTTTAGCACCGAGTACCTGCTAATTGGCCGTCGGTGCCAACTAGCAGATACTCAAGGTACGTACTTACTCTACTTAATCCCATACATTTGGTTTGTGAGAAAATTAGTTATGTCTGGGAAGCCTGGGATCTTACGCTAATATGACGTCGCCAACTCAGAGGTTCCGGGTTCGATTAAAGCAGAAAACAAACTTTTCTATGCTGTCTCCAGTCTGGGTGTTGTGGTGCAGTCCTTGTTTCTGTGCACAAGTTCTTTAGCTACTTAGGACTGATCCTAAGTAGCTAAAGAACTTGTGATATAGAAATCGATACAAGGACGGCATCTCTTTTCGGCATATGCATTTGCTCTGAAGCAATGAATATGATGTTGTCCAATATTTATTTACAAAGGAAATTCTAGTTGGATGGAAATATTTAATTTTATCTTTAATATGATTTACCGAACACCTTATGCAGGCTTGCAAAGATGAAAAAAGCGAGAGAACGTTCACTTTGATGTTCATTGTTGAATCATTTATATTTTAATGTCCAAGAAAGAAACATAAAAATATCGCAACTCGCAATCTCTCTATCTTTTTCTCTCTCAATTCCTAATCTTTATGCAACAAACAAATACCATAGCACTAAAATGTTTTTTAATAACGAATATTTAGAATTTAGAATTGTTGCTATTCTTCCAAGAGTGAGCGAATCATAATCCTTGCAATCGATTTTCAATAATTTCTCATAAATTTGAACGTTAAATTTATTTGCATACCTACATCCATTATTGACAATTCGTTTATATTACTGCAACGACCTGTTTAAGACAAATATGTAGGTAAAATTTCTCTAAGCAATTGACACTTATTTATTTAGATATGAAACCTACAGAAATACATATTATTCTTTATAGTATGACGTCCTTGATTCGAGTAATTAACTAAAAATCATTTAGTTCTGTGACTCGATATTAATTCATGTTTATTTTCGAAATATTTCGATTTGTGGTGATTCGAACTACGCTAAAGCAAAAATTCAACAGCCTCAGGTGCCTCTGGGAGCATAATATACTGCCATGAATGAATGTATTCAACATTTTATGCACCTTCGCGTATACATTTTCAAGAAAAGAACAAACTGATACCCGAGAAATATTTTCAGTGTACCCGTTTTATAACAACTGAAGCTTAATACAGTTGGCTCGCTTTACACATTTTTGGCCTTATTACAAAAAATAAAGACTAGGTTTAAACACTGTCCAAAGATTAGCCAACCAATTTTAAATGCAAGTCATTATTACTGAGACATGTTTGATGTTTCAACACTTTAAATTGGTTGGCTAATTTTTAGACATCGTTTAAACCTAGTCTATCTTTTTTGTAATAAAGCCATTAATGTTTCTTGTTTTCTGAGATATCCACATGAGACGTAATCTTTGACTTTTTATTTTTAATAGATTTGCTATATTCTTACGATAACTGATGAGACAATTTACGTTAGAGCACCCTTAATCAATAATAATTAATTCAGAAGTCGACACACAGTGTTAATAATTATGATTGAAATACGATGAAAGCAAGCTCGTTCAGGAACTTTAGTCAGTTCTTCAGTTGAGTAAACAGTGACGTCATAATGTTCTATCATTATACAAGTTATAAGAAAGTGGTGCTTCGACAGCTCATAAAATGTTTGTCCATTGATTGGTGTTGTCAACTTTTATTTGTCGACCTCCGTAGCCGAGAGGCGGTCACGCCGGACTATATATGGCATCGCCATCTCTGAGGTGCCGGGTTCGATTCCCGGTCGGGTCAATGTAGAAAACAAACTTTTCTATATTATCTCGGGTCTGGATGTTGTAGTACCGTTGTTGTTTCTGATTTCTAAAACACAAGTGCTCTCACTACTTCCTTAGAATCAGAGAAATGAATGTATGTGATGTTGTTCAATATGTATTTATTTATTTACATAACGGCTCAAAGTGCGTAACGTTGTGATAGTGAGCCTTCTGTATTGGAGCTATGCTGTTCGTTTATTGTGTACGCAATATGCCGTGAAAATACGGCATCGCAAACAAAACGGGAAAATTGTATTTGAACCAAGTCGCCGGTCAAAGGAGCGACAAACCTTGTTGAGACATGAAAAGAGTTTTGCTTCATATTATTATGGGAAATAACTGTTTTATATTGAACTTGCAACTATAAAAGCTACTATGTTTTCTGACGTATAACCTGGATATTAGATAATATTACAAGACTTTGACCAGGTTTTAAACTAGACCTCACACTCCACACTTTGACTTAAACCGTAGTGGAGAGTGCATCATATATAAATGAATTTTAATCACAGCTAATGAGATTTGCAAATACTGAATAAGCTTTGATATCACTATAAATAGAAAAAAAACAACAAAAAAACGAAATTGGGGTTTGAATATCTAAATTAATGTTAAAATTGGCTTCCGTCTCATCATCATTTAAGCCATAGCACGTTTACTGCTTAACATAAGTCTCCCCTAATGACTTCCATATTAGCTGGTTGGTAGCGACCCCCAACCAGCGGTTTTCTGCAACCTTTAACCGGTCGTCTGTCCACCTTGTAAGTGCACGTCGCACGCTGCGCTTGCCGGTACGTGGCCTTCATTCTAGAACCTTTTTCCACCACCAGTGTTAAGTGCTAAGCCCCACCCAGGCATTATCTGCTAGTATCTCGTAACACAAGAAATTAAAGTTTATTACTCTTGAGACCATAAGCATAATTTATTGGTATGTACAGCAATAATTGCTAGAGTTAACTGATGTATAGTTATATAATTAACTGTCCATCCTATTTCATTTTGGCAAACGTTTACTACAAAACTTATTCTATAATAAACATTTCTGTTTTAGACAGTATTATGTTACAGTAAATTTACCCGACCGCTATGCGGGCCGGACCGTGGTTAGATCCTCTGTGCTAAATAATTACCCTACCTACCATTCCATTATTTTTGGAACTACGTACTGTATTTTCCTTTTAAGTTCTCACATAGTTTTTGTGCGTGATGTAAAATGGCGCTAGCCAAAAATGGTAAATTTAAAACTTACAGTTAACTAACTTCTTACTGTAGTCCTAAAAAGATGAAATTATTTATAAGGATGTTTTTATCTGCACAATATGGGGAGAGTCATGGGAATGATACCAAACTTGACCCTTTCAATGTAAAATTTACAACAAAAAACTTTCAAGGTAGAAAAATAAGGCGTAAGCCAATATTTTTCCACATATCATTCAAATGGTTAGTTAAAATAGACGCTCCTTTGTTTTACGTAGTGTAGTAGCGAAAGCCGCGATGCAAAAATAATAATTATTAAAATGTGTAATTTCCTGTTTTAAAAGTAACCAAGGATTAGGTATGATAAAGAGCAGTATTATCCAATTAAACTTGTCTTTTTCTAAAACGTGTTTGGCGCCGGCCGGCCATAGCACGTAAGCCGTTACATTTTGTTTAACGTTTGCTGTTACGTTTAAATGGTTAAATAAAGTAAGTGACAAATAAATGACAAATAATGTTTTATCAGATCATATAAGAATGTAACGTATAAATATATCTTCTAACACGAACAATCGCTTAAGCACAAGTCAAATATAGCTATGACATTTGTAACTGTCGCATTTGCGATCATAAAGTCATATTAAGCCGTCTTGTCGTCTTTATGCGAAACACCTGGGCCCTTGATGCCTGTCATTTGTTATTAATATCCACCGGTCTTTACGACCCGAGACGAGGTGAGGTTGAGCTATTTTGTTAATGTACGTGAGTTAAAGTAGGCGTTGGATGAAAATTCTTGGGTGAGATAACTCACAAGGTTTTCTTGAGAGGATTTTTTGAAATAACGATATACTATATACGATTATAACCTCCCCTTTTCTGTAAAAAGGGGAGGTTTCTGGGAATCGTATATAGTATTATTTTTTTACCAAAACACACGCCATAACATAAAGCAGCAGAATTCAAATTATTCCTCCATCTCGTAAATCCCACTAGCAAGTTGAGATTAGGGGTAAAATACTCAGAGTGAAGGAAAAACATTTCTTTACAGGAAAAGCGGGCATAGAAGGTCCAAATCAGTATTTAATTTTTCTAACGAAATAAAATATGTTGCGATTTATGTTTAAAGTTTCCATTGACTGCATTTTTCTGCCAAAACCTTTTGCTTATAGCAGTTTGGACATTGATCCTAGATAACTCAAATCTAATAATAGTTAAAAGAGAGATTTAGCAAGCGGAGTGCGGGCGGCCCCTTAGCTTTATATATTTTGGTTGAGTAACAAACCCACTGTCATAACTTAAGCTGTGGTCTTGGTTAATAAAGCTTTTGTTTTAAAAGGACGCCGGAATCCTATTATAAGATTCAGACAAAGCCTACAATCAGCAGAATTTGTAAGACGCTAGAAAAGGCAGCGTCCAACTCATTATAATAGGTAGTATAGTAGGATGCAAATTATGGCACTTGTTGTTATCGTCGCTATTTTAGCCAGTTTTATACATTAGGGTTGGAAATGCGTCGTACGCGTTTGCGACGTTTAAGAATCTGACATTTGGCCCGAATACATATAAAAAAAAACTGGCCAAGTGCGTGTCGTGCCACGCGCAGTATAGGGTTACAACAAATGCCCGTCGTTACAACAAATATTTCAGCAATTCCGTCATTTAAATCACTTTAAACATTTTCCTCTAAGAAATTTTTGAACGACTAAGTTGAACGACTGTTACTTTTAAACTTACTGGTTTATCTTAACCGTTATGATTTTCATTGAAAGTTCATGAAAAGCACTATTATCATGATATTTCCCAGATTTTTAAGCCAATAGTTTAGGTTTTAGTGTGGGGAGAAAGCCATACTCGAGCAAAAATTGGCACTTTAAAGTTTAATAATTATATCGTAAACGGATTCCTAAATCAAAAAATTGTCTTAGCAACTAAGGCATTTTTAAGGACCCATTCAACGGTACCCGGTCAGACAGACGGAGGGACATAACGAAACTATAAGGGTTCCTTGTCAGGACTACGGAACCCTGAAAAGTGTGGAAAGATGTTACCACACGGCATAGTCAACCCGACAGAGGTCACTTTGTTTTAAGTGTATAGTTTTTTCGTCAAATAATTAACGAGTTGTCTTATCTATAACTTATTGTAGGGAAACAAATAGTTTACATTACAAATGCTCCTAGGCAAAACCCTAGATTCCATGAAGTTTCCACCAATCAAAATAACATGGCACTGACTTTATAATACGTCAAACTATGATTTTTATATAAAAACCTGTCAATTTGGGTGTCTGTCGTTTTACGGTAAAACGACAGACCTGGGCCCTAACCATGAACTGTTAAAACAATCACAAATCTGTCAAACATTATCATTTTTGTCAAATTTTGTATGAAGTGACGTACCAAAATTGACAGATTTGACAACTTTGAGATTGTTTTAAGAGTTCATGGTTATGGCCCTGTGTTTGCGTTTTTGGCTTTTCTCGTATCTAACATTATTCAAGAATCTAAGGTTATGCGTTTGCACCTTTTACGTACCTAATACTCCCTTCATAGCCTATTTAAAAGAAAATTTCAAAAGAAACAATCTATCAGTCCAGTGCTTTAAGTAAGCACTTTGCTCGCGTAGTAATGATCAAACCATCTCCTAGACCTGTCCCTTCAGTGAGACGCATAAAGTTTTGCTTTTTCCGTCGCCCATTTTGAAAGTGATCTCAAACAATGGAGGCTCTAATTAAGCTGGTTTATAAATCAAATAAGGGTTCCGAGGTATAAACTATGAATCAAATTAAATGCATATGTGCCCCGTTTTCTAATATAAGAGTAATTATGCTAAGCTTTGCTAAAATATGTTCGAGCATTTATGAATTTGGTACAGGCCGTTAAATTATGCGGGCTTTTACCGGTTTAGTTAATAATAATTATACCTACATGAATATAAATTTAAACTAACTTTGTCTGGCACCATAATCTTATTGACATAATGAGGAAGTTTTAACAGCTTTTAACTCTTTACAAAGCCCAAGTCCGATCTTGCATGGAGTACTGCTGCCACCTTTGGGACGGCTCGGCGAAATACCAACTTGCTGCACTTGACTCGGTGGAACGCAGAGCCAAGAGAATAATAGGCGATAAAAAACTGGTGGCGTCCAAGCTGCACAGCCTGGCTCACCGCCGCAAGGTTGCTTGCCTATCGGTCTTCTATAGATTGTACTTCGGAGAGTGTGCTCATGAGCTGCATGAACTCATACCACCGTCACCTTTCTTCCATCGGACATCCAGACGCACGGCCGGCTACCATCCGTTCTTAGTTGATATACCCATAACCCGCACTAAGCGCTTCTCATCATCTTTTATAATGCGCACAGCTAAGGATTGGAATTCCCTGCCTGCGTCTTTATTTCCGAGTGCATATAACCTGACTCTCTTTAAGTCCAGAGTGAATAGGCATCTTCTGGGCAAGCTCGCTCTATCGTAGATCCCATCTATGCTCTAGAGCAAGATTGGGGTCAAGAGTAAGCCCATCTCAAATAAAAAAAAAAAAAGTTTGTGTATGTTTATTTTGGACAATTTAAATATCACATGAAATGCTCTGTTCCTCAGATAAGTGAACTACTACACTAACTAGTGGCTAGTGTTACAGAAATGACAGTAAGACCGGTTTTGCACTACATCCGATCCGAATCCGAGAAACACCGGTCCGGAGACGTAGTGCTATTTGTGTGAAGGTTCTCGGATTCGGAACGGGTTTAGTGCGTAAACGGTTAAGAGCGTTCATACAAATAGTACTAATTCTACTTCGGACCGACAGTTCTCAGATTCGGATTGGTAACGGATCGGATGCAGTGCGTAACCGCTCTAACACTAATGATAGATAGATATGTTTGTTTTTATATTTACTCAACCGGGAACTTAACCCAGGGGGCCTAGCGCGAAAGTGTATCGTTTGGTCGGTCGTATTAACCGATCAAATTAAAACATCCATTCCCCGTAGGCTTGACAATTTATGAACATTAGAATAGTTTGTAACGAGATTGCTACCTCAAAATACTCAACTCAAAAATAAGGTTCATGGTAGCAATCTCGTTACAAACTATTCTAATGTTAGTGACCATGAAAGTTTAAAACAATATAATTTATAAACAATTAAAAACAGTCGGGTTTTTTACACGGCTAGATTGAGTTGGTCATATTTTATCAAAGGATTGACACATGTGACTAGCCATCAATTTTTTTTAGGTTTATACGACCGAACGAACGATACACTTTCGCGTTAGGCCCCCTGGACCTCAGAGATTTTGACGTTAAGTCTATTTGTTGCTCATAATAATTATTAATCAGTCATCACAACCCATTAACTAATAAGGAAATTAGGATATTTGGCACACAGAAGATATTGGTCTAGCAGTTAACACAAGGGATAATATTATATGATAGATATTAATTCCTATTTGGCTTAAATCTGAATAAACGATGTCCCAGGTAAAAGCTAGTTTTATACTCGTATGGATGTGGTTATAATAAAAATACGCTAGACAATACATCGATTTGTTTAAATTAAAGCATTTTTATATGATAGCGTCGTTGAAAAATTCAATATTAATTAAATTTCCGTTAGCCGTTTTGGCCGGGTATGTTTTAGGCGTGTCCCCCGTGGGTACGTCTTAACGTTGCTATAGGTGTTACGCACACATAAACAAAAACGCGCCATCTTTGTTTTATTTTTATAAGTTTGTGTTTTCCCAAGCCATTCGAGTTTATTGGAAAAACTATAGTTTTGCCTTGACACGTGAAGGGTCTCTCAGTTGAGAAACAATGTTGATGTTTTAAGACAAAACTTTCTTCTGATGTCCTTTTAAATAGTAAAACTATATTTATTACATGTTACACTGAACAAGCAAAACCTCTTAGGAGATAATTCAGTTGCTCAAATAAAACTACTTTTGATATGGGATTACAATATTGAAGAATATAAAAAAAAACCTTACAAATGATATCACATGACGGATAATTTCGTATGAGACATCGATAATTTTTCACGATGTTCATCCGATAGAAAAAAAAAAAAATTATTTGTGCACCAAAATAAGTCCGTAACATTCTACTACTACTAGTCATATTTGAACGAAGAAACGTTGATCAGTAGAAAAATAGCAATAATGATAAATAAACTTCTTATTATTATTAACTATATATATTGTTATTTTATTTTTTCTTTCTTTAACTCTTCACCGCCTTCCCCTTTCGACTTTTTAAACTGTTCTCTACCTGAAGGTTGTCTGGAAGAGATCGCTTCTAGCGATAAGACCGCCTAAATTGTGTGCAATAAAGAGTATCTATCTATCTATATTATCTTACAATGTATCACTGTTATGTAGTTTCTTACATGTTTTTTTAAAAGATTTTGTATTATTTAATTAATTAGGTATGCTTCTAAATAATAATTCAATACTTGCCTTAAATATTTTAATACTTCACACCTCACTTCCCGTCTTCATTAAATTTAACTGTCCTCTACATAAAGGTTGTTTGAAAGAGATTGCTTTTTAGTAAAAAGGCTGCCTTATTTGCTTAGTGCGGTGAGAGATATAAGAATATTATTCTCGATTCTCACGGCTAGAAAAAAATATTGTCACCATTTATACTATGAGGAATATACTTATCTAATCGTAATTTTATTGGTCCAAAACCCCAAAAAAAATTTTAGTCCTTATTTATCATAGTTATATACATTAGCCAAGTTAGATTATTTAATTGTTAGCTTAGCAACCATTAAAGTACATACAAATATTCCAAATTAGATTTTTATCTGAAATTGATCGTGTAAAAAAACGAGTAAACGTTATTTTGCACGTTAAATTTATTTAACAAGGATTTAATTTCAAAGATAAATCCTAAATAACAAAACAGACAGAATCCGTAAATAACATACTGTTAACCATAGACTTGATATAACATAAAGCCGCGAATTCCCAATTGGATGCTTTAGCCAAATTGATGGCTGTTCAAATAATTTACAATACAATGAATACGAATAATGTTTAGAAAAAGTACCAATAGTACCCGTCGATCTTGCATTTGTAAAAACCGATTTATTTTCAAACAAAAAAACGTCAGTTTTAAAGATACAAAATGCATAAGAGTTTTTTTTAATGTTAAAATATTGGATGATTCTCATTTAATTTTAAAAAGTCATTATCATCAGCCTACACTAGTCCACTGCTGGACATAGGCCTCTTCAATAAAAAGTCATGTCAGGGTGGTAACCACGAACTCTTAAAACAATCTCAAATCTGTCAAACATTATCAAATCTGTCAAATTTCGTATGTAATGACGTACCAAAATTGACAGATTTGACAGCTTTGAGATTGTTTAAGAGTTCATGGTTACCCCGGAGTTTTCTCAAATGTCATAGTACTTTTAGTTATTAGATTGAAGTTTTTTCTTATGTCTAAAATTCATGAAATAATTACCGAAACAGTTTCGTTTACACCCTTTATTTAAACAGATAAAGAGTATAAATTTTCATAATAATGTGCAGGATTCAAATAAATTCTGAACGGGGCACCCAATATCATTCCCGTAGGTCGTAAATTAAACTGGAATTGGTATGAACATTACACAAAGGTTCGCGAACTGAGCGCAAAAGAATTATCTGGAATTGACGTATTTATTGCTATAGACTTTATAATTAAAGTTCAACTTGAATTTGTAAAGAATGAAGGTGTAAAAATAAAGCCGTCTGCGCAGGCTCTTAACACAGTTAATCGTTATAAACACTGTTCTCCAGTTTGAAAATACTCTTCTTATTCTAGCAAAGGAGTGTTTAAATTAAACGATTCTCCTTAAATTTTAAATTTATCCTTAAACCCGCGAATAAAAGTTACTCAATTATAAATCACATTTTAACAATGGGGATCGCTTTGCAGGGAATTATAGCCATCTTGCTGGCAAAACCCTCATTGACTTTTTGAATTATGAATCGTCTTAAACATTTTGAAGAATTATATCTTCACTTACATTGATCATTGAGGACTCGGTTGATGTAGTGGTACAGTGGATCGGCTTGACAATTTTCCTAAATAGAAAGTATCTGGTTCTGTTCTCAGTTGAAAAAGTTTTTTTTAAAGCATGCTGATAGATGCTACCAACTAACAAACGTCGAACTCTTTCTAAGTGATGTGTGGTATGCTGTGAGACGCCACGAGAACATTCATTGCCTGGCACCATAAAACTGAGACCATGATATTGGTGCTGTATCATTACTATCTTTTAATACATCGTCATCATCATCATCATCATTTCAGCCACAGGACATCCACTGCTGAACATATGCCACCCCTAGTGACTTCCAGATTGGCCGGTTGAAAGTGGCCTGCATCCAGCGGCTTCCTGCAACCTTTACCAGGTTGTCGATCCACCTTGTGGGTGGACGTCCCATGCTGCGCTTGCCAGTACGTGGCCTCCATTCTGGATCCTTTCTGCCCCAATCGGTCGTCAGTTCTACGAGCTATGTGCCCCGCCCACTGCCACTTTGTCTTTTAGTACAGGTTTTGCAAATCAGAAGATTAACATTACATTTTGTTTGTTACCTTTACATACGATAATGTATTATTTTTTTAATCCACTAGGAATATATATCTAAATACGTTCCTATAGCATTACATTACAAGCAACTGTACACAAAAGGGGGATCTTTCCAGTTTCCACACTATACCCATTTTGCTGAACCAATGAATGATCAAGCAATGTTTTTGTTTATATCAGTCAGATCTTCAACAAAATTCCGTGTGAAACATTATTAATATCGATTGCGCCATCCGAAAACAAACTCCTGAATAAATTAAACAAATCTGAAATCCGTTCAGGATATTCAAAAGGGAATTACAGAAATCAAAGCATTAATTTTGAATTAATAAAGTTATCAGGAAGTTATTTAGTTTGGAGGGAACGGAATGGAGTTATCATAATAGAGTTAACTGTAGTAAGTCCACCGAGCCACACAACTTCAGCTACACAACATAATTATTGACAGTCTCTATTTTTATAAACATAGGTATATTAAGAATAGCCATTTCCCTGATAATAAGCACCACAGATTTCAATCAAATGTGTTACAATACTACATGTTAAAATTCTGTTCTGCATTAATTATACGGATACGGTAACTCAATATACTTACCACAAAATAGAAAACCGGTGCTATAAGTAATTTGTGTACTTACTCTGCCTTAACTGATCTCTTGATATTGCTCGTCTTGAAAACAACGATGTGTATAATGTACTTACCTAATTAAAGTAATGCCTTTGAATCTACATCATTTATTTTTATTATTTGCTGTTTGAATACGTAGGATAAATATGAATAAAATAAATGTGGATTCATCTGATATTGAAATATTATAAGGCACTTACCTAATTGACTGGGTTTGTGCCTTTTAATCATTAAATTATATGTTGGTGGGTCGCAAATTGAGGTGTTATTTTACGCGTGAAATAAATGAAATTGTCATTTTGACTTGTATTAAAGTCAGGATTTTTTTTTAAATATCAGGATCTCGACATTTCAACTAACTTTACACAATCGACCTATTTACCTCCATACAGAGAAGACCTGATCTGATACTTGTCAAGCGATAATGTAATTGGTAAGAATATACTATCTTAATAGTTAAAATAGTGAGTTTGTAGACAATGGTACCGACGCGTGCAATAAAAGACAGCGAAAGAGGGTAGACCGATATGTTTGCCCTTAACAACTTACCCGCAAGATCTTCAGTTACTCCGTGATCATGGCGCTTGCAACAGTGCCGAAATATCGGGAACTCAAAAATAAGGTACATGGTAGCAATCCCGTAACAAACTATTCTAATATTAGGCTAATACCATATACCCAACACCCTGTATATTGTCGGTTCTCCGGCAAATACCTACTTTCTCTAGTACTAAAGTTAACCTACTGCTTACCGTTCTCTTTTTTAGGGTTCCGTAATCAAAAGGTAAAACGAGACCTTTATTACTATGATTCCGCTGTCCGTCTGTCTGTCTGTCCGTCTGTCACCAGGCTGTATCTCATAAACCGTGATTGATGGTTGAAAATTTCACACAACGATGTATTCCTGATACCGCTATAACAACAAATACTAATAAACAGAATAAAATAAATATTTAAGGGGGCTCCCATACAACAAAAGTGATTCTTTTACCGTTTTTATAGATAATGGTACGGAACCCTTCGTGCGCGAGTCCAACTCGCACTTGGCCGGTTTTTACTAAACGGTGGAACGTTGTAGCATTCCCTTACGCACTCGAGTCCGTACAGTGAATAATGTTTGCGTGTCTGTACTCAGTAAATCATCAGTCCGAAGTATTTGAAGCCCCTGAAGAGCTCGGACAATTTATTTGTGTGAAAATGTGTGTAATGTTTTGTGCACAATTTGAGTTATTTTCCAAAATTACAACAGTAGTAACCATATTCAAGTACTAATTGTATCTTTTCAAAAACCATTAATGACATAGCCAACCTTATAGGAGTGTATTTTAAAGCCTTAATTGATGTTGACACAGTTGAAACAAAATTATAAGAAACCATGTCGTTAAAATAAAATTTTATCTACTTATTTTTTTACTAAAGATTCTCCATTATTTGTAATTAATAATGATCAATTTTAGATTGCTTTGAAATTAATTAATATTTAGTCATTAACTTTCGTTTTGGGCTACGTAGAAATAAAGTTCCTATTGAATTATTATGGTATATAAAGTTCCTATTAAATTCTATTCTAAGTAGGTACACAATATATAAGGTCCGATTTTATTAGTGTACATCCTGTTAACCTGTGACTATAAAAAATGTAAACGTATCAGGTAATTATTTTCTAGGAGGTGGTTCTACTGCTCAAATAAAACAACTTTTTGTATGATACCAACTTCGAAATCGTAAATTTTTTTCATATCTTTCTACAAACTGATATCAGCTGGTCTGCCGTTTTGTATGGGAAAATGTTTTTTTTGTTTTGCGATTTTGAAATTGGTCCCATAGAAAAAATTGTTCTATTTAAGCAGTAGAACCATCCCCTAGAAAAGAGTTTTCTGATGAGTTTACACCTTATATAGGTGAAAAGCTAAAAAGTTAAATATTAACAACATTGACTTTATAATTCATAAACTCGTCCTATCGTTTATATTATTTTATATTTTTATTTTTAACTTTTTTAGTTTTTATGATAGACATATGAAAGTTGGATTTTACGATTGCTTTTCCCCTATATAGTCACAGGGTAACAGGATGTACACTAATATATAGTATTATATCTATAGTAGGTACTTATTAAGCATAAAAGCTACCATCGTAACTATAACGATCGATACACATAACATTCCCTGACATTTGTTACAGCCGACTTCACCTTTGAACGATATTACACTTGAATACACGTTCAACTGACAGTACACCTTTCCGTCATAACCATAGACTTAGGATTCGCTACGCTCTTAAAGACTGACAAAGCGTGGAAAAGAGACATCATATCCTTGCGGGCACCCTACAAGATAGAAAAAGACAGACATTATGTGACACAAAAAATATATATAACTGACTATAAATGATTTCAATTTTAAACGTCAAAATTAATTTTATTAAAATATACAAAATTGCAAACGGAAAACTTATTTAAATATTTCTGTAGACATGGGGTGCTGTTCAATTATAAATTGTGATGTGATAAGAACATATAACCCAAATAAATACACATTTCACAGGTAAATACATTTTTTGATGAAAATATTTTGAAACAAATTTGTGTCTAATTCGTAATTATAATCGACAAAGAACTTGGATTTTACAGAAGAATATGAACTTTGTTTGGTGTGTGTTTGTGTATTTCGTAGTTAAAGACATAATTACAATAAATATTAGGTAAAATAGTAAATTGTATGTCTACACTAGGGATTGAACTAGCGGTGACGTCATAAGTATCGATAAAATATCGACAGCCATTTGTGGGTATAGAAGATTAGTAGCAATTACTAAAAAAATATTTATCATGTTTGTTTACAAAAAAAACACTCCAATACTGTTTTTTGTGATTACATTATGAGATTTAAGTTTTATTTTTGGGCATCTAAAATATAACTTGGAAATATATATATTTTTTTTTTGATTGTTTTATTTATGTTTAAATATGCCTTACATAGTTTACAATTTTAAAATAATAATTTTTTTGCTTGATTTTATTATAAGTTTTAATTTTCAATCCAAGTGACAATTTATATAACATTTAAATTAACTTGAAATTAACCTGTTTTAACTCTATTGTTCGTCGGTTTTACATTATGTCGTTCTGTGTCAATAGAGTTAGGAATGAAACACAGGTGTCAGTTAAATAAAATAAAAGTATTTCAAGAATTGTGACATCAAGTATGTTTTAATTTATTTAGAGGATATTAAATAATTTTGACATCATATTATGGTAAGAAAATAAGGAACAAAATTTAAAAAAAACAGAAAAGTAACAATATTTTCTCGTCAAAAACAAAATTAATAAAGATATATTTAAAAAAAATATTACAAATAAACAAAAACAAAATTAATCAATTAATCAGAATACCTACTTAAAAATAAATACATACTTTATGTCACGATTATTGAAGTGCATTTATTTCATTTGATTGACACCTTTGTTTGATGCCCAACTCTATGAACATACACCACCTACTGTAAGTAGTATAATATTAACTCTATGATTATAAGGAATATGTTGAAATGAAATTATGATATGAAATTGTTTTAAATAGGTTACATATTTAATATTAATAATAATAATAATAAATTCATAAATATGTATCAATATTCATATATATCAATATTTGAGCAGACAACCTGGTAAAGGTTGCAGGACGACGCTGGATGCAGGTTGCTTCCAACCGGCCGATCTGGGAGTCACTGGGGGAGGCCTATGTTCAGCAGTGGACGTCCTGTGGCTGAAATGACGATGATGATGATGACATATGTAAAACGACCGTTTTCTTATTTTCCATGATATAAACTTGTTCACAATATTCAATTACTCATTTTTCGATTTAATGCGAGTGAACTTGTTTTTCAGATTTCTCAGTTTCCAGACTGTGAAGTTTGCATAACAAAAATATGACCTTTTTCGACCATATCTTAACTTTACACATACAAGCCCAGAAAGCCCCGTATCCTTTCCGTGATACTGATTTTCACCTCTTTTTTGTTTAAAGATGAAGTTTAACTTTAGGTGCTTCAAGGTCCGCGGCGATTGTGACTTGTGCCAAATCAATTTGATGCCGGTTGCAATTTATCGATAAAAAATTTGTGGCTTGAACAACACTACTACACACACACATACGTGTCACATTTTTTGTATCATTTGCAATGAGCCTTTGTCTATCTTGTACATTCTATATCTATGGTCATAACATTTGAATGACACTGAATATCAGAGCAGTCACTGGGAAATACTCGTAATAACCGGAAAATTCCGAATCTGTTACACTGGGAATAATGCAGTAGCTTTAGAAATTAAACGGGTAAATCAGAGTCAGACTGGCGCAACGAGGTTTTTTTTTCTTTTATTATTTTTGGGTTACACATAATTTTTTTAGCATGTGATGATTGTAAGCGGTATTTGTTATAAATTAGATATTATTAAGTGTTTGAATAATAAGGAAATTACGTCTGGTATTGTACCTGTGTAATAATATCGTAATAAAAATAAAAACCTGTCAAGTGCGAGACGAACTCTAGAACAGTCGTTTGTAGGTATAAATATTATAATATGTTAATAAATAGTTCGTCAATAATGGAAACCAAAACTATTCCCAATATCATTTAATCGCATCGACTTAGAAGAAAGGTTTCTTACAGGTCAAAGATAATGCAGACCTGAGTACCTATATAGTATATAAACCCTCTCCTAATTGCCGCGGTCTAGGGCCCATAATGGGTATCGTTTCATTTTGGCCAAATTATTTTTTGCTAAATTTCACTTCCCAAAAAACATATCACCGATGTTTCATTTCCCAAATTAATCTTTAGCAAATATACATTTCGCACTTTATTCACTTGGTCAAATAATCATTTGGCAAAATTTTTGTTTGTCAATTTTCATTAAGGCAAATTTTAACATAGCAAATGTTTTATTTTAGCAAATATTATATCCCAAAAATTTGATTGGTCAAATTGCCATGTATACACAGAAACGAACTGCTGCCAGAAAAGTTGCATGGTTGTTGACTAAATGCATAGATTAGGTGATATTATTACTTACTTAATCTACCAAAACTTACTTTACAAAGAGTGTTCAGACTGTAAAATGAACTAAAAAAATAAAATAAAAAAGGATTTCGTTTTGAGTGACGGAGCCTTAAAAATGAAAATTCAGCTACAAAAAGTCTTTGAACTACTAAAGTTCCAACGATTTCATACTCATCTGTACCTACTAACAGAAGCCTCTTACGTTGGCCTTGAACTGCTTTTCGTTCTCGTTACTAAAAATAAAACACGATCTCGACATTCAGCGGGTTCATGAATTCGTAGTCTTTGCATTTCGAGAAAATCAAGTGCTCTCAAGTGACCTTCATCACGAAACAGGAGCCTGACCCTGAACTCTAAACAGTACCAATGCAATGCTATTTTACGTCAAACTCTGTACAAAAAAAACAAAAAAACGTTGGAATAATGCTTGTACTATTTTAATTCGTTAAATCACAAAGGGACGCATGATGAAATTTGGCTTTATGGTTAGAGTTAAAAACAGATTGGCGAAAATTGGTTAAATACAAAACTTACCTTACATTATTTTTTTATTTTATCCACCATTTACGTTCGCAACTTCTTACATTGAAAACTACACAACGATTAGTTCTTTCAAAACTCAAAAAACCAATTGGGCAAAATATCTGTAAGATTGTTAGCTCCAAACCTAACAAAAACACCCATCGCAAATTTATGACGACGCAAAAATACACCAACCCTGGAGCGCTGCTTCTCCCAATTTTTAATTTAACACAAAACACGCCCAAAAATTGAATTCTGTATCATTTACCATGTTTCTACTGCAATAACCGCTCGTATCGGCCAAAAAATCGTTGGAACTCACCCAAGTATGGCCAGGACCGAAATAATTGACACTCAACAATTTATGGAGCTTAAAAGAAATGGCACGCACGGCAGAGTCAAAAATAAAAAGAGTGGATATTACGGTGTTGCCAAGTTAAAGGAAACGTATAAAAATAAATGTTTAAGGGCGAATAACTTAGTTACTTTTGATGTAAAATAAATAATTTATTTTTATTTTAACCGAACCAATCTTTCGTCAAAAAATCATTCAGGTTTTTTTTTTAATTGTCAGACGTTGTAAGTTAAGTCCTTTTTGTTTTGGTTAATACAGCTTTTGATTCAGTAAAAGAAACGTAATGCTATGGAAAAATACACTATCATCCTTTCAGTTTAATTGAAAAATAACATAACAGTAAAAGCAGTTAAGTAATTGCGTATTGGTTAACGAAGCACATGAGTAACTGTTTAGCTAGGCATCAATGATATTAATGTTCAGTGTTTCTCTGTTCCTTAGAAATGTGATTGGATACATATAGTTTCATTAATTATTAGTGTAATGAAATATGTTTCCTTACAAAATGTTTAACCATAAAGTAAGTATCATTAGAGGCCTTATTTTATGGTGGCTGTCATCTACGTTACATAAAGTCGTTAAACCATGAATGGACCGTGTAATGTGGGATACTCTCAGAAACACAAAAGATAGACACCGCAAATTTAGGATGGACATGTACAGTGAGGAAGGCCCAGAGTCTTTAAGGTTATTTGCTTAGTTTGGTTGACTGGATATTGGAGTTACTATAATTCCAAAATTTTGCAACAATGACCGTTCGTGGAAGACAGCTTCACTGTCGCAGGATGCAATGTTACTGAGATGATTTCACAAACGCCATTTATTTTGGCCTTTATACGCACACAGTTTTTGCGACTTTTTCAGTTCCAGTGGCGTTTTTAGTTTTTGATGGCTGATGCTTCAAGCCATATTTCCTTTGGATCAAAGCGCTTATACTTACTACATGGCTGCAGGCCACGTTGCAGACAACGGTTGTCTTTTACAAAAATGTATGTAAAAATTGTCCAGGAAGCCGCATAAGACAAAGAGAAGTTAAACAGATTTAAAGTACTACCACTGTCACTTGAATAGCCAAGAAAGAAGTAAAAATAAGTTCTTAAAATACTGCTTTATAATTTCTTTGTAAAATAAGTCCGAGGTTTTTTAATTTAAATCGTCCAGTAACTATTTCGTAATTGACTTAATGAAGTTTGTATATGTATAAAATTGTGGTTACTACTTAACTTGAAAATAAGCTTTCAATAATCTTAACAAAACTATTCTCGTTTTCCTGCCTAAGGACCTTTTATAAAAGATGTCATAAAAAGAACTTTTCTTAAAAAGAAACAAATTCATCGCTTAAACAAAAAGTAGGTACTTTTACATACAGAGCAGCTCTTTAACTGTACTGCCATGCCAAAAAAAAAAGGTATGAAAATACCAGCAGTAATTATTTTAACCACCCAAAATATTCGTAAAATCGATATTAAATATTCCAATCTTCCGCCAAAAAAAATTGGGGACATTTTTTTAACACAGTGAAAAAGTTCATGAATAAAAGTCCGTGTGTAAAAAGCAAACAACAAATAAGTATAATGATGTTACGTCTGTTTGCAAACCACGGTTTGTCAAGAATACTCGTCAAAAAGAAAAAAAAAAATTCCTTAATTATTCCAAATTCACGAAATCTGCCTTAAAGCATCACGATAATTGTTAACCTTTGTTTGACATTAATATTACATTAGTAAATAGAGTGCATATTTAAACCCCAGGGCCATAACCATGAACTCTTAAAACAATCTCAAAGTTGTCAAATCTGTCAATTTTGGTACGTCATTTCATACAAAATTTGACAGAAATGATAATGTTTGACAGATTTGTGATTGTTTTAACAGTTCATGGTTAGGGCCCAGAACTCACTCACTCACTCAAAACAAAAACAAACTTAAAACAAATATTTTTTTAATATTATATTGACGTGTTTATATTTAAAAAAAAAAAAAACATCTCACATCGATGTTCTTTTCACATTGATGGAACAAAACCACAGGTCTGATATAAATGACTTGTTCTAGCAAGCCATTATTTACAATTAAGCAAGTCACGTTATATAATGTGGTAGAAAACGCAGCGTAACGGTCTGAAACTACCTAAGAAACACGCGTTATCCAACGCTGGTACATTATACAGCATGTTTTAAATTGATTTTCATAGTAGTAAACGCGTTGATTTTAACACAAAATTCAGGTAGAAAATTCATAATACCTTCTATGCTTTAGTTTGTAAAAATGAAAATACACAGAGTATTAGCTAGCAACTTTAAAAGTGAAAGATTGTAATATGTTAGTTACTTAATCCATTTCATTCCGTTTTAGCGTTTTTCTGTGGGGTGATAACTCATTCTTTTTTTTGCAGTCTACACAGACGAAGTCGTGGCTCAAAGCTAGTTTAATTGTATAAACCCAGAGTAACTATAGGTACATGCGCTAGACAACAAACCAATTGGCATAATATGTTCAAATAAAGAATTAAAATAGGCGTTTTCCAGCATATCATCATCATCATCATGTCAGCATATTGCAGTCGAGTTGCTTGACGTAAGCCTCTCCTAAAGAGCACGCTTTTTTCATCCAGCCACTGCCAGCCATCTTTCTAAGGTCGTCGGACCATAGAGCGGGGGGCATCCTATACTACGTTTGCCAAGGCGTTGTCTCCACTCAAGAACTCGTTTAATCTTTAAGATGTGTGCGCGGGCCATTGTTATATCAATTGTTGTCTTAATTTCCGAGCATACAGGTAAATGAATATAATGATAGTCTTCCAGTACACTTAGACAATAATTAAGAAAAATTGTTTTTTTGAATTCACTTGAACAAAGAATCAAACCTGGACCCTTTTTTCGAGGTGAATCACAGCGTCTTTAAACAAATCACGTCTTATAAGATTTTTTGTTCTAGGCTTTTATAGTTCCTATACCTACGCTTCATCATGAATTCTAGATAAACCATGATTAGTTACTACATTGTAAACAATTTAATTTAAAAGCAATATCTATTAATTTTGCACTGCAAAAGGCAAAAATCACTTTTATTTGCATGTTACGCGAAATTAATCATTTTGCAACAAATTAAAGTATTTATCAATATTGGTAATTGATTATTCTTGATTCGTATTAATTAAATTATTCGATGTAATTGGGGAACTGACCGTATAGGATAATTGAAATTCATAACGATGTTATTTTAAATAACGGCTTCTTTCTGATCAAATATAGGTTTTTATAGGTTGTTTCAATGAATAATGAAAAAGAAACGCATTGATTAGGACAAACAATATTTTCCTAATATAATAAACAGCACTATAGCTTAACACCTAATATAAACCAGGGTAGAATAAGACATTTTACCTGTATGCAAGAAACCAAAGAAGCTAGATCGATTTCTTCTGCTTTTTCTTATTCCAAGTTATAATGTGACAAGACAGTTATTTCATTTGAAGGGATTACCATCAGACCTCAGTAAATCTAAGACAGGAAAACCAGACCATTTTAAGACTACTTTAGTGCCACTTTAAGGTACCTTCACACTAGCGTCTTTCGAGCGTCCGATCAGTGTTGACGCAACGTTTGCGCATCGGCATTTACCTAATCATCATCATCATCATCACCAGCCTATATCAGTCCACTGCTGGACACAGGCCTCTCCAAAAGGAGGATTTTGCCATAATCGCCACGCTTGGCAGTCGGGTTGGCGATCGCAGTTTGGCCAATGGTGGAGAGGAGACGCTGCTGCCCATCTTCTTATGGCGGTTCTCCTGTAGTCGCCTCTTACGACACCCATAGGAAGAGAAGGGGTGGTGCAATTCTTTTAAAGTGCCGGCAACACACGGCACCTTTACCTAATATAAGATCTGATTGGACTCTGCCACAACGTCGATGCTTAAAAAACGCTAGTGTGGCTGAGGCCTTATTATGTAGGTTTCCTCAAGATGTTTTCCTAATCGCCGAGCAAGTAGAATAAATCCGTAAACTAGTATTTCACGAAATATATATTCCGAAAAATCCTTAAGATCGTGCTGTAGGATGCAAACTTAGGGTCCACAGATGTAAAACGAAACGCTGATTCGTCGACCACTAAGTTACACTGCTCAAACAACTACACAAGCATATCTTAATATATAAAACAAAGTCGTGTTTGTTTCAACACTGATAACTCGAGACTGGCTGGACCGTTTTTCATGGTTTATAGTTATTTGGATTTGTCTCCGCCCCGAATAGCAGAATAAATAATAAAAACATTGGTAAAGCGAACGTAAAAAAAATTCGCGGCGGTATGAAGTTCGTCGGGACAGCTTGTAGTAAATGAAAGTTTTATTAGATCATCAAATGGTTATTTCCCAACATTTCACAAAGCCGGAATATGTACCTTTAATCTAACCGAGGCATTACGGCAATCTCAGCTTCTACCGTGCGTTAAAGACGCAATTACTTGCCCATCGCACCCTCCGCAATCTCATCCACTTTCGCTCATATTACATTTGAACGGTTTCATCTCGGGTTTTAGACTTATCGCTTCTCAAATTGTTTTTTTTTTACATCAAGGAATATATTAAAAGTCGTTTTAAACGGTAAAGTCGAACGATATAAAGTTTAACCTTTCGTCACACCTTTGTTAAAAGTCTGTATATGTTTGGTAGGTGAATTTTGTAAACAATCTTCGTATATTTTTGTGTACAAAGATGTGCAAAATTAAAAAAATGTTACAATAAAAAGATTTTTGTTTAAATTATTAATAACTTTAGGTTTTTTTTTGTATCTAAATTAATTTTTAATGTAAAAAAGATAATTTTGTTAACAACATTCGCCAAGCCAAGAAATACGGCAGGTTTACTATCCTGTGCGCATCATAACAAACTATCTTTGTAGTCAGGAATGCGAACTACTAAACGACGATGGTCATCATGGTACAGTGTCGAGCATAAATATATATATATACATTTTCATAGTACTTTAAGCCTTATTGCGTCGAAATAAGATACAAAGTGTTGGAATTTCTTTGCTCGTGACTATACGTGCAAAATGTAGTGGTACACGATAGAATAATTTCTAGCTGCTAATAGCGAATTTTAGATGAAGATTTCGTCAGGTCAGCTAAAGTCTCGGTAGCGTAGTTGGAAAAGCACTCGCCCGGTATGCGCTAGTTCTGGGCATCTGAGGCGGTCCATTTTTTTAAAGTATTATAAAATCTCAAATAAACCTAGCATGGTAATTGCTAAGAAACCAAATTTATATTAGACATTATCATCATCATCATCATAATTTCAGCCATAAGTCCTCCACTGCTGAACATAGGCCTTCTGCAGTGACTTCCAGATTGGCTGATTGGAAGCGACCTGCATCCAGCGGCTTCCTGCAACTTTTACCAAGTTGTCTGTCCACCTTGTGGGTGGACGTCCCACGCTTCGCTTGCCGGTGCATGGCCTCCATTTCAGAAACTTTCTGCCCCATTGGCCGTCAGTTCTACGTGCTAATAATATTGCCTCTAAATGAGTAAGGGAGTGCAAAAGATAGGTGACGAGGTGTATCCTTACAAGAAATATTTTTTATTTAAAAAAATACATCAAGTCCTGCCTTCAGTTAAATTAGATAATAAAAAAAAAACTATTTTATATAACAGTTTTGCATCACATACAGGAGCTATTACTCAATTCGTTTTATTTATTCACATTATTTATTTGTAGCCTTAGTACATACTTAGTTAGAAAACAAATTGAGTACCTAGCGAGATTAAAACGTAAACAATAAACTTACCTTAGGTATTATATCAAGGGTTTCATGTTAAGATGTTTAAATTGATATTCTGGAGGTCATGAAGCCTAGGATAAGCCTTCACTAAATGCATTTATGTTACGTCTTTGACTACTTAAATGAGGTGGATTTTTGAGAAGTTGAAACAAAATCCCGCACGCACCATTATCTATAAACACCGGCCAAGTGCGAGTCGGACTCGCGCACGAAGGGTCCGTACCATTATCTATAAAAAACGGAAAAAAACACGTTTGTTGTTTAGGAGGGCCGTTTAATTTTTAAATTTTTCTGTTTTTTGGTATTTTTTGTTATAGCGGCAACAGAAATACATCATCTGTGAAAATTCCAACTCTCTGACTATCACGGTTAATGAAATACAGCCTGGTGACAGACGGACAGGCGGACAGGCGGACAGGCGGACAGGCGGACAGGCGGACAGGCGGACAGGCGGACAGGCGGACAGACGGACAGACAGACAGACAGACAGACAGATAGATAGACGGACAGCAGAGCCTTAGTAATAGGGTCCCATTTTACCCTTTGGGTACGGAACCCTAAAAAGTGTTTTATTTTAGTAATAACGTTGAACAAGGTTACTTACGATTTGTTACTTATGTTCTCATAATCTCTCTTGGCTACTACCTACGTATATTTAATCAAAAACGGATAAGCATTTTTATATAGAAACACAGAAGAAAAGATTTTCTCTGTAGTTTTTAGGTTTTGTTAACGTGACTTTTAAGATTATTATTTATTGATCATTAGATTTTATGCATTTGATATAATCCTTATTTAATGATGTTTCTGTAACGTAAGATTGGTAAGCCGTAATAGTATCACGTCGTCAACGAAAACCATTTGATCCTCAATATTTCACTTCAATTTGAACCGGGCGGCCTCAAGACAAAAGTCAATGTAATCTTCCAAAGATTATTCCCTGGAATGCCGCGAAATGGAAAAAGAATTCGTTTTTATATGAGAACAGTTGTGTCTAAAATCGGCCGGCCCATTACCCTGGATTAGGGGGCGCATCAGGCTTGGGATACAAGATAAGTGATAATTTATTGGCGTGGTTCATGTAATGCCTAACGATATACGTTTTGGTGTTTTAAAAATGGCGAATGCGTGTGAGGGTTGAAGAGTGCGATAAGAATGTTTTTCTAAGCGTTTCTTAACATTTAGTTAACTTAGAAACAACATAAAAATATACCTACCTCTTTTTTGTGCTTAGGATTCTTCTTCTTTGTCGGTATTACTCTTGACAGAGTGTCATCACCTCAGGTGTTGGTGGCAAGCTTCACAACACGCTGCCACTCCTCTCTGATGGCTACCTTCCTCGTGCATTCATGTAGTGATGATGAGCCATTTACTGGCGATTTCATCTGGTCAGTCCACCTCATAGGCGATCTTTCTCGTGGCCTGGTACCCTCAACCTTTCCCTGGACCACAAGTCGTTCAATAGCTACCTCTTCTCGGCGGCTTACGTGACCAAGAAAAGGTCAGAATACGAGACTGTACCAAAGATGATAACTGCTTAATACCTCGAAGCAGACTCGTTGGTACGGAATTCAGTCAACGATACTTCGAGCATTCTCTTCCAGCACCAAATCTACGATTATTTATGAGATCAAATCAGAAATGAGGATATCCGTGAACGAACAAAAGTCGCTGACATAGCCCGACGGATTAGCCAGCTAAAGTGGCTATGGGCGGGGCACATAGCACGTAGAACTGACGGCCGATGGGGCAGAAAGGTTCTGGAATGGAGGCCGCGTACCGGCAAGCGCAGCGTGGGACGTCCACCCACAAGGTAGGCAGACGACATTGTAAAAGTCGCAGGACGACGCTGTGACGACACAAAAATCAAATCAAATCCTAATTGTTTTACTGACCTCCTAGTTCTGATTTAATTTGAAAATTTTACGACAAACTTTAAGTTACTAAAGCTCTAAACTGTCGATTTGTCTGTTCATTGTGTCTACGACGTGAAGTTAGTTTTGCTCATTTGACATTTTAATTCATTATGTAGTCCAGTGATATTGACTATCTTAGACTCACTGTTAGCACTTTCATACACCTTATCGTACGCGCCCTCATTTGAATATAATCAAGCTAACCTTGACGGTATGGGTAGGATCCTCACTAGTCAACCTGATTTCCAAAGTAGTGACTTTGAAAACGAATGTACAGTCAACAGCACATCAAGTAACTACAAACTGTCAAATTTCTCCAATGAATAGTAAACTCTATTGCTTGAAAATTAAGTTGAAAATCGATTGAAGAAATTTGACAGTTTTGGATACTATGACGTGCTGTTGTCTGTACAAGAATACATCTCACGGTCTTATGCTTATCTCATTTATTGAGTGCCAGCTCTTATTCGAACATAATTTGACCAAGAAGCAGAATATATTGTTTTAACTTTCATGGTCACTAACATATCGGGAACTCAAAAATAAGGTATGGTAGCAATCTCGTAACAAACTATTCTAAGAAGCAGAATGGTATGTACAGTGATATTCGTGCCTCCAACAAAAAGGGCCAAAGGCATCTTCCAACAGAGACGATCTAATTGTATTGAATAGACCCTTGACATTATTTCTGACAAAAATAGCCTTGATTAGTATCAAACGGTGCCGGTACATAATAGATCTACCATATTTACTACAACCCCTTGAAGAACCTTGTACTAGATTTGAATAATGGGCTATTGGCGATGACCCAATTGCATGGTGAGTCGCCTAAAACGCAAAGGGTCTTTCAGGTCAGCTCAGAAAACGCACTTTTCTATACTTTAAGTGTACTAGGACAGAAACCTAGCATAATCAATTGAGTGGTACGTCGTAATACAAATAATATCATTCCTTACTTGACTATGATCAGTATATTGTGTTTTCTAGGGTATATTTACAAGTAAATGCTCGATAATGGGGTTTCCAAAATATATTTAAATTAAGAAAATATTCTTAAAATATTTTACGCAAGCAGAGCCTTATGTAAAAGACAAGTATTGAGTTAACTGAAAGCTAAGTGTTCCGCTTCATAAGACTCGCTTGTAATTGTTTACTTACAAATAACATACGCAATTAATTACTTAACATAATGTTTATCTTAAGCTTCAAAGGACAAAGGAGATAAATCTTACGATTTAGCCATAAGAGAGGATGACACAGTAGGAGCGCTTTCAAATTAGGGCGTGAAAACAGTTACGCAATTTACGGCTCTATGTTTTCTTCAAATTAAATATAATGATGAATGCTGCAATGGTGACTCACAAGTGGTGCTACATCAACGCTTTTGGATATCGTATGAAAATTAGAACTCTTTAACAAAATAGAGTCTCTGTTTGTCCTACTGCTTATTAAATGTGATACGCACTGTCACTTTAACACTAAAGTCACTCATTGACAATAGAAATTTGAACAATTGAGGCTTTGTTTGTTTGTATCGATCAGGTTATATTAAGAGCGAGTTTACTTGCAGTTTATAGATTCGACCCCCTGAACATTTCACTAACTTTTAGTTTTATGCGAATTTCGGTACTTTTGTAATGTCTACTTTTTTGCAGCTGGACATCGTTGGAGACTTTTCTCATTTCATTTAAAATGTTCTTCTGAATATTGCTACAAATTTTCAGCTCTATAAGAATTTTGGTAATTTTGTATGTACCGTGACCGGACTACTAAAATTAGATGGCAAAAAAAAATTAACTAGCCAGCATCCTCGTCTCTTGACTTGACTTATAATCATGTTTTTACTTTTATATGTGTGGTTTTTAGTTATTATAATTATACTTTTTAATATAAATCTGATGAAGGTCGCGGGAAGCCGCTGGATGCGGGTGGCACAAGACCGATCTTTGTGGAAATCCTTGGGGGAGGCCTATGTCCAGCAGTGGACGGCTTTCGGATGATGGATAGATGGATGGAATATAAATAAATAAAAAAATCTGTGAGCCGAGTCACCAAAAATGTTATCTAGTTTTAATACGCTTGTTAAATTTAAGCAAGCCTACCAACTATTCGTATCTATATTGTGGTCTAACTGTATCTATGGATTTCATGCATATGGGGTAGAGAGACTGACAATATGCGGGTGGATGAAATATGGAACGCTCGTGTTAGGGGTGGGTAATTGAAGGTCATGACGTCATGGATTATACCTGATTACTTATGAAGAAAAGGCTGAGACGAGAGACGAGGAGGGCAAGATTGCCAAGACAAATCTGACGACAGACAAAATTAGCGATATTGATTCGCTCTCCGGTATAGAAAGACAAGTTGATGTTTCGAATAAAAGAGCAAACATTTGTGAGATAAGCTAAAAAAAAACTCAATTGTCACTGACACCTGTCAGTGAAAGTTATGGCTAAGAATGTCCGCCATCTGCCATTTTTAACTTCAAGCCAATTTCGTTTACCAACCAAAAGTTCTTTTAAATATTTTTATTTGTTAATATTAGTAAGTTTATGCACGAAATCCCAAATATAATTAATATTTAATCCGTATGTACATTTATATCCAACATTTAACTGTGCCTTTGTTACACAATTATGTCTGAACAGAAAAACTAATCCCTGACCATTATAAAGCTTTAAACGTACACAGAACAAATGTCGCAAACAAAATACCGTCAAAGGACCGAAAGATTGCGGGTTAAGCCCAGGCTTTGGGTCCAGCCCGGGGGTCATTCGGACCCCCTTTTGATGTGACAAGTGAAATGTCACATTTGCCGGCCAACCCCCTAATTTGTTTGGTAATTATAAGTATTGTAAAATAAAATAGTGGGCGCGTCAGCGTGAAGGTTAATAAACCATTTGACGGATCGATAGGTGTAGTGGCTTCATAGCGCGCATACCCTAAGACATACCCTATAGTCAATAGTCTATAGAAATGTCAGCTTTTTTGTTCCTTAATTTTTTCCGCTATTTTATCTAAATTACAGTGCTAATCTAGAGGCACGCTAGTGCCCCTACCAAGATGAGCCAGGTGAAGCGCAAAGGCAATACCTTCTTTTTCTTGAAGCGCTTTGGAGTTTTTTTAATCCATATAACTTGGGATTAGATTATACCTACCAGATGAATAAAATTGTCTGGATAGGATTCAATGACTTCTGCACTTAACAAGGAACGTTTTGCAGTAAAGCTGAACTTTACTAGTTGGAGAGGCACTCATAGAAGAAGAAGAAGAAGAAGTAGAAAATGTCATTAGTAGATTTATTTAAACATTTACTGTTTCAATTGCATAACTTACGTACTTTAAATTTTATTGATATCTAAGTAAATCCCGATCTCGTCACTGACTCGCTAAAATTCTAAGGGTACTTCGACTTTTGCTACCATCACATGGGGGTAAGGTGAAAAAAATATTCACTGTTTATTACTTTTTTGTTATAAAAAGTTTTTGTAGTAACGAAACTGCCAAGCTACACATTTTGACTAACGTGTTGAGTTTGTGAAGTTAGTGCTTGTAAAGTAAGGTTGTGTAGAGTTAGAAGTTTTCCTAAGAATGAGATGTGATAGTTTTTTGACAGTGCGAGCCATTTAATCTCGTCTTGGAAAAAAAATACATAAAAAATATTTGGTAGGTTTTTAACTTCGTGACTAACAATTGGTGTTTTTTCTGGCACTTTTTTATTATTATAGTAATAGCACTCTTTATGGCGTGATATAAACGCGCCCTGGTGTTTTAGTTACAAAAAACGAAAATTTTGTTTGTATAGACAGCATTGAAAAAGAAATAAAGGCGTGAATTACCCCAGCACGTGTATTGAAAAACTATGCTATGTATTTTCTTGGCTCGTGACAACGAGGGCTAAAATAACGGCGGCCTTTGGGAAATCGAAGTACCACGTGTTTTGCCATAGTTGAAGTGTAGATTAAAACTACCCGTTTTAATAGAGTTTGTTAGTGGTAGAGAGTGAGTTTCTATGTTAGACTCTACTTTTCTTTTTGTTCTGTTTACTTTTACTCCAAAAACTACCACATAATTAAGGACATTTTTACTAAAATTAATATTAATTTATGTTAGGAGATTAAAACAAATTAACTTACATTATGGTCGACCGTAATACATTGACGACCTTCGTAGCCGAGAGGCGAATATAAGACTTAGCGTCGCCATTTCTGAGGTCCCTGGTTCGATTCCCGGTATTCAATATTGTCCCGGGTCTGGTTATTGTGGCACCCTCGTTTTCTGCACCTGCTTTCTGTAATCCAAGTTCTTTGAGCTAGTTACCATAGGATATGAACAATATATTATTGATGTTGTCCAATATTTATAGAAACTTACATATCTACTATACTAGTATATTCACGGTATGAGTCTATTGACTTTTACTATTAACTAACTAACTTACTAGTCATTGAAAAGTTTCAGCATCCTTCTCCTTAAATAACAGACACAAAAAGATTAAAATCGATACAACATTAAAACTAGGTCAAACTCGACTGCTGAAATTTTAAAACATAGCTCATTAGAAATTACAAGACGATAATTTGTGTGGTAAAAAACAAAAGACGAGAAAACAGTACAAAGTCATGTTCGCTAATGTTATTTTAGTTAAGTTTTGAACGGTCTAACCAAACAAGCTAGCTTGTATTAATTATAACTTTTGCCATCATGGCCTGTTGTAGTAATATTCTATTTTTAACCCAGGAAAAAGCTAGAAAGAGGAAAAATAACGAATTTTTTTTACATTTATTTTTAGAATTTCATAGAAAACGTAAACAACGCTAAAAATTGAAACTTCATGTACGTAAATAAAAATATTAGCGTAAGAGGTTTCGGTTTCTATAAAAAAAAAACAGGCAAATTCTTTTTACAGACAGTTTTAGAAGTCGTATACACAAAATTCATAGCCTAGCCTTCGTTATCTAATTGTAATAAATAAAGAGATCTTTTAAAGCCACCTCCGCCTTTGCAAACTAGCTAAGTAGATGACAAATATTTTTATTAAAAACTATCCTTACAAAGTTATTTTTCTTTAACTGAGTTTACAATTTGATACATACTTTGTATTCTTCAAAATATTCTTGACGCCGTTTTGTATCTTCACATCTCAATTAAAATAGAAAACTTCTAGATGTTTTTCTTTGCTGAAAACGCAATATATGTTTTTTCTTGCATTCCTTAATGGTCATACTATTGCGAACATCCACTTGAGCCCATAATCTATTGCCGGGAAAGCAAAAACCAGAGCGTTATGGGAAGTCGACGTCCGAGGTCGTAAATCAAACGATATCTTTGAATGGAAGGAATGGTGGTCTTGTTTTATTATATTCTGGATTTTGTTAGGGATTTGTTTTCGTGTTTAAAAGCCGAAAGTTTTATCTTCTAAAGAATCGAAAGGAAACAACTCCAACTAGATTGAACCTTTCCTTAAATATAATTTTAGAAATTCCATTATTAGATTACAATGACGTGCCCAAGATTTAAATATGATAAAGCTCAGGAATATTAGTCTTTTAGCCACGGTAACGAAATAATGTTTATTAATAAATAAACCAAATATAATAGACCGATGAAACATGTATACGCAATGCTTAAAAATATGAACCAAAAATGTACCGTGTTTCATGCAAATAAAGAGTTATCTTAAAAATAAATTGGACAACATCACATACATTGCTCTGATCCTAAGGTAAGTAGCTAAAGCACTTGTGTTATAGAAATCAGAAACAACGACGGTACCACAACACCCAGACAATATAGAAAAGTTCGTTTTCTAAATTGACCCGACTGGGGATCGAACCCGGAACCTTAGAGATGGCGATGCTATATACAGTCCGGCGTGCTCACCTCTCGGCTACGGAGGTCATCTTAACTTATCTTATCTTATCTTATCAAATTCAATAAGTACATGGAAAATGGGTTTCATTGCAAATTGACTACTATTTTTAAATCGCAAGCTAATGATAAAATATATTGGAAGTCGAGAACAAAAGAAAAACCGTTTCATCCCTAATATTCCCTACCTACATTGATAAATAAAAGATTGACGAACCCTCTGATCTTTGTAAATAACAAACGTTTGCATTTTGCCTTAAGGCCGAGAACTGAGTTACGACTGACACTGTAACGATTCTCCATTATACCTAAATGACGTAGGATAATTTATTGATTGGACTAACTTACCTAGTGACGTCCAATCCTAATTATGTGAAGTAATCTCGTCCTCTTTTTGTACTATGTAGTAGGCACCTTTGTGTAACTACGCGATCTACAATGTTTAAAGTATAGCGCCTTAGAGCGCTACTTATACTGAAAAAAAAAAAAAACACAACCAATGGCATCCTGTCCCTGGTGTCACGTTTGACATCTGTCAATCTTAATGTCATTGTACTTTTTTGTACGCTGCGCGATCGTACGTAAATTTTTTCACACGCGTTTATTTTTAGTATTTTACTGGAATAGTAACGTGTTTAGACTATAAAATATTGGCCAGTAAGGTTGACGAAGTCTCAAGAAAGAAAGAGTGCCAATTGGAGATGTTTTATAACTATTTGTGATTCAAAACGACGTCGACACCGCCTATCTATTGCAGTCCCGCTTCTGCTTGGCATATAGTTTCTTTTTCAGCCGTGTTTCTGAAGTCGTCTGTCCGTGGAGTTAAGAGAAGTCCTACACTACGTTTACCGAAACATGACCTCCATAACCTGCAAGAATTTAATCAAGAAAACAAGGGAGTGCTGCTATGCTGACTTGACATCGGGGCTTTTACGAGGATTTCCTCGTAATCGACAGCCACTACCAATCGGCCGTGATGATAGTATGATCATTTTAGCTGTTCACCCCACATTCAACATAGCCCGTGAGAAATTAATCAAGAAAACAACGGATGTCAACTCAGAACCAATGATCAATGACGAGAACTGAGTTACGACTGACACTGTAACGATTCTCCATTATACCTAAATGACGTAGGATAATTACGTAGTAACGGACCTTAGTCATGGAGTTATGATAAAACACCATGTTTGTTAAAAAGATTATAATATATTGGTTTGAATCAATAAATCTTTCAACAATCATGCCAATTAACTATCTTTAAAGTACGAAAAGCTTGCGCTATGACCGATACACATCAATACAACCATCATCTTAAATGTCAAATTGTACCTACTTTATTAAGATGATTGTGAAAAACTAAACATTGAAATCACGACTTATCAGTATCTATTAGCTGTTTGCGATTCTTACAGTGTACAACTTATAGCTATACGTTTTCATCGTCATCATCATCATCATCATCGTACGCCTCCCCTACAAAAGTCACAGAGAGCGGCTTTGGGCTATTTGCATCCCAGTTGCCCGCAGCTCTGACTAGGTCGTCAGTCCACTACGTAGTAGTAAGCGCCTTACAGTTCGTGGTCATAACTCGAGAATAACCTTTTATCCTTAACAGTTATGTTTTCATGGAACATTTTAATTTGTAGCTATCCCTTGTGTAGCAATCTTTATGAAGACACAAATGGCCATTTAGAAAGTTATTCCAAATTCATAGGCTTGTGACTGTCAAGCCCTTACTTTAGGCATAAAGGGTCTGGTTCCCTTGCTAGTAAAACTTGTGACATGGGTTAATCTACGCTTTCGAAATTGAGTTATATTTCACTATTATCGAAATCGAAACAATAATGCTAGTGAAGATGATATTACAAATATTAAATGGAATCAGTGAAACATGAAGACAATTTATGAAGACCCTAAACATACGTGTTTATGGTTATTTTATTTAAATGTAAAGTTGGTTATGTTTTGAAAAGGATTAATCAAATTATCGAAGTTCGAACAAATAACCCTGTTTGACTTACTTGCTGTAAGAGATAGCATATGTCACCGAAAACATTATAAACTTATGGGCGTTTATATCATACAAACTTCTAGTCTAACATTTTGAAAATATTTATACAATTGTTGTACAACTTAATACATCCATCTGTTTTTAAAAATGTTCTCGTCTAAGAGTGACTCTCCAACTAATGACGGTCAGCTACCAGTACTGCAATGTGTTGACGGTCCCTTGCGAAATGCAGAAGTCTACCCGCATTTCTAACTTCTGTCCATTCCTTGATATTAACCATCCATGCCATCCTCTTCTTTCCAATCCCTCTGCTTAAAAATGTTAACCGCTCCAAATCGTTAAATTACAAGCAATCTCTTTTTTCGTCTATTAAATGTTAATTATGTAAAATAATGTCGAACTCGCGACCTCATAGAAGCCTAGAGGCGAGCACGCCGGACTTGGCGTCACCATCTCTGAAGTCCCGGGTTCGATTTCCAGTCGGATCCAAGTTGAAAACGAACATTTCTATATAGCCTCGGGTCTGGGTGTTGTGGTACCATCGTTGTTTCTGACTTTTGTGACATAATTTTGCTTCGGCTACTTACAGTAGGATCAGAACAATTTAAGTGATTGTGTCCAATAATGATTTATTTACCTATCTATTTATGTATGTGGGATGTGTGGAATAATATGGATAGTAAGCTGTATGAAAGAGAAGGAAGACGGAGTGAGCGAAAGGAGAAACTAATGCGGATTTGAACGCGATGACGGACGTTTTTCTTTTGTTTGAGGGGGGATTGTCTTACGAGGAGTTGAAGTAGGAAGTTGTGCCTGGTGCTGCTAAAACATTCATAAACCGAGAGTCTGATTGAGCCTGTATTTTTTTTATCCCTAAATGATAATATATGAATTTCTTATGAAGTGGTTCACACATTACGAATCTTTAGAACTCAAATCATTTGATGGAAGGCCCTCGGATTTAAATGTTCTTAATTACATTTTATTATTAACCAAAATCTCAATATAATGCCAAATAAAAAAAGCGAAAAAATAGACTTAAATAACGAGTATTCCCAATTTTGATCCGGAGAGATTGACATCTGTTAAATTTGAATAACATCCTTATCATTTCTGACGAAGGTTCAAACTGACATCTTTATCACTTTACTTTTTTTGCGACGAATTCTGTCTAAAATAATAAAAACAATGACTCTAAAATGGTCTAATGTTTGTCGCCTATCGGTAGCCATAGCAACATATTTTCTGTTGTCTTCTTTCTAGGTTATTAGAGACATTACTGTCAGAAATTCACGTAACTACCTATCTTTGTTAGAAAACGCTTTACGGGTTCTATCAATCATCTTCGAGTATTTTAATGCAATCAATATTCCGACGATATTATGAAAATTTGTTATAGCTTGCGCCACAAAGCTTCTCACTTTGCAACAAAACCAATTTCTAGGCAACTTTAAACCGTCAGATTGAGTTACAGATAGCCTCACAGAATAAAGCCTTATTAATTTGCGGGGAAATCCCTCACGGCGCAATTCAATTTGAATAGCACCAGGCTTAGGCATTGTTTGAACCAGCATATTATCCGTCTGACCCGCGCTGAGCCGGTGTGATAGCTTACAAATCTATTTTAGACTATCTCGCGAGGCAGCGACGATAGTGATGTTGGGCGAGTCGATATTTTTCAGAATGAATAGATAATTCAAAAAACTATTATCAGGGTACTTTATTACACATGAAGGTCTTCTAAGCATAATTTGTTTGGTAGCGGCAACTAATTATCGATCTGATTCACGCTGACACAGTGTGATTGCTTACAAATCTATTTAAAACAATCTCGCGAGGCAGCGCGATAGTGATGTTGGGCAGTTGGATATTTTCTAGAATGAACGGATAGTAACAAAAACTATTATCAGGGTACTTTATATTTATAACATGTCATGATGCGACAAGCAAAGGCATTATTTGAACCAGCATACTGTTTGTGTCATCCGCGCTTAGCCCGTGTGATAGCTTTCTAATCTATTTTAGGCTAAGCATAGGCAGCAGTAGCATTAAAAAATTTCACCGTTAAATTAATCTTTAACTATCTTAATCTAATAAATCTTAGAATAGTTTGTTACGGGATTGCTACCATGTACCTTATTTTTGAGTTCCCGATATTTCGGCACTGTTGCAAGCGCCATGATCACGGAGTTACTCCGTACAGGTACATGGTAGCAATCCCGTAACAAACTATTCTAATGTTAGTGAGCATGAAAGTTTAAAACAATATACTAATAAATCTTGTTATAATCTCCACTGTGTTATAGATTAAATTGATGATGCCTGTGGTTTTGCAAGAGGACTACCTACCTATTTATGCATTCAAATGAAGCTATTTATTTTACTTTACATAAACTCAAAGTCGCTTTGTCCTGACTCATAGGCTGTTTCATTTTAAATGAGGCCTTGGCTAAGGTAATCACATTACGAAGGTTATAAAGTGCAAGTAGAAAACCTGGAAATCGGAGTAGCTGTAATGGCTTTCAATCTACGAAGGCAAAGGTCTTTAGAGCTGGAAAAGTAATAAACAGGCCATTTCACTTTTATATCGATATTATCACTGGAGTAAATTGCTGTGAAGTCGTGTTTGGAGCCGTGAGTGTTTTTTTAAATAGATGTTAATGATTCTAAATAAACTTTTTTTATAATCGTAGGGTAGTTAGCTGGCGAAAATTAATGGTTTCTAGTACACAAAATGTTATGGTTTTTCTGTTACATTATTAATTGTCAGAACCTTTGCTTCATCTTTGCAACCTTTGCTTCATCATATTTGCTTCATCTATCCAGTAGTAGACCAAAATAACAAAACGAGAATTTGTACTTCTTAAAAAGTAAAACTTAATAATGTAATCAAATAAAAAAAAACATCTGGATTTATTTAGCAGTTATTGATTCATTTTGTTTTTTGCCGTTTTGTATTTGTCAAATCTTCTTTTTAAAATTGTGGTACGCCCTTGCGAAAAGCCGTTGTATCAAAAACCGCTAAATCGAATGACGGACTTGCGAACACGCTGTCGCGAAATAATTTTTATATGTGGTACGCTAGATCAATAGTCACGGTATCGAATTCATTGTTGCGATTAGATTGCCTTTTCAAATCTATCGTATGGGAATCGAACTTACGACCTCAATGATACACAGCACCTTAAGATAGGCTCGATTAGTCGAAGGAAGAGAAATGAAAAAAATATATTTTTAGCATGAAGTAAAATCAGAAGATAAAAAAAGATAAAGTAACAAAAACAGGAAAAATTAGCATTTTGAATCGGGATGAACTAATTATGATTATGTCATTAGCATCAATCGAGTTTTTTTTTCACGGAAAAAAAATCTCGGACCACTCAAACACGAGCTATCTGTCAAAATGTTCTGAGATTTTATATCCATGCACCAAAGAATCAATGTGTGCGTTGCTCGAGCGCGGATTATTACAACTTCTGATGCCCACTATTATTTATTCTGTGCTATAACACCAAACTCAATGACGCGAAAGTATTAAAGTTAATGAGACACAATCCGCGCCATGAATATGTGAGCTTTTGCCCAAAAAGCCACTCGTAAATGGAATATTCATAGGTCCCAGCCATTTTTCGTAATGAAACACTGTTAGCAGGATTGACGCGGGATTCACGTCCATTTGATTCCCGACACCGGGCAGCAATCAGAGATTGCTTCTTACTGCTATATAGCTGTGATAAGCCCGAGTTCTCACTGGCTAAATTAATTGTTGTAAGACGCTTGATTTTATAGATAATCCTATTCAGTAACTGCCTTTTTGTGGTGGAATAATCCAGTCATTTTTGCAAGCAGTAATGTAAAGTTGAACAACGTATTAGAATATTATGGTTAAAATAGGTTAGGCTATGATAGAGCTGACATGCTTATGTAAATGACCAAAGCTCCAAAATAAATAAAGATAAAAATACTATACTGGTTACTAATGTTCATACTGATTTTATATACGCCCCGTTGCAATGCAGGGCACAGGCCTCACCTCAACTATGAGGTGGTTTAGGCCATACACTCCACCACGCGGGCCCGGTGCGGATTACTGGAGGGGTGGGTCCATATCCATAACTATGATTTATTTTAGAACGATGGTTACAAATATTGCTTTTTCATCTGAATATCACATACTTACAAATTTTAAATTGATATGACCAGTTAGCAGCAAACGCGAAGCGGAATAAATCGAAAGATTGGACATAATGACTATTGTCACTTGTCATTGACATAGTGACTTGCAAATATTGATTCATAAGTTAGCTGTTAGTTATTAAAAATTGAACTTCTAAAATTTGTAAGAAAGCCGATCATTTTTCATTCTAAACACTTTTCAATTTCAAAACCATCACTTGAAACGTAAACAAGTAAATAGTTTTGATACAAACGTTTAAATGTTTGCACATTTCCATCGCTTGTTTGTTTGTGCTAGGCAAATATTAGATAGGCAATGTTACAACAAATGTGTTTGTTTTGCTTGGCTTAATAGAATAAAGCTAGTATAAAATAATGACAACATGTAGTACCTACTAATAAACGATTTCATTGTATAAAACACAGTTAAATTAGTTATATAGTTAACAGTTATGTTTTATTAGACTTTAGTCACAAAAACCCAAAGCACTGCATTATTGGCTTTCTGGCCTATTTGTACATACGTCTTCCTCGGTCCCTCACTGATGAGGATCGCGACCACATACCTAATAGTGTTCCTCCACTTTAAATTATGTATTTATGTAAGTACCCCCGAGTTCGATTCATGGTTGGGTCAATGTAGAATACTAACTATTCTTTATTATCCCGGGGGTCTGGGTGTTGTGATATCTTCTGATTTGTATATCACAAGTGTTTTAATTACTTACCTTAGGTTCAGAGCAATTAATATATGTGATGTTTCCTATTTATTTATATTTTTTTTATCTAGACTAAAACTCTTCATGAGTTCTAAGCTTTACTTTCACATCGTATTACACCTAACGTTGCTTAACGCGAACGATCCTTGTGTGTTCATATCTTTAATCCATCAAAGTCGGTGGCAGTGACATACAGTCATGAGCAATGAAGACGTGTTAAAACTTCATAACTTATTCCATTACAATAAGGTTCAAAGTCCAATGAGAATGAGTCTTAAATATGCTCGTGACTGTGCGTGCCCACTTAGCACTAGTCGGTATGAGCTCACAAAGCTGGGTGCATGGGTTTAGCTGTTTTCAAGACTTTACTCGTATATAGTAAATATCAAATTAGAAATAATGACATAAACCATATTAAATATCAAAATCAAGCATGTATGAATACTAACTTCCTTGACTCACGATATTATACTCGCGTCGCGCACACATGTGTGTGCGGGTCTGTTATTCAATTGTTTTCATTTCTTTTTCGAGCAAACGTTACTACATAGTACTCGTATAATACCATTTCTATGATACAGGTTAATGCCGTATCTAATGAATTTGATTTTTTCTGCGTGGCCTTCATTTTTACTGTATAGCATGGCGAAGTTTACAGAAGTGTGAAAAATCTTTTTTTAATGTGACGACCTTCATAGCCGAGTGGCGAGCACGCCGGGCTATATGGCGTCGCCATCTCTGAGGATCCGGGTTTGATCCCCGGTCGAGTGAATGTAGGAAACGAACTTTTCTTTATTGTCTCGGGTCTGGGTATTGTGCTTATGCTACTTACCTTAGGATTAGATCATTGTATGTGATGTTGTCCAATATTTATTTATTCTTTTTTTAATATGTCCTTAATTGAATGTTATACAAAATCTTTTTATTATTGTTTTCTTTCAATAAATCCAAGTGTCAAAGGCCACAGTAGTATCATTTACTATACTTGTTACGTCGTTTTGGAATTTACTGTCATGTTATATAGTGTTTTAAAGCATAAATATGAAATAAAAAAGCAATATGATAATTAGCTGTAGTTCCTCTATAAAATTGTCATTAGTAGGTTCCTACCTACTTTTACTTTGCCTATAAACATCGAAAATGCTAACTTTTTAAAACACGGTTCATAGTATCAAATGATATATTTATGAAAATTGAATGGCGCTTTGATTTCGTTGACCTAGCTCGATCTACTTTTTTACCCATATATGATTATTTTTGACGGATATGTATTCACCTGTCTGTCAGTCTATCTCGAACTCGAACGATATTTAGCGAATCTAGCTGTTTGATATGATGTCAAATTAAACATTTCTAGATCTGTTCTCAGACAAATCCGAAGACAAGTCCGCCTTTTGTAACCTCGATATTACAGGCAATAGAAGTTAACGACGTTTCTCACGGAGGGAGCGCTTTGAATAATAATATCCTGTTTTTACAAGTAAACAAAGTGACAAAGCAAATGGTGCTATTAACTGCGATGTTGTATTATTATAGCTTGGATAATATTGCGAATAATAAGGTTGTATTATATTAATTAGCTACCTTTAAAAAGTTGAATAATTCAACTCTTAAAAGCGAATTGTTATTAACAGTTAAAATGCGATAATGTTTACTTAAAAGAAGCGAATAGGGATTTCTCATGCAACAGCCTATTGCGAGGCATTTTGAATTGTATGTTACTAGAAATGTTGAATGTTAATTTTGCAGCCATTTGTATCTTTCTTTTTATTTAATTACTTAAATGGATAAAAAATGTAACAATCAAACCTATGTAAATTTTTGTTTTTAGCAATTCCATGCAAGGTTAATTGAAGATAAATAACACTTGAAAAAAATCATCGTCCCACCTGTGGTCGATGATTTTTTTCAAGTGTTATTTATCTTCAATCAAACCTATGCTTTATTAAACCTATTCTTTCCAGTACTAAATAAAGCATAGTTTGTTCATGATCACTAGATACATAATAATTATACCTACATCCAACTTAAATACATTATAATAAAATTTCTATGACTTAATTACAATGATCAAACAATTTTCCTTTGTGGGATTCGAACCCGCGATTGCCAACTTTTTAGTCCAGGGCCCTAACCATGAGCTGTTAAAACAATCACAAATCTGTCAAACATTATCATTTCTGTCAAATTTTGTATAAAATGACGTCCCAAAATTGACAGATTTGACAACTTTGAGATTGTTTTTAGAGTTCATGGTTAGAGGGCAGAGCACAAACCACTAAACGAATCTATCATCAACATTTTGGTTTAAAAAACGCAACACGGCACGTAATTTATATGTATTAAATACAGGCACGTAAAACGAATCTACAGCGTTACATGTACACTTAAATTATATTTTCATACAGCCTGCTCTAAGTTATTTCAGTCAAGCACACGCCAAGAAGCACACAACACTTTAACTAATCCACTAAATAACTTCATGAAAGTCGTTAACATAATTTGAGATATTAAAGATGACTTAGGTACTTTCCAAGCATACAATAGAGCGTAAAAGACACTTAATGTTTTCCGCGAAGATGTGCTCTACGACCTAGAACTGAAAGGTTAAATTAAATTGAAAGGAAAAGTAAAAAGGGTTTTATGAACACTCTTCGCGTAGATCTTGTCTCTTGTTTTCGCCATGATTAAACGCAAAAAGAATATGCTTTCGCTTCAAATATAGGGGAATTGTTGGAATTACGACATATTGTTAGGTAAAGACCTCACTGCGTTTATATATCTGGTACTTTAAGGATGGATACAATGATAAATAGTAACTGTTTACTACACATCCTTTAAAAATAAATAATACTTTATTTTGATAAAAAAACGTACCCGATCACAACGTTAAAACAATCTCTTCCAGACATTCTTCATAACTTTCGAGAAAGTTATGTGGAGCAATGTCTACAAAGAAAGAAAATATTAAATCTATACTAAAATTATAAATGCAAAAGTATATTATATAAATGGTATTTGTTTAGAAATCCATAGTTAAACCGGATTTGTATTAAAAACCGGCCAAGTGCGAGTTGAACTCGCGTGGAGAGGGTTCCGTACAATGTCAAAGTCTAATGTGAGCGCCTTGCCACTTTATTTTCAATTGATAGAATTTTTATAGGTTTTCCTGTAATCTACAATGAACTATATTTTGAAGGTATTATTTTCAAAATTTTAGGCTCTGTACTTTCAGATATCATGGGTAGGGGGACGGACAATTTTCGCCCTCTTTCATCAAAATCAAAACAAATTATTTTACAATATGAAAAAAAATATATTTGAGTTTCTCATATCCTCATAATGAGTCCTTTTTTTATATGACACAGTCAGGTATGCAAAACTTTTTTTTAAATTTCCTAATTTGTTCCCCTGTAATGACCCCTAATAAAAAACAATACTTTGCACATCTGTGTTTGGATCATAGAATTACACCACCCTACTAAATATCGCCTGATTTTGTCCAGTAGATTCGGACCAAATTGGCTGTGACAGACGGACCGACAGACAGACGCACGATTAATTCTATAAGGATTCCGTTGTTTTTTATTATTGTACGCAACCCTAAAAATGACTTGAAATACCTATTAACTAATACAAGTTACCGAATTTCATTCTCCAACAAAACCACACGCGAACGAAGCCGCAAGTAAAAGCTAGTGTTCCAATAAAATTTACGACCTGTCATTTCAACCGGGTACAATCAAACGAAAATTATATTTTTCGTTCGACATTATTAGCGACACATAAAACATTGGGCATAAATATCAAAGTTTTATATTGCAGATAAAGTTGTAGTTTATGTCTCTAGCGATACCGATTTATTGCTATAGTGATGCTACTTGTTATGTGTTAATAACGATAGAAATGTTTTATCTAAAAATTCTGTCCAATCTTGAAAATATTTTTTTAAGACTTTGGATTATAGTTACCCCCATCACTCTATATCGAGGTTTTTATATTTGTCTACAAACATTTGAAGCTTCCCATAAGGTTTGGAAACCGCAAATTAGGTGCTCTGAAAGACTGATATTCAGACACGAAGTAAAACGGGAAGAGAACCTCTTTATTTGTATCGTACAGATATTTACGCAACCCAAAGGGTAAGAAGTACAATTTGAAAGGTCAACGTTTTCAGTTGTATATTAACTGCTGAAAAAAATTGTCACAAACATTTGGTGACAATTAGACATGTTTAGTTAGATACTAATTCTTGAGTGATTTGAGATTTGATTAAATACAGGGTCAATGGTCATCGATGACATAATACCTATATAATAATATAAGCTGGCTTTAAAAGAAATGTAACAAATTTGGTAGTCCCTAATAAAACAGAAACAAAAAAGTAAAAATACAACCACATGAATAATATTATAACTTTTTTATTCTTCAAGGTCAAACATCGATAAAATTATATCGATACTAACCATCACTATGAGATATAAAAAACTTTTGCTATGTATACGTATAAATACGGACATTAACTTTAGGCAACTGGTAAAGTTGTGTTCTGTAGAAAATATTTGGGTTCTGGAAAATGTTGAGCACTAAAGACATAAAACAAAACAATAAATATTTTAATAAAAAATGTGCGAATAAAACTAAAATTATAATAAGGTCATAATAGTCTCTTATTCAGCATAATGTGCTCTCTTCTGGGTACACTTATACACATTATCACATTACCAGCCTTATTAGTCCAGTGCTGGACACTGGCCTCTCCAAAAGGAAGATTTTGCCATAATCGCCACGCTTGGCAGGCGGGTTGGCGATCGCAGTATGGTTTTTTTTATTTAAATCGCCTGCAGTGCGATGCGGTTTATGCTGTATGCTCCTTTGTGCAGGAGCTTCTTTTACTTTAAACTTTTATTTTGTGCGGCAGGCAGTAGGTATTTAGATACGTCACATCTCGTAAAGAAACTATCGTTTTTCACGCTTTCGAGTTGATGATTATTTTTTTGATTAGTTGATAACAAAAATATATTTATTAGTTGATAAAAAAAAAAACTCGCTAGTTCGATAGTACTACTAAAGGTTAATCGTTCTGCTGCGGGAAAACGACCACTAAAATGTCTCGGTGTATAGTTGACCTACCTTCGCATCAGTCATCTTCGTCAGCCTTTCCAATATCAGCAAGTCGTCTATATCTTAGTACAAGTTGCCTCATCTGCCCACGTATGGTATGGTATTTTTTTAAGGACTAATTTTGCTCAACTAATTTGTGATTATTCATGAACAAAACAAACTTTAAAATTTTGTGTCTGCGTGAACTGTACATTTTTTTTTCGATTATTGTCAGTTCGGGACAAAGCACAAATTATTTATTCATTTTATTTTATTCAGAAAATAATACAGTATGAATAACTTATCTTCTAACAATAAAAAAAAACTACCTACCTTTTACATGTGACTCATTAACTTTCAGTTAGTATTTTAATTATCTTGCAGCCATATTGGCAATCCACTGGTTTGAAGCAGGAGTTATTGCTCTTTCTAGAATATTGGATTTCACAATTGCCCATCGTATCAGCATATTGACAAGCAACAAATAGACGCAAGGCTGCCCGCAAACACTACAATATATCACTACAACAGATTTGTCCTCCCTAAAGGGAGGTGCGATCAGATTCACACTTGCGAGATTGTTAGTACGATGATACAAGAAATTTGTCTTTCAGCGTTATCTTACGATCACACTATCCATCCATCCATCAGCCGAAAGACGTCCACTGCTGGACATAGGCCTCCCCCAAGGATTTCCACAAAGATCGGTCTTGTGCGATCACACCATTTTGATTAAAATGAAAAAGGCTTCTTTAAATGAAGAATCTTCATCCCAATTGATATTAAATTTTTTTTTATCTTTTAAGGAAAGCTATATCTATCGATTATTGCCCTTATACCATGAAGAGGTATAGTTTTTTTAAAAGTAGGGAGCAGAAGTAACCACAGATTTGAATTATCGTTTAAATAATATTTATTGAAAATTAACTAACCATTAACTGTTTTAAATGTAAGAAAGAATAAAGTTTATCTGGCACAATTAACTAAATACTATACTATAATACATTAAAATTCTTATAATTACATAGATAATAATCGTATGTTGTTAATAGCCTAGTAACTAAGCAAGCTAAAGGAGCAATGGCCTTTCACCGATAAAACCGTGTTCTTAAATAGAGATCGCGACTTGGCAAATTACCACGGCATCGAGCGTCTTTCGATAATGAGGAGCGATGAGTATAAGCAAAGCTGCTGGTGGCGTATGAAAAAAAAAACAGGTGAAGGTCAAGCTTATTGGCGTATATTAGGAGTGGCTAATATCTGGATTGCCTTGAAGAAGATTGCTAAGCCTTGAAGAATTGAAGATCCTTGATAAAGATGATGATCAGTATGCACGGTTCAAAACAATTTCAATTAATGTTCGTTAATACATACTTATGGCTTACATTGCATTATGCATCATCAAATACTCGTAGCAAGCAATGTCAGTCAGTATTAATACCTACTGCATCCACATGCCAAGCTTTAACATGCATCACAGAGTTACTCACCCGTGAAACCGATTGCACTTACATCTAGGTCAATCAAATTGAGCCTAGCGATCTGAATATTGTATTCGATACTCGAATTTAATAATTGTTTATTGACTTTTCATATCCACAATGGAATACAGTTAGACGCTGAATGATTTTCAATTGTCATTTATTAATTTTGTTAGCATTATTTTAAAGGAGATGTCCCAAATTGTATGGACTCTCGGCCCAGAATCTGTACAGTTACCAAAATATATGTTATTACATCTCTAACCTATTAAGATAATATAACACTTATTTAGTTATTGTGTTTTGCTTGGTTTAAAGCTGGATTGTTTGTATGACTACTTTAACAATAAGTAATTATTTATTTATGATAACAATGCATCTTGTTAGTTTGTTGATGTGAGCTACAGATTCTAGCTTGTTAATAATTTTGAGTTTGATTGAACTACTTATTTATTTAGCAATTAGCGAATCAGTAATACAAATGATTTGTCTTTATGAATAATTAACTGAACCTGAATTATGTCAGCTTAATACTGAAAGAATCCGTAAGGGATAAAGCCTAGATTAATTATTTTAATTATTAAGAAGAGAAGACAGGAAATTTAAACTTAATGTCTTGGAAGGGATTATGGCAAAAAATATGACGCGTTATTTTAAAACGAATTATGATGCCGTCGTTTGCCAAACATGTTTTATAATCCTTAAATACATTAATTTTTTCAGGACGACTCCCAGCTCTCCTAGCCAATTAATAAAAGTTTGTTACGGAAGTGAGTACGGAATTGAAAGAAAACGACAGTTCTTTCAGTAAGATATAAGCTTTATTATCTTGCCATAATTTGCACAGACGCATCTTTATGAGTGACAGAGTTACTACGTAACACTGATGTAGTCTCCTTGCGTGACACGGTCTTCTTGACAGACAACCGACACCAACGTGGTCCTCTTGTTTATTGTCACTCCGACGTGGACCTCCTGATACAGCACTAACACGGTTCTCTTGACGTAAACCGCACTTCTTATAATTACATAGATAATAATCGTATGTTGTTAATAGCCTAGTAACTAAGCAAGCTAAAGGAGCAATGGCCTTTCACCGATAAAACCGTGTTCTTAAATAGAGATCGCGACTTGGCAAATTACCACGGCATCGAGCGTCTTTCGATAATGAGGAGCGATGAGTATAAGCAAAGCTGCTGGTGGCGTATGAAAAAAAAAACAGGTGAAGGTCAAGCTTATTGGCGTATATTAGGAGTGGCTAATATCTGGATTGCCTTGAAGAAGATTGCTAAGCCTTGAAGAATTGAAGATCCTTGATAAAGATGATGATCAGTATGCACGGTTCAAAACAATTTCAATTAATGTTCGTTAATACATACTTATGGCTTACATTGCATTATGCATCATCAAATACTCGTAGCAAGCAATGTCAGTCAGTATTAATACCTACTGCATCCACATGCCAAGCTTTAACATGCATCACAGAGTTACTCACCCGTGAAACCGATTGCACTTACATCTAGGTCAATCAAATTGAGCCTAGCGATCTGAATATTGTATTCGATACTCGAATTTAATAATTGTTTATTGACTTTTCATATCCACAATGGAATACAGTTAGACGCTGAATGATTTTCAATTGTCATTTATTAATTTTGTTAGCATTATTATAAAGGAGATGTCCCAAATTGTATGGACTCTCGGCCCAGAATCTGTACAGTTACCAAAATATATGTTATTACATCTCTAACCTATTAAGATAATATAACACTTATTTAGTTATTGTGTTTTGCTTGGTTTAAAGCTGGATTGTTTGTATGACTACTTTAACAATAAGTAATTATTTATTTATGATAACAATGCATCTTGTTAGTTTGTTGATGTGAGCTACAGATTCTAGCTTGTTAATAATTTTGAGTTTGATTGAACTACTTATTTATTTAGCAATTAGCGAATCAGTAATACAAATGATTTGTCTTTATGAATAATTAACTGAACCTGAATTATGTCAGCTTAATACTGAAAGAATCCGTAAGGGATAAAGCCTAGATTAATTATTTTAATTATTAAGAAGAGAAGACAGGAAATTTAAACTTAATGTCTTGGAAGGGATTATGGCAAAAAATATGACGCGTTATTTTAAAACGAATTATGATGCCGTCGTTTGCCAAACATGTTTTATAATCCTTAAATACATTAATTTTTTCAGGACGACTCCCAGCTCTCCTAGCCAATTAATAAAAGTTTGTTACGGAAGTGAGTACGGAATTGAAAGAAAACGACAGTTCTTTCAGTAAGATATAAGCTTTATTATCTTGCCATAATTTGCACAGACGCATCTTTATGAGTGACAGAGTTACTACGTAACACTGATGTAGTCTCCTTGCATGACACGGTCTTCTTGACAGACAACCGACACCAACGTGGTCCTCTTGTTTATTGTCACTCCGACGTGGACCTCCTGATACAGCACTAACACGGTTCTCTTGACGTAAACCGCACCATACACCAAACACCAACGTACCGGGAAAAGATTAATAATACACAAAATGTTAGTTATTCATCCAAATTTATTTTATCACCTTCAAAGTATGCTCCTTCAGAAGCGATACACTTACGCCAACGAATAATCCAATTATCAAAACATTATATAATCGCTTTTTCCGGAATCAAGTTCAGTTCTCGCCGCAAAGTCTCCTTTATGTCTTCTACCGAATGAAACCGGGTGCCACGAAGTGGTAATTTGAGTTTAGGAAAAAGAAAGAAGTCGGCTGGAGCCATATCTGGTGAATAAGGTGGCTGCTTGATGGTATTTGTTGAGTTTTTGGTCAAACATTCTTTCATAATGATGGCCTTGTGGGAAGGCGCATTATCGTGGGTGCAAAATCGAATAATTTTCATTCCACAAAACTGGCATTTTTCGTCTAATTTGCTCTTTTAAACGCCGCATAACGCTTAAATAATACTCTTTTTTTATCGTTTGACCTTCTGGCAATAATTCTGTGTGCACAACACCGCGACAGTCAAAGAAAACAGTCAACATGACTTTGACTTTCGATCGAGTTTGGCGCGGTTTCTTCGGTTTCGGTTCAGTTGGAAAGCGCCACTCCGAAGCTTGCTGACTAGTTTGCATGTCCAAATCGTAAACCCACCTCTCGTCACCAGTAACAATGCGTTTCATGAATTTTGGGTCGGAATTGACTTATTCTAGCATGTCCTCAGCGACTCTTTTGCGATTGAGTTTTTGGAGAAAATTCAGGTCTTTTGGGACTAGCCGAGCGGCAACATATTTCATATCAAATGTATTATTTAAAATGGTACGAATTGACTGGTGTGACACAGAAAGTTCAACGGCTAGCTCTTTCAAACTTGAATGAGGATTTTCAGTCACTATTTCCTTCACTTTTGCGATGTCATCTTCAGTAGCAGACGTTGATGGCCTACCAGAGCGAGGCAAATCTTTTATCACATCTCGACCGCTTTTGAACGCTTTGTACCACTCATAAACACGTGTTTTTGATAAAGTCGATTCACCGTAAGCCTTCTGTAACATTTTCAGAGACTCCGAATACGAAATCCCATTGGCGATGCAAAATTTAAGACAAACTCTTTGTTCGATGTTTTTGTCCATTATGAAATTCGGAATACACACTAGATATGGTATAACTAAAAACAATACTGTATTTAATCTAATTATCAGATGTAACTCAAACTCCGCGCCTAAATGGAAAACAGTTGTGCCAATCTAACAACAACAGAAAAAATATTTTTTTGAATTTGGAACCATAAACAAATCATCAATTCCCGAAACTTTTTTGACAGAATGTATGCTCAATTAGAATAGTTTGTTACGGGATTGCTACCATGTACCTTATTTTTGAGTTCCCGATATTTCGGCACTGTTGCAAGCGCCATGATCACGGAGTAACTGAAGATCTTGCGGGTACTCAAAAATAAGGTACATGGTAGCAATCCCGTAACAAACTATTCTAATGTTAGTGACCATGAAAGTTTAAAACAATATAATGTATGCTCAATATCTGGGAATAAGTGGAAAAATTAGATTAATCCTGATTAACAAATGATTAGTTAGCTCCTAATACAGTTGACCCTAATCGGGTAAATTAAATAGTCTAGGTGGTAATCCAATTACATCAGATAATAGACTGACCAGATAGTAATTTAATTTTGGCAGTGTAATAAAAAAGAAAGTAATTTTTACCGAGATAAAGGAGAAGGTTCTCAAATCGGTTGTATATTTTACACGTTAGTCACCTTAGAACTCTGTCATTTATTACAAAATAAATATTACTATGTTCTGCCCTAGGCTTTCTCTCTGTGTAGTAAAATTCTGATGAATTGAAAACCTTCTTTTTTTGTTTAAACAAATAACAATTGCTGCGGAAATATTTTTTTCAAGCTTTGGCTTAGTCTCTAGAACTGGCAGCAAAGAAAAAAATCTTTTTTAAGTTATATAGTCTAATTCTAAATTCGAAAAACCATTAATTCCCAAAACATACCTTCCTACCTCAAATACGTTTTCATCGTAGTTTACGACAAATTACAAAATCAAGATTTACAGTTTGACAGGCCCGTGGGTCCGCCCCCAAATCCGCCGTCAATCACATGTTCCCACGGGCTGAGATCGTAATTGCCTCGAATTAGCCTCGATTTGGGAGCTTTATACCGTTCCAGGTGGGTAATGTGGATTATAATTAGATGGATTTACCAGCATGCAGGTGTCAGAGTTAGAATGTTAATTATGTTGTAATTATTCTGTGACGTTTGACGACGCACTCAGAGACGTCAAACAATAAAGTGAGGATAAACTTTTTTGTTAATTTAATAATAGTCTTTATTCGTATCAACTTTAGTATTGCATTTTTTTCTTAAGTAACAAAAAAGTTAAGTGATGTGTCTGAGTGAGGCAGTTATATAGATATTTACCAGACGAAATGGATAACAATCGAAGAATTTAACAAACAAATAGAGAATTATAATACAAGGATAGGGTAACAGTGGGTGCTTTATAGCTATCAAATGGACCTCATTCATTGTTACAGTACCCGGCACCGATGTCGCTGAGGCAAAGAGGGAGATCGCTTTGCGCATCTGACGAGATGATCATCGTATCAGAGACACGTGCGCTGAGCTAAATGAATGTCAGCCGGCGGTACAGGCGCTTCGCACTACTAGCCAATCATGGGTAATCATCATGGTCTTTTGCGCATCTTTCGCCCAGCGCTCAACATCCGTGTCGCTGTAGCAAAAAATGATAATTCTTGTGATAATCTATTAGTCTGGAAGGAAGTTTTCTATCAAGCGGCAAAGACCTTTCGGCCGCTCCATAACAAAACAAAATTCATTGTGTCTCTTGACCTTCGCCTGACAGGTAACGATTACGTACAAAAAAAATAGTACAATATTTATTAGTGGGTGGGAGACGCATTCTCGGTCCGAAGCCTATATTATAATAGAAAATTTCGTTTACTGACATGACCCGAACCGGTACTCAAACATTGGACCCTTTACAATCCAATGCAAGTTGCCTCTTTTACATTTCAATAAATTAGGTATTAGACTTTTCCTCGAAGTTAGATCTTCATCTTCTCTTGAAACGAAATACAAAATACTTGAAACAAATTCTATATTGTAAATTTTGTTTTTAGCAATTCCATGCAAGGTCAAATTGAAGATAAATAATACTTGAAAAAAATCATCGACCTCAGGTGGGACTCGAACCCACGTCCCATCGCATGCCGGGCGAGTGCTTTACCAACTAAGCTACCGAGAACGTCACGTGACAAGATGAAATCCCTCAAGTGTTTTTTCTCGCTGTCAAAGCCAGCGTATCTCTGATCAATGTTGTAGCTATATGTATAGCTTCTATATTTAAATTCTATATATTAGCTACGGAACCGAATTAAGCGACTGGCAAATCTCTTACCGACTTCCGTATACTCATTATAGGACGCGTAAATCCTCCTGTTCTAAGGTTTTGGTAATGAGATCGTAAATAAATACGTAAGAAATGCATGCATATGAATATATACATATGAATATAGACGTATAATAAAGCCGTTTGAAGATTAAAGCTCGCTTGGGTTCTGGTTGATTTAATGAATAATTATGTGCCTTTATAATACTTTTTTTTTCTTCTTTTTTTATATAGGACAAGATCACATACTTACTTACATTCTAAAATCCCATTATAAATAAGAACCGACAACCGTTAGGGAAGAAAGGTTCTAGAGTGGTGGCTATGGACAGGCCTCCCACCTGGTGGAATGACGACATAGTCAGGTTGCGGGCAGTCGCCCTAGCTGATTGATACTTTCCTGTCGGTGTCTGTCACCCCATATAAGTATTGAGCAGAAACTTCACAAAATATATATTTTATTCCAATACATCGCAATAAATACCTATAATACAGAAAGACAGAAAGGCGAAATTTTTATTTCGCGCATTGTAGGGCTCCGTACCATTTAAATCAATTTTTTTGATGGAGACAAGGCAGAAATACCTGAATCTTCTTTTTTAAAAAAATAAAATTAAATTAAGCATAACCCAATGTTGTTTTACATCCTTCTTTATTCATTCCATTATCACATTTACTTTTTCAGTACCTGTGCAAAATCCTATTTAATCGCAGTCACAGAATATGGTTACAAGTAAATCGTGTTAAGTATCTCGCTCCCCGCTAAATTAGTTACAACTCGACAGATTCCGCATGCGAAATGTTCGAGTTTAAACAATTTACATAGTTTGCGAATATTTCAAATCTGTTTTCATACAAAACAATATGATTAAGTTTTATAAACTTGATCTATTTGGAAGAGAAAACGAGCTTATGCGGCTATGCGCTTTTTATATAATTTAGTCGAAACTAGCTTATGTTAATATGCATATAAGTACTGTGGTGAAGTCAGAAATTGAATATATATTTTATGGAAAAAATATTTTTAAACAAATCTGATATTAAAATTTTTATTGACCCTGTTGGGCACAGCAAACAATTTTAGCTTTGAAGCGACGACGCAGTTATTATAATAAACTAATTATTAATACATAAAATACTAATTACCTAAATGTCAAAACTAAAATAAATTAATTCGTCCATTAAATTTTATGCAAATTTAAAAAATATATGATATCAAAATTCTGAATTCACCATAGTATTTCAGCTTTATATACCATTTACCTAACACCCTGTATAAATTCCATTCATCCATCCATCAGCCGAAAGACGTCCACTGCTGGACATAGGCCTGCCCCAAGGATTTCCACAAAGATCGGTCCTGTGCCACCCGCATCCAGCGGCTTCCCGCGACCTTCACCAGATCGTCGGTCCACCTTGTGGGGGACCTTGTTGGCCTACCAACACTACGCCTTGAGGCCCGCGGCCGCCATTCAAGGACCTTCCTGCCCCAACGGCCATCAGTCCTGCGAGCAATGTGCGCCCCGCCCACTGCCACTTAAGGTTTGCGATTCTGAGAGCTACGTCGGTGACTTTGGTTCGCCTCCGGATCTTCTCATTTCTGATTCGATCGCGAAGGGAAACTCCGAGCATAGCTCTCTACATCACCCTTTGAGCTTTCTTATGAGGCCCATCGTTAGCGGCCATTCCATAAATCATATATTATTATAACACTACATGTCAAGGTATCTAAGTATATAAATTTATTCCATTTTGCTGATAAACTTAGACTCAATTCAATCTAAATAAAATTCTAAACTGACTTGTCCGGCACTAAACCGTAATCTTGTGCTCTGAGATAATTTATTACAGCATTAAATTGTATGGTCATTTCTCTTCTTCCCTTTGCAAAAAAATGATTCATTTATCAAAATTAATAACGTCATATTTATTTTCTTAGTTTACGGTCGGTATCTTGATGCCGTGGTTCTAAAAACGGACTAAGGTTAGTCAGATAATATAACATTTTCTTTCTATAAAATTATATTACTGTATCCCTTGCGACTCACCTGGACAGTCGTCAAACACTTCAGGACAAAAATATTGTGACATACAAAATTCATACTAACGCCGAATCAACCTCTAGTCGAGTATTATGACACGGTCAACCATAGTACATAAAGTTCTATGCAGTAAGCTGTGTTCTACTTATTACTTTGTCCGTTTTGTAACATAAGTTATGTAAAGATAAATAACACTTGAAAAAAACCATCACCATCCACCATTGGTAAAGCACTCGCCCGGCATGCAATAGGACGTGGGTTCGAGTCCCACCTGAGGTCGATGGTTTTTTTCAAGTGTTATTTATCTTCAATTAAACTTTGCATGGAATTGCTAAAAACAAAAATGTACAATAACTTATGTATTTTAACTTATTATGAAGGGCACATAATGCTATTTTTATAAATTAATAAAATTTATACGACCGGATAGATTTTTGGATGAATTAGAAATGAGGAGATCCGTGAACGAACAAAAGTCGCCCGACGGATTAGCCAGCTAAAGTGGGCGGGGCACATAACACGTAGAACTGACGGCCGATGGGGCAGAAAGGTTCTGGAATGGAGGCCACGTACCGGCAAGCGCAGTGTGGAATATCCACCCACAAGGTGGGCAGACGACCTGGTAAAGGTTGCAGGACGACGCTGGATGCAGGCCGCTTCCAACCGGCCGACCTGAAAGTCACTGGGAGAGGCCTATGTTCAGCAGTGGACGTCCTGTGGCTGAAATGATGATGAAGATGATGATGGATTTGTCTCCTGTCGTGACCCAAATAGCAGTTACTGTTAGAATAACTATTAAATCATCGGAAAAATCATTAAAAAGAAGATAAAAATATTCTTCTACATTTTGTAAATTTTAGAATTTATATAAGGACCATGAGAAAATAGTCGCGATAAACAGCTAGTAGAAGTTAAACATCATTGTTTAGTAAAAAAGTGTTTTCCTCACTTTTCATTTTCCGATTTTTAAATAACCTATAAATAGCAGTATTTTTTGGCATTCAACTAAGCGGAATTGAATAATGTTGGAATTATACATTCTCTAAAGAGAGAGGGAGAAACATAACAACCGATTAGTATGGTTCGTGTAGCAGAATACTGTGGTAAAAAAAAACGTAGTATATTTTTACTGTGGCATTGTAACTAGTATAAGCCCGAATCTCTGTTATATTTTAGTATTGAATTCGTCTCGGAAAGTGCTATGAATTATTGAACGTACGTTGTGCTGGTACGTTGAAAATTTGATATTCTACGCACAAAAGTTTTAGCGAGTCTACAGATCAAGTTTTTACCGTTTTTGTGTTTTATTACGTGGTACCCATGCATCCATTTTAATGGGTGTTTATATTGAACTTAAGTGTAAAAAACTATCGACTTAAAATGAATATCAAATAATTCAATTAGTAAAAATGTATGGCGGTTCACGTTTCTCATTTAAAGTATTTTTTTAATTGATTTTCTTTAGTTTTAATAGCAATTTTTTAAGTAGTCCTTAAATAAATAAGTTATAAAGTTAATAATATGTACAAAAAGTCACAAGCGTGTATGTGTATCAATCTGTCTTTACAATATTGAAACACTGTTGAAGTGTTGAACTCTACAATTTCGTGGTTAATGCAACAACAGAAACAAAATATATAAATACAACACAAACAATATCGGGTGTAAAAAAGGGCTTAACGAAGCCGAATACCACATAATATTCTACGTATTATTACAATCATTTTTTTCTTTTACACTATACCTGGGAAATGACGGGTTACCGAGTTATTGACAGTCAAAGTTACATTTTTTTTTAAAGATTTTTACAAAATTGACTTCTGTTTGATAATACTAAACTTTTTTACAAAGAAACATGATAAAAAATTTCAGTACTTCTTTCATAAAAGGCCTTTAAAGGGCACAGCCGGCAATGAATCGTGCGCACGCACACAACTACGCTGTCTTTCAAACCGGGCCCAGTGCTCTCGCGGCACCCGCTCGCCCGCCGACCGCTTACACAGGCATAGTCTGTGGCGTGCGCGCTATACATTGCGGTAAATAAAAGTCATTTCCCAGCAATATTTTTTTTGCATGCTACTTGGTTTTATGTATAGAATTAATGGTTTAAGGCTTCGTTAAGCCTTTTTTTACATCCTGTATAATACAATCTAAAAAACAATAATACAGTTTTTAATAGCTAAACTTTGTTTAACAAATCTATTTTACGAGTCAGGGATGAACCCTTTTTTTGTATTTTCTTAAGTTACCGTTTCATGTCATTTTAAATTACAGCTTTATAATATGGGTCTGTGAACTAAACTGCGGACAGACAGACCACAGACAGACAGACAAAATAAACAACTGTAAGGGATTCATGTTGTTTAAAATCCTAAAAAGTATGTCCTAAATGCTCCTATAATTAAGGTAAGGTTTACACTACTATAGCTAAGGTTAATTTACTTTACGTTATATGAAAAAAAGTGTTATCTTTACCCCTACCTCCCCTCGCAACTAAAACTGTTAGTTTTGCGGTTAACTAAGGATTATTCGACTATCATTAAAGTGTTGTAGGCAGTTCTTGAGTTCAGTTATTCGAGTTTATTCAAGTTCTTAAGATTGAGTTAATAGTTATATTTTTCTTGTTAAGTATGTTTATCCGTTATCTAGTCGCCATAGTACAAGCTTTGCTTAGTTTGGGGCTAGCTACTTGGTGTGATTGTGGAAACAATTTATTTATTATTTATTTCCATGTGTTCAATAATGTTGCATGCTAATAAGGTAAGATGTAGCTGAATTACTATTTTTAAGAACTCTGTATATCGTATACAGGGCTACATTCCAAAGTAGAGTCAAATTTTAAAAATAAAATCTAGAGGTGCACTGCTTAAGGTATTTGTGGTAAATTTGAAACTCTGGTATGCGCGGGCGCTCCTGCTGTTAGAAATGTACCTTACATCGAAAAGGATTTGTTTTTTGCGTGCCATTGTGACTATTATTGCATTGAAATTTGCGGTTCTAGGTTGCACAAAGATAGCGCATGCGTATTTTTTATAAATGAGACAAGATTATCCACGCGTAGCATCTTTGAACAGAGGATAGTCAAAAAAAATAAGTTTATTTTTTAGATAGTTTATATCGTAGATCAATTTAGTTACTGATTCTGAGTGGTCCCTGAAAATTTGGCACTACCTTGCAATGTAACCCTGTATATAAGGTCCGATTTTATTAGTGTTCATCCTGTTAACCTGTGACTATATTGGTGAAAAGCAATCGTAAAAACCAACTTTCAAATGTTTATCATAAAAACTAAAAAAGTTAAAAATAAATTACAAAATAACAACATCGGCTTCATATTGCATAACTCGTCCTATCTTCAACTCTTTCTCGCTCTGTACATGGGGAAGGAATAAGACGGATAATCAGATGGTTAAACGTAGCAAAGATAGGACGAGTTTATGCAATATGAAGTCAATGTTGTTGATTTTTAATTTTTTTAGTTTTTATGGTACACATTTGAAAATTGGTTTGTACGATTGCTTTTCACCTATATAGGCACAGGTTAACAGGATGAACACTAATAAAATCGGACCTTATATAGCAATAAAAATATGTGAACTTGAATTTTAATTATATCCTACAATTGGGACAACTTAGTTTGATGTATGGTATCCTTTCTTTAAAAATAGTTCTGATATTGGACTTATCTTGATCGTAAAAATAATATTTATTTAAAAATTAAGTAAAAGCGAAGCATATAGAATACTTTACTATATTAGCAATTTAATTCACTAACGCATAATTTATCAGCCCGTTTTGCCAGCAAAACCTAAAGGTATGATTTCCTTACGGATGGCAGTGGCAAATAACACCGTTGGCAGATATTGTTATTTAGTAACTGTCCTAAGCATTAAGTTGATTTTGTATTAATTTGCCTTTATTTAGGATTTTTTATAGTATCACGGGTTAAAGCCATTCTATTTAAAAAAAAAACAATACAATTAACCATTTAATAAAAATTAAAAAAAACAGATGCTTCTATACATATTTTAAGATTTGTATACACCTATGTCAAATAGCGACAGATAAACAATAAACATATTGCCACGGCTTCGAAGTATGGAAATGTCAGAAAATGTTTAGCCGGCATCGTTTTTCACCACACACAAGCTCGATTTTATTGGGTTCTATCCATATCATCATCAATGCCAGCCCCTAATAGACCTTTCTCACATACAAAACCTCTCATAATGCAAGCAAACCACTGCGCCCAATCTTTACAAACCCATTTTTTATTATTGACTTACAATTTTCAACTAGTTGCGCCTAAAACAATGAAAGTTTTTTAATAATTCAAACCTGTGAAAAGAATCAAACAACTGAGCCGATTTGGTTATTCATTTAGCTGTGTATAACATTTTCCACTGCTGCTTGCCGCTGATGCCGTCGTCGGAATCGTACCTTAATTCGTTGAAATTTGTAAATTCCCATGCAGATTTCACGCTGCCAGCAACATCGCTTAGTTAAATCAAATATTAGCACTGGAGCACGTATTTCGTATAACAACTTCAGTTACATCTGCTTTTTTAGTTTATGGGTATTACATTTGTATTAACGTTAAAATTACAGATAGGTATATTTTTATTTTTTAAGTGAAAACTCTAAATGCAAATTAATTTAAAAAAAAAACACATTTGCGCGTTAAATTTTAAACTAAATTATCACATTAATTTCAAAGCGGCTTTAACTATTTTTATAATTATATTTCTGATTGGTTTTTAAATCGAATGTTTCACTTTACTATATTTTTTCATTTTTTTTATTACTTATGAATTTTGGACTAATAATACGACTAATGCATAAAACAGAAAACAACAATACCTGACTCAATTTCGAAATGTAGGTACAATGAGACATTTAAAGTATGTCTGTTTATTTATATAAACTTTAATGCACAGATTTGAAAAAAAAAACATTCAATAGGTGGACTTAAACAAACTGTTCTGTTCTACTTAAACAAATAAAAAAAAAACATAATTTGTAGATATTTTTAAAAAGATAAGAAGGTCTACGCATATTTTATTTTATCTTCATAAACAACGACAACCTTATCATCAATCAGGATTACTAACATCCGTATCGATGCCCCTAATCTAGGTAACCCCAAAATAGATAAAGCTCATACGATTAGAAGGGCCCCAAAATCATCCCTTAAAATTACCCGTAAAACCAAGTAATGAAATCGACTGTGCCATGTCGAGTCTGGTAATTCCACCAATCTGATAATGGGACCTCTCGGACCCTCTTGTTAATTCCAGGTGAGTAAGGCTGCGGTGACTAATTCGTTAAAGGAAAATAATGTAGGAAGATTAAAATACCATTAGAGGTTTTACAGAAAAGGTTAAGTAATAGGGATGTTGACCTAATTCATAAATAATTATGAGGCATCATTTATTAAAACAGACACTTTATTTTAGGCCTTATAACTCATTACAATTTCATTATAGAGACAAACAGATTTTTGATTGCTTTAAAATCGTTAAAAAGTAAGGCAGTTGAGTTTATCGGATAGTGACGTCATAATCCGATATCGCCATACAAATTATAAGGAAGATAATGTTTTGACAGCTCATAAAAAGTATGTCAATTGATTGGTGGTGTCAACTAGCCTATTGAGCAATTTTTTTGCACCTTTAACCCTAGATAGCTAACGTTCATAGACTACCTGAAAAGCTAACCATTCGACTTTTTGACGAGTATATTTTATTTGCTTATTTTTTTAAAATGGGTTTATTATTTTACAGAAAAGGTTAAGTAATAGGGATGTTGACCTAATTCATAAATAATTATGAGGCATCATTTATTAAAACAGACACTTTATTTTAGGCCTTATAACTCATTACAATTTCATTATAGAGACAAACAGATTTTTGATTGCTTTAAAATCGTTAAAAAGTAAGGCAGTTGAGTTTATCGGATAGTGACGTCATAATCCGATATCGCCATACAAATTATAAGGAAGATAATGTTTTGACAGCTCATAAAAAGTATGTCAATTGATTGGTGGTGTCAACTAGCCTATTGAGCAATTTTTTTGCACCTTTAACCCTAGATAGCTAACGTTCATAGACTACCTGAAAAGCTAACCATTCGACTTTTTGACGAGTATATTTTATTTGCTTATTTTTTTAAAATGGGTTTATTATTTTACAGAAAAGGTTAAGTAATAGGGATGTTGACCTAATTCATAAATAATTATGAGGCATCATTTATTAAAACAGACACTTTATTTTAGGCCTTATAACTCATTACAATTTCATTATAGAGACAAACAGATTTTTGATTGCTTTAAAATCGTTAAAAAGTAAGGCAGTTGAGTTTATCGGATAGTGACGTCATAATCCGATATCGCCATACAAATTATAAGGAAGATAATGTTTTGACAGCTCATAAAAAGTATGTCAATTGATTGGTGGTGTCAACTAGCCTATTGAGCAATTTTTTTGCACCTTTAAAAACCAGCCAAGTGCGAGTAGGACTCGCGCACGAAGAGTTCCGTATTTATAAAAATGGCAAAAAAACACGTTTGTTGTATGGGAGCCCCCTTAAATATTTAGTATTTGATATTATAGCGGCAACAGAAATACATCTGTGAAAGTTTTACCTCTCTAACTATCACGATTCATGAGATACAGCCTGGTGACAGACGGACTGACAGACAGACAGACGGACAGCGGAGTCTTAGTGACCCTTTGGGTAAGGAACCCTAAAAAGCGATTGTGTTTTTATACGGCTAAATGAATAGTGTTAAAAAAAGTCTTCAGGGCGGTAACCACGAACTCTTATAACAATTTAAAACTCAATGAAACGGGAATTAACGCGATCATAATTTAGGTACAAAATGTTACCTCTTTTGCCTGACGTTTCGATCGGGTTACACCGACCGTGGTCACAGGCTGACTGGAACAGCGATGTCTTCACTCCGTATGAGAGGCAGATTCTTCATCTACCCTCATGATATTATTTTCACGCCAAGTACCGTCACACACTACACTCACTGTGTCCCTATTCTGCACACTACCGCCGCGTCCGTATTCAGGTGAGAACTCGATCGCGAAACAAAACGAGATTGTTTATTTTTAATCACTGGATTCCATGTCGCGGATAATTTGTAACCGTCTTCCCGATTGAAATTTTTATACTTTTTGATTTCAATAGCTTCACGCACAACTCTTGAATAAAAGTGGCGATCCGTGGAAAGAACTTGCGTTTGATGAAATTCAATCCAGTGATTAGTGCCCGATTCAAGAAGGTGTTCGGCAATCGCTGATTTCGCAGTTTGGCGGTTTTTCACAGCAGCTATATGCTCTTTAAGCCTTTCAGCGATGGTTCGTTTCGTTTGGCCTATGTATCTTATAACAATCTCAAATCTGTCAAACATAATCAAATCTGTCAAATTTTGTATGTAATGACGTTCTGAAATTGACTGATTTGACAGTTTTGAGATTGTTTTAAGAGTTCATGGTTACTCCGCAGATATAAGTTTGAGGCTTGACGTTGCAAGAAGCCGCTGTACGCAGGCCGCTTAAAACCAGATAATCTCATAGTCATTGTGGAGGGCTTTGCAGTGGCCGTCCTATGCCTGAATAAAATAATGATTAGGATTACAAATCCGAGCCCTTTAAATAATAATTGAATTTAACCCTAGAATGGTAACAAGGGTGTGCCAATTACCACTACCACAAAAATCACGCACCGGTATTTTGAAAGTTATTTGTTGTGTCGCTTTGATATTTTACGAATTTCTTTTTATTTTGGGGCTGCAATCAGTGACTATTGCGAAATGGCAGCAAAAGGACGTCTTTTTGGAGATACAGGACCGTGTGGTACAGAGGTCATCCCTGTTAATATTTACGTGTACATACTAACGCTCATTGAAAAAGATTGTCTCCTAAAATGAACCTACACGGGAATCGAACCATCGTGTTCAAAGCGATTAAGGTACCATAACGCCAATCGAATTATCACCAACAGTTTTAAGAACTCTTTCTAATGGGCAATTACAAACACTGCGTCAATTTGGTTAACGTTCACCAAAAATATATTTAAATAAAAAGGCAAAAACAAATGAATCGTTCGTTCAATCGTACAGTCATCCCAGGATGCTAATTTATTCGATTCTAAGCCGTAACTCTTTTGTTTTAAGAATAAACGCGTATAATACATCTTTTGAGGTTGTACTTACGCCATTTGTCTCCAACTTACATCCTTCGTGTCTGCAGAAGGGCTTTCGATAAGGGCCTCTTGTCAACGGTTTTCGCCTTCAAAAGCCTTGGGTTTTCTTTTTACGTACTTTACAACAAAAATAGAACGGAATAACGTCGTAATGCATGAATCGGTTTTTATGTAAGTGCTTTGTGTTAGATTTTTTTGGTTCTATTTCAAATAAACGATGAAAGTAGAAAGTAGATTATTTTGGCAGTAAGGGTATGAATGAACTAGACATAATATTATGAAATTAGGAAATTATTTAGGTATGGTTATATTTATCAGGCTAATTCCTTTAAGGTGGCGATTCAGAAAATATGTTTCGAAGATTTCACGATATTCTAAAACTATCCAAAAATGAGTTTTCCTAGCAAAATCCCTAAATTTTAAATTAAATTCCAGACATTTTATGTCAATGTTATTAATTAAACGAGGATGCAGCAAAGTCATACTAAAATCCTGAAAGCAAAACTTTTTACAAAATGATAACCAACTTCAACCATAAAAGGGGTGAAGAAGTCTGTCTCAAGTATCATGATAAACCGTGGATTGTACAGAATGATTTATTGATAAGTACAAAAATTTTAATATGGTGTTCTAGTCATAATTATAAACAAGTTTTACTATGGAACCGATAGTAGCATCGAAATTTTTTTTTATCCATTTTTCATTCGTTCATCGCCTTTCGTACGTCTTTCGTTCTTGTTCCGCTGGACTTTATCAGATAGATAAACTCTTCATACACACCATACAAAGCAAATAACACATGATCTTTACAGAAACACTCTTTTTTTTCTCAGTACCTAGAGTTTTTGAAACGGGCAAGTTTTTCATGGTATTTTTTTCCTTTTACAACCTCATAAACTTTGTTGTGACATACAGTGTATATTTGATGACTTTACACACGTTCAAAGCACTTTTTGTCGCCAACCCACTTACAAGTAATAGGGCAAGTTGAGCCGTAAAATGATTTAACTACAGTTGCCTGATTCGGCATTTTTATAGGGCACTTAACTTTTTAATTTATGACTGCATTACTTAGTTGCGGTGAGGGTTCATTTTTCCAAGGTTTTCGTAAAAAAACGACTTATTGAAAACTCCATTAAAGTGTTTTTTTTGTTTCGTAGACAAACTTTTTAATTACGCGCATTAAAGAATGTCAAACTTACTTTAGTTTATAGTTAAATAGAGTGGCACTGCCTCGTTAACGATTCTATATCGTTAACGGGGCAGTGCCACTCAAAAACAAAAGGTCGTATTTAATTACGAGTATTACGTTGTGATGATTTTACTACTGAAATACAACAAACTAAGTTTATTTGTTTATTGAGTAGCATTGTTTGTCCTTATTTATCATCATCATCTGATCAGTTATCTAAGGAACTGATTTTAGGCAGTTTCGATAGTGGTCCTGTAGAAAATGTTAACTAATTAGGACCCTCAATTGTATTGTTATATACTTTTAAAGTATCATGAAAACTCGTAGCAGTAGCCACCGGTTAAAATGTTAAAAAAAAACATTTTTTTTTGTTTATAACTTAATTCAGCGATAAATTACAACACAGCTAGAATCAAAAATATTGAAATAACCTTGGCTCTTACTTTAAAGACTACAGAAAATAATTCCTACAATATCCACTACGAATAGTACGGAAATCCATTATCTACCGAATTTAGGCCGTTCAGCCTAATGCTGATACAGAACAATAAACTACCAGCAGCTGAATGTGCTTCCAACCGTAATAATTCCTACTGAGTGCGAGGAAATAAGCTGGTGCCATAAACAACACCACTCTTAGTGCTAAAAGTGCCACTTTTAGTGCCCACAATACGATACTTTGACTCCCTTAACGTCGATTCCTTTTTGTAATGTCGAATTGAAATAGATAAGAACGTGCGCTTAATTAATTTGAAATGCTGGTTTCAGAAACATGTTAAGTATGGGTAAGGCTTTACAGGTTTAGCGCAGGATAAGAGCGTTACAATCTTCACCTTTATACCACGGACGTAAAAAAAATACGGACGTAACCTCGTCTAACCATAAGTGAAGCATAATAATGGCCGTCCGTTTAGGCTGTGTGCGTGATTGAAGGGTTGCTATATAAACAATCAATTTACCTGCTGTTTGGTAGTACCTTGCATGCTTCACATTTTTATAATGTGATGTTACGTCCGTATTTTTTTTACGTTCGTGTTTTATACGTGGTATCTCAAATAGTAATCAATATTTAGCTAGATTGACGACATAACCCAGGTTGCGGGAAACTGCTAGTTGCAAACGCCCAAATAATTAACGAAAGTTGTTGTTTCACAACAGAAAAAGACAACACAACTTAATACTCTTCCAGTACTAAGCACTACATCGTTCTCTACAAATTGTGCAAAATTAACCACAGAATTAACATAGCCATTAACGCTAAAACAACTGAAGGGTCCGCTGTAGCGTTTGTGCAACTCAAAGATCCCGTGAGAGAAAACTAAAGGTGTTTTATGGGTCTGTTTACCTTTTCCTCAATTTTATTACATCCCAACTTACGACAAATTCTCTCCCCAGGGTCTCTTTTGTTTTGCTTTTTATTTCAAAAAGCAAGATGGGGTTTGATAAATGACGGACAATCCGCATCTTCGTTAGGATAAAGTATGTTTTTGTACGGTATTTATGTTTGCTTTTTTAATGAAGAATTAGACAGCGCCGCTGCAATGGACGGGATTTGCTTGATGCTGCAGGATTTATAGTTCAGAAAACAAACCACTAGACATGACAAAAAAAAATTCTCAGGCACGTATTTTATTTTATTTAATCAAAGGTAACTTGGACCTAAATAAATAAATCTGACTTGCACTTGATCAGTTTTTAAATTGGTTTTTGTTGCGTACGTGATTGCTACATCATCAATTCTCACAAAAAGTTATTCGTTGTGCAAAGAAAAGGGAACTCTCGTAAATTCCATCATGAATTCAGAAACTGTAGGCTCATTACAATATGGAAATGTATTCGATTAACTGGAATTAATTTGGCACGTGAAAATGCTCAGCTATTCGACAAAGCTATAGGGACAGCAACGTGAAATGAAATGATCAACTGTTTTGTTATTTCTTGGAATCAAATAATTCGATTGTATTTGTGAAAGAGATAATTCTGGGGAATATAGGTTTTATGTCTTTTTTTCAGCGGTGAATTAAAACATTATGAGAAAACCTGTTATAATCTGATAACACTATAGCCAAGTTCTCAAAATGGTCTGGTTCCCTTTAAAAATGTGATATGGGCGGCACTTCTAACGCGTTAAGGCTAAGTTCGGTATATTATTTTATTGCCAAAAAAGATAATTTGGTATCAAAACAAATCTACAAAAAATAATTATTTACCAAAATTATTAATGATTTTTTTTTACAAGCCAAGGAAATCCTAAACGCCTATAAAAAAACCTCTCCTATAAAAAATGAAATTTATGGTCATTTACTTTATTTTTTTAGCTATCTTTTGGTATTTCTTTGATGTTTCCACGACACATAAAACCTTTGTTATTGCCTGAAGTGTTAAATAAAACCCACCAAATGATTATTTTTGTCGATGAAATTAGATATGTGCCGCCCATATCACATTGTATAAGACGTTGACTTATCATCATCATTATGATGTCAGCCTATTGCAGTCCAGCTAAAGTGCCAAAGAGCACGATCTCCCGCTTTTTTCATCCAGCCATTGCCAGCCATCTTCCTTAGGTCGTCGGACTATCGAGCAGGGGTGCGTCCTAGGCTACGTTTGCCAAGGCGTAGTCTCCACTGGAGAAAAAGTTTACTGCACCTTTCATAGGTTCTGCGACAGATGCCGGCCTACTGCGATATAAACTTGCTACATTTTTGGACTACGCCCTTTATACACTGGTCTCTGCCTGGTGATCTCGTTCCGAATTTTATCCCTCAACGAAACCCAATGCATCACATAGCATCGTGTGTTGTGGCAAATTTATATTGAATATGTTGTATTTTTTCAACAAGACCATAAATTTTAGACGATCTACGTAGCTAAGAGGCGAACTGGCCAGACTATAGGTTCCGGGTTCGATCTTCGGTCGGGTCAATGTAGAAAACGAACTTTTCTATATTGTCTTGGGTCTGGGTGTTGTGGTGCCGTCATAGTTTCTAATTTCTATAACACAGTTAGGATCAGAGCAATGTATGCGATGTTGTTTGTATGTAAAAAAGTTCTTCCAATTCAAAATTTAATTCTTTTTAGTTTGATTCTAGGAGATTTAGCGATTTATAGAGCTACCCCTAACGTTTCGCGTCAAACCGAAATTATAATGACATTTATCGAATAGTCTATTTGCATATATTCGTCAGTTCGATGACTAATTTGGTGAATACGAATTCACCACGAGCCTATCATTGAGATCTGTCTATATTTAGGTATGAATCATTGAGGTATAATTAGTACATTATACCTCAATGGTATGAATACTATATTTAATAGATTTTTATATTGTATTTATTTGTCTGAATAAGTTTAACTAGCTAACGAATTAAAACCATTATTATTTCTATTTGGGTAAGATTATTAAGGTTTTTACTTATAAACTAAATAAATACATGTACATACCGAGCGTTCAAGAAAAGACAATCCACGAGATAACTATATAGTTTATTTTATTATAAGCTCTACGGTAAATTTATTTAAGAATCCGCTATTAACATGATCATAAAACCGATACCTTTTTATCTTTCGGATTTTCAGTCAGCTGCATATTAAAAATATACATTTGTACCTTTAAACTAGTTGACTATAACTCCAATACTCGTGAGAACCTACAAACGGATATATTTGCATTTTGCAATTACTCAACCAAGTTGACAACCACAAGTCCCCATTAATGTATTAATTAATATCACTATTCAATTCCACTTCCTAGTTAGCATAATCCCTATTAATCCTAAACAGTTTAATTAGGAGGCCTAATTATCCAGAGAGACACAATTTGGCCAGAACCCGCCGATTTAAGCCCAAAATGTGTTTTGGCTGGGAATATCTAGTACGAAGCAGTAAACGATAAAACTTTAGAAGAAAAATTCATCGTAATAAAGGTAGTGTACGAGGTCATGAATGAAAACTCAACTATTGATGTTATGATTTTTTTTATTGAAAAACAGACAGTGTTTATTTTTATGAAGTCATCATCACCATCATCATTTCAGCCACAGGACGTTCACTGCTGAACATAGGCCTCCCCCAGTGACTTCCAGATTGGCCAGTTGGAAGCCATCAGCGTTATTAAGTACAATGGTACATGTCCTGTCATGCGCTGCGTGTCCCTATACCTGCACACGCGAGGATCTTTACAAAGATAGCGCTATATCAGTGGCTGAGTTTTGGTCCTCACATATATAAAAGCCTGAGTGAGTCGACACGCAAAGAAGAAGAAGCGTTATTAAGTGATGTGTTTAAAATTTTAATAACAGACTTAAATGGGCAAGCGTGGCAATATAAAGGATTGCCTTGGCGCATTGTAACGGGGTCACTTAGGAATGTTTTATCATTTTAAGTTCCTTATAATGTGACGCCAACTTTGTATAATTTTATTTTCATTCATGTAAAAACTAATTAATTCAAGGCGAGTTCTACTCACTTATTTAATCTATAAGCTTATCTTGCTTAGCTTAAATTTTAACCAAGCTTACTATAGTTTATGTATACAATTTTACTTAGCTAAAACATCGCTGCGTACGTACTGTTCAGCTATCTGGGTTGGGCATTAAAACACAAAGGTGGCTATTCGTTAGGCTTCTCTGTTTTTATCGTTATTCACTACAGGGTGATTTTGTTTCAAAGTAATGGCGCCATTTGGGTTTGGGCATGGACCGCTTTTTTTAATAAAAGAGGGAAGTGTCGATGATGTTTTTACCCAAATTCACAAAACGAGGAGTATTTGTAAATTTTTAGGCGTAGATTGCATTTCCTTGTGACCTCTTGTAGCCCAAATAGTTGGCTCAAAAACTAAAAACTGAATACGTAATAATAAAATAAAACGTGTTTAAAAAGGACGAAACAATAAAATAATTCAGATAGAAATCCAGAAATGCATATATAGGTACAAAAATAGTCAAGGTAAAGCTGTGGTCGTACGTACTGTATACCTATCATGTCTGTTTAATTCAGGTGTTCCTGGCCCCCACTTAATCATTACCTGTTTCCTCGCCGTAGTCGGATAAAAATGTATGTAATTTGTTTATAATTATGTTAAATTAATAGTTTTAAATACTTACACTTAAATTAATTATGGATAAGACTAGCATTGGCTCACAAAGCTTAAGTAATGTTACAAAAAAAAAGTCTTAATAATCTTACTAATAATCACTAAATGTTACTAAAATTTTAAGCGTGAAATTTTGTCATGTTGTTAGTTACCTACTCAATTAATATTTTACCACTGAACGTAATATGCTGATATTAGGCACATAATTAAATATTTAGCACAATATGTTGGACTTGCGCACAACCGGATTAGTTTGGTACGAGATTAAGACATCATTCTGTCTCTGACATTGGCATACAAACTGACACCTATAGAATGATGTACAATACAGTATTACTGGATTAAATTTGCTAATACTGGGATACGCAAGTGGCCTTTAGTATATTTTGAATCCCATTTTTGTATTTTACTGTGGGTGGCTTATAAATTTCATTTGGTTTAACTCTGAAGTCGAACACACGAAGGTCCCGGTTGAAAACACATAATTTTCCAACGAGCTTCCTGTTCCACTCAATATAAACTGTCCCCAAATGAACACATCAAACACTCAAAATCCTATGATAAAATTCCACTAAAAGACATCGTAGAAAATTTAATAATGCCATAATAAAAGAAAAACCAACATTCGTGAGCATGCGAAAACAAAATTCCTTAAGATCCCTCCCCTCTTTAATTTGACCGTGATGACGTCACGGGAATCGGAAGACGTCATTATGCGTTCACTAACTTCGCAGAAATAAAAATATAGCACTTATTGAAAGGCATTAATGTTCAAATTCCGTTGAGGTTTTGGTGGTAGAGGGTTCGCTTTACCTCAGCTCTCAGTGTCATTGACGTATCTCCAACATTTCTCACGGAGTACCGTTTTTGAATTGCTAACACGTTGTGATCAAACTAAGTAGCGGACCTTATAAAGTTGAAGGCATGTTATTCACACGATTTAATCCTTATTTGAGCGTGTGTGAGTGTAGGTGGAAAACAATTGGGAAAAGGTGACAAAAAAGGCTTTTTAAATCTAGTTATCTTTTACGTAAAGTATAAATAATATATTTTTTTAATGAAAACGAACAACTTTTTCTACGGAAGCTCCATTAGATTATTGTCTAGATATACATAATATTGCAAGGAAATGAAAAAAAATATTCAAAAGTTATTGCTTTTATTAAAAGTTGTGTTCGTATAATTAGGATAAAAATATTATTTGAAGACGCCTAAAAATAATATTTTTCAAATAAAAAACCCACTAAAGAAGCTATAGACCACATAACCCACAAATACTTCGTAAGCGAGCAATGGATTAAAAACCTACGACCTAAGCACCTCCTTCTTTTTCGAAGTCTGTCAAGAACTATCAACGAAAATACACAGGCTATTTTATACAGCTATTGAAGAGAGTACAGTACCTAACTTCATTAATTCGCCTGAAATAAAATATTTGAATTTCTTTTATACAGCTTACATTAATATCACACACGCGTTCTATGGGAAGTGTGATAAGTGGAATTCCCATGCTAAAGAATGTAAAAAAACCTTCATGAAAAATAGCGTCGATTTTTCAGTCACAACCGCTGGCATGTATGTACAGTAAACTTCATAAACATTTGAAAGTATGACCAAACATAAAGGCTGCTTGGTTATTTTTAAAACACTGATTGGTTTTAAGTCTAATATACAGGGTGTACAAAAGAATAGCACACTTCTTAAAACCACGTGATCAGCTGGTGCTAAACAACAACTTTTCCTATGGGAGCAACATCGAAATCATATTTTTGCCATATGCTCCATACATTATTATCGAGGTTTGCGAGTAAGTTTGTATGGATCTGCTAAAAAAACTTGATTTTGATGCTGCTACCATAGAAAAAGTTTTTGAATATGATCAGTTGATCATACGTGGTTTAAGGAGTGCCCTAATATCTTGTATACCCTGTATAATCAAACGTAAAAATTCACATGGCTTTGTAGTTTAAAAACTGATTTGTTTGTTGAAAAACTAATTTGATTCTGATCTTGCAGGCGATCATTAGCGTACTCAAAGTTAATTTGAATCTTCGAAACGCTATTTGCAACGCTATCAAATGTATAGCTTTTATCCTAGTTTGTATTAGTATATCAAGCATGGGATATTCTTTTACGCAACTTTGGTTCCCGTTAATCTTTAGATAAGCCATCTTCCATCTTCCCGAAAACTTTCTATTATAAATAACAAGTTTTATCAGCGGTTGACTGTACTTCAGAGTTATTTATTGGTTTCCTATAGGGGTTTTGTAATGGGATAACATAATTGGATTAAGACTGCCAACGCCTCTTGAATGGGGAATTACCTTTGGTAGCTTTTGGGAAAAGAGAATGAATGTTACCGGTGTTCTGATTTGTGCCTTCTTTGTTGGGCTGTTAGCGTCTTGACGTTGCAGAGTTATTGGTCCTCTTTCAATACTTTTAAAAGATTCTTACCTGTTGTTGTAAGGAAATTTATGTTTGTGTCACAGCTCTTTATCGTTTGGTATACAATTTTGTGCTAAGAATTAAGAAAGACTTTTTTTCTAGCGCAATCTTATTTTCACAATATTCAAGTGATTTTAACGATTTAAAATAACCAAGCTATAAAGCGCATTGTAACCACTTTTATAGCAAACAAATGTTTGGTACTGATTCAAGCTATAAGTTTTTTTGTCAGAAAAACTAACATTTATACATTTTTACTACTAATTCCATTTAAATTTAACCATTCGCTGACAATGCCACTATGTTTACCTATAAATTGTTTAGGCAATCTCCCAAAATCGTGGAAAAAATGAAACTCCATTTCCTATGAGATATCGAGTTGCCAAAACTTTCTACAAGAGAAATTTCCTTAGCAACAGAGATGTTATGATAATAATATTATCACAACAAAAATCCAAGCCGACATTAATGTATTAAAGACAATCTAACCAAATCTTGTTCGTAATAATCACATGTCTAAGCCTACTAAGTTATGACACGCTGTCCAAGATGTCGTCATAAGGAAATATAAAATTTGGTTGTCTTTGACACAAGTAGAGAAAGATATTATGAAAATGTGTTTGTGTATGTTTCCGTTCAATAGATGTATTTGTACGAAAATAAACTTACAATTGCCTATTCCATGTAACTAATACGAGGTGTGTGTTTGTGTGTCAAACTCATTTAACCATTATACGTCATAATTAGGCTTAAACTGGGGAAAAATAATCGAAACTTTGGGACTAAAATATGAGCCAGAGATATAGTCACGCAATACCCATGTCACCATCACACTGCTAAACATAGGTATTTTCCAATGAACACCCAAGCCCCATCTTCGGCTGTTTTTTTTTCTATTTGATTCTAGCAGCTTTTCAAATAGGTACCATCCTCTTCTTAGGATCGTGGTCGCCGCTTAAGATTCCGCCTATTCAATTAAATATTTAGGTATTGTGTACTCTAGGGGATACGACCGGATGAAAGTGTATTGAATGAAATTCAGAATTTACATAATATTTCCACGGCTGAACAAAATTGCCTGACAATCTATGACACGTTCAAGGTGTTAACTAAGGTGTTAATAAAATTCTTAAGTTTACGCAAAGTCGCAAGCAGAGCTATAGTTTGCGATAAACGTCAGTTTTCCTGGTACAAACCGAACTGGACATGTTACAAGAGAAATCAGGGAAAAGTATCGTCGCCGAATTCGGCCATAACGCGGAGTTACGAGCAATGAAGCTACGCACAGCTGGTAGTAAACTCGATTGCTTTTATTGCGCCCTTTCGGTACCTTAGATGTGACACTTCATAAGTTCAAATCAGGACAGGGCAAAAAAAAGTATTTACAGGTTACAAGCTTTAAAGAAAAACACAAAATAAGATCTCAAATATCAGTATCATGATCCAATCATTGAACTTACGAGGTTACACCATTATATTAGATGACATCGTTATATTATATTTTTATAAAATATAATATTTCTAAGTTTGATACGTGTTGCCCCAAAACGACAAGAATTTGGTAATCACCTTTTCTGCGTCAAAAATTGAAATGAACGAAACAACACCACATGTTGTCATTGAATTTTCAAGGCGATGCTAAAGCATCAAAGAAAATGCGCTTGAAATGTAAAAAACCGGCCAAGTGCAAGTCGGACTCGCACACGAAGGGTTCTAGGTACCAATATCTATAAAAACGGCAAAAAATCATGATTGTTGTATGGGAGCCCCCTTTAATATTTATTGTATTCTGTTTCTTTATATGTTTTTATAGCGCCAACAGAAATACATCATCTGTGAAAATTTCAACTCTCTAACTATCACGGTTCATGAGATACAGCCTGGTGACAGACGGACAGACGGACAGACGGACAGACGGACAGACGGACAGACGGACAGACGGACAGACGGACAGACGGACAGACGGACAGACGGACAGACGGACAGACGGACAGACGGACAGACGGACAGACGGACAGACGGACAGACGGACAGACGGACAGACGGACAGACGGACAGACGGACAGACGGACAGACGGACAGACGGACAGACGGACAGACGGACAGACGGACAGACGGACAGACGGACAGACGGACAGACGGACAGACGGACAGACGGACGGACGGACGGACGGACGGACGGACGGACGGACAGACGGACAGACGGACAGACGGACAGACGGACAGACGGACAGACGGACAGACGGACAGACGGACAGACGGACAGACGGACAGACGGACAGACGGACAGACGGACAGACGGACAGACGGACAGACGGACAGACGGACAGACGGACAGACGGACAGACGGACAGACGGACAGACGGACAGACGGACAGACGGACAGACGGACAGACGGACAGACGGACAGACGGACAGACGGACAGACGGACAGACGGACAGACGGACAGACGGACAGACGGACAGACGGACAGACGGACAGACGGACAGACGGACAGACGGACAGACGGACAGACGGACAGACGGACAGACGGACAGACGGACAGACGGACAGACGGACAGACGGACAGACGGACAGACGGACAGACGGACAGACGGACAGACGGACAGACGGACAGACGGACAGACGGACAGACGGACAGACGGACAGACGGACAGACGGACAGACGGACAGACGGACAGACGGACAGACGGACAGACGGACAGACGGACAGACGGACAGACGGACAGACGGACAGACGGACAGACGGACAGACGGACAGACGGACAGACGGACAGACGGACAGACGGACAGGCGGACAGGCGGACAGACGGACAGGCGGACAGACGGACAGACGGACAGACGGACAGACGGACAGACGGACAGACGGACAGACGGACAGACGGACAGACGGAAAGACGGACAGACGGACAGACGGACAGACGGACAGACGGACAGACGGACAGACGGACAGACGGACAGACGGACAGACGGACAGACGGACAGACGGAAAGACGGACAGACGGACAGACGGACAGACGGACAGACGGACAGACGGACAGACGGACAGACGGACAGACGGACAGACAGGCAGACGGCCAGCGGAGCCTTTAGTAATAGGGTTCCGTTTTACCCTTTGGGTACGGAACCCTAAAAACGGGCGTATCAATTTTATAAAACATTTGTAGCGCATTTTCTTGGATGTCTTTATTTAGAATTTACTGGGATTTACAACCCTTTGCACTTTGAATTCCTTTGCGGGTCTTTAAACGGGGTTAGCATTTCCATAGGAATACCCGACCTTCACTGCTCGGGATTGATTAGCGGTTAATCTTATATAGTTCTTTATCTACGAATACCAATGACCTACGGAGCCGAAACGTGGAACATGGTAGTAATTCTAGCCCACCGACTGCATGTCACTCAGCGACGTAGGAAAGATGCTTGGGATTTCGTTATAGGATAGAATTTCGAAACGAGATCATCAGGCAGATAACCAAAGTAACAGCCATAAGAAGTCCAAAATGTAAAAAGCTTAAGTGGCAGTGGGCTGGCCACATCTGTCGCAGAACCGATGAAAGGTGGAGTAAACGGGTTCTCGAGTGAAGACCACGCTTTGGCAAACATAATGTAGGACGCCTCCCATTCCGATGGACCGACGACATTAGGAAGATGGCTGGCAGTAAATGGATGAAAAAAGCGGGGGATCGTGCTCTATTGGCGCTCTTTGGCTTTTAATTTCATCCAGCAGTGGACTGCAATAGCTAAGTGTTAAGTAGATTTTTGACTCTCTTTAACACTGAAGCAGTGTTAAAAATAGAGTCGAAAAAGATTTTACATTTTTTTTTACAAAAATTTAAAAGTTTATAACATACGGTAATTTTTTAAAAAGCGTTTTATTAACATCATAAAATTTTGTGAATAAAATCAGAGATGACTTCGTTTCATTCCGTAACCAAATCAAAAGTTTAAATGGCACCAACAAAAATTTACGCTTTGCCTCTGCAGCTAAAATATTTCCCAGTAGACAGCACATTACAAATATACATCTGAATCCAGTTACCTGAGTTGCGGCTTGAACATCCCGAAATGAGGCCGTTAAATTATTCACACTTATGCCAGTCAAGCACAAGTGCAAAATTGGGTCAAACCTGCTGGAACAATTCAGATAGATTCAGTCGGGAGTATGTCAAGTTAGGAATTGCATTGTGTTCGTGAGTTGCGATGTATAACCTCGGAAGACGGACTGACATAGATTGCAGAAGATATCGTGGTTGTTATTGATATCACTATTATATATATATATATATATATATATAGTAACACAACATGAGTGGCCCGCTGGAAACTGGAAACGTTTATGTAACATTGCCGTTTTCCCTATAAAAGTCCCGTGTTGTCTTTTCCCGTAGTTGTATTTGGATGTAACTTCTACGCTCAGCAGGTGCCTAATCATCATCATCATCATCTCAGCCTATTGCAGCATATTTGACGACCTCGGTAGCCGAGAGGCGAGCACGCCGGATTAATATGGTGTCGCCATCTCTGAGGTTCTGGGTTCGATCCCCGATCGGGTCAATGTAAGAAACGAACTTTTCTATATTGTCTTGGGTCTGGGGGTTGTGGTGCCGTCGTTGTTTCTGATTTCTATAACACAAGTGCTTTAGCTACTTACCATAGGATCAGAGCAATGTATGTGATGTTGTCCAATATTTATTTATTTAATTTATTGCAGTCCACTGCTGGACGTAAGCGTCCCCCAAAGAGCGCCAAGGAGCACCAAAGAGCACCATCTCCCGTTTTTTTTTAACAATTCACTGCCAGCCATCTTCCTAAGGTCGTCTGTTCGTCGAGCTAGGGGGCGTCCTACACTAGGTGGCTAGTAAAAAATGTTGAATCCCTTAACAGTTATTCACTAATTAACTTCATCATCACAGGTCCAATTTCTTATCCAAGACTTTTAAATAAATAAAACTATACCGTGACTTTATACAACATCAACTCAAACTTCTGGAAATAATTTCTTGTTCAACGACATGTTAAAAGTTTATAAATTAAAGCAATCTGGTCTGCGTACTTTGGAAAGTCGATGACAATAACCATAATAATATCAGTATTTACGCACAGTCCTTCGGAAGTATAGGAAAATCTTTATGTTACATGACCTAGTACCCGAAACCACATTGGTTTAGGGCTGCCACAAAATAATCTATCTTTTTAACACATCACATTTAAATACGCAAACTACTTAAGGTTTTGTTACTTTAATGGTAAATAGTAATTGATAATACATTAATAAAAAAAAATACATTAATAGATAGCGTATGCCTAGAGGGGTCATAACGATATTAACTACATTTAAGTTTGTATATAAAAATGTTAGTTGTTTTATTTTTTAGCACATCATAGCCCAAAACAATGTGCTAATGATGGCCTTGAAAAATTAGAAAGGATTTTTCTAGTTATAGAGATAAAATAATTTCTTGAAAGTTTTTGCTTTAAACTTTACATATTTTTATCAGCCTACACATAAGACTGACTGTAATAAAAGTAGATTTTATCACAATCTGAAAAAAATGAATAAATTAATGAATCTTGACAAAAAAAAAGTTTAGTCAGAGCTAGCTAAAACCTGTCAAGCTCGTGCGCTATACTCATGTGAAGCACAGACGATGGTGAATTGGTGAGGATGAGGTGCGTTAGGTGTCAGCAGCAGTAGATAGTGTAATAGGGAAGCTAAATAATTTTCTACTTTCTACCTTAATATGCAATGGGTAGCTTAATAAGCCTAGCGTATATTAGATATCCCAGGCGACGCCTCCCTGCATTAGTATCGCACACAATGTGTAAGAACTTGACAGGTTATACTAAATAACTCACCATTCGACTCCAATACTGGCCAACAGCCGAAAATTTCAACCTTTTTGTTTTTTGTCAACCCTATCAGAGTTCGGTTGGCATACAGCCAACGACCGGCGAGTGTGTGCCGAACGGCCGAGAGATGTTTAGCAATATTATTACGTTTGCACAGCCCCGTTGTGCAACCCCAGTGAACTTGTGCATGATTGGATCACTAATTGACACTTAAAGCTAATTCCTACGTTTGTCCCTTAGTTGATAGATTTGATTATAAATCTTCGTCGTTGATTTAGAAAAAAAAAGCTTTAGGTGTTTGAGTCGTGTGGGCTCTTAAGTTAAAGTTGAGATAAATATTTAGTTAGAGAGTTTATTATGTACAATTACAATGTTATTAATATAGTTTTATAAGATTCAACATTCTTCGTGTGTTGGAGTGCGTTGACAGAATCCTTCTCATAGAGTAAAGTAATACCTACCCTGGAAAATCCTTCTTGACGCGAGTAAAAAAACAAAAGAAGAGAAATGACAAGTAAAATTAAAAATAAATAGATTAGCTTTTTTAAGGTTTTTGCAAAATGATAAGAAATCGGTTATTATATAGCTCATCAATTACATGCACGATACTTGTGTGGGGCAGACTCTGGAGGCATAATACGAAAGCAAAAATATCGTTCGTTCGGTCGTATTAGCCGATCAAATTAAAATATACATTCACTTATATCAAAGGTTTAACAATTTATGAACAATTAGAAACGGTCGGGTTTTTACACGGCTAGATTGAGTTGGTCATATTTCATCAAAGGATTGACACATGACACTGGTTATTTTAATTTGTTAGGTTTATACGTCTGAACGAAAGATACATTTCGTACTAGGCCTCCTGACCCTGACAAGGTGTGCTCAGCATCAGCAGCGGCAAAAATAAACATTTCCCTACTAAGTCAAGCAGTCATTTTGGTAACGAGAATTGATAAACCTATAAGCTACCTCTGAAATTAGTCATCCATTTGCACCTATTTCGATGCTGGTCCTACAGTGAAAGTTGTATAAATGGGTAGAAAAATCATTCACTATAATATAGTTAGGTGTTAAAGGTAATTAAATAGAACCCTTTAAATGCCTGTGCCTAGGTAGGTACATTTTATACTCTGTGATTTAAACGAGCAACTGGTGGATTGCAGGGAATTCATCCATTATAATAGGTCAGTCAGACTCTTGCCATTAGACTGGAATATACAAATAACTTAAGCACGCATTTTAAAGGGTTCTCTTTTTGTTAATTTGTTAAGCTTACTTACTTTGAGGAAATAATTCTACTGATCAAATAAACCACGTATAACTACGAGACCGCCATTGAAATAGACACTTAAGATTACAGTCGTCCAAATCTACCCTTGGCTTAACTTAGATTATATTTCCAGCTTTACCCTTACCCTGTCTGACTGAATCTCAAACAGACTTTAACGTTTGCTAAACCCGTCCGATCGCAAACATCGAGGTTTGCGTATTAGTACCGGCTGAGTACGACCTTCCACTAGCCTCTAGTCTCTATATAGTCTGATCCAAAGAGACTTTCTAATTTAAATTGGGCTTTAAAACTCAAATGTAATTTTAAAGGTCGGTCGTTCTTGATCTGCCGGTGTGTGGTTATTGTTTGGCGGCAGAAACTGGAAACTACACAGACTGAAAGAACCTGTAAGTGCAATGTATAAGGGTAACTCTAAACTTGTATATAAAAAGACCTCCGTAGCCGAGAGGTGAGCACGCCGGACTTTGCGTCGCCATCTCTGAGGTCCCGGGTTCGATTCCCGGTCGGGTCAATGTAGAAAAATATATTTTCTATATTGGCTCGGGTCTGGGTGTTGAGATACCGTCGTTGTTTCTGATTTCTATAGCACATGTGATTTAGCTACTTACCTTAGGATCATAGCAATGTATGTAATGTTGTCCAATATTTATTTATTTATTTAATAAAATACCAGTCTGCTAGTCCGGTTCCTAAAATGTGATTGCAAACACTAACTGTTGTTTTATCCTTACAGGGCCGCAAACCTACTTCCGGCACCGTGACGCGTGGCCGGTGCCACTTGAAAAGGACCGCAGCCACTTGACACCGACCGTTATTTTTTTGCTGCGCTCGGCGCTTATCGCTTTGTTATTGTTCGTGAGGACAGATGTTTACACTTAGGACGGTTTGGGTTACATTTCTGAGAAGCTAATGAAACAAAGTAACTACTTACATGCTGAGCCGGTGTTTTATGTTGTTTACATTATTTCTTATCGGCCAATAAAACTGCCATTGTTCGCTCGCGCGCCTACAAGTACATCACTTCAATTCACGTCAAGTTACACGCTCAAATTACAATGAAATACTATTGTTAACACTTATTATAACTTTAAAACTAACAACAATAGATATTATGGCAAAAAACTAACCTTTTTACACTGAAATACTTTTAAAATTCACTTTTTTTACCACACGTCATCACGCGCACGTGACCGCTAAACACTAAATCAAAGTTCACCGATTTTTGTCTTTTTTTTCTTCCGTGAACGTCTATTTGTTTTTGGTTTCAATGAACGGAGAATTTATCATTCATTCCACTAAAAAAGTATCAGGACAACCAGAACCTTATTACGTTAACAATCAGAGTTAATATCGACTGCGGGAGAAATGGCATTCTGGAATGCCCGCCGTCCACAACGGTAACTTAGAAATGGCATTCTGGAATGCCATGCCGTCCATGTAAGGTTATTAATCAAATGAAGACGTAAATAGTAAGGTTGTTACTTAGATTCCTTGAAATGTGATAGCGTTATGCTTTATGAAATGAACATATTACTATGACTGCAAGACAAAGGAGAAGAAACAAAATCATGTGTTTTTATGTTTTATGTGATACCTATGGAATATCGGTCACCTGAAACTTGAAGGGATTGCCCGATGACACGAGAAGACAAAATAAAAGCATGGTAAAAATACTTTCCGTCTATGCCATCAGGTTGAATACTCATTGAATAAAAACAAATTACTTACTCAAGCAGCCATAATATGAATAAAGTTTGAAGTAGGTTTCCGTTGTTTGTAATTTTCCTTTCCCATAAAAAGATATCATAACAGGCACTTAAGCTACCATGCAATAATACTTGTATCAATTTAGATAATACTCAAAGGCGCAGTTTGCTAGATATTGGCGCCGCCTTGCCTATCTACTGCACAGCATGGATGCCTTATTAGACAAGCTAGGTATTTTATATCTAGACTAAAATTATTATTATAATATACATCTGAGTTATACCATCGAGACAAGAAATACTATACCAAGTAACTTAGAAGTTAGTTTTTGTATACTAACTATTTTATGCACAGTCAACGATATTGTACATAGTCAATTTTGTTTGATATTAATTTCTCATTGTCCAAAAATGTAGCAAGCTGAAGTGGCAGTGGGCTGGCCATGTCTGTCGCAGAACCGACGAGAGGTGGAGCAGGAAGGTTCTCGAATGGAGACCACGCTTAGGCAAACGTAGTGTAGGACGCCCCCCGGCTAGATGGACCGATGACCTGAAGAAGGCAGCTGGCAGCGACTGGATGCAAAGGGCGGGAGATCGTGCGCTGTGGCGCTCCTTGGGGGAGGCCTATGTCCAGCAGTGGACTGCAACAGGCTGATATGATGATTTATTTCTTATTAGAAGCTCCTGCAGACTCCAGTTTACAAATTTTTATAGGTTGATAAATTTTTGCGGGGAGTTCCCGCATGCGATATCTATAACGCTTAATGAAAGTTATAAGTCAATACGGTTGTCATACCAAATTTGGAAATAAGCATGTAAGATAAACTAAACTAACGACAGTATCTTACAAGCGTTTTCACATAAGTTCAATTGAAATTACATGACCTTAAGAGTAAATTTAATTTTCTACTGACGACTGAGTGTTTTTAGAATGATTTCTATCAAAGTATAGAATAAAGCTGACAACGGCATTCGTCGACGTTAAGCATTTTTGACTGACGATAGTAAATCCTAAAAAAAACTTAAACTAACACAAGTTGATTAGAAGCTAACACGCGTGACCCTGGACACTTTATGGCCCATTTGTGACAACCCTAATTGCAACACGTCTTCAAGGTGTATGGGATGGCTGGAATAAAAAGTGGTTATTTTTATTGTGTGGCTCCGTAGCCACATTACGACCCAAGAACCTTTACTTCGTTAGTGAGGTTAGTGAGATTTAAAAACTATTATTTTTCGTTACTGCCTTTCTTTTGACAGGATCTCTCAGTCTTCATCCAATTCGTGATAATCAAAGATTAATTACCATGTCTAAGCGACAAAACAAAGCAAACAAAATATTACTTTTACTAAGAAAACTACAAACTTCTGTCATTGGCTGCCAGATCTATCTACAAACTACCAAATATTCTGTGCCAAAAATGCTATGCTGAAAGGTTAGCGTTTCCGGGAATTTTAAGGTAAGTACTGACTTGTGTTTTTGGACGTAACGTAATATAAGAATAATGTAAAGTACTAAAATCCGTGTAACAATATCAAACTCTTTGCTCCCGTGCTCCATATTCGCAACAAAACAAACTTAAAGTCCGAAGTACCTTAAATCGCTTGTTATGACTTGCAAATAGACTGAAGCGAGTATCAGAGTGGTGGCCGCACACCTATCAATCCTGCAAAATCTGCAAGCATGCAGTCTTTGCATTTTTGTATTCTTTGTTTGAAATTGTATGGGACTGCGATGCGTTTAGGTATTGCAGTGGATAGATGCGCGGCCACCTTCAATGGGATTCGCCAAAATTCGACAACGGGTGGAGCAATCGGAATGAGCAACAAGCGATTCGTTGCTCGCTTGTGACCCCATACTGATTGCACGAATGCTTGCTTCGTACTCACACATTACGCCTCATATCACCAGTCAATACCTACCTTTAAACGGTCAACATAATAAAATATTGACTTCTATTTGATACTTATAATATTCTATGGGTAAACTCTTTCATACATAAAGAAATGTATTTGAATATAAAAATTTTGTTATTGTATTACAAGGCAGTTATAAAAATTGACATCGATGCATAAATTGGCAAACAATTTTGTAGTCAAAATTATACATAGGAAAAACCTAATGCGTTATGGAATAAACTTACTTAGCTCTGACAAACCTTTCAAGTACCTCTTACCTCTTTTTGATAATATGTAATTATCTTTTTTGTGATAAGTAAGTAATTAGTATCAGCATTCAACCTTTGCCTGAACCCAATTACCAATCCGGTCCGATTGATTATTTATTTGCCATTAATTTTGCGCCAGATTAATAGCCAATATTGAATTTCCACGGTCGTCAATTAACGACATAATTCTGGGCTGTGTGTTGCTAATCAATCTGCTATGGACATTTGATCCAACGTTAATCCGAACCCTTTGAGAATATAATCAAGACCGTTTTCATTTTGTGTAAGGCGATGTTTGGGATAGCTTTGTCATTTTTTAGAACCATCATTATAACTTTGGCCAAAGAATGTCTGCAACTGAACCGGCTTCCTCCAATGACTTCCAGATTTGCCGGCTAGAATGAATCTAGGCATCCTACAACCTTTACCAGGTCGTCTGTCCAACTTGTGGTTGGACGTCCTACCGGCGTTTGCTGGTACGTGGCCTCCATTCCAGAATCTTTCTACCTCATCAGGCATTCTGACCTTCTTTCTAACTAGCCAACAAACTTACACTCTGCATCTCACATGTTGTTTAATCTGTATTACAATAATTCTACAGCAAATACCTCTACGTTACCTTATAAAAACAAACTATACGTTCAACGTTAACCCCTAGGAAAGGAGTCTACCTTTCCTTGGTATTTTATCTTTTAAGGGATAATCCCTTTAAACTTTATGAAGGGATTCTTTAGAAAATTTTTATATAAACTTACCTAAAATCAACAGTAGGTAACTCAAGGAATAGTGTCGTTGTTATCGCGATGGTTCTCAGCTCGGTTTATGTTCGGCTTTAGTCCAGTTATTCATCAAATCTTACATATAGCAGCCCAGCCTTTCGCCGGTCTGGTTTTTAATGTTTCAATTGTTCATGGTTTCGTCTTTTGTTTATTTTTAAGTTTAATAATTTGTGAGATAAATAAAACCTCTCTATCTTTATTTGTTTATCTCTCTCGCTCTTCCATTAAAGTTACACCTCGCTTTGGTCTTATTAAGCAATCCTAATCCCTCTTAATAACAGTGTCGTCCAATCTAAATGGGGTTTTATATTATATTGAATAATTAGGGTTCCCTTCATCAGCCTTTATTGACCATATACGGAGACAATGGCAGTCCTGTCACTTGATTCCGCCACCAGATTATATGGCTCTAGTTGTTACACACTATTGTTCTGCGATTGGGTATTCTGAGGCGAGTTAATGATGAATATTAATGCTGAGATGCCAGTGGAATGTTAATTAAGTTGCTCTTAGTTATAGTTGGTTTAGGGCCTGTTCCATAATGTACGGATAAGTTCTGCATAAGTTCCGTATAGGCTATTTGTTACTTATCTTGGGGATAAACACTATTTTTGCGTTTCACTACCGTCAAATAGCATAACAAGCAATTTTATCCTCTACATATTTTTATCTGTTACGTATCTATTTAATACATTATTCGTACATTTTGAAACAGGTCCTTAGTTAGGTAGTGTTCGTTTATTTTTGGTTAGAGTATTAGCTGATACAGTTACATAGAATGATGATAATGACATTGCTATGATACGAGTTCAAATTGATTGGTTTCCATAAAGATTTATTGGTAAGAACAGAACGTTAATTTAGAGAAAGTATACTTATGTGTCATACGGAACAAAATGGTAGAAAGAAAAGTATTTTTTTAACACACGATAAAGTTACAAACAACAAGGCACAATTTAAGACATATCGCCAAATTCGATCAAGTCTTGCGTAATATTTTTTTTAGACTTATGATTTGTTAAAAATCATAAGCTATCAATAAACAGATCTGAACCATGACATAGTTTCGTTCCTTTCAGCCACAATTACGCATCCAGTCATATTTTATTCATATCTTTGTTTTATTTGACATGATTTATCATTTCTCATTTGTTTTAACCCGTGGGTGGGCCGGCAACGAATTTACTGTATGATGTCATTTCCAGTAATAAATTAGAATTTTATTGCACTACAAATTATGCTTTCCATGCCAATATTTCAATGATTGTTTACATCTGATTTTAAAGTAAATAAACGAGACTATTAATATTTGAAATGGTTGTACGATTTGGATGTACCGCGACGTTTTACGATCTTTAAATACTGCTGAATGGCGTAGTAGACTTGTCTTGAATAAAAAGGTTTTCAGGTTGATTTCCAGTTCGTTCAATTAAAAAAAAACCTCTATAGACTCGGGTTTGGCTGGCTATACATGCCTCCTGTAAAATCTATTTTCAGGTATCTCGTTACACAATAATTTAAATTTCTAACGTCGAAATCAGGTTAATTTAAAAAGCATTTCTGAAGAATTAACTTCTTTCTGAAATATTTTTTTCTACGCTTTTTGAGGTATTCTATCTATGTTTAAATGTGTACCAGTTAAGAGGTTAAAATAATTGTTTTTTTATTATTTTGTTGTTGCAGTTTACTGCCGCAAAACTGCCGCATACACACAATCTGTTTCGAAACTCAACAAATAATGTTCTGTAGAAGTAATTTAGGTGGAACGTGCACCAAACTGTTACCGAAATGTCGTAAGAAAGCCACAGAGTGAAACTAGATTGCAGAACGGATGTTTTGCCTTCCGCTTCATTCTGCATGATAAGGTAGGTACGACTGGCAATCGTGGCCGGGTCTCTTTCGCTACTTTTGGAGCTAGCCCACAATATTGTCACGTAGAGTAAGAAATGGGACGTGAAACAAAAACAGGTCAGCCCCTCTAGCATGAGCTACAGCTACGATATGATATAGCGATTTATCGCCTCTTTTCTTTCAAAATATAATAACATAGCCGTCATCTTAAACTTTTATTGAAACAGTGAGCATGTCCGTGCCAGCGACCGTCACGATTATGCCTGCTTTTTCGATAAAAGTGTTTGTGCGATAAATCGTTTTATCATATCGTATCACGATAACACGATAGTGTTTTGTTGCTCATGCTAAAGGGGCTGGTTTGTAAAAAAAAATGTTTTTTGCTGACTGGCATTACGGAGTGTAATGTAAATTGTTATGCCAAATTTACATTCATACCCTGCCACTGCTCCTGCCGCTGCCGGAAATATTGCCCTAAATACTTCTGTGGCAGTATCGACGCGAGTGAGATTTTTATTTGCGCTGCCTGTCCTTTGACATCCGCGCGAAAAACCGACAATCGAGGGAGCGCAGGGCAGTAACAGCGGCATGACGAGTGGCAGCGCGAGTATTTACATACTCGTGCTGCCCACTTTCCTGCCTACTTCCCTGCCCAAGGCCAACAAGGCTGAGTGTAAATGCGGCGTTGCAACGTAAACATTCATGCAGTCATTACGGAGAAACAAGTGAGCAACAATCCGGATTTACACTGATTTTTGCACACTGCGTATCGTGACATGTTCGGTACAAATGTTACATTACGCCTTGCAATGGAAGTCAGTGCCCACCTTTAGGAACTACTTCCAAACGCTCCTACCTGTAGCAGGGGGCCTAGCGCGAAAGTGTATCTTTCGTTCGGTCGTATAAACCTAACAAATGAAAATGGCCAGTCTCATCTGTCAATCCTTTGATAAAATATGACTAACTCAATCTAGCTGTGTAAAAAACCCGACTGTTTTCCATTGTTCATAAAATGTCAAACCTTTAATACGGGGAACGGATGTTTTAAATTGATCGGTTAATACGACCGACTGAACGATACACTTTCGCGCTAGGCCCCCAGGGCCAAGCACGCGTGTTACTGGAAAAGGTGATGGGGACTAGTCATTTTAAGGCACGTTAGTGTGGTTGTTTATGGTTTCTTTTATAAACTAGCAAAAAGTTGAGCTTTATCAGAGCTTACGTAGTTTTATATCCAGCAAAGTTGATTCTGTCACACAAGGTTTTACAAGTATAAAAAAGACATTTCCAATGTCAAAACTGACACCATACCAATAACCAACTACCTTTGTTTGCACTTTCCGTAATTAAGACCGGCACCATCTTTTGTATCGGCCGTCTTGTAACTTTTGGCTTTTAAGGTGTGTGATCTTGTTGGTTATCCAAATAAATAAAATAAAACATTTAAATTTGAACCTATATCCAGCAAAGTCGTTTCTGCAACACAAGGTTTTACAACTATAAAAACTCTCAGAGATGGCGACGCTTAATAATCCGGCGTGCTCGCCTCTTGGCTACGGAGGTAACATTATAGGTAGTTACAACCTGGGATTCAAATCTGGGATATACATTTTTATATTTATTTAGTTAACTTTTTTTAAAGTGTTTGTATATTTCCAATGCAAAAAATCAAAGATAAGAATTTGCAGTGACAAGCCTAAAATCACATGACTCATTGATGATTACATCGAAATCATTAGAGCGCGTGGTCGTAATTCCGATATAACAACAGATGCTCCCCTGTAAAGGTCAGTACACACAGAGACGGGAAGGGCGGGAAAGCGTTCCGATAACAATCCAGCACGAAGCGGTCACGGAGCGGAGAATGTCACACAGCGCTACCGCCCGCAGCCCGCGGTGGGGAGGCAGCCGGTATGACTGCATAAGCGTTCACACCGATCATAAACTAGCACCATGCCGGACGTTTTTCCCAAATAATTTTCTTTTTAACATGTTTTTATAATCTTTGTCTTTGGTATTATAAAGAAACTTATGTGGTCTAACTAAATCAATAAGTTTTTCACTTAAATACATGATCAAACTGCACTTTATTTGTAATAAGGTTGTAAAAAAATACAACTATCTCTCCCTGTGACAGATTGCTCCGCGACCGCTTCGATTTGTGTGAATGCTTGAAATAACCACCATAGATTACAGCGCCCACTGTCGTCTCCCGCACCGCCGTTTGTCATAGCGGCCTTCCTGCGCTAGATCGCATATCGCGGCGGGAGGCGTCCGCTTTCCATGTGGCTGGTTGTATACAAACTCAAACATTACAAAAAATATTGTCCTGCATCGTGGCCGCTCGCCCGCCTTTTCCGCATCTATGTGTCCTGGCTTTAATTCATCGACAAGAACATTTACACGCGGCGATTATTTGTAATGTTTGAGTAAATAAAATCATTTAATCCTTTTAAGATCAAAAAAACATATATTTTCTATTTTAATTTATTGCCTTGTGCTTAAGCGAAAATGTTTTAAAATTGAGATCATTATATTTATAATATATTACTTTGTTAAAAGTTCAAGTACAAGTACAGATATGTAGATTGTTTGTGAGTTGCAAATAATAATTTAAAAAAACATAATATTGAAAGCAAATCAGTAAAATGCAAAATAGCAGTTATAACGTCGATATTCAAGGGAAAGAGTCGTTTTGTGTAAAAGCACTTAAATGAACAATGAGCTTATATCTGCCGCCTAGGGATGAATGATCATTGCTTCGTTTTTACTCGCATTTACATTTTCTTATGCGATATGAGACGAGTTTATGGTATATATTGTCTATTTAAGGGCACCACATTACGGACGCCATTGTGAGTCGGTTGCGGTGGCAACCGCGCGCCCAGCACCGCGCTAGATTTGAGCAGTGCGGCGCGGTTTCCACATGGCGCGGCAGTGAGCATAGCATATTGTACGTCTTTAACATTTAAATGATACAAAAACAAAAATATCTATTTTCGATAGTTACGAAACTGCGCACACGTTCTGACTGACGTTCAACCGATTTCATAATAAAAAAAATACCACACCGCGCCATCAATACGGTTTAAACTGCACCGCAATCGAACCGCGTTCGATGTGCCGGTGCATTCACTCTTAAGATACATACAAAACTGAACCGCACCGCGTCACTCATACGTTTAGAAACCACGTCGCAACCACACTGCCTTTGGTACTTGCTAGTGCAATCGCTTTTAAATAAATACAACACTTGACCGCTCAACACTACGCATGCGGTCCAAAACCGCGCTGGAACGGCGTCCCAACCGCACCGCAACTACACTGAATGGATACATGCAGACACAAAGAGCTAAATAGTAGGCATTCTTTGAGCAATAGCCTTATTAAAATATTGACATATGGATAGGATTTTTCAATTATTTTTAAAAAATATATATATTTTTGTCAATGCTAAGTTTAGTTTATTGAAAGTAAATAGCAAATAACTTATCTATATGTATGAGCTATCAACGCTACTCTAAGAGTGTACTGGATTTTATTCATTAAATAAGAGGCTTTCGTTTTATAACGTACTAGCAGCCCGTCCCGGCTTCGCACGGGGTAGACAATTATCGGTAATAGTTTCGGCAGCGCATTCGACAAAAGACATTTTAAGACTCATTTTTCTACACCTTCGGTTACATTGTTCAAATTATACCAAGGATCCCTATTTTTTTTCAAAATGAAATGTAGCCTATGTCAAATTGGAAGAATGTAGCATTCTATTGGTGAAATTTTTTTTTAAATCGGCCCAGTACTTTTTGAGCCTATTCATTACAAACATACAAAAATAGGTACAAATCTTTCCTCTTTATAATATTAGTATAGATTTAACATTTCAAACCTACAAAAGTTTATCTCTAAATCTTTTTGCAAACAGATTGCGAACGAAAGTATCTGTGTCATTCCCAAATGGACTGAAGACCTTCAAGTTTCTGTAGTGGATGCGAGATTGCTCCCGGGCGAATTAGTAGGATAAGTTAGTAAAATCTCTTCTTAACTTTCGTCCCCTAATACTGCGGCTTGTGATCACTTTATGTCCTATTATGTCCTTCTTAAGTGTTTAGGTATAACGTTGGCAACACCGTGTACTTAATCGAACTACCCAAAGGAAAAATATTTCGGACTATAGGTATGGGTGTCTCTTTTTATCTTGAGAATGCTTTTTAGGGTTCCGTAGTCCTGACAAGGAACTCTTATAGTTTCGTTATGTCCGTCTGTTTGTCTGTGTGTCCGTTCGAGGTTTTGCTTGGAGACTGTTGACACTAGAAAACTGTAATTTTTATGTATATAATAAAATATACATTTAATATTATTATTTTTGTATATTAATCATGCCGACAAAGTGGTAAAATATTTTTTTAGGCTGCCACACATGTAACGTGGGAATGTTTTTTTTTTAATCGTCAACCCCATTGTGTTGGGTATCGTTGAATAGGTCATTTGAAATGATTTAGGGGTTTCTAAGGCTGTTTTTCGATTTAGCGAACCTTTTGCGAAATATTAAACTTTAAGGAAATTATTTTTGTTCGAGTAGGGCGTCGTCGTCCTATCTTCTAAAAGCTAACCTATTGGCTTAAACATCTGAAAAAAAAACATGATAATAGTGCCTTTTATGAATTTCAGAGAAAATTATAACAGTTAAGATAGATCAGTTAGTATAAGAGTAATAGTCGTTCAACTAACGTAGCATAAAATCTCTTACCTTATAAAAAATCCTTAGAGGAAATCCTTAAAATTGACTTAAATGAAGTAATTGCTAAAATATATTGTGGTGACGACGGGCAACTACGGAACCCCATACTGCGCCTGGCACGACACACACTTGGCAAACCTCCCGGCAGGTTTGCTAAGTGCGTGTCGTGCCACCAAAATAATGACGAACATGATCGTATTATTATTTCTTTCCTGTGACTTTTTCCGCTTGTAATTAGCTATTATAGAAAATATATTGTAATCAATGAAAATACGAATTCTATTATAGTTAATACAGCTATGTCCCGGCGCACTTCGGACCGCCTAACAGTGTTTTAACCACCTTTTCCATTGTTTTGATTATTTATTCTGCTATTCGGGGCAGAGACAATAAATCAAACATATTATATACCATGAAAATCGGTCCAGCCGTTCTCGAGTTATAAGTGGTGTAACAAACACGACTTTGTTTTATATATTAAGATTTATGTCGATCTCAGTACTCCTGCATAAAAAAAATCCTTTACTTGATAAATAATATTATGAAACTTGATAAAAAGTATTTTAATGGACTGATGAGAACAATAGTATTACAGTTTGAAAAACTCATTAAAACGAATCAAATAGGTCTAAACTCAAGGGTTTTACTAGTTACATAAAAGAGTTCCATTGTTCATTACCGAATTTAATGTATAATCGTTCTGATTTGGCTTTTTTCATCATGTGGGTATATAGACTATTGCAGTCCACTGCTGGACATCAGCCTCCTCCACCTTTACTGTAAGATTACAAAGATTTAAATTTAATAAAAATCTTTCAAGATTGTATTAGTACACAATTATTTACAAGTGAAGATAATTAAAACTTAATTCGAATAAATAACAAAACACAAACGAGCACGTAAGGAGTATTAATCCAATTTTAAATTGAAAATATAGAAACTGTCAAAACAATATTGGGAGAACGAATTTATGTGACAAAGCATGCAATTTCTCTTTTCAGCCCCTTTAAGTACGCCTTGATAAATGTACCATTCAAACCAAACACAGCTCAAATCCAAAGAAATAAGGTTTATTTTTATTTTAAAATCAACAAAACACTTCCGCTCAACGTAACAATACAGATTGTAACTAGCAAAATGTTAGCTTTTCTTGGCTGACTCAAGAGATTTTGTTAAGACAATTTGAATCTTGTTTTAATGATGTTGAAGAAGATATTTGTTTGACAAAACATTGCAGCAGTATTTCGATTTTTTCCATTGCATCACTCGAGTTAAAGATATGAGAAAATTTTCATTGAATCCGCTAGTTTGCTGGTTAAAGTCCTCGTGGCTTCATTCAATTGACTCGTTGGTTTTAAATCAACTAGATACTTAATGGGTTTCAAAGCTAATTTAGAAACTATTGAGTTGTAATCGAAATTGGTTTAATTAGTAAGTAGAGTAGTATCTTGATTAAAATGATACTGAACTCTCACATTTTATTTCTAAATCACACATTTCACATTTATTAAAGGCCACAATTTTCCACTGAGTGTTGTCCCAAATGTTGACCAATAGTTCCCGCTGTAATAACAACCTGTCTTCTCACAAACGCTCAGATTTCAAGTTCCTAATTGAATTCTGTTTCAAATTAATCGAATTTGAAATTGACTATCCGACAATTGGAAATGGAGCCAAACCTGACGGTGGATTATCAAATCAGTGGAAAAGTAACACGATATGACCAAAAGCAATTTGATTTCAAATTATTTTTTGAGGTGCTTTTAGATCTGGTGGAAGGGCTTCTTTGGTAGTGGTTACCAAAGTAAAAGTGGATGGGTGACCATTTCATTTATATTTAGGTGCGTTTACTTATATGTCCAGGAGTGGAGAAATAGGCATTGTCATCCAGTTCCGATCTATGTTTAAAGTTTAAGTCAGCTCATTAGAAAGACTACGAAATCTATACTGAACAAACAAACGATTAATGAAACCGTGTCAAAATGAACAAAACTATCAGTCAAAATAGCGGCTACAAAATAATGGAATTCATTTAAACGCCCTGCTAGAGTATATTAAAACATTAATTTCCACTTGTTCTACTTTGAGTTTGGGACGTCATGTAGTAATTTCAAGTGAACAATTTTATGTACATATTTTATTTTCGGGTTGATGTTCATCTGATGAAAAATTTTGGTATTTTTCATAGTGTCAGAAATACATAATTTATTATCATCAGCATTTGGAAGTCTACTGACGGTCACAGGCTTGTCACATAGATCTTGATTAGGTCGTCAGTCCATCGGGGGCCTAATTGCTTATTCCATTTCACGGTTACTACGAGAACTTTTCTTTCTCAACGGCTGTCAGCTCTAAGAGCGGTGTGCCCCGCCATTGCCACTTAATGTTTATTTATTTAATTAATATCTATTCTGTTTTTGTTGGGTGTTGTGTTGTGGTTAAAATATATCTCTTTAACTCTTTTTCCGATTCTTTCTTTGCCATTCCTATGAATTGCTTTGTTATGCCAAACCAAATACCTTTTTGAACTTATCTCTAGATTAAGATATTCGTTAAAAACCAGTTTGCATTCTACACACATTATACAGTCTAATTAAATAATAACTTTAGCTTTACAGTTTTTACACTGACTAACAAGAATTTTGTGCAATCTACGTAATTATTTACGTCTAGAACTGTCTAGTAATGGATAGACGTTGGCTGATTATTATAATGATACTAAATATAAATGTTCTGTTTTTTATATTGAATGTCTCATATATTGAGCGTAGTTTCAGTTTTATTGTTTTAGGGATCACTTTTTACATAATATACATGGATAAGTAAATCTTATTTAATCTTCAGGTCGATCAAAGGCATCGAGCAACATCGATCGAAGTTGATCGATCGTTCGACAAACCAATCGACCGAGCGACGGTCGTTCGACGTTGATCTATTAACCCCGGCTATATTCCATCAGTTTCTTTCGAAATGTATTCAGAAGAGGACGTGTTGTTCTTGACCAGTACGATGTTTTTAAGTCCATCCTACGGTCGATCGATTGTCGATCGACGTTGACTAAACAATTCTACCATCGATCGATAGCCTCGATCGATTGGTCTGGTAACATCCTTACTCGTCTACTGAATAGTACTTAGTATTATTTGAAGTACCAAGGGGTGACTCAAAAGACCCCAATAAGTCAAGGTGAACTCTCAGCTTAGAAATAATGCCTTTTATCAAAGCAAAGCTTAATCAAAACTAAAATTAGTTTACACATAGTTCAATAATTTATAGGTTTACGAGTAAACAGATAATACAAATAATAATTGCTTTGTGCAATTATGAATAACTTGATTAACTTCATATAATAATCGAACGGCAAATAATGAAGCAAATAATTTTCTTATTTTAAAATATGATTACTTACCCCAAATATAAGCATATAAGCATAAACATTATACAACTAATTTTTTAGTGACGAGTTTAAAAGTTGTATGCACCTGTCACTAAAAAATAAGTTGTATAATTTTTACTACAGTTTTAACTAAAGATTATACTTTATGCAGTCTCCATTGACGAGTTGGCTTTTTCGGGGTCGAAAATTTATTTATTTATTGTTGCCAACATCTCACTTAACTTTGACGTAGACTTTGATAAAGTTTTATTTTTTTAGGAGTATTATTTATTTTTCGGCGTTTGTTTTACAATGTTTTTGGGGAATTTAGTGGTCTACCTTATTAGATTTAGGTCTTATAATCATAAGAAGCAGAGTATGCAGATTGCTCGGTATTGTATTACTTCTCTAAAAATCTCAAAATAATGTATTTACGTTTTATGTCAGCTATGTTTATTAAACTCGTTATTGGCGGTATTGAATCTAACACGTTTTAAACCATTACTTAAATGCTTTCTTAGAGTTAAGTAGTAAAAGGAAGCCCAGAAAAACCACAAAATGAATTTAAAACATTTAATCAGGAACAATCACACACACAGAGTTTTGGCGTCGGGCGCGAGAGTAAGCGAGATAGAACATAGCTGTCAACAATACTGGCGGGAAACCGCGCGTTCAAAAGTACTACGTTCGGAAATGCCTTACAGTAGCGATGATGAAAAGGCTAGTAAATTGCAACTGTTTTTTTTAAATATGCTATTTCTAGTTTCTAAATAATAGCACCAGAAAAATACAGATCTCAAACATATGGAACAAGATGTTAATACGTACATACGTACTACATTCGGCAAGATAAATAACTTACCAAATATATTATATCGTATTATTGTTTCTTTACGCATTCATTTGGGATACAAGATTATTTATTTTCGCTTTTTAGCGATAAGGCCGCCAAAATTGTACATATTTCTGTAAATATCAACGTATCTTCTTTGTTTGGTGTGCAATAAAGAGTATCTATATGACTTTTATTTTATGGAAGTGACGTTCCATCAAAGCACAGAAATGTTTTTAGAAACCGTAGCTTTGTTTATCTTCTACAAAGAGTCTATAAAACGTAAATAAAAGTGTTTTCGCCATAAATAAAGAACTGATTCATGAATGCAGGAAGGATGTTTGCTGGCAAAAATGTGGATAGGGTTTTATTTATTATAGAAATTGGACTGGAGAATTGATCTTTTGGAAGTAACTGCCATTATACACTGTAGAGACGATCATACAACAATAAATGTTTTTTTTTAATAGTCTTTACTTAAAAGAAACCTTTTCTATACAACCAACATCGAAATCAATAACAAGTATGTTTTTTCTTCTTTAAATCAAACAAACTTAAAACTAATTTGCAACAATTTCAGCTTACATAAACGAACTATTTTTTAATTACCTACACATCCCGTTATTCAAAAAATGTAATCCTGTAGCTATAATTTTCTACTTGATTTTGACAGCGCAAAGTAAAAACGAGTTAAAAAATGCATTACTTTATCAGACTGTTTTCATTTTTTTAAATATCAAGAAAAATAATTTAAAGTAAAACAACAGTCAATTCATAAACCTAATCCACTTTGATGTCGATTAAAAAGTATTTTTCTACCCAAAAGTGTTACCCCAAAATCAAAAACATTATTTATTTACCCTTATCTAAATAAGCCTTGCATTTCCCATTTATTAAAACAGACCCACTGCCCGACTAGCTATTAGGGCGGACTCACACTGTGCGCATCGACTACGGCCGTCAGTACCGCGTAGGCATTGCTACGGATGCGACGTCGGACGCTACGGATGGCGCTGACAACGTAAACTTCGCGTGTGTGTGTGTGAGAGTTTTGAGTGCTACGAAGTTTCTGCTCGGAAAACAGGTTGGTTAGTATTTTGGTGTTTTAATTTGTTTAATTAAGGCCAATGTTTTTTTTTACTTGTAATAATTAAGCGAGGTGCCATGTTAGAAAGCAATTAGTGTGTATTTAATTAAAATTAGGTCAAGCTCGCAATAGAAAATGTGAGAAGATAATTAGGTTTATTAGAAAAGCTGATGTTTTATCAAAGATATTCTCAAGTTTAAATTATTATTTCGCGACGGGTAGTTGGCCACAAAAAACGATGAGATAACAAACTAGAAAACTTGTGATTATACAAAGACTTAGTGCAGGAGTCCCTTGTTTTGCAATATAATGTATAGGTGTGAATTTGCAACATTTAATAAGGTTTTAATAATTTCACAAATCATGTTAAAATCATGAATTCAAGTTAACTTCACTTGTCGCACAACTTTAAAGTACTAGTGGGTAGAGTTTTTCTCCCATATTTTGGTTTGTGTCATTTTAGGTCATTAGTGCCAGAATACTAATTTTTGTGCTTACTCAATGGAATCGGATTGAAACCCTATTATAAATAATTTCAATATAATCAACAAAAATATTGTCTCTTTTATTTTAGTAATTTACCACCTCATTGTTTTTACAGCGTGTAATTAAGAATAAATCTTTTTAATTCTTGTGTTTATAAAATATTGTTAATTTACTTATGTAAAAACCACTCGGGAATTGAACATGAATGATATTAGTACCTTTAGGTAAGCAAGATAATATAAATATGTGTTTAAGAAAACTCACTTTTATGTACTACTCTGTCTAGAAAGAACCAGGAAAAGATTAATAATACACAAAATGTTAGTTATTCATCCAAATTTATTTTATCACCTTCAAAGTATGCTCTTTCAGAAGCGATACACTTACGCCAACGAATAATCCAATCATCAAAACATTTTTTAAACGCTTTTTCCGGAATCGAGTTCAGTTCTCGCTGCGAATTCGAATGAAAACGCGTGCCACGAAGTGGTAATTTGAGTTTAGGAAAAAGAAAGAAGTCGGCTGGAGCCATATCTGGTGAATTAGGTGGCTGCTCGATGGTATTTGTTGAGTTTTTGGTCAAAAATTCGTTCACAATGATGGCCTTGTGGGAAGGCGCAATTATCGTGATAAAAAGAAATTATCGTGGTGCATAATCCAAAAATTTTCGTTCCACAAATCTGGCATTTTTCGTCTAATTTGCTCTCTTAAACACCGCATAACGCTTAAATTATACTCTTTTTTATCGTTTGACCTTTTGACAAGAATTCTGAGTGCACAACACCGCGATAGTCAAAGAAAACAGTCAACATGACTTTGACTTTCGATCGAGTTTGGCGCGGTTTCTTCGGTTTCAGTTCAGTTGGAAGGCGCCATTTCGAAGCTTGTTGACTAGTTTGCATGTCAAACTCGTAAACCCACGTCTCGTCACCAGTAACAATGCGTTTTATGAATGTTGAGTCAAAATTGACTCGTTCTAGCATGCCCTCGGCGACTCATTTGCGATTGAGTTTTTGGAGAAAATTCAGGTCTTTTGGGACTAGCCGAGCGGCAACATGTTTCATACCCAATTGATTATTTAAAATGGTACGAATCGACTCGTGTGACACAGAAAGTTCGACGGCTAGCTCTCTCAAACTTTGAGGATTTTCAGTCACTATTTCCTTTACTTTTGCGATGTTATCTTCAGTAGCAGACGTTGATGGCCTACCAGAGCGAGGCAAATCTTCCATCACATCTCGACCGCTTTTGGACGCTTTGTACCACTTATAAACACGTGTTTTTGATAAAGTCGATTCACCGTAAGCCTTCTGTAACATTTTTAGAGACTCCGAACACGAAATCCTATTGGCGATGCAAAATTTAAGATTAACTCTATGTTCGATGTTTTTGTCCATTATGAAATTCGCAATACACACTAGATATGGTATAACTAAAAACAATACTGTATTTAATCTAATTATTAGATGTAACTCAAACTCCGCGCCAAAATGAAAAACAGTTGTGTCAATCTAACAACAACAACTTGGAACCATAAACAAATCATCAATTCCTGAAACTTTTTTGACAGAATGTATGTCGCAGTCGTATTGTTTAATCCGCCGTATCACAAACCATCTAGCTGTTTTACAAAAAAGAGGCGTTTTGCAATACGGCAGAACGACGATACGGCGGATTGTCATTACGAAATACGATGGGTTCTTCAATTTGACGTCTCACGTTTAGCCGCAATGTACAATTCGCATTTTGTAGGGTTTTTTTCTTAACTTAATTAACGTCATATTGTTACAACAATAATTTTGCCTTATATTCCGCCATACACCATACAATACTCCATAGGCGACTTAATGGTTTTGACGTGCATTGTAACCTGTATCTAGTTTTTAAATCTACGACTTTCAGTTTAATATTGCGACGAATATAAATTATATAACTGCACAATCATTGATTTTACAATAATTTAGAATATTATCGTTATCTAAACCACTATTTAGTCCACTTTTATGCACCGTAATTTCTCTGCGGCTTAGTGATCCGCCGAATTGAAAAATTCCTAGACGTATTGAATAACGTGAAAGCACGTATTCAATGCAGACTTTCATTCAGGCGTTAGGCAATCCGCCGTATCGTTGATCCGCCGTATGGCAAACGCCTCCGTTTTGTAAAACAACTATTTATAACTAACGGGTGATTTTTAAGCGCTTGGATTTTGAAAATGAAAAAAACACAAATTTTGCAAAAGTGAATGAATTTTTTATTTGAGCCGATAAATCAATGCTTGCCATTTACTTTTAAAGATAATTTCATGCAAACGTTGCCCGCGACTACGCTTGAAGTGGTCCATACGTAAGGTCCAATTTTGGCATACTTTTTACAGCATTTCGGCCGGGATTTCACCAATGGCAGCGGTAATGTTGTCTTCTAGAGCTGCAATTGTGGCTGGCGTGTCCCTGTACACGAGAGACTTTACGTAGCCCCACAAAAAATAGTCTAGTGGGGTCAAATCGCATGATCTTGGAGGCCAATGCACTGCTCCAAAACGTGAAATTAATTGCTCACCAAACTCACCTCTCAATTGGTCCATGGTATCGCGCGCCGTGTGGCATGTGGCACCGTCTTGTTGAATTCACATGTCCACCAAGTCCAATTCTTCCATTTTGGGCAAAAAAAGTCGGCAGTCATCGCACGGTACCTTGCTCCATTGACTGTAACGTTACGACCATTGTCATCTTTGAAGAAGTACGGCCTAATGATGCCGCCGGCCCACAAACCGCACCAAACAGTGCATTTTTCAGGATGCGTTGGCAGCTCTTAAAGTGCCTCTGGCTGATCTTCCGACCAAATGCGACAATTTTGTTTGTTGACGTATCCATTGAGCCAAAAATGAGCCTCGTCGCTGAAGACAATTTTTCGATAAAAAAGTGGATTTTCATCCAACTTTTCTAAGGCCCATTCACTAAACAAACGACGTTGTGGTCGTTTGTTAGTCTGTTCATGATGAAATGGCAAACCTTACTGAACATTTTGGGCATTGACACATGTCACGAATCACGCGTGAGCTGTCAGAAACATGACATCGAAAAACCAAATAGCAAAAAAATCACCCCTTAGTTGGTTTGTAATACGGCGAATTATGCATCCGTCTGCGACATATAGATTAATCTACAATATATTTTGAATTTGCTTTTCAAGATTAAACTTGACCCGAACATACAATATGTTTAAATAGTTTTAGGGCATATATTTTTAAAATCCTTTTTATTGGACGTCATGAACGTACTACTATTTAATTCAAATCAAAACTAACTTATAACAATACGATAAAGTTACAAATACTGTTTTAGGGAACACTGTCTTCACAGTTTCTCTTTTGAGGAGGACTACCTTTTTTACCCCCCCCCCCCCCCCCCTTTAATATGTACTTTATTTACTTATAGTTTCTAAAAATCATGGCAAATTTCCTGTTACGATGTGTGACTAAAAATTGATGTATGTTACATATAAAAAAATGCATATTATCAAATTTCTGACTTTACCATCGTATTTATATGCATATTTACCTAACACCGTGCATTTGGGTATCAAAAGTTTTGTTGTGTATAACCAACTAGTGTTTGTTGTGTATGAATTCGTGAATATTAACTTTCTAATTCTTAACTAGGGCGTTCCAGGGTGTTCCTAGATTTTGTGTCCATGAGGGATGTTTATGTGTGAGTAACTCTATCGCGCATAGGATGAAGCTTGTATTCTGATCCTAATATTTATTCTGTGTCGTGTCGTCATAGTGTGTTTGTCTGTCTGAAGAATAGATGTAGCCTAAGGGTCTGAGCTCTCAAGTCAGAACAGGTGCGAACATACATTCCCCCGAGAAGCTTATTCGCAGGTGGATACTTCACACGCTGCGAAATAGAATTGTTTATTACATTTTTACTATCTTACAAGAAGCTTGACTTCCTAATAGAAAGCGCACAATGTGACACAACGTCAGTTGTATACCTTATGTTTTTCTTTCAGTTTTCTAAGTTGTTTTTAGTCTCTCGTGTAATCAGATAAATATCTCGAATTACTACAGTTAATAGAGATAATGTAATAAAAAAAATTATAATAACCTCAATAACACCTATAAAACCCTGTTTTATGAGTATAGAAATTAATAGAACCTAAACTAGGATTTTAAAGTAGGATTTTAGAGCACGCCGGACTTTAAAAAAAAGGCGCCGCCATCTCTGAGGTTCCGGGTTCAATCCCCGGTCGGGTTAATGTAGAAAACGAACTTTTCTATATTGGCTCGGGTCTGGGTGTTGTGGTACCGTCGTTGTTTCTGATTTCCATAACACACGTGCTTTAGCTACTTACCTTAGGATCAGAGCAATGTATGTGATGTTGTCCAATATTTATTAATTATTTATTTAAAGTAGCTATTGAAGTGTTCCAATATTTTCATCTTAGTTTCATCATCAGATCAGTTTGGCAGTATCAAATGATTGCACTGTTATCCGTATGTAAAATATTTACAAACATTTCAAATATAGAATTATACAATCATCATCATTTCAGCCATAAGACGTCCACTGGCCTAGGCCTGGTGACATAGGCCTCCCCCAGTGACTTCCAGATTGGCCGGTTGGAAGCGACCCTCACCCAGCGGCTTCCCGCAACCTTTACCAGATCGTCTGTCCACCTTGTAGGTAGACGTCCCACACTGCGCTTGCCGGGGTGCTAAGAAATTATACCACAAAAAGTATAAGATCTTTTAAGTTTAAATGACATAGATAACTGTAAGCTAGTCATAAGTTAAGCTAACATACCTAGACCTGTTAAAAAAAACGACACGTAGCATAGCAATACTACTCTTCTGAAATATTGATCACAAACGCATAAAACCGAGCTATGTATTTGCAAAACAACCCAACCCAAATCAAAAACTAGGTAGATCGTTTGACGCCTATTGTTGCATATCCATTTAACTCGCGATGGAAAACACTAGCTGGATTTAAATAAACTTGTGTTCATAAACGGGATCATATAAAATATTACAGATTATTTGAAAGCAAAGCAGAAAATATCACACAATCGCCTTAAGAGAAAAGTTACTTAGTAACATTTTCTGTATCGATCCATCCATATCAATAAAGGTTTATGGTATATCTACAACATGCATTTATGTCAAAATTAAATCCAACTAAACTCATTTTAGTACTAAAAAAATGTGATATTTTAACTTTTTTATGGTTTTAATTCTAATTGCACATACGAGCATCATTTTATCAGCAACTGCTTGTTACAATGATTGGCGACTGTCACCGTCAGAGGTCGACCAACGTCATGTCGCTACAGTCACGACTTTGAGTCTGTAAGCTACTTTAATTTATCTATTTACTTATTTACCAGCTAACTGTACGAATCTGAGCGATCTACTACACATAGTAAGAATCTGAGTGATTCAGCTGCACAGACACTGAACTGCCTGGAATTTGAGTTATAGTTTAAAGCTCATGGTTACCCCTGGTGTAGCTATGTTAACTGCAGCTCTACCACGAAATCTAAACAGCACGAACGAGGAATTTTGTTATTATAAACTCTATTCTATACAGTAAAAACATACTGCCGAACCAACAACCGCCTATTTTTTTAAGTCAGTTAAAACAAATGGTTAAAAGTGAGATTATGATTTCCCAAGCCCCTTGTAAGTATGAGGTGCATTTAGTAGGACTTGAGAATATTGTTAACATTTTAGTATTATTTATAACTAGCAGTAATATAAGTTGGGCCACAGAGACAGCGCCGGTACATTAAATAAATACCACGTCAATTGCAAACATAAGTGTATTTAAAAAAAAACAAATAAATATAATCTGACTTCGAATTACTATAATCTTGATCTACCATCACGGTATGGGACATTCGAGCGTTAAAATGTATGGAAACGATTTTTTTGGTAACTTAAATTATAAATAATCGGTTCCTATAGAAAGAAACTTAGCAAAAAATCATAAACATGACAACAAAAACCTCGACATTTTACCTCAATCGAGACAGTTACGAACTTTAGTTGCTCAACACAAAAATATACAGATCGATTTAACAATATTAGAACGCGAGTTCAAAACATTTTTCATCGTGTTGCAAGAAAAAACTTTTTGGAGTTTTTTAATTTGCAAACTTATTTGCTTGAAACGAGTTTTTTATTTAGGTATAATTAGATTTCTATTACCGAAGTTTGACGATAAAGCCTTTATTCGATTTCGGCTTTGCATACTAAGCTAAAAGTTTTGCGGTTCACTACTATAGGTTTGAGTTGGCGGCAAATAATGTTTTTATTTGGTTAGTCACTGTGTTCTCAGTACGAGTAGAAACACTGAAAAATCTGCGTCTCGCACTAAATTTATTGTAAATTGTTTAGAAAGAAAGGAATACAGAGCGCTTTTCCACTAGACAAAATTACAACTGACATGGTGACGGCACGCATAATTTGAATGCCAAGGTTTAATAGTTAAATTTCAACAGAAGCTAATAAAAATGTCCTAAAGTGTATTAAAATGTAATTAAACTTTTTAATATTAGCGTTCTCTTAACTTAGAAAACCTTCTCGGAACTCGCCATAAATTATCCTGAAAAAGTGGTTAAATAATAAAAACCTATTTCCAAAAGTTATTGATTTATGATTAATTTGAATGACCTAAGTGGAAACACAACCTTGTATTTACAGCAATTTGTAGTTTGTGTTCAATGCTAAAGCCGTGGCTTTTTGGCATAGAAACCCAACGTAAATTCGTTTATTTATGTTGCTTAAGAAAAGCTGATGGACGGTGCGTCTAAAATTTAGGCAATAACAAGGTCACCGAGAAAGTTATGACTGAACGAGGTTCAGTTATTATTTGTTCTGCTTAAATCGATGCACAATGTCATACATTGAGTGCGTTTTGTTTTGTGAGATGATACGGGAACAGCATAAGTAGGTACATCAGAGCATTTTTGAGGATTTTTTGAATATTTTATTTTGACGATTGAATAGGTCTGTACAATTCATAAGAAATTCATAGGTGGCTAGTATTTTATTTTTTTGTTACTAATAGAAGATCATTATTCTATGACTCTGACGAAAAAATATATTGTCCAATACCTCTTAACATTAGGGTGTTCTTTTCGGTACTTTTGAATTAGCACATTTTTCAGATAAATGTTCCTCTTTACCATTACCTTATATCTGTGTTTGATTTAATATCCACCAGTAATGTGTGAGTCTGTTACACTGACTATTAATCGTTGGACACACGTGTGAACAAACACAATGGATCTTTTGTTTTCGACCGCTGGGGGCTCGCCGGATAGTTAACGAACTAATCAATTTTGAAGTAGACTTTTGTTTCAAATAATGCAATATGGTGTCATGGTAAATGCGACAGTGCTTGGATGGGTGGAAGTGTCTCAGTTAGTAACGTGAGGATACGTGATTTATAAAAGAAAAAGAAGAGAGATTTAGTCAGTTTTTTTTTGTTATCACAATCACATCAGTTAGCTAAGCATAGCTTGTACTGTGGCGGCTAGATAACGGATAAACAAACTTAAATACGTTTAACATCCATTTGACTTAGGTACTATAACGTTCTGTAACGTACTGTAACCGGCCAACGGCCGAAGCTGGGATTGACTATTGGGAATTGATCGAGAACAAATTATTTCACTTAATAAATTATATTATTTAAAAGGTTCTTTACATGAGGAATGCAGCAAATACTTAACTTTTGAATCGTTTTTCTCAATTGCCAATATCTAGTTTTTTATTAGTCTAGATTTTTATTATTTTTCATCGACTTCAGACTTTTTCATGAATCCCGAAAACAAAAGTTCTTTCTACGTCAAAGAAAAATATTCAAAAGCAAGTTTCATATTTCGAACATACCTTGGTAGACGTAGAGGTTTTATTCGCTCGGCTATAAACCTCTACATCCCCCCCGGTAAGAAAAAAAAATTTCACAGTTCATCTGAGAAATTTTCCTAACTCTCTCTTAAAACAGCCTACCTATGGACGAACTCAATTTAATACATTCAATGATGCCAATAAAGACTGAATGTAACAGTAAGCTGGAATGATTTTAATCACATCGCAACAACAACAACAACATGACACACATTAACATAAAAACATTAAAATTATAATACGACAAACTGACAATCATTCCAACTTTGGACAAAAAAAACGTCCAATAAAAATTTATCCACAGAATAGACACCATTGTTCACTGCAAAATTAGTCCAGGAAAACAATTTTTATCAATTTAGAAAAGTAACTATGTTTCCTATCCTAATGGAAATAAATAAACAATTGACCGTCTTGACTATTAACAACATAAACAAGTAATGCCATCAAAGACCTTACTATGACGCTCATTTGTGAATCTGGTTTCCATATCTAATTTTGCTTAACTATGCACTTCCCCCTTCGCGAGACACAACCTGAAATTACAATACACCCTTGCATTCTGTCCTAACCAAACTCCCATATCTGTAATTCCTTATCATGTATGATGTCCAACTCAAGACATCCCCCAAACGCTATGCGCTTGATGAGGCACACGATAACCAATTAACAGCTACCTAATCATCTTACTATAAATCCTAAACCCCTTAATGAATATAAAATTACCCCAAAACAGATCACTTTCATTTTAACATTTCGCATGGGTGTATTTTCAAAAGAAGTGGTTGTGCTTGATCACAGTGCTCGATATTCAGCTTTCATTGTTATATCATGAGGAAACCAGATCCATTGAATTTCCCTAGAAAGAAAAACGTATTAGTCAACAATCCAAAACAAATTACAGTCACATCCTATCTTATTTCATAAAACTATAACCTACTTTTTTCCTATACCTAACCAGCAAAATACTATTATTAAAATTAAAATAAATTTGTTAACTTTCTTTCATTTTTTATCAACAAATATTTACATTACACAATTAAATAATTGATACATAGACGTCAACCATCGGATCTGTCATTCAAGGATCATATAAGACGTCAAACATCGGATCTGTCATTCAAGGATTATATAATACGTCAAGTATTGGATCTGTCACTCAAGGACTATATAGTATACTTTAAAAAGTAAAAGTTTAAAGAAAGTTAAACTATGACAAAGACTTTTTACACAATACTTTTTCTTTCATACTATTTAACCGACTTCAAAAAAAAAGGAAATAATTATAATACTAAATTCGACTAAATGTTGTTACTTTCTTTTAGATAAATAACTTAACCAAGATATTAGAATTAACTATTATTGTGATACTCTTAAAAAAAACGGTTTTAACTTATTATGATGAACAATGTGTTTTCTCCCACCTGTTTCTAAAAATAATAATTATTAGAAAGACCTCAAAATAATCTTTTAAGGACCTCTGTATGGGCTAGCAAGACTTGATCTTTTTATTAAAATTAACTTTTGTTTAATTTGGGCTTTACGTATATTTCTTAACGCCCTCGTAATAAAAATATTATCTTTATATGATGCCTTGTGAACAAGCGTTTCATCTACGTTAAAACAACCTAACCAATCGGAGGAGAAAGCAAATTGTTCAGTAAATTCGTTATTATCATTAATTATTATTTGTTTTTGAAGATTCAACTCGTTGATCCTGTCTTCATTAGAGTCTCTCTCGTACTGCACGTCGTCCGGCTGCATCTGAGTGTTCATAACGCGTTCCTCCATGTACACATTTTCTATAATATTCAAGCGTTTATCGTTTAACATCGTGTTATTATTTCTTTCTAATACTTTGCAGTTCTCATTTTGCTTAGACACAGAATCTTTAAGTTCAACTACCTCTTGACGCAACTCTTTGTTGAACTCAATGTTGTCCTTCAGCCTTTGCTTCAATTTTGCAATTTCTATACATTGCAATCCTATTTTATTTTCACTTTCTAACAGTTTTTCTTTCATTTTACCATATTCGTCGTTGTGTTTTGCTATAAGTTTAATTCTTGACTGTTTTTCTTGTTTTAATTCTAAATGCAAAGCTTGGGAAGATATCTCATTATTTTGTACTATTTTTTCCAAAGCATTACTTTTCTCTTGAAGGTTTAATATCTCTTCTTCTTTTTCATTCAACTTATTAGATATAGTATCTCTTTCTTTGCTAGTATTCTCAAATTTTATTTCTAAAGCTTTTTTCTCTTCCGTTACACACGCAAGTTTCTTAATAGCCGACTCTAAGCAACCCTCTTTAACACGAAGCTCCTCTGCAAAAATCTTCCTCGTATCAGCAAGTTCATTTCTTATTGCTTTTATCACATTATCTTTACTAACTATACCTTCAGATAGCTTTATGTTCGTTTCATTTAAGTTTTGACATTCTTGTTTAAGCTTTTTATTGAGTAGGTTTACCTCCTGTAAGGACAAACTCATCTCCTCCCTTAATTCGCATTTTTGCTGAATTATTTTCTGCAGTTTAACTACTTCTTCTTTTAGATCCTCAACTTCTTTTGTCAATACCTTGTTACTCTGTTCGATGTGACCATAATAATGATCAGCAGTGGCGTTATTTTCATTTGCCGCAAACTCTGACATAAAAGCCTCTTGAATAGCTTGAAACGTTGTTTCGTAACTCGTGATCTTTATATAAAAATAATACGCTGCCCCCGTTAAATAAGCCGGCAATACTGCTACTTTGGCAGCATCGTCCCAACCATTTATATTAGAAATATATAAAAATTGTTTGAAAAATTCGGCACAACTGCCGGGATGCCCATTATACTTTTCCGCCATAATAATAAACAACTATCTACAACACTTATCTTTAATAACAGCTGTAGTCCGTTCTCCTTTTAATATTAAGCATCATCATGTCCTTACATCATATGGCTCCGACTTTACTCTTTATTCATCTCTCCGTTTCGTTATTATTTCTTCGTTTCTGAAAACTTGGTAAAAGTGATTAATAACCGAGCTTCTTCGGGATCGGGTGGCGCCTCCACTATAACGTTCTGTAACGTACTGTAACCGGCCAACGGCCGAAGCTGGGATTGACTATTGGGAATTGATCGAGAACAAATTATTTCACTTAATAAATTATATTATTTAAAAGGTTCTTTACATGAGGAATGCAGCAAATACTTAACTTTTGAATCGTTTTTCTCAATTGCCAATATCTAGTTTTTTATTAGTCTAGATTTTTATTATTTTTCATCGACTTCAGACTTTTTCATGAATCCCGAAAACAAAAGTTCTTTCTACGTCAAAGAAAAATATTCAAAAGCAAGTTTCATATTTCGAACATACCTTGGTAGACGTAGAGGTTTTATTCGCTCGGCTATAAACCTCTACAGTACCTACAAATGTTCGTGCTCATCACACTTACACTTGCCCCTTGCAGGATTCGAACCCGCAACCGCCAGGCTTTGTAGTCCGGAGTGCGAACCACTACACCAGACGGTCGTTCATCGTCCAAGTAAATGCACGGTCTTACACCATCGTCTAAGTTGGTGTAAGGAGGTGCATTCTGAAAATAATTGAATCGGTTTTGAAGTAGTGTTTAATTTCACCGCTTAAAGTCCTACTACACATTTTTGTTAAGCCCTGTATATTGAAAGTCAATCGAGGAATTTTTCCATTTTACGGTACATTGGTAATCAGTAACACGAATATTGACCTAAACGGTAAAGCGAAAACACGAGTTACCCTTCAATCTAGATGAAGAACTCTCATCATAGCAAACATCGCGAATATTCCGAGTTCCACTTTTCCAATTTGGAGAGGACATCAAAAATTAATAGCGCAGGACGCTCCCGGGTCAAAGGTCAAAATTTCAAGGATGAAATTGACCTTCGCATAACAAAACACTGTCGTTGTAGTCACTTTTGATTTGAAAAATTAGTTGAGATAAGCTGTTCTGTTTAAAAAATCTCATCATTTAAATTACTTGAGGCTGACTTTAAAACATTATATTTTTTTACTATATTACTGAGTAATATAAAATTGTGGTGTTATACTTTGCTTACGAGTTTGTTAATTTACAATAACTATGGTTTTCCCGTAAGTTTGTTATGGCACAAAATTGACGCCGCCGCTATACGTAATTTGTGGTTTGAGTGTGTGCTACGCGAGTCTGATTTACAAGTAAGTACGAGTTTTAACTTTTTTTTATTTGGAATTATTGCTTGATTTTTCAGACTTATATTTTCTAGTCGATAATCCTTCTACAATTGGTAAAAATAGCATTATTTACAAACCAAGAACGTTATAATACTATCATTAAAGTATTTCCACAATTGTGTAATTCACACATGTATTATTAAAACAGTCTTGAATGCCATATGTAAGTTTCCACGGTAAACTACTTCTTATAATTAAATGCACGATATACCAGTTTAATTTAATGCTAGTTAACACAAACCACCCTTATCGCTTTACCTGGTCACGCTATGCATTCCTGGTAGATATTTAACCCTTTGTGGTACTTAGCCCTAGTTGCACCATCTTACTTTAAATTTAACAAACGTCAAAAGTCTGGCAAACTCCAAAAAAAAAAAACCGGTTAAAGTTACAGTTATGGTTAAAGTTAAGGTGGTGCAACCCAGCCTTAAAGAAGTAATTTGGCATCATGGTTTTAACCTAAATTTTTATTAAAATATAATTTATTTATATTACATGACACATATCTTAAATCTTTATTTTACTACAATATTGCTAGATAAGTTTAGAATCTGTTATCATAAATATAAATAATCTTGGGGCCTGAAAAGTCAGCTTACACTGGAAGGTTAACTCGCTCACTATTTTTAATTAAAACGGGAAAAATGCCGCTTTTTGCTTTTTGCAATTTTAATCGGTTTAAACCGCATGAACGGTCTAATTTTGGAAGATGATTCAACCTGATTAATTTACTTGATATTTAAAAAAATGCCCTTCTGTATATAATTAGGGTTCCGTAAGCACTTAACACTAACGGTCTTACTTATAAACGTTGATTAACTTAAAGACACTGCTAAACAGCTTATTAAATAATATCTTTACTCATAAACGCTAATTAAAGTTAATCATCGTCTTAGTGACCTCGTAACTAGCTGTCAAGATAAGCAGCATCGCACCCTTGTTTAAAATTTAATTACCGAAATGCGTCGCAGCAACAGCTCTTTACAAAGCCCAAGTCCGTTCTTGCATGGAGTACTGCTGCCACCTTTGGGACGGCTCGGCGAAATACCAACTTGCTGCACTAGACTCGGTGGAACGCATATCCAAGAGAATAATAGGCGATAAAAAACTGGTGGCGTCCAAGCTGCACAGCCTAGCTCACCGCCGCAAGGTTGCCTGCCTATCGGTCTTCTATAGATTGTACTTCGGAGAGTGTGCTCATGAGCTGCATGAGCTCATACCACCGTCACCTTTCTTCCATCAGACATCCAGACGCACGGCCGGCTACCATCCGTTCTTAGTTGATATACCCATAATCCGCACTAAGCGCTTCTTATCATCTTTTATAATGCGCACAGCTAAAGATTGGAATTCCCTGCCTGCGTCTGTATTTCCGAGTGCATATAACCTGACTCTCTTTAAGTCCAGAGTGAATAGGCATCTTCTGGGCAAGCTTGCTCCATCGTAGATCCCATCTATGCTCTAGAGCAAGATTGGGGTCAAGAGTAAGCCTATCTCAAATAAAAATAAAAAAAGCTGTTTTCTGTCTAGCTAGCTGTCATCTAGGGGGTCCCCCTAGATGACAGCTAGCTAGACATATACGTCCCGCATATACTGATGTGTTAAACACTCCTAAATGACATAAAAGATTTCTTAATAATGGCTGTATGGCACAAGCCATCACGTTTCCCTTCGTGGAAAAATACAAGTACTACTCTTTGGTCCCAAGATTGATTACATTACTTTGAACATTATTTTTTTGAATTTTTGCTTCAATGACAGTATTTTGGGTCTTTCATAATGACTAGAGTCCGGTGTTGGAAGAGTAAAATAAAAATTGTGGTAATTAATTAACTTACGCCTAAGTAGCGTTATGAGTGCAAAATAGTTACGCACTACTTAAGAAGTTAAGCAGTGAATAGTTAATCAGTTACTAAGATGTTGATTAGTCGATTTTTATAAGTAAGGCCGTTAGTCTTTAAGAGGTATCAAGACAAGGGTCCGTTGTCATAATGACAGGTCATTGTTGTTAAACTGATCTCCAAAGTTAGTTTTGGTAAATTATTTCATATTTTCGTGTCTGTGCGTGTTTTCTCGAGTAAACTTGAGTATTATGGGCAGTACGCACGACATTGTTTCTTCATCGTTTTCTGGGATCTGAGCGGTAACTGTTATGAGTGTAATTTGTACTGTAATTAACCCAGAAACCAATATATCAGTGAGTAGATATAGTATTGTGGCTGTATTATGATAATCTTAGATTATGAACTGTGTTATTCTGTTAATTGGCAACGAAAGAAGATAGCGGCCAAAATTTTTGACAATGATTTTATGATTAGTAGTAGCGCGCCGATTCTCGTTTAGGGTTCGATTACGAAATTGTGTTTTTAAAGTGTGCAGAAACGGCCCTGACAAATTAGGCTCTTAACATTTCTGAACAGATATGGGACTTCATATTTTGTATTTATAACTATTTTAATTACGATCACTAAAAGTACCTCTATCACATAGTTGGACCCATTGATAGAAATGATTACATTAATAACCATCAAACGCACATCACATTAAAATTAAACAATACTATGGGAAATAGATCAAGACAGAAGCAATTCCTTTAAAACCTAGAATACTCGTGGATTTTTTAAAATCATTTCACGAGTTCCGAAAAAAACGTAAAACTAAGGTAAAAATTTGTATCGTATCGCACAATGCTAAATATTGTATCGTAAACGCCTGAACATATTCTTCCATGTGATGAAACCGTACGACTGACGGCTTGTGTATACTTCTTATTAACTAGTGAGTGAGTTTAAAAATACCTCTGTCTATTTGTGGAGTCAGTTTAGTCTATCGATGTTGTTGATTATTTACAATTTACATTGTTTCAGTGTACCCTTCTCAAAATAAGAGAAACAATTACCTAGATACGCACTCATGCCTTGTCAAACAAATCTATCTCTTCTTCAATTGTTATCTCCAATTTTAGTGAGGTTTTAAGTGTTTTAAGGTGAAAAATCTTTTTGCTAAGATTAGGTATGATTGACGTCTTGATTGGAATAGTGGTTGATTGTAGCGATTCGACTGCAAAGGAATAAATTGGGTATCCTTTTTTTTATAAATTGGCCTGAGACTTACTTTGCTGGGTGTGCTTGTCTTTTAGGTACCTCGTAACACAAAAATAATAGTTCCCTGGCTAAAAATTACGAAAGTTTGTGTGTTATGACACATACTCGTATCATATCAACATAAAAAACCCCGACACAAAAAACAACGTTTAAAAAGTAAAAAATAAATGTAACTATTGGTTTACTTTTGAAACCTTCAACTTTATAACAAGTAATATTACCTAGTAATGTTTTTATCCAAGCGTCGTTCGCGCGGGGTTAAAAACACTGGCATGCTTGAAATAAGGCTAATAATAACATAACAACAACAAACATTTCTAGTCAACCAAATCTTTTCAGTTCAATAAAAACCTTAATACTTTAGTGAGGTTTCAAGTTTTGACGAAAATTAATAGTTTTTTTATGACACGATTTTAATGGCATAAACACAATACTAATAGTTAACACTCACTAGTACACAACTGAAAGCGTTGAAAAAATTAAATATACGCAAACTGTTACGATTTTATACAATGTGCTTTTAAATTATTTTTGGTAGAATACACCTGGTGCTGGCCATCTGGGATTTAAGGAAAAAGAAGTAATTTTTATAAAGTGCTATTAGCGTTTTCTGGGTTCAGCGATGTGCATAGCCCCGGAAAAACTCTAACAACTTGTTACAATTTGCTTCTGTTAATTCTTAAACGTTTTTCCATTGTTTTTAGGGTTCCGTAGCCAAATGGCAAATAACGGAACCCTTATGGATTCGTCATGTCTGTCTATCTGTCTGTCCGTCCGTATGTCACAGCCACTTTTTACCGAAACTATAAGAACTATACTGTTGAAACTTGGTAAATGGATGTATTCTGTAAACAGCATTAAGATTTTAACACAAAAATAGAAAAAAAAAAACAATAAATTTTGGGGGTTCCGCATACTTAGAACTGAAACTCAAAAAAATGTTTTTCATCAAACCCATACGTTGGATAGGATGCATATCTATGGATAGGTGTTAAAAATGATAATGAGGTTTCCAATATTTTTTTTTCTAAACTGAATAGTTTGAGCGAAAGACACTTCCAAAGTGTTAAAATGTGTGTCTTCCCCTATAACTTCTAAAATAAGAGAATGATAAAACTAAAAAAAATATTATGATATACATTACCATGCAAACTTCTACTGAAAATTGGTTTGAACGAGATCTAGTAAGTAGTTTTTTTTTTTTATACGTGCGTGAACGGCTAGACCGATTTCGCAAATTTTTTAGTAGTGTTTTTTTACTGTCAGAAGAAGGTTCTTATGAGAGAAAAAAATAATAAAATTGCGCGGAAAATTAGAAAATTTAAGAAAACTAAAGGCCACGGGAACGAAGGCGCGTACAACAGATAGTGTGCAATAAAAATCTTTCGTCTTCGTAAGAGCCGTTACACATTCCATTTTGATATAATACAAAAAGTCGGCTCGTGTAAAGTCTCATCAGATCGATCTACGTCAAACGTTTTCAATCTTGTTCGGATGAAAAATTGCAGATGCCATGAAACGACAGGCGACCTACATGCTTGGGCTTTAACGGCTGGAGGCGTCGTAAAATAAATATTTCTAAGGATAACGGGTTATGATGGAGACGGTTTTTGACCCGCAATATTCTTAAGAAAATAATTGAAGGTATTAACCACCATGATAAAACAATTGAATTAAAATCACCCCGTCAATCACCAATCACATGCGTGCCCGCACTGATCGAGTATATCAAAATTACATGGGTACCATATTTAGGATTCGGTTAAACCGTTAAAGCACAGAAAAATGACATTGATTTGAAGCTTGTTTAAGTAGCAAACATACAAACGTAGCATTCAGATAGTGTTTTAATGTTGTAAAACAACTGGTGGTAGCTAAAACATTAATATTGGTTGGTCTAGTATAAGCAAATTGGTTGCTGCCTACATCTTTGTAGGTATTCAGGTTTTAAAAACAAGAATAAAGTAGTAGGTAACTTTATTTTAATCTCTACCAAGAAGCTAGCCTTAGAATGAACAATTTACTGGGAATTTACATGAGTATCATGTGTAATATTTGGCAAGGTTGCATTCTGATGCATGACTCATTGGCAAGGTTGCATTCTGACGCATAATAGTTACTCATCACCTATTAGGTAGGTATTGGCAATGCTATATTGGAATTGGCAATGCTAGAGCTGGTTTTGACAAGTGAACTCAGTGTTTACAAGGTGAGTTACAAACTGGCGCTCTAATTTCATGATAATATATTAAAAAGCAAAAGGAGCTGTCCGAAATGGGTTTCTTTTTCGACACTACTTTAAACCAATTTTTTTATATAATGTAAGTTAAAACAACAAAGCGGTGTTATTCCTTTGAGAAAAAACTTTTTATTTTAGCAACTTTTTTATCCGTAAACTTTTTTATCCGTAACAGTAATTCCAAACAAAATATTTTGACATAAATAAAGGTCAAGAGTTAATTGTCAGCAACAATTGCTTAGTTTTGAAAGAAATAGCTTTCTTTATATATATTTTTTCTTTGGGTCATAATTTATTAAAGCTAACTTTAATGCATGACGTAAAAAGAAACATGCTACTACTACTAAGATATGTTACTGTCATACATGTCACGAACATGTAGACTGCCAAAAATGCCATTCATATTTTTGCAGCCAGAAAAAGTGGACATGTCCTTTTTCGCGGTTATTGCGTGCGTGAAAACTGATAAAGTATCACGAATAGTTGGCAACAGCGCATATTCAATAATTCCGTCAAGGGCGAACTTTAACGAGTTATTAGTTTTTCCGTTTGCACAGCGAAGTGAACACAAATCCGGTGCAATGGGAACGCTGATGTGAAAATACCGTTTCATTTTACCGGCATACCGGCCGGCTGGCCCGGAAAATAAGTGTAGTTCATCTGTTTTAAATACCCGGTTTTGTTTGCTGTTACGTTGTTTAATCAGCAGTATTGTTTAATGCCAGTTTGTTACTCGGTGTTTATGAATAGTTCTTTTCGTAATAAAAAGTATAATTTAGGTAACGTGTTTTCTTTTTTGACTACATACATTTGTAAATTTTTGTTTTTAGCAATTCCATGCAAGGTTTAATTGAAGATAAATAACACTTGAAAAAAAATCATCGACCTCAGGTGGGACTCGAACCCACGTCCCATCGCATACCGGGTGAGTGCTTTGACCACTAAGCTACCGAGGACGTCACGTGACAAGATGAAATTCCTCGTGTTTTTTTTTTTCTCGCTGTCAAACATACATACATACCTACATACATTTGAAACGCTTATTCAGATTAAAGAAGAAAGTTATTTTGTTGTTTATTTATTTATTAGTAGACCTAATAAAATTATGCGTGGTATCGTAATTATACACATTTATTTTAGTTTTTAAAACTAGGGTTAGTATAAAATCAAATGCAATTCAAAATGTATAAACGAAAAGGTAGGAGTAAATGAAATGGAATGCACAGGGCATCGTACTAAATGAGCTAAATAATCAAATTGTTTTTTTTTCGATTACAACAGTTTTCCTCTAGTAAAAGATTTTATTTCAATAATAATTTTCTTATTAATACAATTATTTTCCAATATTTTTATCCATATTACACGGACAATGCAAACAGCTTTTAGAAATAAACATTTCATCCCAACAACGATGAACATGATTGCAGGAAATAGGAAAAGAGGGGATACCGGATATAGCATGTTCAGCTTTGGATCACTGGCCTGTGGATGGATTACATTCTTATATCCGGAGCAGGGGTTTTATTTTAGGGTTCCTTAGCTAAAGGTAAAATATTTATCTACCTTGTTGGTTTAGTAGCATGGCGAATTGCAAAGTCGAAGTCTTTTATTCAGTACAGGCCCTCTTTCAAGCACTTATCACATCTCCAAAATATAACTTAGCCCTAACACTGCTTCGGGACTACATATTGACTGGTGATGAGAAGAAACAGCGTAATAAACTCAGACACCTTTGTCAGTCTGATTTTTTATAGCAAATACATTTTACAAGATATAATTAGTAAGTGCGAGCTAGGCAAGTTATAAAGTTTCACTCTTGTCGTTTTAATACGTAAAAGTAGTACCTAAGCAAGAAGAATTTCTGAATTCGCCATATTATTTATAGCTTGATATATCATTTACCTAACATTCTGTATAATATCGTTACACAGTTAAAAAAAAAAACACCAATCAATTAAACCGAGAACCTCCTCCTTTCTTTTGAAGTGGGCTCACAAAACAATTTAAAAACGAAATAACAAAAAAGTATATTACAGAGCTCTTGGTACGTGTGTCCGACTCACGCTTGCTCAGTTTTTATATAACGTATTAATGAAACAAAGTTTTACCATGCATGATAAATTGGAACGGAATTCTCTTGTGACCGCTCATGGTGATGATATCTCAGTTGTAGTAATGATTCCTTTATTCAACAGATACTTAACGTATTATTGGTTTGAGTTTTTGAGAAATATTTTTCTTGGGTTGGTATTTTCTTCATTTATTCCGATATTAAACGGATTAACACATAACAATAAGCAGGATGTTTTGTTTAGAATGTAAAGTTTTATCTTATCTGTAAGATTATAATACCTTATTTTTGCTGCGTCGATGAAAAAGTCTTGAAGAACATTTTCACCAAAATATTAGAGATTTTCGTAATTCCATTTCTGTCGTTTTCTTACGATGAAATACGCAGTCGGAAAAAAAGAATTATGAGGGAAACCCAATCAACCGTGCCAACCGTAAAATTTATTTAGCAGCAATACTCCGAAAGGTTTTATATACGTATTCAATTGGCTATGTCTATGCTGCCTTTTGGGTATGTTTATTTATCAAACATCTTGTCTTGCTAAAATAAAAGATATTGTTTCTAAACATTTGTTTTCTAGGTTTGCTTTTTATTCTAGGCATAGTTTTTATAGGGAAATCAGTATCATCTTTTTTAATAATAGCATTGTTTGTAAATACAAAAGCAGTATTTTCTATCACATATTCTCTAACACATTATCTTTTAATCCCTCAATTTGAAAAATAAAATGGTATAATGAAATTTAATATTTATCAACGGGAGATTGCAAATTAATTTTAATTTAATTAAAATTAAAAAATATCCTCTGTACCTTAGTTGTTAGAGCAATCGCTCTATACCGACTGGACCTGTGTTCGACTACTACTTAAGGCAGTTAAAATAAAATAATTTCCGAGTAAATAACTCATTTAATGTAGTTTAATAATTAATCTTTATCTGGGATTATTGTTTATATAATAAATACCAATCTTGTTTATAGAAAGAATAAGTTCACATTGATACCAAATAGTGATGTTTCATTTATACGAGTATGTTTTGGCTTCTTAATGCCTGCTATTAATATAAAAATGTTTTAATAAAAAACTAAAAACCGACTTCAAAATGAAACTAAAAAGCGAAAAATAATATTGACTAAAAACATACCTAATCAGTTCTTTTTGGAGTCGGTGCCAGCCATCGAGAGTTAAAATGTGTTCATTCGCACCGACTCCAAAAACAACTATGTTTTAGTCAATATTATTTTTCGCTTTTTAGTTTCATTTTGAAGTCGGTTTTTAGTATTTTATTAAAAAAAAATTATTTTACAATTTTAAGTGTTAAGTCCTCTATTTTTTTCCTCCTAACTTCGCCAAAAATTACTTTACAGCAAAGTAACCTTAACTAATATTGGTCCTCTATGGACCCCCCATCGAATGGTATGATAAAAATAAGGTGTTATATTGGGTCAATATTTCGACGAAAATTTGTAAGTCTTAAGGAAAGGGTTTTCCTACAATCTAACCAGAACGGCGGCTATTTTGGTGTCGTAACCATAGGATGAGGTCTTGCATTAAATACCAAGTCAATTTAAGAAAGGAACTTTTATTTTTTTTTGTTACTGGGTGTGCGGGTACGCCCCCAGTAAATAAAAATTGGCGGTCTGGTACCTCATAAGCTCCACGTCTGCTCAACTTACTGCGAAATACGTTCTGTTGCCAAATTGCAGTATTATCTTCTAACTCCTATCCGTTAAGGAGTTCTGTGGCTTCCATCATCAGGTCAGCAACATGACACGATGATTACCAGACCCAAAAATCAGCATCGAGTCAGAAAATATATGCAAAACATTATGGGTGCCTATAAAAATTGAGGGTTGCCCTCGATTTCCCAGGGATCCCATCATCAGAATCTGACTTGGTGTAAATGGGACCACCTCGGGAGTATACCCTTTCAAACTAAAAAATAAATTTTGAAATCGGTCCATAATTGACGGCGTAATCGCGTAACAAACATACAAAAAAAAAAATACAACAACATTCAGACGAATTGAGAACCTCCTTCTTTTTTTTGAAGTCGGTTAAAAAATAAGAAACTAAGCCCAAAATTTCAAAATCACACCGTGCCGTATTTCTTTTTTCATGTTTTGCAACGTGCCTTCAAATTTCATCATTGCTCAAACTTATGAACTTAGGAATCTAATTATAACTTTTTACTGATACAATTAAACCTGTTATTTTCCTTGTAAGTTTCAACTCTACACGTTTCTTTAATTTTTTACTTTCAAAGTGATGAAAGGGACACATTGCTTCTGTCAGCTTGCCTAATATGACGGAAAAGGGACTTTGAAGTTAAAAATGATCAAATAACTTATCAGGGTTCTACGTCAATGTACGATGGAACAGGGAAAATTATATAATCGAAAGGAAAAAGAAACACACCTACATTATCACTTGCTGTCGGCGATGGTATGTACAGTCAACAGCACGTCGACCTACTCCAAAAGTCAAAAAATCTTCAATAGATTTTCAACTTTAAGCCTGACGTATAGAGATCATTTTCAAATGAGAAAATTTGACATTTTGTGGTAGGTCGACGAGCTGTTGTCCGTACCTATTGGCTAAGAGTCAAATCGCAACTTGAAAATCAATAGGGTAGAAGAATATTTATTTATGTTATTTATAAATTTTTATCATAGATATTTAAAAAAAAAATAGTCATAATTTTATGTCATTGATATCTATGTCAAAACAGAATTATTCAATACCATTTTTTTTATTTGACCAATTTCATTGATACTTAATATTTTACAAATGTATTTATGACATTTTATAATATTTGTTCTGTGTTTTCATTTTCTACTGTAATACTATCGCAAAAAAAGGTTTTTTTTTTAGTTTGTACTTAATTTTGTAAAAAATTCAAAATAAATGTAAGTATCCAAAATTTATTTACAATTTTAAGCAGGGCTTATTTTGCAAATGCTAAATTTTATTAAATAAACTAATATTTTTCTTTCCTTATATTTTATGCTGCCCTTACAAAGTCATGAAAGACCTGTCCAAACTGTTAAGCAAAGAAAAAAAAACAGATTTAAGCAAAGATAAAAGACAGATTTACGCAAAGAAAAAAGACAGATTAGTTCCTTAACTCAATTAGTAGAGGTAGCAGGTTTTTATTATGTCAGTCAATGTCTACGAGTTCACGGTGAGTTTTTTAATTAATTAATTGATTGAATTACAGTTGATCGTTCATTGGTCTAATTCAACGTAATTTTCCTCGTCATCGGTGATGACAGAATGACTGATCGTGATTTAAAAATTACTACATGGAGATCACTGCATGTACTAGGCAATCGTTCATTATTGTTTCATTAATCCCTAGTTTCAAATGGCAAAAAACCCTTATGGATTCGTCATCGTCATGTCCGTGTGTCTGTATGTCCGTCCGTATGTCACAGTCACTTTTTCCAAATATAAGAACTATACCTTTGAAACTTGGTAAGTAGATGTATTTTCTGAACCGCATTAAGATTTTGACACAAAATAAAAAAAAATGTTGGGGGTTCCCCATACTTAAAACTGACCTTAAAAAAAATATTCAAGCCCATACGTGTGGGAAATCTATGGATAGGTATTCAAAAATGATATTGTGGTTTCTAATATCATTTTTCTAAGCTAAATAGTTTGCGCGAGAGACACTTCCAAAGTAGTAAAATATGTCCCGACCCCCCCCCCCCCCCCCACTGAACTTCTAAAATAACAGAATGATAAAACTAAAGAAAATATATTATGTAAAACTTCCACCGAAAAATGGTTTGAACGAGATCAGTAAATAGTTTTTTTTTCATACGTCATAAATCGTAAACCGCAATTAGATAATAGTACGGAACCCTTCGTGCGCGAGTCCGACTCGCACTTGGCCGGTTTTTTATGTTTAGATCAATTGTTATAGAACTGTGTTTCTTAACCTTTTTCAAGGGCGGACCCCTAACGCCAAATAACTACAATCCGCGGACCCATTAAACCGTTCAGCCGCACTAATAAGCTCTTCTACTTTTCCTTTTTCTCTGTAAGCGGACCCCCGGGGGTCCGAGTCATAGGTTGGGAAACACTGCTATAGATTTACGCAATACTTTTATACTCTTTACAACGTAAATACGAGTAATGATAAACTTTCTCGTAAATATTAAAGTCAACTTACACACACGTGGTACAATCACAAAAAGAGAGATTTCGTATAGGTCATAAGGCCAGGAAACAGAGAAAATGTAAATTCAATATTATAATATTATCAAAATGTGTAAGTATGCATTTTGACATAAATATTATAAAGTGTACAAAACATATTGCTATTTTAAGTGGTTCGTCGTTTTTTTTCTACTATCTTCACAAAACAAAATGTACCTACCATTGCCGGATAAAATTGAATTATGATTTAACTTGTTGTTCCCCTGTACCCTAGCATAACATTAATCAATTAATACGTAAATAAAACTAAGACGGCCATGTACACAAACAAAATATTTTTAATAACGCCTTCACTTCGAAATCATAACACTTATTAAAAAAACACCTGTTTTTTCCCCGACATTGTTCACACACGACGTGATGATAGAACGAAACAATAATAGCTTCTGATTGATCAGTTTACCTTCAAGATAATCAGTTTAACCCGCACGAGCTCACGGCAAATATGATTATGAGGTTCAGAGGGTCTGAAAGACCCACTGAATTTAATTTGGTCTATTGCCCGTGACATTGCTGCTATACAATTTTCTCTTCCTCGTATTATGATCGTAAATAAAATATTTTTTTTGCGAATAAAACTCTTTTCTAATCTACTATGCTATTCTCTTAAGGAAACAGCCTAGAGTTCGTTACTGCGTCAGCGCTGTGCTTCAATTTGGTATTCGCTTAAATTCGTTTGACGACACCAGTCGACACTGGCGCTTCGATGACGAGCACGGCATGAGTCGGAACTAAATGTTTAGACAAAAAATATGAACTGCAATATGAGTGTTTATGACGGAAATACTCGTTGCAAATGAATTGTGATATGAGACATATGAATTAAAAGTAAGATTTTTTGCAAAAGAATTCTGAAAAATAACTATTAATAAGGAATTAAGTGGAATAGTGACTGGGTTGTTTTCAGCACTAGCCCATTTTTTAAAGTAGTCAATGATATAGTTGGATAGGGTAAAAGTGTAAAAGCCCAAACAGACTTAATTACCAAAAATATTTTTATTTTTATTCATTTAAATCATTGTTCAAACAAGCCTCTAAATACACAGTGAGTACGAGTATAATTGGAATCGTTCAAAGTAAGCTCACGTATTCTTCTCAGTATTGGCTATAGGCAATTCAAACTAATGGACAAACACTTAACATGTAAACTGACATTTGTCGCCTATTTCAGCCGACTGCCGGCCCAACTATAGCTGTCATAACCGTTCCGTACACGCAATTGAGTTTCATGGCAGATTTGGGATATTCTTATATTCGGGCCGAAATGTTGTGGGGGACCAACAACGGCATTTGGGGGGTTAACTTTTGTAGTTACTGAAGAGTGTTGGTTGTGTTTGCTGTTTGTTTTGACTTGCTATACCTAAACTATAAATTGATGTGACTTATGTAAATGTATTTCAATTGTATAATCTTATATGACTGCAATAAATATTTATGTAATGTTAAAAATATGATCCAGAGAAACTAAGATCCAATAGTAAATGCATTTGCAATTTTGACATAATCTGATCTTAACCGACCACCTTTAAAAGCTAATCGTAATCGAACCTTAAACTTCTAACATACATTTAAAGGTCTGTATAATGTATTATAAGTGCTCAAATAGAAAATATGGTTTCCAGTGTCCGTTATATTTGCTGAAAAGGCCGTAACGAGATCATGGATATTTTACATTTGAATTGTCCGGATAGAACCACACTTCTTACGTAAAACGGTCACGTAGGTGAAAGGCTGAATGGCCTCAATAGCCTCATTTCAGTATAAGCCTTTATTGTCTTCAGATAGATAATGCTTTAAGGCCTTATTACAAAACAAGACAGTTCAGAAGGCCCGCCTACCGATTTAAGTAGATTTTGCCTTAGAGCGAGATTTTGCTTATAACTAACTCGGTTTGACGTCTACCTATTAAGGCTGGGTTGCACCATCTTACTTTAACTTTAACAAACGTCAAAAATCTGTCAAACTCCATACAGAAACACCGGTTATATGTAGATAGATAGATACTCTTTATTGCACGCACACATAAAACAAACAGTACACAGAGAAGAGTACATTTTGAATGGTAAAATTTAGGCGGCCTTATCGCTTGAAGCGATTCCTTTCAGACAACCTTCAGGTAGAGGACAGTGAGGTAAAAGTTGAGAGGGGGAAGCGGTGAAGAGCTTTTGAAATGTAGTTATGGTTATGGTGATGCGACTCGGTCTAGAGTGTTGGGTTAGGTTTTTAGGTATTTTTTGGCTTATAAACACGAAAAATGTATGTGCTAACATGGTATCAAATTTCGTCTTAAATAAAGGCAAACTACCACTAGTCGCAATATCCAATTTACCTTTAAAATGAAAATTTTCGTACATTATGCTAATAAGCAAGACTAATAGCTTGGATAGCGGTGTTATTAACGTTAGCTGTGGGATTTTCTCGACCATGCATTAACTAACTACATTTACGTGTAATTATTTGGGATCAGTTTTGCTATGTTTAATCGTAAGCTTCAGATATTAATCATTGAGTCAAAGTATCTGGTTACTAGCTGTCTGACTGCGTGGCTTAGACAAATAAATTGTGAAAGCGAAATGTTGTCACCTTTAAATAGACGAGTCTGTAGAACTAACCTCAAAAAAGATAAATTATCCCAACTCTTTTTCTGTAAAATCTCTTCCTAATAATTCAAATTCAAAGTTTTTATTAGTTACTTTCTTCAGTTAGTATTAGAGTTTTTCATTTTAGTGTTTTTTTTATTTATTAATTTATCATGTACCTGAGAGGCTTTCCGTGGGGTCAACACACTGAGGTACATTATACCTCAGTGGGTCGACTCCTAGAAGAATTGTCATCTACTAATATACAGGGTTTACAAGAGAACGGGACACTCCTTAAAACCACGTGATCAGCTGATCATATACAACAACTTTTACTATGGAAGCAACATCGAAATCAAAAAACATTTTTCAGCTTCTCTATACAAACTTACTCGCATACCTCGATGATAATGTATGGAGCATCTGAAAATAAAATCACGATATTGATGTTGCTCCCATAGGAAAAGTTGTTGTATATGACCAGCTGATCACGTGGTTTTAAGGAGTGTCCCATTCTTTAGTACACCCTGTATGTCGGTCATCGTTCGCACGAGACGCTTTACAATAGGTGCATGCGGATCCTCTGCCACTGTTTTACTAATAAAATTGTAACATTTATTTTCAAATCATTATTTAAAGAAGGTTATTTGTAAAATTTTCGAATGCGATAATTTGAAATTGAAAATAGTAGTTGATTTAATACATCAAAATACTGCGTATAAACGATACATACGCCTACTGTTCCTATCTCCTTATATTGTACCTCTGCTATGATATTAAGGCCAGGAAACGATTTCTTTAGCATCTCGAATGGAACGTTTGGTAAGGGTTATTTGACAAGGGTATGTTTCAGTTTTTATTTATGGATAGCTTTTATTTTGTCAACGTCATTTACTTATACCTACCTAGTAAAATAGTGATGTTTGTTCTATTATATGTTGTATACATTTTGTCTGTTTTTATCGTCTACTATATTGTAATGCGTTGTTTGGGATTTTTATTATCGTTTTCTTTGTTATGCTACTATCTGTTTGAGATGTCCTAGTTTGGATAAATGTTTTTCATCTTTCTATTTAGTGTAACTACCATTCGACTGGTCTAGTAGTTCGTGCTCTGCGGGGTAACCATGAACTCTTAAAACAATCTCAAAGCTGTCAAATCTGTCAATTTTGTTACGACATTACATAAAAAAATTGACAGATTTGATAATGTTTGACAGATTTGAGATTGTTTTAAGAGTTCGAGTCTGTCTACAAACAGACAGCCGCGTTTTGGAGTCCTGCAAGGAGCAAATCTTTTTTTTTTTAGTGTCAATGGCTATTTTGTAAAATAATTAATAACCAATATTCCACTACACAAACCGCACCATCGGTAGCGTGTAACTGAGTCTAAATTTTGCTTTTAAACAATAAATCTTAGTGAGTTAAAAATGAGCATTTATTTGTACCGAGGTCATGAATGTTATTCAATGTAAACACGCTGCTTATTATAATGTATTAGAATCTCTGTGATATTGAATATCTTTACCCATTCCATATCACTTTAGTAACATAATATTCTGACCCAAAAGCTCCACGTTATGTAGATACAGTCTACCTCTAACGATCAAGCGGGGTAACATGCTGTGATTCAACCTTATTTTCTAGCTCACGTTATTGTACAATCAAGTCGCCTCTATTATTTACTTGGCTTAGTAAAATAGTATACTTAACGGTACTCTAATTACACATTTTCAACATCAATATACTCGTATACCTACTTATAATACTTTTGAACTAACAAAAATGAGACTGCAAGTTTGCCTTAAAACTTGAGTTGGTAATAAACTGCCAAATATAATACTTTAATATTAATATGTGTTAAGGACTCATTAAAACACATTAATTAAGACTATACTCAAAAGGTTTTCTAGAAGCTAATAAAGAGTTCCATTAGTATCGGCTGAAGATGATTCAGATGAGGTTGATAGTCTCATTTCAGGATGACTTCCGTAGCCGAGAGGCGAGCACGCCGGACTTGGCGTCGCTCTCGAAACCTCAGAGATGTCTGAGGTTTCGAGTTCGATTCCCGGTCGGGTCAATGTAGAAAACGAACTTTTCTAATATTGGTTCGGGTCTGGGTGTTGTGGTACCGTCGTTGTTTCAGATTTCTATAACACAAATGCTTTAGCTACTAACCTTAGGATCAGAGCAGTGTATGTGATGTTGTCCAATATTTATTTATTTGATTATCATATTTTCATTCTAATTTAGGATTACTATTTACAAAGTTTTGAATCGATAGTTTGCTAATATCATGCAAGATTTGATCTCATACTTAGTTGCAATTGAACCTGTTCGAAACCATAAAATGCATGGCTCCAAAAAGTAATTTGATATGCATCGAAATCTAAAATGCGTTGGGATCTTGGGATCAACTATCTGTATTTCGACCTTCTTAAAATGTTTGCATATAAAACATTTCTCGTTATATTCGAAATACCACGTTTAGGTAATAATATGACGAGGCTCAAATTTCATGGTTCATATTCACAAATTTGTTTTGCCTTGTTCTTATTTCTAGAGTCATTAAGTTCAAGTTATTATGTAAAAAAATGGTTGTAATATGCGGGTGAACTAGGGGAGTTCGGAGTAAATTGTTGTTGATAATGTATTTTGTGTTTTATTTACATAATATAAACAAATTTGAAGCGTATTTGAAGACCGTTTAATTGTATAGTAAGCGACTACGCTTACTTACGCTTAGATACTAATCTATTCTTAAGTAGGATGAATCAATATTAGAATAAATAATATAATTAATATCATTGTGTTATGTCACGTGGTACTTGACTTAATTCAGTTTAAAGTTCTCGGTTAAACCGATTAGAGAATCAAATGCAAGATCAATAGCATTACTACTAAGCTACCGGATCATCAATGTACTTTTCAACTTTATTATTAAGACAATTTACCTATTGATTTCACGGCTTTCACTCGATAATACGCAAAAAAACAGCGTCGCTGTTAAGAAGAGAGAGAGAGACAGTCCCAACAGCATTCTAAAAACAGTAGCGGAGAACTACTATTCTCCCTTAAATAAAAAGTTTGTTCAAACCCTATGTATGTTTACTAACACTATTATGTAAGTCATCTGCTACTAACTCTTCTATGGATTTATAATTAGTCCGAAATAAATGAATTATTATTATTAATTTTATGACACGGATCAATCTTCTTCCAAGTCTTTTGAAATAATATGAAGTCATCGCGCCATAATTGAGCTCAGAAACCGTGTTGTTTTTACCAAAAATCTGCAATTTTGTTAAAAAATACAACCCACATTTTGATATTATTTTCATGTTTACCTTTCAACCTATAATTTTTAGACAAGCCTCGAATAACTTCGCGAGTTTTCTCGTTATTTTTGATGAAAAATATGACCACTTTGTTTTTCTTCGGCATAAAGCTCACATCATTTTTTACCCTGAAGGGAAAATATTATACCTATTACAAGTGATTTGCATTTGACAAATATTCAGATAAGATTGGTTCATTTACTTGATTATTAAGTTAATAATTTTGACCCGCACTTTTATTTAGTTTTATTATTCTATAGTTTTAGGATATATCTCATGTTCTGATATACGTCTTTTAAATGTTACCAGCAAACAAATATTTTACTATTCCCTTTTTATTTGCTACTATGAAAACTTCAAACTTTCTTTTAACCCTATGAAATGGATTGAAATGTATAAATTTTCAGTTTTATATTAAATTTTGTTCGAATGTTAACGAGATTTGGTACATGGCAAAACATTTGCCAATCAATATAAAAGATAATACTATAAGTGTAACAATAATTTCCTCATTTCATTATTTAATCTTGATTTCTTCTCTTCCTATGGATGTCGTTCCTTTTCTATATTGGCTCGGGTCTGGGTGTTGTGGTACCGTCGTTGTTTCTGATTTCTATAACACAAGTGCTTTAGCTACTTACCTTAGGATCAGGCCAATGTATGTGATGTTGTCCAATATTTATTATTTATTGTTAGAAGGATTCCATTGATATGATATGAATCTCCTATCGCATCAACATTTCATGCTATGTTACCTAATAGCTTTAAGAACGTAAATCCAGTAATGGGCTTCAAGTAAAACCGTCGCCATTTTTCTTTGTTTCTCCAACATTCGGGATGTAACGTCCCTTGGGAGCTTATTACATAAGCACTTATAAAGGCGGGTTGTTTTTTATGGCAAAGACGTGATCAGAAACGCCACCTGAATTACGTATAAATGCGACCAATGGCTACCAAATTGCTATCATTTCTTTAAATTATGACAACAATATAACACTTAAGCAGGCAGTGGAAACATAATGACCACTTTTCGTTAAACTTTATTCACCTGTCTTTCTATCTAAAATCAATAAAAAAATTAAGAAATAAGACCAGGGCCATAACCATGACCTCTTAAAACAATCTCAAAGTTGTCAAATCTGTCAATTTTGGTACGTCATTTTATACAAAATTTGACAGAAATGATAATGTTAGACAGATTTGTGATTGTTTTAACAGTTCATGGTTAGGGCCCAGGATTAAGGTTAAATGTATAGTTTAAATTCTTGTGAAATGTGGGGGCAACCATGAACTGTTAAAACAATCTTAAATCTGTCAATTTCGTACGTCCATTACGTACGAAATTTGACAGATTTGACAAGATTTGAGATTGTTTTAAAAGTTCATGGTTTCCCCGCAGGGTGTGTAATTAAGTTTATCTTGAAAAAAGCACGTTGCACCTTTAGGGTTCTAACACATAAACACGAAACGATGTCGAGTCGTGCATTGCGGTCACGTTGCAGCGTTTTATTATTAATTAAACGAACTTACCTTAAGTGAAGTTCTATTATAATTGTACGAACTGCACAGTCTCGAAATGATATAGATTACTAATGTAGTATTCGCATCCTGCAGCCTCAAACCACGAGAGTCCAGAGCACTATCTAGTTTTTGAACGAAGAAAAAATAATACAATATCAATTCCTGAACGTCTTCAACCAATCAGCGCCCTCGGCCGGACCTGTCATTAAGTTTAGAGCAATTAAGAAATAATTAGTTAGGTACTTAACACAAGTTTAATCAAAATAGTTTGTTTTTGTTGATTATTATTTCACGATTACTAATGTTTGGGCCATGTCGAAGTGACGGGGTGGGCGGGTTAGTATATCATTTCGAGACTGTGCAGTTCGTACAATTATAATAGAACTTCACTTAAGGTAAGTTCGTTTAATTAATAATTGTACTTCACTGCACAGTCTCTCATGATATAGATTACTAATGTAGATGTTTAGAGTTGTCGTGAAATAATAAGATGATAATAACGATTACAACCATTATTTATGTTAGGAAAATCTTGTTTTCATTTTCATTAATATACCTTATACTTAAGTCAGTTATTATCAATTAGACTTAAAAATCAATCCTTTCAGGAACAGTAAAAATGAGCATTTCTATGAAATAATTAACAAAAACAAATTATTTTATTAATTGGCTATACAATCAATCACATTATCAAAATTTTTTTTTTTTTTTTTTAGATAATCAGATGACTCTATTTGTCATAAAATTTTGCTAAACTCACACACAATAATTTGCAGCCGAAATGGCATGTCTTATAATATGAGCTGTGAATATAGAATTTATAATGCCCCTTATTTAAAATGTAATTTTTTAATCATCAAATAATTATTTGTAATGTAACTTTGTAATAAGTATGTTTTTTTAAAACAGTTATTGTCATGTTTAATTAAGGCATTAAGGTTTTCTGCTGGGCATTTTTGGGGTCTTTCTTGGTAAAAGGTACTGTTAGAAGAAGTTGGCTGGAACCCATATCTTATATCTTTATTAAATCTGGCATTTTAACTAATATCTGAAAGAGGAGATGATGTGATATTGTTTGTACTCTCTAGCCTATTAGGCTAGTTGACACCACCAATTAATTGATATACTTTTTATGCGCTGTCAAAACGCACCTTTGTCCTAATATTTGTAATGCGATTAGCAAGCTATGTCATCAGCCGGACAACTGCTTGACTTCTTATTGATTTTGAAGCAAACAAAAAAAAAAAAAGATTTTGATTATGTACCAGGTTTTCGGGCCTTAAATAAGGTGTCATATTAATAAATAATGTTTTAGAATTATTTATGATTGGTGTCCTTATCTCAAAATTTTCTAGGGTTAATTAATTTTAATTTGATTACAATATTAGTACCATTGTTTAAAGTACGTATCATACTGTATGGCGGTGCTGTACGATAATGACATCAGTATTATTTCGTAGCTTTTTTTTTTTTTTTTTTTATATATAATATATCTATTCGTAAACCGTAACAGTGTCGCGACAACCAGGCTAAAACGGTTTTGGAACGTTGGGTTACTGGAAAAAGATTTAATTTAATTTTAAAAAGATTTAAAACAAATCAGTATTTATTAAATTTTTGAATACCCAATACCATCGTTGAGCTTGCCATTAGAGTACCACCACTGTGTTTTCTGATTGTTTAGTGATAATTTTTCGTAATATATTGAAGAAACATAGAAAAAACAAAATATACTGAGATCGAGGAACTGTAAACGCATTTATCTTATATGCATCCCAATCGCCTTTCCAAGATTGAATATCTTGACAATGACATTTAGCGTTAGCTTAGCTGGGAACTAGGACTAAGAAATGGATTTGTTTCTGGTGAACCAAAAGTATCTGTGATGTTTTAAAATAATTGTCACTATACAATTTCTAAGTGTTTTCTTCTGAATTCCTTGTCCTTCCTTCCTTGTTAAATAAGATGTAAATAATATAAAAAATATTTTGTGGTGTCACCATTTTAATATTTTTAGCATTACAATTCAGATGGTTGACTGTAGACTGCCTCCCACCTGGTAATGATGAATCAAAATAAATTCATTTTTGAAATTGTTTTAAATGTATGATTTCATTGTTAGATTTTTTTTTTTTAAATGTTTTCAGACCACCACAGTACAACTTATTTAACACTATTGGAATTGTTAATATATTGTTGTATACTTAAAACTCTTGTCTCTAATTTTCTTTTGTGTATATCCAACCATATTCCACGGCTAGGCAGGCTAAGATAAGAAGATCTTGCAGATGTGCAAAGGGTTTTATTTTGTATAAAATAATATAAAGAAATTTCCTAATTTCAGTTTTGATTTACATATTTTATCCTTTGGAAGTGACAGTTGAAAATTTTCAAAATCAAAAAACAGCCCTATGAATTTTACTGATTTATGTGAGAATCAAGACTGGTCAGTATTATAATAAATTTTAGATTATACACACACACTGTTTTAAAATTCTTTTCAATGAAAATTATTATTATTTTATATCGTCTAATATAATATAGTTATGGGAATACCTTGAGATCTCAGCCACTAAGCAACCGGTTTCATAAGTTTAATGAAAACTGGGAGCTGTGTAAAGGCCAAAATAATTAACATGAAATTCATACATTTTGACTTTCACATGCGAAGGTATTTTATGATTAGCATGAATAGGCAAAGAAAAAGTCTTAAAAAAATATATTATATCTCTAGTAGCTAAATAACAACTAGGTGTAATCAGTTTTAGAACTGTTTACACTTTAATTTAAAATGTTCTGTCACAAGGAACTTATTCAAGTTCTATAAATTTAAAATAAATTTGCCTTCAGGTTTAGGAACAGTAATTATTTGAAAAAATATTGTCTTTCGGCATGGTTTACAACTAATAATTTCACCTCTATCTAGTCTATTTATAGTTTATCTAGTTATAGGTTTCAGTATAAAACATCAATTTCCTTAAAATTTCTACAGCAGAAAGGTTATTATTCTTTGAATTATGAGATCGGGTTGGTTTACAGCTACATGGATCATATAAAGAGAGATTCTGCTTAGTAGTATCCTTTGATTTTGTAATTGGCCACAAAAAATCTTGGCAGTTGTACAAAGTATGTACATAATTAGAATTTACCTAAACTCATATTTTCTATCACTTGCAAATGATCAGGGAATTGCACTTTTGTCGCGACCCACATTTGGGGCAGTGACATAAGGTGAATGTCACCATACATATGCATCGCTACAATAAAGCAGTGTTCCATAAAAAACCATGCGGTTAACTAAGGGGTTTTATTTAAATATTTTAGATATATCTTGGGCATTGAGAGTTTAAATGATTTTTGAAAGAAAATTTTTGTTAAAGTTTATACTGCCATCAAGTTTCGCCCGTTGTTCATTATAGCGGCAAACACATAGTTAACGAGCAGCATCACTTATTAGCTCTATGCTATCTTTGCCACTCACACTGGAATTATATGGAAAATTTAACTCCGAAAACAGTACTGCCTCGCCTCAAGCCTATGACTAGGCTTCACGACCAGTATCAACTGATATTGGCCAGGGCCAACTTTCTTTTGAAGCACGGAGATGCTCGTGATAAAAATATCACAAATATGATCGGAATGGTCATCCAGCCACTCACAACCACGATGTAGGTTGCTTAACTTATGTAATCGATACCAAGGAGCTGCCGCCGCTGAGCTACGGCACCCTTTTATAGCCTCTATGCTCGATGCAGCCTGTGCCTCAAGGTTCAGCTTTGGTGCATCAATAGGTAGATAAAAAGTTTTTACATGCTTGGCCACAGCTCACGGCCATAAATGGTTACAGTAAAATTGCCCAATAATTTCAGAACATCAGAATCCACATCTTCAGTTATGACTGAAGATGTTTATTGTATTAAAAAAGAGAAACAAGGATCTACCCATACAGTAGAACGCAGGTTTAGTAGGACTTAATATTTGTTGTATTTAAAAAAGAGAAAAACAAGGATCTACCCATACAGTAGAACGCAGGTTTGGTAGGACTTAATATTATTTTGTTGTATTAAAAAAGGGAAAACAAGGATCTACCCATACAGTAGAACGCAGGTTTAGTAGGCCTTAATATTATTTTGTTGTATTAAAAAAGGGAAAACAAGGATCTACCCATACAGTAGAACGCAGGTTTAGTAGGCCTTAGTATTATTTTGTTGTATTAAAAAAGGGGAAAACAAGGATCTACCCATACAGTAGAACGCATGTTTAGTAGGACTTAATATTTATTAAGTGTGGGATTGACAAGAAAACCAGGGAACTACACAACTTTGTAGCACGCCATGCTTGTCGTTAGTTGGGAATTACTCTACTTAGTAAGTCGCCAATAATTATCCCATAGTTAATCACTTACCTGTAGATTCCTCGGTTAACAATTGGAAATTAGATTTCTTTAACTCTGTGATGAGCAGGCGATGAAAATAACCTCGAACGAAATCTTGTTTATGTTTTGGTTCTTGTGCGAACCGGCGTGTGGGATTGACAAGAAAACCAGGGAACTACTCAACTTTGTAGCACGCCATGCTTGTCGTTAGTTGGGAATTACTCTACTTAGTAAGTCGCCAATAATTATCCCATAGTTAATCACTTACCTGTAGATTCCTCGGTTAAAAATTGGAAATTAGATTACTTTAACTCTGTGATGAGCAGGCGATGAAAGTAACCTCGAACGAAATCTTGTTTATGTTTTGGTTCTTGTGCGAACCGGCGTAGAAGTGTTAGCGACGTAAACGAAGCGACTGTTGTGTTTTCCTGGTGGAATGTTATCTCGACCTCACTTTAAGATTATTTTTGATCTTCCTTAACTTTGTCAACAGTTTTTCTACAGATTTCTTGGGTTCTTTACCCATTTTTTAAGTAATTTTAACAATAATTTTTTTTAAAACGCAGTTTACTAGGCTGCACGAAAACGAGAATGACAGGTCCGGCCGAGGGCGCTGATTGGTTGAAGACGTTCAGGAATTGATATTGTATAATTTTTTCTTCGTTCAAAAACTAGATAGTGCTCTGGACTCTCGTGGTTTGAGGCTGCAGGATGCGAATACTACATTAGTAATCTATATCATGAGAGACTGTGCAGTGAAGTACAATTATAATAGAACTTCACTTAAGGTAAGTTCGTTTAATTAATAATAAAACGCTGCAACGTGACCGCAATGCACGACTCGACATCGTTTCGTGTTTATGTGTTAGAACCCTAAAGGTGCAACGTGCTTTTTTCAAGATAAACTTAATTACACACCCTGCGGGGAAACCATGAACTTTTAAAACAATCTCAAATCTTGTCAAATCTGTCAAATTTCGTACGTAATGGACGTACGAAATTGACAGATTTAAGATTGTTTTAACAGTTCATGGTTGCCCCCACATTTCACAAGAATTTAAACTATACATTTAACCTTAATCCTGGGCCCTAACCATGAACTGTTAAAACAATCACAAATCTGTCTAACATTATCATTTCTGTCAAATTTTGTATAAAACGCATTTTGATCAGAAACGCCACCTGAATTACGTATAAATGCGACCAATGGCTACCAAATTGCTATCATTTCTTTAAATTATGACAACAATATAACACTTAAGCAGGCAGTGGAAACATAATGACCACTTTTCGTTAAACTTTATTCACCTGTCTTTCTATCTAAAATCAATAAAAAAATTAAGAAATAAGACCAGGGCCATAACCATGACCTCTTAAAACAATCTCAAAGTTGTCAAATCTGTCAATTTTGGTACGTCATTTTATACAAAATTTGACAGAAATGATAATGTTAGACAGATTTGTGATTGTTTTAACAGTTCATGGTTAGGGCCCAGGATTAAGGTTAAATGTATAGTTTAAATTCTTGTGAAATGTGGGGGCAACCATGAACTGTTAAAACAATCTTAAATCTGTCAATTTCGTACGTCCATTACGTACGAAATTTGACAGATTTGACAAGATTTGAGATTGTTTTAAAAGTTCATGGTTTCCCCGCAGGGTGTGTAATTAAGTTTATCTTGAAAAAAGCACGTTGCACCTTTAGGGTTCTAACACATAAACACGAAACGATGTCGAGTCGTGCATTGCGGTCACGTTGCAACGTTTTATGCCATGTAGATTTCCCGAAAACGACGTCGCAAAGTGTCACGATCTATAACGCGTGGTCATATCGTATTTATGTGTGGGAGCCCGTAGATTTTTCGTAATCGATGTGCAGATTACAACCATTTGCTCTCCAGTTAAGTAAAATGCCATGATGAAACCAGCTCATTTATATAGCTCTGGTTGCGCAGCAGTTGGTCCAAAATGGTATTATTTTCCTGCCTTAGAGATACGGTTGGTTGAACTATCGGTTACACCGCAGCTTGTATCAGGCTCATCAGCCCAACTAGAAACGGGACAGAGCGTGACATTACCTTTTACGAGGAAAAAAAGTCACCGTTAACGTGATTCTTAAGAAAAAAATTAATAGTACATTAGATGAAAATTAATAAAAACCGGCCAAGTGCCAGTCGGACTCGCGCACGAATAATTCCGTACCATTATCTATAAAAACGGCAAAAAACACGTTTGTTCTATGGGAGCCCCCTTAAATATTTTAGGTATTCTGTTTTTTAATATTTGTTGTTATAGCGGCAACAGAAATGCATCATCTGTGAAAATTTCAACTCTCTAACTATCACGGTTCATGAGATACAGCCTAGTGACAGACGGACAGACAGACAGACAGACGGACAGTGGAGTCTTAGTAATAGGGTCCCGTTTTACCCTTCGGGTACGGAACCCTAAAAAGCTAAAATAGTGAAAAAACTTGAAAGCGACCAAGTCTCAATTAGGCTAGGTACCTAATAGAACCGTCGATCGCCTAATTTCAAAAGGGCTGTGGACCATGAGATCCAAGATACTGGTAGTTTATGGCAAGAGTTTTGGAATCTTTTTGGGCATAAACCTTCATAAACCTGCTTCGTGCTCCTTTAAAAGCATTTTCTTTTTAATTATGGAGGTAAATTATATTGTTTTCAATTATTAAGATATACGCCCAGCCCCCTAACCATGAACTCTTAAAACAATCTCAAAGTTGTCAAATCTGTCAATTTTGGTACGTCATTTCGTACAAAATTTGACAGAAATGATAATGTTTGACAGATTTGTGATTGTTTTAACAAATCATGGTTAGGGCCCAGGATGGAAATTATCGTAAATATTTGTGACGAGTTATGATTCATAGGAACACATTCGGGTTAAAAACAATCATGAACATTTATTCTCATGTATAATAAGTGAAACTGCACATTTCAAAACTTAACACACCGTTATGATTCCGTAGCTGAGTAGGTATATTAAATCATGGTGACCATTACTCCAAATTATTCGTCGTTGATAGATTTTTGATGCCCCATTACATTTGAATTATAAGTGCCTATTACTAACGTCTGTTACAATTTGCGGAAGTTGAGCTCTGGGCAAAATATGCGCAGAAGACCATTACGATTACGTGATTGGCTAATCGCGCGCTACGCTTGCACCGCCGGCCGTGATTGGTTGACTTATTCGTCAACTCGCGCGCCATAAACACGCAAGTGCACGCGAGTTGGTACCCTCCGAATTTACCAATTTTTTTTTGTCGTCAAATCGCAAATCATCAAATCTGACGTATTTATGTACAGTTAGCTACAAAAACATTTCAATAAATTTAATAAAGATACCTAGTATAAATGTAAAAGCCACTTTATACGACTTCACTTTAAAATCTTTTTCTTCCTAGCGTTCTTCCCGTCTTATGACAGGGTCCGCTTTTCCACTCTTTCTTTACTCACTTCACTCTAAAATAAAACAAAATATACATAGTTTTTGAGATAGGTATTTATTATAAATCATGGCAAAATAAAATTGCTTATTTCCCTTAATAAATATCAACAATATCACAATGACTCGAGAATTTGGCTTATTACCTAGTATGTAAACTGTCTAAAAATAAGCAAAAAAATATAAAAAAACAACAATAACATAATGTATGTGAGTGAAGCGTTTCGCTAAATATATTCATATAAATTATTTAAAACAAAGAGTCGTTATTCAACCGAATCAGCCATCGTGGGCATAGAAAGCCGCAGGCAATACCTAAATATGTAGTTATTTCTAGTTTTTCGTTTCAATCCGTTTTTATTTGACTGTACTTTATAGAGGCGCGCGAGTTGACGACAAAAAAATAGGTTAATTCGGAAGGTGCCAACCAACTAGCGCGCACTCGCGAGCTTATGGCGCGCTAGTTGACGAATAAGTCGATTGGTAGCTAGCTCCGCGCACACGCGTCTCTGATACAAAGATCGTCTCTTAAGATGCGCAAATCCATCCCCACTCTTTGGCCCAGCACTCAACATCGATGCCGCGTACTGTAAGTTGGTTTGTGTAGTCAATCTGTCTCGCTCATTAAGTGAGCATATACTTGAGATAGCAAGAATATTCAGCGTTTTTTTCACGTCGAAGTTTAATTGTAACTCTAACTTAACACTCTATAAGGAATTGTTAATTTGCATTTGTAAGGATCATTTGAATACAACTAGGTGTGCCCGTTGCACAACGGCATTGAAACACATGTCATTCCTCGTCTCAATTTCTTTTTCCTGGGAATCAAGCTTTTTTCGTACCACATTTCATTAGAATCGGTTCAGTTATTTTGTGGTGAGAGCATAATACGACTAACAATTTGTAAGATCTATAAATTTTTATTTTGGTAAAAGCTACCAAAACTGAATGACGCGTTAGAGCAACATCAAACATATAGTTGTCTATTTTTTATAAAATAATATATTTTATGCGCCCTGTACAAGTAGTTTCACTTCAGTTTTCAGTTGCTATCACTAGTAAATAAAATCTACAAATGTAAAAATACAGTTTTACATTAAGGTCTTGTTATATTTGGCATATCTGTTCGTGAGTCCTTCATAACAATATTCTCAATAGAGTAGATGGAGTACAAAAAAAATGTAAGGGAGAGTTTTAAATATTCATAGTGGTACAAACTGCCTAAGTTCAAAACTAAATAACCTAGAATCATTAGAATTCCAAATAAATTGTTCCAGATAGCATTAGGAACTTGCCCGTCTAGACAGGTCGTGAATATTTTAACTAGTTCACAAGAAGTCGGAGTGTTTCGCGATAATAGTTTTAGTGCGAAACTTTAAAAGCTTTAGGCCTTTTTTCTGAATACTTTTGTTTATAAACTAAAGAAGTTGATAAATAAAAACATTCTGTAGGTATACTAAAACTAGCAATTCTTCAAATTAACTGCTTCGTCTGGTTTTACAAACATGTTTTACCTACTTGGTAACAATAAATAGTTCTAACAATGGCAGAAATCACCTACCTACCTAGTCCCATTGTACCATGGCAATTAGATACGGCAAATAAAATGATATGAAATGTATTTCTTTGCACAAAACATGGTAATGGCAATGAATAAACATACTTTAAAAACATTTATAAACATCCATGACTTAGGCACAAACAATCGTGCTCAACACCAAACAGCTGTTTGCAGGATTCTAGGACTAGGACTAGTTTTCAAGGCTTGAAACCGGTTCAAAATTAACCGTTATTATAACGGTTAAACCGGTTTTATCGTAAAGTTCCGTTCCGGTGCGGAACCAAATAGGAGCGATACTTTGAACCTATATAAACCGGTTTATTCCTAGCCGCTTGCGACAATCACGTTTTTTTAACGGAAATTCATCTAAAGAGGTTATACTTACCAGATTTTTCAGAAAATTTACGTTTTGTTGTCATTCTATTGTTGAATAGTATAATTGAAATTCACAAAAATATGACGAACTTTACCACTGTACGTATTTGATAGGATAAATAGGCAAAAAACGTTTTATTGAATAAAAACAAACGCAAGACGCGCTCACCGCTCGCAGATCTTCACGAAACTCAGGTGGTTGTCTTGCCTGAGCGAAATGTTGAACTGGTTAATGAAAAATACCCATATTTTTCCAAACCGGTTCAAAGGAACAGAACCTTTTTCAAAAAGTTCCACCTGTAATTTCATTAAACCGGTTGAAAAAATTTACCGGTTTCCAAGCCTTGCTAGTTTTAGACAAACTTATTGGTTTGTCTAAAACTAGTCTAAAACTAGTCTGATTAACTAATATAATGCGGTTAATAATCAGCGATATTTCATTTCCAAGCTTTGCAATAATAATTGCAATAGTAAACACATTTATTTACAAAATTCTGACAGCAAACAATACGATTGGCTTTAGGCACATTGCATCTGCAGACACAGCTGCAACTGATGTTGATATATGGCAGTATGATTAATGATCTCGTAGGAGATCAATAAGGCAAAAAGAGGTCAAACAAGCGGAAGTATCAAGTCAAGGGTGTAATATTACCTCGTTAAAACAAATTCTGAATAGGTCGGCTAAAACTAAGTCAAAAGTTAAGCCTATGTGATTAATGTCAAATATCAACCCACTTTTAAGCAAGATTAAATATGAGCCCGTAATTTAGCATTATTACCGAGGACATTAGGCACTGAAGATCGGGGCTTGTTATGGTTTTACTTATATCTAATTTTAGTAAAATTACAAGTTCACATCACATCAAATCTAATTCCTGTGACAATCTCAAATAATTTAAACTAAGAGAGCAGACAAAAGCTAAGCCTACCTTTAATATTGTGCACCAAAATATGCAAGGCTTGGCTGGCAAAGAGTTAGAATTAGCCTTATTCTTACAAGATTTAAATGTACATGTTCTATGTTTAACAGAGCATTGGATTAATCAATATGAGTTAATGATAAACATTGAAAATTATAAAATCGGCAGTTCGTTCACAAGGAAGTCCACTACGAGGGGGGGGTCACTTATACTATTAAATAGCGAGTTAAACTGTAAAGAACGTAAAGATATAGTGTCACTTACGATTGAACGAACTATTGAACTAGCATGTGTTGAGCTAGAGCAGTATATAATAATAAGCGTGTACAGCCCCCCATCAGCCAATTACCAGCTTTTTGAATCCAATATGGAAGAGGCATTGAAAAAAGTATGTAGTTCTAGTAAGAAAATAGTTGTGTGTGGAGATTTTAATATCGATATATTAGTAAATTCACCGAATTCAACTCGTTTTCTTAATCTTTTTAAATCCTTTAATTTAATTAACTTATTTAATGAACCAACAAGAGTGACTCCCACAACAGCAACTTGCTTAGATAATATTTTTTGCAATAGCAATGTAATAGATAAATCAGTTATAAATTATTTAAGGTCTGACCATAGTGGCCAGAGGGCGTCGTTTGAGCACAATCATGTCCGAGGAATTATAGATGCTGTCTGCAGGCCAATAACCGTAAATAGAATAGACCGATTTAAAGAAAAAATTTGTGATGGTATAGATTCATTAAAATCTAGCAGTTGCCATAGTGTTGATCTGTTATATGAGGATCTTTTTGGCTTGATTAAAAATGAATTTGATAAAATTTTTACACAAAAAAAATTTAAAGCAAATAAAGTCAGGTGTAAGTTTAATGAATGGGCTACACCTGGTATTTACAAAAGTAGAAGAACATTATATGACTTGTATAGTCTAAAAGCAAACACTCAGAACCCACAGATCATAGATCATGTTAGAAATTACTCTAAAATATTTAAAAAAGTATGTGCCACTGCAAAATCAAACCATCTTCGAAATATTATTTTGGGTTCTGATAATAAAGCAAAGGCCACATGGAACATAATAAATAAAGAAACATGTAGGCGTAAACAGAATGATCACACTTACTCTCTTAAAATTGGGGATAAAATAATTAACTCACATGCAGAAGTTGCAAATGCTTTCGAGGAATTCTTTTCAAATATAGCTCCCTCTACAACTAAAGAACTGACTTCTTCTGCTGAACTAGCTGAATCCCTTCTCAAGTCGGGTGTTGATGAGTGCAAAACTCCATTTAATTTTAGACATATTAATCCTGATATACTAATAAAAACTTTCAAGGAATTAAACATGAAAAAAACTGAGGACTTATGGGGGATCTCAGTCAATATTATCAATACAATTATAAATACGATAGCCCCTTATCTTACAATTATTTTTAATAAATGTATTGAAGAAAAACAGTTTCCTACTTTGATGAAATTTAGTAAGATAATTCCTTTATATAAATCAGGCGAGAAAAATGATCCTTCAAATTTTCGACCAATTTCAATTTTACCAGTACTTAGTAAAGTTTTTGAAAAAGTAATTTTTAATCAACTTTTATCACACTTTGTCCTCAATAAATTGTTACATAAAAAACAATATGGCTTCACGAAAGGTAGAAGCACTACAGATGCTGGAGTTGCACTCTTGAAACACGTGTTTGATGCTTGGGAAAGTAGGCAGGACGCTTTGGGAGTTTTTTGTGATCTTTCTAAGGCTTTTGATTGTGTGGACCATCAAACTTTACTGAAAAAACTTAGACACTATGGTGTTTCATGCGATGCCTCAGATTTAGTAAACTCTTATCTCACAGGCAGAACACAAAAAGTTTGTATCAATGGAGCTGAGTCTTCTGGGTCGCCTCTTACTATGGGCGTGCCGCAGGGTTCGATATTAGGGCCTCTGCTCTTTCTAATCTACATAAATGACCTTCCATCTTTTACGAAAGACCTCTGTGAGACGGTGTTATTTGCAGATGATACTTCATTGATTTTTAAAATCAAGAGAGGTAAAGACTCATTTGACGATGTAAATAATGCACTCTCGCAAGTATTGCATTGGTTCACCACCAATAATCTTATGCTCAATGCAAATAAAACAAAGTGCATCAAATTCACAATGCCCAACGTAAAACTTGTCTCGACACATATTACTGTAAAAGATGAACAACTTAATACATCTAGTTCCACTACATTTTTAGGAATCACTTTAGATTCCCGTTTGCAATGGGGTGCGCATATCGAGACTCTGTCGGGAAGACTTAGCTCTGCTGCTTATGCCGTGAGAAAGATAAGACAACTGACTGATGTTGAAACGGCAAGATTGGTGTATTTTAGCTATTTTCATAGTATAATGTCATATGGAATATTGTTATGGGGCTCAGCAGCAGACATTGAATCTATATTTGTACTGCAAAAGAGAGCTGTACGGGCAATTTACGGCCTTGGACCCCGAGAATCCTTAAAAGAACTGTTTAAAGAAATTAATATACTAACAGTAGCATCCCAATTTATTTATGAAAATATAATGTATATCCGAAAAAACCTGTCCTTATTCCTTAAGAAAAGTGACATTCATAATCTTAACACCCGAAATAAGAATAAACTTGCCGTTCCCAATTTCAGACTGCATAAAGTAGGTAATTCGTTTATGGGAAAATGTATTCGCTTTTTTAATAAATTACCAGCGTCTATTGTAGAACTGCCCCTGTTAAAATTTAAATCGCATATTAAAACAACTTTAATGAAAAAAGGATATTATACTGTAAATGATTATATAAATGATAAAAATATTTGGAAATAAATACTGCCCTGCTCGCACAGGTACATTTATCTTGTAATGTAAACTATTTACTATTTAAAAAGAGGCTGACAATAGTGACCGAGTTTCTTGCGCTACTTCTTCTCGGCGCTAGCCCAAATTGTCCCGAAGTAGTGGTAGGGAAAAAAATATTGGGACGTGTAAAAGCGCTTAGTTTAAGCCTATTTACAGAAATAAATTGGTTTCATTGGTTTCATTGGTTTCATCACCAGCCTATATCAGTCCACTGCTGCCTCTCCAAAGGAGGATTTTGCCATAATCGCCACGCTTGGCAGGCGGGTTGGCGATCGCAGTTTGGCCAATGGTGGAGAGGAGACGCTGCTGCCCGTCTTCTTATGGCGGTTCTCCTGTAGTCGCCTCTGACGACACCCATAGGAAGAAAGGTGTGGTGCAATTCTTTTAACGTGCCGGCGCTACACGACACAAAATTACAAGTTACAGAACAATAATTTTATTTCAGAGGTAATTAAATTATGCAGTAATCCTTTACCTCTGTCACCTCTGTCTAAAAGAGTATTAGCAGTTAAATGTGCAATGAGGTGTTTCCCTGTAATTCTTTGTGGTGTGTATTGTGTAATAAACAGTATTATTAAATTAAGAAGATTTTTATGTTTACCGTCAATAGACGAACCGCACTATGTAGCGCGTAATAGGAGTCATATTGCTAGAAGCATAAAAAAATTGATTCACATACGATATCCCAAAAGAAATTACCACTTAGTATTTACGTGTAGGTATATCCAGGTCAGTGTCGTGTGGTGCCGGCACGTTAAAAGAATAGGACCACCCCTTCGCTTCCTATGGGTGTCGTAAGAGGTGACTACAGGATTACCACCACAAGAAGACGGGCAGCAGCGTCTCCCTTCCACCATTGGCCAAACTGCGATCGCCAACCTGCCTGCCAAGCGTGGCGATTATGGCAAAATCCTCCTTTTGGAGAGGACTGTGTCCAGCAGTGGACTGATATAGGATGATGATGATATCCAGGTCTTTGCGTAAATAGCTATTTGTAAACTCAGGAAAAGATAAAGGGAGGTCTGGCTTAGAAAAAAGTACCGCAAACACGCTTACCATTTACCATATTATCGCCATCAGTATAGCTTGGTACTTTCTGACACTGAGCTAAAACCACCTTACTCGCAAAACGGTATTTATTATCTGAGACTTTTCAATCAATAATTAATTTTTCTTCATTACTTCCATACAATTGTTAGTGATTTCGACATAATCGTTTCCTTGCAAGTCGAACTCGAAAACCCTTAAAATTTTCAGTACATTAATAATAGGGTATTTGAACATGATGGTCATGTTCTTAACCGGTAGAAAACAGCAGTATAATTTAGGCAAAGATGTTGTCAATATAATGGTTTCCAAGTTTATTTCTTTAAGGTCTTATTGACTTCAGAATTATTATTCCCATCATCATTTTAAAATAATCGCCTTAAGCCTTAAAACGAATGATCTATAGCAATATCCCATTAACCACACCATTGTCTTCGTTCCTACTTTATGGTGCCAAGCACTTAATGTTATACTTACAGTCAGCGTCACAAACCGTTTAACAAACAACTGCTCATGCTTTGCAATATATTGGAAATATTTCCAGACAAATCAAATATATCGAAAAAATCATGATTTTTGATGATGTATGAATCTAATCAAAGATACAAAGAATTTTTTTTTTCTTACTAACAAAATATTAGAAGAGTAATAAGTGAGGTAGAGGTGACGTAAAAAGTGATAAATTATATAAGGGTGATACTGAGATGGAAGTGGATGACACCATGATATCTCCCGGATAGCATATAAGATACTGCACCGACAACAGATGATCAAGGCAGACGATTAAAAATGACCTATGTTGAAATGTAGATACACATAAAAACATTATCATCTATTGTGACTTCAGTGTCTTCAGTATGGTCATGGTGGCATCATCAACAGCCTATGGAAGTTTACTGCTGGTCATAGGCCTTTCCCATATAATGATATTGCCAGCGACTTGGGGCCATTTGCATCCAGCTATTTACCCGGAGTTAACAACTGGTAACAATAGTAAACAACCGGTTGTCGTCAGTAAACTACCATCTGGTGGTGACATTCAAAAGCTTAATTTTGCATTTACCGAACCGTTATGACGATTAGAATGTATTATTTGGAAACGGTATTCCTTCAGATGTTTTTCTTGGTTACTGTACATTACTTTGTTAATGTCTTGTGTGTTTGCAATCGTTAGATATCTTGTGTAAAAAGATCTATTAATTGAATGGGTTCTCTTATTGTTTTTCTTTGAATAGATTGTTCATAAATATGCGTCATCATTGCCATTGTGTCCAAGTAATCAATTTTGTTTCTTTATTGAGGATAATGAGTTGTAAATGTTGCGGATGAGTTCTAGGCACTGGTTTATCTAGTGCGATAATAACACAGTGGTTAATTTTGTTAAATAATAATCAAGAACTGTAAAAATAAACAACGTCTTATAAACAAGTCATAAGACTTAGCGGTTAACTCTAGTACTCAAAGAAACAATATCTCACAGAACCCTTAAATCAAGTAAAAGAAGCTCCTTATGTTTTTCACATTCCATTACCATTGTCATGTGCTAATATGCTAATAGAGAACGTTCAAGATAATTCTCGTAATTATCTCGTAGTGGAACTGAATAAAAAAACTGTAACAATATAAAAAAGAGATTTGGCAGACACCTCTAATGTCATAATACCTGCGCTAAGTATCGGTTAGACGTAACGACTCTTTGGAGTAAGCCACAAATTATAACTCAACCGCCGTAAACCGGATATTTCGGGAAATCGCCGGAACAAGCGGTTTATGAGTAAAGAGTAAAAGCCGGCAATTTTGGGTGTGAATGTTATTGCTCTTGTTTGAAGAGAAAATGCTTACCTATACAGTTACGTAGAATGCCAGATCCGAGTTTATTTTTTTGTTAATATCTAACCATATTTTTTTGATTTGTGCACTGTATTTTTTCGTCATAAAAGTTTTGAGACTTGTCAACTATTTGCTATTTCTTATGACTTTCGTATGACGCTCTATTATCCTACAAAATTGAAGTTTTGTGGCGTTTTAAGACAACCTAGACGAAAATGGATTTAAAAGATTTTAGTAGGTAATATATATTCGTTTTTAATTCACACTTTAACCATAGAACTACAATACGAGTAGATATACCTAGTGTATTCCTCAAGTAAGTTGGTAAAACGTAAACCAAGTTATCAAAGATTAAATTCAAGGATTAAAGTTATTCTCGTAGCTAAACTGGGATAACTCAATGTTTGTCGAATCCGGCCTATGAAGTAAAATCAATCTTCAGATAAATCTCCTAAAATAGTCTTCAATCACGCCCAAGTGACTGAAAACTAAAGAAAAGACGAGAAACTAAAACTATGTGAAACCAAGACGAAGTTAAGTTTCAAAAGAAGTAGTAAGAAGACACCGAATTAATATTAATTTAAAGTTCTAACTCATTCATTCATACTCCTCCAACGAAGTTTTCCTGGAACTTTGAACTATAGGTCTTATTTTAAATAGGAGCCCGCGGCCTTTTTACTTTGCGGCGATGGTCACTGAGAAAGAAATCTTCTGGTATTTAATCTCAGTGTGCTATTAATGAACTTGATTTTATAAAACGAATTTAAATAGTTGCTGCTCTTTTCTGCAATTTTGTCTAAAATAATTTATCGTATACAGACCCACCGCAAACCTTAGGTGTATGTTAGGTTAATGTTAGCTATTGTAATCATTGTGTAACAGACCAATGATTTATTACTCATTAAAATGCCTACGTAATAAAGTTTTATAAAACGATAATTAGATGTTGGACTGGAATTTCAAGATTTAATTACATAAAATGAGATTTAAAACTCAATGAAACGGGAATTAACGCGATCATAATTTAGGTACAATATGTTACCTCTTTTGCCTGACGTTTCGATCGGGTTACACCGAGGTCATGCAAAAAAGGTTACATTTTGTACCTAAATTATGATCGCGTTAATTCCCGTTTCATTGAGTTTTAAATTATGCAACGCGAAAGTTTAAAAGTAATTATAAAATGAGATGTGAAGCTAATCAAATTGTTAAATAGAGTTCTTTATTGGTAATCAACATGTGCTTACCCTACCGTATTTTTACACCTATCCGTGTATACTTTCGGGAGAGACAAATAATCAAAACATCTATTTGTCAAAAAGTTAGTTTTCCTTTAAGTTTTTGAAAATAATTTTAATCTTCGTTGGTTATCTGCCATAAACATTTGCAAACGATATTACTGCATTTTTTATAGATTTTTCTATACCTACGCTAAGCGCTTAACAATGCTTAAACTAATGAATAATTTTACTAAGTTATACTTTTAAAGTGGCAAATGATGAAGAGCAATGGTAAATTTACCATGAACAACCTTATTGTAGGCACAAGGCGTAACTGAAGGCATTATTAATACAGTTAATTATTAATTAATTATTCCGTCTGTAGCTAACATTGATATTGCGCAAGATTATTACAACAATAATTGAGATTAATTACATACTAGGTTTGATTTACTTATACTACACTAATCAGTTAAGAATACAAACCAAATAATTTGCAAGAAATTACGTTTGGTTTAGTATACGTGTAGTAATGACTGTATAGAGTTACAATAAAAATGATTGCTTTGTCGTTGGCACACATAAGGTCTTCTAGCAAGCATGAATCAGGGCACGCAGGACAAGACAGCAAATGGGACATGTCTTGCGGAGTGAACCCGCAAACACAGGACAGATCAGTTCCATCGGAAAGTCCCCACCTGAACATGGTGTCCTTGCATCTACCCACTTGGGACCGGAGTCTGTTAAGGGACTTCCAAGTAGGCCATGGCAGTGTGTGTCCTGCAGGAAGGTGTTCGGAAGGAGGATTACTAATTACTGGGCACAACACATTTAAGACGCATTACCATCGACACGATAAGAATAAGAATAAAAATGATTTCATTTTGTCTCAAAGCTGAGTGTAGACACAACGAATTAGATTTCCAACTAATGTAAAGAGACAAAATGGTATATATTTTATATGTATTTCTTGTACGTGTATGTAGTTTATACTTATTGATATTAACATTGTAGGTATATAAATAAAAATACACAATAAGCACTCTGCAGCACTTTCCCCTTACTTTGTAGTTGTCCTCTGCCTAAAGTTTGTCTGGAAGAGATCGCTTTTTAGCGATAAGACCGCCTAAATTGTACAGTTTTCTGTAAATATCAACTGTAACTTCTTTGTTTGGTGTGCAATAAAGAGTATCTATCTATCTATCTATACTTATATTTATCTTCAGGATACTTTCAAAGTTTTATACTGGTATAGCTTTACATGAAATTATAAATACATTACATGACCATAGGAAGATGGCTGCCAGGGTGGCAGGTGGCTGGATGATAAAAGTGGGACATCGGGTTCTTTGGCGCTCTTTGGGAAAGGCTTTCGTCCAGCAAGACTATTCGAATAACCTTACAAATTATTAGAATTTGAGAAAAAGCGAGAAACATTAAAGGAATTATTAGCGTCTCCTCATTCCTTTCGATTTGAATTTCATTACTACTATTCGAAAATCCGTTATCTCATCCAAAAGTAAACTCTATTATTTATTGTATGACAAAAAATACCATTTTTTTATGGCACATAAATGAACTAGCGGTTTCATTCGATTTTGCGAACTAACGATCGATAGTTTTTGTATTTAATTGTTAATATTAATCCAAACCATTCGATTGTTGCAATCAGGAACAAACACTCATCTTTGCCGAGCAGCTAAAAAAGTGTGTTTACCGACTTGACCTGAACCAAAAAGACAACCTGACGCCCATGACAATAATAATAATAATAAATAATATTCATTTCTCTCTCATATATTTACAGTAACAATTTAGAAAGGTACAATAGTAGCTGGTGTTGCCTAATGTGTGAGAGACTGGAGCCTGAGATAGGCTTCCTTAGAAACCCGTATTACAGGTATACTCCAGAGCTTCCCACCCCCAAGATAATTAACAAGCTTAATTTAATTAATTTCTTAGTATATTATATCTAGGCATACAAGTTCTATCAATGGAGTAAGATACGTGCAATTTCTAGGAAATATCATTTAAAAATATTAGTTAACCTCACAATACTAAAGCTTTTCAATAGTTGAACCACGTTGACCCGGCGCTCGCTATATAAATTCCTGGGCACCGTAATGGATTTCCTATACACTTTAGTGCGCAATATCATTCGGCTTAAGCGGATTCCATGGTATTAATAAAAATACTTATACCTTCTGCTCTGTCGCATTCAGGAGCATTTTGTAGGAGACAATAAAAATAATAATTACTCAGTTAATTTTTGTTGGTTTTGAACCTACTAAAATCATGTTCTCATGCTCAAAAATCTTTTACATACAAAATCGAAACCCCCTTTAACACCCTATTCTAAACAATTGAACAGCTGAAAAAGGTTTGTATGTAAAAGTTTTTTTTCAGTTTTCGATGTGATATTTGGAGCTCAGAAACCAACGAAAAGGTTAAAATGTACAAGAGAAAATGTTTGTATAAAGGCTCAAAACGGTACCTTTTTAAACAATATGCATGGAGCGTATTGTTTTTTGAATTTCCATAACCATCTTAGAAATTTTGTGTTGTACACACGCTCTTGGCGGGCTTATTAACTTTGTTTTGGTTCGATAAACTAGCATTTAGTTACCTATTGCCGTGAAATACATTTTAACCTTTACAACCCACAGACCGGGCACCGTGTTTGCTGTGGAAGCTTAAAAAAAACCGGCCAAGTGTGAGTCGCACTTGCGCACGAAGGGTTCCGTACCATTATCTATAAAAAGCACGTTTATTGGCAAAAAAAACACGTTAATTGTATGGAAACCTCCTTAAATATTTATTGTATTTTGTTTTTTAGTATTTGTTGTTATAGCGAGAACATAAACTATCACTACACACTATTTGAACTCTCTAACTATCACGGTTCATGAGATACAGCCTGATGACAGACTGACAGACAGACAGACAGACAAACAGACCCTTTGGGTACGGAAACCTAAAAATAAACTCCGTAAGATCGAAACATCATCATTTATTTGCAAGTGACCCAAATTCATTGCTCTTGAGTGTATTCATTTGTAACGTTTTAAAATTCAAGTTCTTTTCGTGTTTAGTGAAATACTTACTAAAGTGTTTGCGTGCATATAAAACATTTTTGCTTTTATTGAGGGGAGTTTCGAGGTCGATTGTAGCTTTTTAGTTTCAAGGTTTTGTTTATCGACGTTAGTGGTGTTTGCTCTTAATTAATTACGATTTTAATCAGGAATGTTTTTATAAGCCAAGGATAAGTTTGTATTGTATTAAAAATACTATTTACATATGTTGTAACTTGCTGTTTATTTATTTTTCCGATGTTTAAAAGTTATTCTGCTATTCAGATCCGTGAGAAAAACACTCAATATTATAAAAATCGGTCCAGCAATTTTTTTGCTATAAATGGTGTATCTAGCTCAACTTTGACTTATAATAATACAGGTATTTTTATCTTATTACTAGTAAAATAGATGAAATAAATAATATGGCAAAAGGACCTGGCCCTGGGTTTGATTCCTAGTTCATCAATTTAGAAATCTATTGTTTCTTAATTGGCTCGGATCTGGTTTCGCAAGTAAAACTATCGCACAAGATTTTGCTGAACTTCGAAATCATATAATATTTGTATGGTTAGTTTATTTATTAATATTATTAAATTGCAAGGATGCAATTAAATACCCTTTATTTTATTAGCATAGATACTTATTCAATAAAAGTTGGATAGTGTTTTAATTATAAATTCTTAGGAGTAAAAAGGATAATGGTAAAAAATGCACAAGCGAACTAATACAAAGTGGTTGTCGACTCAACTAACAATCCGCTTCATTACACAGCGTCCGTTCCTCTGAAACTAGTGTTGCCAAACTGTCGATAGTTGACGTTCAAATTCAGTTACACTTTCAAAAAGCCAGATAAAGGAGATGTCCCGTAATCGGTCCACACAATGTACAACATCTCAAAAAATAGATAAAATCTACTGATTTTGACAAAAATACAATCAAATTAATTTATTGAATAAAATTAAATGAATAATTTAGTGAATCAAACGTAAAAACTATTCAATAATTTACACTCTCAAGTAGACATACAAGATGACGTCAACATGGCCATCATACGATAAAAAATGAAACCATAAACTAGGTGCCTAGTACGAGTTGCACAAAACAACAAAAATCACATTAATGATCGAAAAGTAATACAAATTAACATTGAAGTTTCAAAAAAAGTAAGTATCGTGACTATTTTGTTGCACTCACCCTAGGTTCTCTGTCAATGTCAGTCGCTGTCAGAGTTTACTTATCAGGCTATCTATTATACAAACGTCATCAAAATATCACCATCTTTCGCCATGATGGTTGAGTATTGCTAATGCTATTGTTTTTTAAATTGTTTCTTTCAAGAAACGAAGTAATTCTAAAGAAATTGTAGACTAACAAAGTGTAAGAGATGTAAATACCTATCTTTTGGTAACTGTACAGATTCTGGGCCGAGAGTCCATATAATTAGGGACATCTCCTTTCTCTTCAAAACTGTTAAACCATCGATAGTATCGATAATATCAATAGTATTGGTATTTTAACTTTAACTATTGCAGAGCAATAATATCGATAGTAGATAGTATTGTTGTAATTTAACAACCGATGTACAACCCAAGTACACAGCGTAGCGCCCCATGACGTAATTCGAGGTAGGAAGGTATAAGAAATGAAACTTTGTGTATCCAACTTTTCCAAACTTTTAAACTTTATTATGCACCTTAACGGCACCAAGGTCATTATCCAAAAAAACGAAAACATTGCGCGGTGTAAAAGACAACCTACACCATCTATGGTAAAATTTAAGAACTATCTTAAACATACCGCCCACCAAGGACGTTATTAACAATATAGTCCTTAACTAACACAAAAAACCGCCCACCATGCACCAATGTTTTAGACAATAAAATCTCATGAAAAGCAGTATAAAAGAAACAGTGACACAAATAACTTATTCTATACTTTATAAATAACATCTTACGGTTTTTTTCCATATCCCTTAAACTTTACAAAAGTTCAAAAGGGTCAACTTCTTTTTGGTCAGACGTTAGTTTATTATCAACTAAAAAAACACAAAGTTTGATAACAGCATTTGTTCGCAAAATGACTACGCGAATGGTTTTATCAGTTCCATGGCGTTAAGCTATCACACGACCAAGAAGCCATTTCCAAGAAGGTAAGTCACTTTCTTTTTTCAAAAATATGTCTTCTAACTTTGGTTCAGGATTTTATCTCTATCTTTTCTTTTTGTTACAGGTCCCGTTTGCCGAAGAAGTGTCACCGTGTACCGAAATTCATCAGATCTTCGATTCCAGGTAAGTCCCAAAAGTATTACTATCTCATCCGTTTTTAAGTATATTCCTTCTTCTATATCTTTTTTTAATCTCACCAGTAACTCACTATCATTTGTCATGCATTTTTGAAGTTCAAACTCTTCTTTTCTCGAAAGCATGTTCATTTCTCTGTTAATATGTAGCCTTTTTCCCAATGTTTGAGAGCCAGAGATCAAGTTATCTGTATTGAAGTTTTCAATAACCTTTTTATATGTTTCAGGATACAGTGCACCTTCATCACATGCCAGTTGCCGTAACGTCTTCACAGCCAAATATAGAGCTGATGTGGTTCTAAATGTTACTCGTAATAAACGATATTCTTGCATTTTTGCCTTTGTTTACTAAAAGCCTCCGGGTTTTCTACTTCCACATTTTTATTATTCCACTGATCACACAATAGCAACCGATGATATACTGTATCTTGATGCGTCACATTGATCTGACGGTAAAATCTTACGATGTCCAAATCTAATCCTAATGACCCATATTGTAGTGGTCTAAGAATTTCTTCTCCCATCATTATAGAATTTTCAAAACCCAAGTTCCGTTGTTTAAATGGAAGTCGCTCTATATACCGGCCCTGCGAGTCCCTGCACGTTGTCTGTGCATAAAATTTGTCACTCTCTTTTTCTTCCTCGGACAAGATTTTTGTTTGACTCTTGGGATCAGCTTCCATTTTCCAACATACTTCGCTTTCAGCCAAAGAATGCAATGCCACGATGTGGTAACTTTGCATCTGTTGCAAAGGACCTGAGATAATCCATCCAAGAGATGTGCTTTGCGCTATCAATGATCCTTCTGATCCTCTTTTGATTTCACCCTGTATTACTTGACTGTATACCTCTGCTCCCAAAAGAACATCTATTTTATTAGGAGTATTGTATTGCGGGTCAGCTAAGCAAATGTCGCTTTCATTAATCCAATCTAGTTTTACAACTTTCTTACTAGGAAGAAAAGATGTAATGGATTTGAGAACGTAAGCCTGAACCGTTATTACTGTAGGGGAATCAAATCTAGGATGCATTTTTAATTGTACCATATATTTAACAGATATATTTTCATTTGCTTCCAATCCGGAAATACGCCCCTGTATGGGTATCTTCTTTAGACCCAAGTACTGAGCAACTGCTTCCGTGATAAATGAAGCTTGGGATCCTTGATCAAGCAGTGCCCTGAAAAGATGGCGTTCTCCATTGGATGACTCTGCCTTAACCAGAGCTGTTGCCAACAACACCTGACTTACCGGCGACTGATTCGATGAATGGCATGTTACTACAGGCTCACTTTCTACTGAACTGGATGACGCCATTATCTTTTTAGCGGATGAATCATTTATATCCTCACCAGACGTAGAAATGAAAACTTTACCAAACCCTTGAGAACTAGTAGTAGCACCGGATGAATTACCCATCCTACCAGAACCCTTGTTATGAGACATTTTGGGATGAAGCATAGAATGATGCTTTCTTCCGCAAACTTTACAGCTAAAATTACTTTGGCATATCTTGGCTGCATGATGCCCAAAGCAATTAAAACACAAACGGTTTTTCTCAATAAAACTTCTACGACTATCGACAGCTTCCTTTGCGAACTTTTGACAGTTACCAATTTTGTGATTTTCCGAACAAAATTCGCACTGAAGATCAGTTGCGTGAAAAACTCTCGGTTTTTTAACACCCTGCGATTGAACATTTTGATTTTTGTAAGATACTGCTGACTTAGGTTCCAGAAACTCTAAAGCGCGATAACGTTTCGTTAAAAAGACTGTGAATTGAGTGAATTTAGGAAGTTCATCTAATTCATTGATGTTACTAATATACATTTCCCATTCTTTTCTGGAATCTACGTCTAGTTTCAGGGTTAACAAATGTATTATAAGTATATCCCATGAGCTTACATTTACTCCTATATTTGTTAACGCACTTAAGCAATCAGTAGTGGTATCAATCAATCCCTTTAACATATTTGCTGACTCAACAACAATATTTTTCTGACTTAACAATTTCTTAAGAATAGAATGACACAGGAACTTTTTGTTATTATATCTAGAATTCAATAATACCCAACAACGCATATAGTTTGAATCAGCTATTGGAATCTGCCTAAGAAGTTGTTCTGGTTCACCAGACAAATACCCCTTCAAATAATGCATTTTTTGAACATTATCTAACTGGGAATTGCTGTGCACCAAAGATACAAATAAATCCCTGAATGTGGTCCATTCTGAATACTCTCCTGTAAAGGTAGGTATTATAATTCGAGGTAATTGAATATTTGTACTCTGTGAACCATTAGCATTAGAAACATGTGTAACTACCTTTACTGGTTTCTCAAAAGTCTCTAGTACCTCTTTTAAAATAGTTTTATATTCGACGTACAACTCTTCAACCATGACATACATATCATCTTTAAAATATGTCATTTCTCTATCTGTAGATGCTTTGACAATCTCGTCATGAGTGACGTTAAATTTACACCAAAGTTCATCTAAAGAATCTAATCTGATTTGTACATATTGCTCTGTTAATCTATCCTTTGGAGATTTTTTATAGTTTTTAAAAGCCTTTGACATTCGGTCATAAACATCGACTTGTAAGTGAACTAAGTCCTCCATGTTTATAGTAAAAATCCGAAAAAATTACAAGTGTTTTCACAATCTGAAAAATCGGGCATAGGTTCCCCGTCTTTGCCAAATTTCCTTAAAATCTATCTATGTTAATGTAAACAATCTACTAAATTATTCTAAGTCCAAATGACATTAATAAATTTTCTTAGTTAACTTTTATATAAACACTTTCACACGAGTTGTTTTTCAAAGTTATCCACCCCTAGTTAATAAAGTTCAATTCACTCACAATTCTCCTGGTATCACCTTAGTGGACTGTATTGATGACGTACAAAGCGCTTCCCGCGCTCCGCACTCCCTTCTCTCTGATAGTTGCTCTGCTTGGCTCCTGACAGGCACCGACTCCTCACCCGGCACCGTCTGCAGTAGTAAGTTGCCTCCTTGCAACTACCGCTGCTGAACTTGGCTAGTTTGCGCAAGCGATCCACTTGCCCAGCCAACACCACACCAAAAAACCCGAACAACTTACCGGACCGACTAATCCAAAGTCGGCTCGAAGTACCAAACACTATGTACAACCCAAGTACACAGCGTAGCGCCCCATGACGTAGTTCGAGGTAGGAAGGTATAAGAAATGAAACTTTGTGTATCCAACTTTTCCAAACTTTTAAACTTTATTATGCACCTTAACGGCACCAAGGTCATTATCCAAAAAAACGAAAACATTGCGCGGTGTAAAAGACAACCTACACCATCTATGGTAAAATTTAAGAACTATCTTAAACAACCGACAGTGTCAATAATATTGGATGATGGATGATTGAGGATTAAGGATATTGATGAGGACGGAAAGACAACCAGTAAAAAATCACGGTGTAGATTGGCTTCTTTTCATTACTATCGATAGGACTATCGATAGTGAGCTATCGAGCAGCAACACTATCTGAAACTCGTTTCAACTACTCACAGAGATTAGTTCAAGTTATTTCTACTGTGCATTGTTCTACATTAAATACAATTTGAGAAACGGTGTAAAGTTAGAACACAAGTGCATTCGTGATAATGAAATGAATTTTGTTTTGTGATATAAAGATCAGCCGATTTAAGCGTGATAGACACTATAAAAAAGGTAAACTGACAGATTGCAAACTAAAATAAAACTATTCTTATAATAATTTCTTTGTAGTTAGAACTCTGCACTGAAATCATTTCCAAATCAAACATTATGACCAGTATTTTTTTATTGTATATTTGCAGTTATGCTTGTTTTTTTAATCAGAGATGTTATTTCACTTGGAACGCATCTGGAAGAGTTTGAAACAACGACTTTCCACGATCAAACTGAGCGACAGCTCTCACAACTGAACTAAAAAGAAAAGTCCTGCGTGGTTTCGAATCCCACCATTTTTTTTTCAAGTAAAATAATATTGCCAGAAATACAGACAGACGAACGTACAGTGGAGTGGTATATTTGACTGATTTAGGCGCCCAGAAGTTGATTTTGTTAAAATGTAAGTAGGAAAGAAAAAAGGTAATATGCCCATCTGTGTGGACATGGTGCAACTAGAACGGTTCTGTTTTGACTACGGAACCATAAAACATTACAATCTAAATTTGCAATATCAGGACAAATAACAATTTAACTTATTAAAACAAGCGTAGGTGTACATAATCCTCAATAGTATAGCGCTGATAAATATCTCTAACAGGGATTAATTGCCTTTACTGATTAATGACTGCGTTTAGATATTGTAAGTAGATAAAGATGTGTTATTTCAAAACTTTTAGCACTACAACTACATATTTTATAAAAAAATATTTGTTGTCGTTATTTTTTTCTAAATATAAGCCACGTACGTCTCGCACCCTTATAATATTATGGGCATAACTAAAAAAAATGTTTTTGTCAAATAAGGCCGTAGACATTTAATTGTGGTCTAAGGACTCGTGCGTCTAAACTTGCGAACTGCAAGCTTTTGCTTGAGAGACCAGCGAACACGCTAGCAATAGCGTTTTCGTCAGATCTGTATGCACACTTTAATAACTCCAAAAAAAGTGCAGTAGACTTTTTAAATTTAAACTTGCAATAGCCCACCTAGATATTAACCGAGTTAGTTTAAACAGTTTTTATTTTAAAAATAGCAGAAACATAACTATTTCTAAACATTTGTGCAAATGAACAACGCGCAGTCCAAAGAACGGGCTTCACTACGAAAACTCCGCGCTAGTTCTGATTTGTTCGCGAGCTAAACCAACCGTAATGAACATTTAGTACCTACTGTTTGCGCACAAACATTTGCTCAGGTGTTGGTTATTTACCAGATTTAAGGATTTAGACGTCTCATAATTTTTCAGTTGAACAAAATCAGACACAATTTAATTTTATCGCAGTTTCACACGTTTTTGGCATTACAAGTTAAATTATGCATATTTCTTGTGACATAACAATTAATACGGTTTTGGATATGTTACAAAAACATTTTTTTAGAGAGTACCCAGAGAACTGCATTAGGGGATTAACTCTGATTAGGGATTTATTTATTTGCTTATTGGAACAGATTCACCAGCTACACATCAATAAACATTACAGTTCAGAGTAGTATGGGTAACATGTGTAAAAGAATAGGGATCAAACTCATAATGGCCACTGCTAGCAAAATCTGATGCAAGTGGGAATGCACCAACAAACCTATAATTAAAGTTTTTATTTTTTAGGTTTCTCAAACAACTGAAAATGATTTGATGAAATCTACGCAAATACATAACATGCCTATTTCCTTTTCGTTAATTATAATACAGGCCAGTAGAAATATCTTGGTAACTAAATAGTCACTTATTAATTTCCGATAGCATAAAAAACAGTATGTTTTGTCTATCTGCAAAAATACCCACTTCCAAGTTGTGGCACAGATTTTAACCTCTTGATGATCACATCCAGTCTATCCCAGCCTCTTTGGAATGCCATGTGCACTTTAGTAAATATTGTTGGAAATGACTGGGTTTAACAAGTTCCGTAAGAGTATGATAAAAGTCAGAAACAGACATCTACGTATACATTTTACAGGCTGAAAATTAACGCAACAATTCATAACTTCGACACCAGAAACAAACTGTCGATGGACGTTTTTAATCTTACAATTCTCATTAAGTGCTTTAAGTCTGATCAAAGTAAGTGTGAATAAACTATGACTTCAAATTAAGAGTCACGATAATTTTTTCCTTCCTCTAACATTAATACACTATACAAACTTGCATGAGCATTTTGAAATGAACAAGTTCATTTCAGGCTCCGCATTAATACAGTTTTGATCCTAATTCTTCGCCAGTTAAACTGTTTAATGAACATTTAGCATTGTTTGCTAAACGTTTGCTCAGGTGTGTTTGTCATTTACCATATTCTCAGTTACCTGACAAACTTAATTATTTACCCTAGGACTTTCGAGTACAGAATAAGACAACGCAGAGTTCCTGTTGTTTTATGTGCGCCACAGTGCGCTTTCATAAAACATGTGGTTCCAAAAAGCACTTGACCGGTAATTATTACTTAGACCATTTACCTAATAGGCTAGTTGACACCACCAATCAATTGACGTTTTAGTGCTGTCAAAACGCACCTCTGCCACATGAGTAAAGAAACGGAACAGAGACAAAGCTACATACCAATGCGCTGTGATAGGTACATCACTACAAGTGCACGCGTGTGTGTGCGTGTCCACTGGCCGCTTTTCACGTATGAGCCGAAACCGCTTCAAACTAGATCAGCCAGTGGTCAATCTCAGGGCGTGCAGGCGTGACGCGACGCTCGAATGTCGTGCATGTTTTGTTTTTGTTATCGAGTTTCTCACATAATACGTAGTAATATTTTTGTTTTAGTATTTAAAAAGTGTTGTAAATATGGTTGTACATTGTACTGTGTGCATGAATAATAATAGAAAGACTAAAAATATTTCTTATTTTAACTATCCCAAGGATCCCTGATGATACTGTCCCTGCGTTAATAGTGGGTACAAATGATAATAATCTGGCATAATAGATTTATTATGCCAGAAAAGAATGGTTTAGACTATGTATCGGGCTATTTATACAGAAAACAAGTCTGGAACATCACAAATGTGAGAAAATAAAATCCTATGTTAATAGATCCGAACAACCCATAAATATGGGAAAAGATTCTTTTTTTTTGCCATTATAAGGACTTTAATGAAGGTAGTGTGAAAGCAGGTTTTTTGATAATACCTACCTCCTGACAATTTTATTGCATTTGTTTAATTGCTTGAGCAAAAATTTCGCGAATATTTTGATCTTTATGTACAAATTGTTAATATTGGTAATGACATATTAGCACGTTTGCAAGATTGTACATTTCATATGCCATGTGAGTGTTTCCCATTAGATTATTTGAAAAAACTTTATATTAGATATAGAATTTATCATTCGATTAAAAGACACAACAAATAATTAAAAACCAAAAGTAATAAAAAAAAATTTTAGAGTATGTAATTTGTAAAAAAATAACCTATTTTAATAATAAATGTGAAAAAAAAGAACATTTATAATTTATTCAATTGTGCCAACCCTACCAAAATAGGTATAAATTTTGCTAGATCTTTACTCATGTGCCTCTGCCCTTTAATTTGTATGGTGATAGCAAGCTTTGACGTCACTGTTTACCGGACTCAACAGACTAACTTTTTATTGGTTTTGAAGCAAACAAATATTAGATTCTTCGAATAAATGATAATGTACTGGGTTATCGGGCCTAAAATAAGGTTTCATATTTAATAAATGATACCTTAGCATTATTTATGATTGCTAGACAACCCTATTGTCTAGCAAGATAATTGTTTTTGGGAAAACGTAACACCACGAGAAGCACAACAGGCCGAAATAGAGAAGTGATTTGTATTCTATCTAGATATACTTCTCTAGGTTAATTCGTCTTATGAATTGAAACCACTTTATACAGGCTGTACAAAAGAATGGGACACTCCTTAAAACCACGTGATCAGCTGGTCATATACAACAACTTTTCCTATGGGAGCAACATCGAAATCGTGATTTTATTTTCAGATGCTCCATACATTATCATCGAGGTATGCGAGTAAGTTTGTATGGGAAGTTGAAAAAAAAACTATCGATATCGATGTTGTTCCCATAGGAAAAGTTGTTGTATATGACCAGCTGATCACGTGGTTTTAAGGAGTGTCCCATTCTTTTGTACACCCTGTATAATTACAGTCTAGCCCAAAAATAAAACCATTAAAAATATTAACTGTTCATAATACGGTAGCTTTAACATACATACGGAACGGTAGCTTTTTTCATATTCACTAAAGGTCGCATAAATGAACATAGCATTTTTATGAAAAGATCAACTGTACAAGTATGTTACACGTTTTACTTAACACTGTGTTTAACTCGACTTATTTTAACTAACATTTAGTTGTGACTAGCAAAACAAAGTGAACGCTAAACGTATTACCCAAGCAAACTATTCCGCTCTGCTAGCAAAGTTCCAATTCGTTGAGAAGTTTCGAATTTACTCACAAGCTACTAATTAATGTGTAATGAGAAATTGCATTGTTGGCACATAAGACGCTGTGGCAGTCGCATTCAAAACTTAATTACATCACTTTTTTTAATTTCGAGTGAGAAAATAACTTATTGGAATAATGAAAAATATAATTTTATACTTGCAAGGGCTGAGAGGTTAAATCGAACCTGACGGTCAGTATTTGCAACAACACCATTAGTATTATAGGTTTTATTGTAAACAATAAAACTCATAACTTAATACATCATCATCACCAGCCTATATCAGTCCACTGCTGGACGCAGGCCTCTCTCCAAAAGGAGGATTCTGCCATAATCGCCACGCTTGGCAGGCGGGTTGGCGATCGCATTTTGGCCAATGGTGGAGAGGAGACGCTTCTGCCCGTCTTCTTATGGCAGTTCTCCTGTAGTCGCCTCTTATGACACCCATAGGAAGAGAAGGGGTGGTGCAATTCTTTTAACGTGCCGGCACCACACGGCACCTTAATACAACATTAAATAAATTGGAACTTTAATGGAAATGGCATTTGTCTTATTAAATAAGTTTGAAAACTCCAGGTTTTTCAAATTATTCCGTACCATACACTCGATTCTATCATCTAATATTAAGTACTTTTTAAGAAAATAAAATTATCGCAGAAATACAAAATATTGATGAACATACATGGGGATAAATATTGATACGAGGGACCTAAAAAAGTTTTGGAACGTCACTGTTTGGACCACCCTGTATCTGTTGATAATAAATCATAAATCTAAAACACAAGTGTCCGGATGTAATTAATAGATTTATGATGTCATAATCAATTGTATTAATGCTTGACAAATTTGGCCTTGTTTTTGGCATTGTGCTCCTTATGAATTACTTGCTTATGACTTAGTTGCTTTTATTACTTTTAAATGCATTTATAAATGGTTTTACGGTGTCTAAACAAAGGCCACTTCACGTTAAATAATTGTGTCATTGATAGAAAACTTTTACTTATGAAGTCAGTTATAAGTATTTTAGTAGCATGATACAGCAGACAACAGTTCACCTATCACAAACTGTAAAATTTTCTCAATTAATATGATGGACTGAAAGTTGAAATAAGGTTGAATGGCCCTTTACTTTTTGGGTATATTAGTCTGCCATTGACTGTTCGTTGGTTAGAAATATTAGAATCATCTAGGTTATATTAAAACAGTGACCTCCATTTTACGCAAGCCGAGCGAGCGAAGCGAGCGGAGCCATTTATGTAGCGCGCGGTGAGTGTCATAGCTTGTTACACCTATCAAAATTTTTAAGAAAAAAATGATTATGAGTTTTGACTGTTACATATTTAAAGGTTTTTTCTTAATATAACCTGTTTTTGGAGCTCATTTTCATTTCTAGCATCAACAATCAACAAGGTCACTTTCATTTTACGGCATTAAATTACCCATTTAACCTACATTTATTGTATTATTAAAATGTAAGAGCAATGTTTAATTAATTTCCACACGTAGAATAAATTAGCAGATGAAGCCTTGGTAGTGACATTTTCTGATACGGCTTCGTCAAGTAGTGTAGAAAATGTTTACGAGTAGGTATGTAATGGAAGCCAATACAGTGGGTACGGAAAGTGGGTTATAGGGGTACTGACTGGCGATAGGTGTTGCGAATGTTATAATTACCTCCCATCCGTACTTATACCTATTTAGGGCGCATTTATAAGACATGAATTTGTTCGCAGCACGGTTTTACACCTCTGTAAGTAGATGAGAATATTTGTCATTATAAAGTAGATGAGAATATTTGTCGTCATAACGACAGATGGTATGATCTAAAATGTATTCTGCCACGAGAGGTTCAAAGTTAAATTTTAAAATTATGTACTGTGATTATAAGAATCAAAAAGCGCGTGATCCTTTTCAGCACATTTAAGCAAACCATTGTAATAGGTACTGAGGTATTATTATAAAGTAAACCTACTGTGTAACATATTTACTGGAGGCATGACAAAATATTTCAATTTCTCATAATATAATGTAGTCACGAAATTGTACGTTTTTGTAAAGTCACGCGATACAAAGGCGTTCCTATTATTTGCATGTTTATAAAGGCAATGACTTAGAAATAAAACATTATTTTGCACACGACTATCTACCTACTTACAGCCACACCTATTTCGTTATTGTTGTCATTTAAAAACTGTGATGCTATGTTTATTATTAGATATCTCATGTGGAAAATGAATCACAGACAGTAACTTACATGAAGTTATAATGATATGAAATAGAATCCTCTACGACATACTTTATTGACAACTCAATACGTTTTTTCAAGCATAATGATACACCTTAGAAACAATCTTATAAGTTATCCTAAAGCTAGGTTTATAACTATGATATTTTTTTCTCAAGTATTACACACACCATCGTCATGGTGTACGTGCGTACAGATGTCATAGATACCCATCCCTGTGTAACCAGACACCAGCTGTCTTATTTAGAGTGCATTTACTAGTCCAGACTAAGGTTAAACCACTGATTTTTGAACGTAAAAACAGTGGTTTAACCTTAGTCCCGGAATAGTAAATGCACTCTGAATAAGACAGCAGGATTGATCATAACCAGCACACCCGTTTTATATCATTTATTAATCTTAGGCTACGACCAGATCTGGCAAATGCGCCGCGAATGCGCAGCTCGCAAGCCGTTCGCGAACTGAGCGCGTGCATTTTATGTTCGTGCGCTACGCGCCACGTGACCTGTGAGCTACGCCTACTTCCTGGAACGTGAACTGTAACTCGCGCGCGCTGTACAAGCCTTGCATGAGTTGCGCTAAAGAGGCGCACCAAACTATTGCAGTAAAGCAGTTTTCTAATTTGTCGGCTCAGCAGCGGCGCGACATCAGCAGGCTCGGTATACGCGGTACAGAAAGCTTACCGAGCGCCTATATTTCAATGGAGCGTTGATGCGAATGCTGTCACGTCGCTGCTGTTCCGACAAATCAGAAAACGGCCTAACGGAACGCGTGCTGCTCGAGTGCAGCTTGCGAGCTGCGCATTAGCCTTTACCCTAAGGCCATTTTCTGATTTGTCGGCGCAGCAGCGGCGCGGCATCAGCATGCTCAGTATACGTGGTACAGAAAGTATTGAATCTGTGCCGCGGCGCTCCCGCGCATACCGAGCCAATCAAAAACGCTCCATTGAAATATAGTCGCTCGGTAAGCTAGTACCGCGTATACCGAGTATGCTAATGCCGCGCCGCTGCTGCACCGACAAATCAGAAAACGGCCTTAGATGAACTGTTTGTTGATTTCTTGCTACCATAATAAGATGCCAAGACTGGCTGTCATACTTTTATGTAGTCAAGTCCTATGAATCATCCTTAAAATAACTTCACCTTCTTTTGTCCACAGATGAAGCGCACCAGTTAATGCCACATGTCCTGAGCCGTCACGATGACCTGTCCATTCCGGCGAGCGTCCTCCCAGCACCAGTTTGCGAACGGCTCCGGGTCAGGGTCGAAGAAGCCGGAGTTCCGGTCGAGGCAGTCATCGGTACACTTACCTGGGCCTGATGAGGATGAAGGCGAGCGAAACACGTTGACGCTGAAGAATTTGAGCGAAGCGCTGCAGCTGCTGACCGCTCCATCGGTGAGTTTGACTGTCATTTGTCTTTTTTTGGCTTCGTACATCATAAGGAAATAGGGGTTTCCTTTTAAAGTATCAGTTTTTTTGTCCGTCTGTCTCTGTTTCGTCAAGTAAGGCTACATCAAAGAACGACTATATAAAACTATTGCTAAGTAGTACTTTACTTTTTAAGTGGTACTTTGTGTGTCACTTTATTGCAACTTGTAAAGGTTTTTTTTAACATGTTTAGGGTAATGTAATGACTGATACGTCAGATTTATGCGCACGTTTTCACTATTTAAAAAATCACAACTTTAAAACTATGGAAATGAGGCATATTTTTCTTTTCATAATCACAGTATTTTAACGATGATTAATTGTTAGTTGAAGTCATGGGAAATAAAAAAGGGCACCTTATTGTCAGTAACCCTTGTCGTAAACTAGCAGTCACTAGAAAAAGTTCAAAAGTGAGTTTAAAATGTTAGGTGAAGTTGCGAAACTTGGTAGGTTAAGTAGATAACATTAAAAAAGTGTCTCTATAACGAGTCATTATCTTATCGTGTACCGACAGAAATTATCGTTATTAGAAGACTTAAAAATGTTAAGGTACGAAACTTGGTTCAATCACGAAAAATCCAAAGTAAGTTTTTTACAACTTATTATTATGGACCTTTTTGCTTTTTAAATAGAACAAGTTTTATGCTAATACTTTTATTATAAAAAACTTTTATTAAAAGCTGTTTTACTAACTCGTTGTGTAGGTTCTTAAAACTCGAAATCGTGTGTGATTCTGAAATGCATCCACTGAAATTCGCTGCAAAATTCATGCATTTACTTACGTTTGTTCATGTGTTTTCTCTAGTCTATGCCATAGTTAATATAGAACACAGTGACTCAACTCAATCGATTGTTGCCTTATAATTGTCTCATATCTTTTGCAGTATAATAGATACAGTGATCCACACTCACAAGACCCTTAACTGAATTAATACTTACGGGTTTACAAATTAAAAAAAAAGTAATGCATGGTAATAAATACAAATCACGCCACTAGGGTAAAAAAAATACAATTACAGTGGGGTAACCGTGAACTCTTAAAACAACCTCAAAGCTGTCAAATCTGTCAATTTTGGTACGTCATTACAAAATTTGACAGATTTGATAATGTTTTAAGAGTTCGTGGTTACCGCCCTGTGTTTCGTTGGCGATAGTGACAGATTTGTCTCATCAATTATTTCATTAATTTTATTAAGGACACATTTGTTTCATGATTATAACCTCATTTAAACTTTTGACAGTAAATCTCTTTATATACCTAACATTTAGTATATTGAGTAACAAACGTACAATCCGAAGATACTGCTAAAGCCCTATTTTTACTATGCTCATACTAAATGCAAGGCCAGGCCGCACTTGGCCTGCAATCATAAACTAGAGCCTCCAGAGAGAAATATCCTGAAGTTTGCTGCTTAGTTAAACATAGAATAAGTAATAATAAAGCCAAGGTACACGGTATGCTGTAGCAATATTAATAAAACATTAGCAATATATTGTTTTAAACTTTCATGGTCACTAACATTAGAATAGTTTGTTACGGGATTGCTACTATGTACCTTATTTTTGAGTTCCCGATATTTACTCCGTGATCATGGCGCTTGCAACAGTGCCGAAATATCGGGAACTCAAAAATAAGGAACATGGTAGCAATCCCGTAACAAACTATTCAAACATTACCAAAGCTTAATTATAACGTTTGGTTGTAACTTGTAAGACTACAACATTCAGGCTTTCTAGCTCTGATAATATATAAACTTACTCAACAATAACACCTGAAAACAGCCTCAAGTAAGCAAAGTTTGTTATTGTGGCGTTTAAATTAATAACAACAAGAGGATGTTATTTCATAGTTAACCTTCTTAGCTGGTTGATTTTATAAATTAAATTCAACAACTTTGTCTATGGAACCAACACCAAAATGTACAAAATTAACACTTCTTCATTACTTTCTTCTCAATCTTAGATAGCAAATTGTCGACTGGAAAACAGTGTGACACTATAACATTAATGCCACGTGATTAACCGGTTGTCAATTCCTTATTGAAAGGGGTTCTGAATTGGGCTACAATAGTACATTATGATACGAGTGTGCAAAGTTGATTATTACACACGAGGCATTATATAGGCGGTAAGGAAGCAGAGTGTGTAATTATCAATACACACGAGTTGCATACGACTTTTTTCAACACAATTGCGAGGAGAAAAACAAATCAAAAACTAAACGGTAACTAAACTAAACAAAAAAAAGGTGTTGTGTACCTTTTTTGAATATGACGGCTTTTTTGCTGTTTTTTCACTGATAGAATGTTTCGTAAGCAGCTAGGTATTTTTCTCTGGATTTTGGCGGCAACAGCAGAGGCTATCACTAGCGTCTCATGCCTCGATAAGTATTTCCGGTGCGTTAAATTAATATTTCACTCGTCTGCACTATTTGAGGTAGACATTTTTGATAGTAATTATCCACATAGCACCAACTTTACTAAATATTTTATGGAAAATGAGACGTAAGTTTTGTTTTTTTTGCGAGCCGCACTTTCAATGCGCGCGCAGGTTCAATAAAGACACAGGAAAAACCGGCTGTTCAGCCGGAGCAGCAGCAATATAACAAATAAAATAAACTATAAATTATTGTTTCTAATAAAAAAAGTTTAATAAAAAACTAAAAACCGACTTCAAAATGAAACTAAAAAGCGAAAAATAATATTGACTAAAACATACCTAATCAGTTCTTTTTGGAGTCGGTGCCAGCCATCGAAAGTTAAAATGTGTTCATTCGCACCGACTCCAAAAAGAACTGATTAGGTATGTTTTAGTCAATATTATTTTTCGCTTTTTAGTTTCATTTTGAAGTCGGTTTTTAGTTTTTTATTAAACTTTTTTTATTTTACAATTTTAAGTGTTAAGTCCTCTATTTTTTCCCTTCTAACTTCGCCAAAAATTACTTTACAGCAAAGTAACCTTAACTAATATTGGTCCTCTATGGACCCCCCATCCAATGGTATGATAAAAATAAGGTGTTATATAGGGTCAATTGTTCGACGAAAATTTTTAAGTCTTAAGAAAAGGGTTTACCTACACTCCAACCAGAACGGCGGCTATTTTGGTATCGTAACCATAGGATAAGGTCTCGCGTTAAATAACAGGTTAAATTAAGAAAGGAACTTTCAAATTTTTTTTCGTTACTGGGTGTGCAGGTACGCCCCCAGTAAATAAAAATTGGCGGTCTGGTACCTCATAAGCTCCACGTCTGCTCAACACACTGCGAAATACGTTCTGTCGACAAATTGCAGTATTATCTTCTAACTCCTATCCGTTAAGGAGTTCTGTGGCTTCCATCATCAGGTCAGCAACATGACATGATGATTACCAGACCCAAAAATCAGCATCGAGTCAGAAAATATATGCAAAACATTATGGGTGCCTATAAAAATTGAGGGTTGCCCTCGATTTCCCAGGGATCCCATCATCAGAAACTGACTTGGTGGAAATGGGACCACTTCGGGAGTATACCCTTTCAAACTAAAAAATAAATTTTGAAATCGGTCCATAATTGACGGCGTAATCGCGTAACAAACATACAAAAAAAAAAAAAAAAAAAACAACATTCAGACGAATTGAGAACCTCCTCCTTTTTTTTGAAGTCGGTTAAAAATGATAGTTAAGTTAATTTGTGTTGATTAATATATACAATTTGATAAAATGAAATATTTATTTGTCATTTTTACCCTAAAATAATTAATTATTCGTAAAATATTCAATGTTTTTAGACATAAACTTTTGCTGAAATTTAAAAAAAAAATAACATTACCGCACTAGTGCGATAATGTTATTACAGCACAAGTGCGTAATATGATGAATTATGAAACTAAAACCGGTATTATAAGAGTCAATTTACGAGCAACTGTGTTGAAAATTAGTTTATGACGACAATATTGACGACCTCCGTCGCTGAGAGGTGAGCACGCCGGACTTGGTGTCGCCATCTTTGAGGTTTCTGGTTCAATCCCCGGTCGGGTCAGTATAGAAAACGAACTTTTCTATATTGTCTCGGGTCTGGGTGTTGTGGTACCGTCGTTTTTTCTGATTTCAATAATACAAGGGCTTTAGCTACCTTTACTTACCTTAGGATCAGAGCAATGTATGTGATGTTGTCCAATTATTTTTATTATAACGTTTTAAATAACATTAGTGCTACGTGATTTACCGGCTGTCAATCCCTATCGAAGGGGTTCTGAATTGGGTGACGAATTAGTATAAGAAAGTGTTTTTTTTATATAATTGGATACAATAGTTCTGTTTAAGCAGATGACGGTCAATTCTTCGTTTCCAGAACCAACGTAAATTCACCACGTATTGCTTATTTATTCTTAATAACTTAACTGTTTATGTATTTCTTTTAGCAAATTACTTTGCCAATATGTGGAATACATATTTTTGAATAAACACAAGACAACTCGTCCATGCCGGGATTTGAACCCTATTCTCCTGCTTAACGCGCAGGCGCTTTACCTAAATCACGCCTAATTTAGAGTCATGGTGCGGCAAGCATCGACTCGAAAAAACAAAAAGGATTAATGCGTGCAGCATTTCCTAGATGGCGTTGATGTCACAAATAAATTGAGAAGACAAATTTCGTCCGGTCGAGATATGTCCCTGTAGCTTAATTGGTAAAGCGCCTGCGTGCTAAACAGGAGGATAGGGTTCAAATCTCGGCATGGTCGAGTTGTCTTTTTTCAACTTAAAAATATTTATTTATTCTTAAGCCAAAGGCATAAATCAAACGCATTAAAATACATATTTAATCATCTTATTAGCATAAAAACATCAATTAATGATCCAGTCTTCATTGTGGTCTTTCCCGGTGGCCTATAATGAGGTAAATAATACACTCATTGTCGTGATGTTACGCAATAAAACAATTAAATACCTACCATGTACGTCATGCGAATAGTAAGTAGGTTATCTAACGATCGATTGAGAAGGAATGCGGTATTATCTTCGTATCGACGGGGTATACGTATAGTGATGTAAGACGCGAAATATATGATTTTATAACTGCATTTTCTGGATTGGGATGAGTTTTTATAAGGTGAATGGAATATGGAAGGCAATTAACAATTATTATTAGTGTAGTTCGCTGCCTCGTCTGTGACCTTGAGTTCTATGGGTGTTAGCATGTTTAGCAGGAATTTGCCATCACATGACAATAACTGTAAATTTTTAATAATTAGCCTTCATGGAGCATGGCCCCATGTTCCACTCACCTTATTATTCATAGATTTTCACACTTGATTTAGATACCTCTTTACTTTACTAATTCTGATTGATAGTATCGTTTCGTGCTTCAAAGGTACAAGCTGCTTTCAGTGTGTTTTCCACGCCACCAAGCCAAGCAAGATTTATTCCAAGCGCTTTCAAAGGATACTGGCATCTTACAACATTTGTAATAATAATATGTAACTGCAATGAGTATATTAATTACCTAACTAGATCTAGTTTTAAAAGGATAACAAACAACATTTCATTTACTATTTTTACTGTCGTAATATTGAAATGATGGTCGAAATATGAAATTGTAACTTTTAAGAAACGTCATTTTTATACTTGTATAATTTTACGCATCACCCACGGCATAAGATCGGAATCCTATTGGCATTCGGTATACTGATATCTCGACATACGTTTGCATCAAAATACCTATTTGGACTGTTTGATGAAAGCAACAATGTAGTAAACTTGAGATGAAGTAGATAATAATTAGGAGGGTTAAATCATGTTACAGTGAAAATGTTAACACAATATTGTTGCTTCGAGTGCGAGAATTGAATGGATTGGAATGCAGTGCAAATTACATTTCGCATCAATATTTGCAATAGCAATATGTACCTTGTGTACTTTGTCATAAAACACTTAAAGAATGTTCACAACAAACGTATTGTATTACCGCTGAAGGTTAGCGTTACGTTACGTAGCTAACCGCTTTTCCCTAAAAACTAAATTTTTCGTTTTATTGAATAAAAAAAAAGCATAAATGCAGCTGGAAATGCTATAAAGGTTGGCGTTACGTAACTAACCGCTTTTCCCTAAACTCAACTTTTCGTTTTATCGAATAAAAAAAGCATAAATGCAGCTGGAAATGCTGAAGGTTGGCGTAACGTAGCTAACCGCTTTTCCCTAAAAACTCAACTTTTCATTTCATCGAATAAAAAAAGCATAAATGCAGCTGGAAATGCTAAAGGTTGGCGTAACGTAGCTAACCGCTTTTCCCTAAAAACTCAACTTTTCGTTTCATCGAATAAAAAAAAAGCATAATGCAGCTGAAAATGTGAGTTCTCATCCATACTGACACAATACGAGATATATCGCAGTACTAATTTTTAGATGACCTGGTTTTACGTGTTTTATGAAGAAGGTTAAATAAGAAAGTAAAATACTCGTTGTATATATGTAAGTATGAAACGAAAATACGCTTTTGAGTTTAAATCTAACTTTAAATAGTTTTCACCTAATTTTATCATCAATACTTGAAAATGTTACTCTTGTCCGATCATAAAGAAACACACAGTTGCTTTTAAATTGTTAGTAGGTATATTACGGTTTAATAGAAGGCAGTACCTAATTATGTGAACGATACTTATGGAGTATAATAATTTTTAAATCAAATATTTGCTAAGTTATTAGCAAATATTCTGTAGAATATCAATTGTAGATTAACAGCAAACAGACCGAGAGAGTCCGATATTACTTTGGAACTATGACTAGATGCGCTCAATATCGACTAGTTACAGATGTGCTGAATATTATATTCAAATCTTCGTCTATAAAGATCAATAGGAATCTCAACTAAGTATTACGAGTTGAGTTCACAATACGAGAAGTCAACTTTTGAAAGTCTTGAACTGAGATAACAACCTATAGTTAAGAGTTAAACTGCACTTCTACTTTACCGCACCACAACGCAATGCCTGAAATCGATTTTGGAATTTCTATGGAAAATTTTAAGTAGTTTAGTAGTTTGCAAGGGATAAAAACCCTTGAAGCATCACTTTGGTAGTCCTTCTGTCTGTCTGTCAAGACTCTTTTCATCAGGAAGGCGTGGAGTTATCAAGTTGTCATAAATATCAAATACTCGGGTCTGCAATTTCTTGAAGCTGTGAAAAACCACCCAACGCAATCAGAAGATACGACCGGTGCTCTTTCTTTAACGCTATTTGCTGAGACTTACGCCCAGCAGTGGACTGCAGTAGTCTGAAATGCAACCATAGCAATAGTTGGTAAGAGTATATTATCATAATTATTTATTATTGTGTGCTATTAAATTTATATCACTATTTTAGCTAAGATTTGTGTAAAAATGACTCCACTGGCACGCCGTAAATATAGCACACGCAGGATTTTTGCTAATCCAATGCGTGCAATGCGGTGTCGGTGCGGAGAGGTGGGCTTACAGCTTTATACAATAAACTGAATGCTGCTATTGGACTGACTATGATTAGTTGCTGGGAGTTACTTCATTATCTTGTTTCGATATTGAATAGCTAGACTTTGATCTGACATAACAACATGTAATTACAGTCATAGACTATGTAAATATTTTATTCAGACCCAAGTGTAATAAGAGGTATTATTGGTGTAATTTATGTATTATTAGTAATTAGTAACTTTGGCAAACGTAGTATAAGAAGCCCCTCAGCTCCATGGACTGACTTCCTTAGGAAGATGGCTGCTAGTGGCTAAATGAAAAATTCGGGCGATCGTGCCTTTGGCGCTTTTTGGGGGAGGCTTACGTCCAGCAGTTAGGATATAGGGTCAGAGTAAACATATACAGCTTGTTCCAAGAAGGTTTTACCAGCGGGTGCCTAGTGTAGAGTAAGAGGTCTATTTGGGCTATTGATTTTATCGCAATAAAAAAAAATTTTAATTTTAAAATGAATTACTAATATAAATAGTCCTTTCAACCAAACCAAGAAAAAATAATACATGGGGTAATTCGGGTAGCCCATGGGGTTATCTACGGGGTGGCCCTTTTGACTTCCGCTTTACTTGTATACAAAATGGAATACAGTACTTTTTGAAGTTTATTTAAATAGACAGATGATATAGCATTAATAAATAGGCAGTTGTTGTAAATAGGTATTAGTTAAACATTGCTAGCGGTTATGATACGAAAGGCAAAGAAATAAAAAAATACACATAAAAATATATAATTTCATAAACTTCAGAAATATTTTTAAGTAAAACTACAAAACGATATTATACAAACCACAAAATAAATTCCAATTTCAATGATGGAATTAAAATAAAAGCATTATAGAATCCCAAGTCTCTCGAGACCAAAACCATTCCAATATATCTTGCCGAAGAAATAATTTCCAAACTGAGTTATTCTCGTGCCTCTGGAAAACAAAATTAAATCGTTCCACTGCGCGGTATAAAGCCATAAAATTTCAGACACATTATCTTCAAGCAGCAATGCGTCAGGTCATTCACACGCCACGTCCGTGCCACGCCCTAGTCACGTTTCAAATCAATGAATTTATAAATAATTCACAATCACACCAATTAACTAGCCCTGAACTTAGCAAAGCTTGTATTATGGCGACTAGATAACGGATAATCATTTGTATACGTTTTAATACGTGCTCTTGCTCATAACACCAATATTTGCACAAAGCGGGATTCTAACCCGCAACAGCTCGGCTTAGTGCTCCGGACCGTGAACAGCTACACCAGACGCGTAATAATATATAAGGTGTAAACTTATCAGATAACTCATTTCTAGGGGATGATTATATGGCTTAAATAGAATATTTTTTTCTTTACATCTTATATAGAAAATCAGCAAAGTACGGACAACAGCACGTCGACCTACCACAAAATGTCAAATTTTCTTATTTGAAAATGGACTCTATATGTCAGGCTTAAAGTTGAAAATCTATTGGAAAATTTTTGACTTTTGGGGTAGGTCGACGTACTGTTGACTGCACATGTCTGGCCAAGCGCAATGTAAGCTTTCGTAGTTGCCAGTCACAAAATGCGCTATTTTCTACCTGTTTTACATAATTAACAACATCATCAAAGTAATTTCCTTCTCCTACATTTTACAAGTTAAATTGTTAACTTGCAAAGCCTTGAGATTTAATTGTTATATTTGTTTGTAGGTCTAATAATAACAATAATAATAACGCCCTAGACCTACCGAATAGCACCTTTTACAATATGCAGAAAGCAGCTCTCCTTAATACGTGCCGTATTGTACGGCGATTTTTACAAGAAGACCACCACTTGGTTAACATCCCGTGAGGTCATCTTTAAAAACCGGAACAGAGGGATCCGATAAGTACCAAAGGTAAAAATGAAAATAATAATATAATTGTTTATAAAAAACGAATAATGTTATTACTCTTGCATAATAACGGCTTTTGAGTACTAAAAATTCTAAGAAGTCAAGGACAGGCTGACAGACCGACAGACAGACCAGAGTTTATCATTTTGATTACGGAACCCCAAAATTCAGTCAAGGGCTTCACGACTTCGAAACACTCTTCGTATTTAAATCATTTTTGTACATAAACATATTTCCCTAAAAAACTGTCATTCCCAAGGATGTGTATTCTAGTGTGGTCTAGTGGATGGAACGCTCCGGACTAAAAAGTCAGGTTGCTAGTTCGAATCCTGCGAGGAGAAAAGATTTTGTGTTATGAGCTAGTCATAATGGATGTTTATATTGTATTAAAGTATTATTTATTCCTTTTTATAGAAATAGATAATAATCGGTGTAACTGTTAAAAAAAATTAATTATTTTAATGAAGCTGCCCGCGTTCACAAAATTTTTAATTATCAAACAAAATGAAAAGACTTAAAACGAACTACACTCGCGAGCAATGAAAAAGTTCCAGTGACATATATAGCACCAAATTACTCCTAAACGGAAAAGGCTAGCTTAATGACGCCATCTGCAATATTGAAGTATTACATTTAACAGCGCATCAGAATATTACCAACTAAAAACGTAAATATTTATGAAGCTAGGCTAGGCTTCTATGTCTCAGGAGATATTAAGGTGTTTGTCGGCATTTTGTGGGTGGAACTTTTTCATTGCTCGCGAGTGTAAAAAGCGAGAAATGTTGCGAATTAATATCGCCAAAACAGTTTACATTCAATAAAATTTATTTCGTCTTGTATTTGTGGTATCTCGCGGATAGATTTTATATTTTCGTTCGATGGTAAGAATTTCGTACCGAGACCGACAGAAAATTGTTACGATAACTTTTTAATACTTGTGGTTGAATATTTTACTAGGTGAAAATATGGTAATCAATGTTGGAGTTGGAATGTAAGTTTTTGAAGGTAAAACTTGTTTTTAGAAGTTTATAATGTTGGCAATAGGGAAGAGACTAAAACACTGTTTACCATTTTTTTTAATTTCAAATAAATAAATAAATTTAAAAGCTTAAGCAGTCCAGTGTAAATACGGTCCTCGACTATTGTTTTACCTATTGTAACTAAAATACTTCTGGGCCCTAACCATGAACTGTTAACACAATCACAAATCTGTCAAACATTATCATTTCTGTCAAATTTTGTATGAAATGACGTACCAAAATTGACAGATTTGACAACTTTGAGACTGTTTTATGAGTTCATGGTTAGGGGGCTGAAATCGTTATTTCTAAGCTTTTGGAATCGAACCCAGTCTCTTCGCCATTCGGTAACTGGTCTTCCAACTACCGACCACATCAGTTAACCCGTCTATTACTTTTACAAAGCTGCGGGGTAACCATGAACTCTTAAAACAATCTCAAAGCTATCAAATCTGTCAATTTTGGTACGTCATTACATACAAAATTTGACAGATATGATAATGTTTGACAGATTTGAGATTGTTTTAAGAGTTCGTGGTTACCGCCCTGGTCACCATTAAAATGTCGGCCTAACAATGGTGACATAAAAGTAAACTCTTAGATTTCCTTGGTAACTTAGTGGTAAAAACTGCCCTCTATATTCATACAGTTAACAGTCGTTGTTTTGAGTGGGATAACAGTTGTTTTGATTTTTAGTGTAAAATTATCTTAAACTTATATAGTTACTTAATTGACAAAATACAATTACAAAACAAATTACAATATTATTGAGGTGTAGTATAATAGGTAAACATGTTTTTGTTGTTACTAAATCTTACAACCTGTGAGACAATTTGTGATACAAATTTCGTTTGTTTAATTTATAAATATTGTTTACATGCAGTACTGTTGGGTGTACTTTTTGAAATAAACATGTAAGTGGTGTAAAATAAAAACTCTTAATAAAAACTAACTCTTCTAACTTGTTACTTGCTGAAAATTAAAACGAATTTTATACGACCGCCGAAAACACGATATTGTTAACGGCGACACAAAATTGTCCACATAAAGACACAACTGGCTGGATCTTTTTTTAATTTCCGAGAGGTGACAGCTTTCATAATGAAACTTCCCGAAAAAGCTCCCCAAGCGACAAAAAGGAATATTAAAATAGACTGTGATAATGCTATTCGCCGTCATTCAGCCTCAGCTATTTATAATAATTATTCTGTGGCTGGTCCATTTATTCATTCTGTAATAAGATTTTGGGAGGTAATAATCATAAATTACAAAAATGATTTAACTGAGAGAGAGAGATGTAGCTTTATTAATAAATGTAATCGTTAACGTATTGTTTGACGATCACCGTAGCCGAGAGGTGAGAAAGCTGGACTTGGCATTGCCTTCAGGGTTCGATTCCCGGTCGGTTTAACACAAGAAACGAACTTTTCAGTATTTCTTGGTTCTGTGTGTTATTAAACATTCGTTGTTTTTTGTATAAAATAAAGTGCTTTGACTACTTATATTAGAATCATAGCAATTCATGTGACGTAGTCCAACATTTTAAATTTTTGTTTTTAGCAATTCCATGCAAGGTTTAATTGAAGATAAATAACACTTAAAAAAAATCATCGACACGTGACAAGATGAAATTCCTCAAGTGTTTTTTCTCGCTGTCAAAGCCAGCGTATGCTGATCAATGTTGTAGCTATATGTATAGCTGAGTAGTATACTACCGTCAACACCCTATAGAAATATTTTTACAAATATTTGACTATTGCTTAAGATCAGAAATGCTTAAACATTGTAAATTTTTGTTTTTAGCAATTCCATGCAAGGTTTTACTATGGGCCTTATTAAGAAGCTTAAAGTTGCACAGCACGCTATGGAAAGGGCTATGCTTGGTGTTTCTTTGCGAGATCAAATCAGAAATGAGGAGATCCGTGAACGAACCAAAGTCGCTGACATAGCCCGACGGATTAGCCGGCTGAAGTGGCAGTGGGCGGGGCACATAGCACGTAGAACTGACGGCCGATGGGGCAGAAAGGTTCTGGAATGGAGGCCGCGTATCGGCAAGCGCAGCGTAGGACGCCAACCCACAAGGTGGACAGACGACCTGCCATGCCATTCTCTAATATACGCTTTGTCGCTGCGCTCACCGCTGTGATCACGGAAATCACAGCCTTCACATCAACGGCTGTAGTCACGGCATTTTATTTGGTATTCTCTAACCAATATTAGCTCGCCGACGATCTCTCGGTTGCGTCAGCGCTCGGCTGTTGGCAAGGCTGTGCTAGAGGGGTGACGCAAACTTATTTTGTACAATCGAAAATTCTCGATTAGTAGGTTTTGATTATTTATTTATAATAAAAATGTATGATAACAATTATTTCACTTTAAAAAGACTTATAGTAGTCACTTGAATGTTAATTAATAATAAAATAACATAAAATGTCTAATTATTACGGCAAATTAGTAAGGCCATAGCCATAGTCAGTTGAATAAAAAAAATGCCATACTTGAAGAGTTGAAGTTTGGCTGTATGGACCTAGTTCAAAGCCGTTAAAATATTAATTAAAAAAAAAAGAGTTGAATGAAGTTTCGAAAAGTCAGCAGAACTAAAATCTAATTTGTTTGTGTACAAATAAAATAACAAATTCAAAGAATTCAAGTGTGTTGAGATTTTTTGCAACGTACGTTCTATATTTTATGTTAACTTTACATCCAGACTTTTGTTGTGATCTTGCAAAAAGCTAACGAAAGTGTTTGTAATCGTATGTAAAACAAACAAGTAAGTAATTTAGTAAACAAAACCCATTTTACCATCATTTATTTATTTTGAGTGAATAGCGTAACCTAACTCTAACATTTATTTGCTATAGTGACTCGTAACGCACCGATTTGAGCCCAAACTGAGAAGTTGGTTGTGCTGATGAAAACTACGTCCAATCTTGGCACTAGACATGTCAACATAGCTTATTCCAGGACCCGGATCAAAAATTGATGGTCAGAAATCGCCAGGACCTTAGATAGTGACAGCAACAGGTATGTAAAAGATTGGAAACAGTGGGCTAAGTTATGTATTAACAAATTTACATGTAGGTACTTATACATGTACAGTCGCCATCAGATATATTGTAGCAGACAAGGTGACCAAATAGTTCTGAACAATTTAAATGTCAATTAGTTCCATACACTAGAAGTTACCATTAATATCTGAACATACATTATTTCATGTATATCTAAGCAGATGCTGGTCATTAACTTCTATACACACAACTAACCAATAACATCTGACTGAACAACAGCTAATGTCAAGTGGTAGATGCAGATGGAGTGGTCTTAATATCTGTGCAGTTGAGAAGAAATCGCAGTAGGGAGTGCTTTCAACTTTACTATAAATACTATTTTAATTGGATCTCTTTTAATCATTTGTATAGTAAGATTACACTGGCAGTTTATAGTTTTGAGTCTTTGATTCCAGTCCATCATCTGCACTCACACATCCGCTGATACACTTGACTTGTAATAAGTTTTCAGATATTATTGGTTAGTTGTGTGTATAGAAGTTAATGACTAGCGTCTGCTCAGATATAAATGAAATAATAATGTTTAAATATTAATGGTATATAATATTGAAACATTTTTTTGCAATTAATATTGTTTTTATTTTAGGAAAACCCTGGACACTAGGGATCCTATGTTATGATGGTCATTGAAGATGAGGCTCCACAATCTACCGATACAGCAAGCATCGTGACAACAAACAATTGAAGCCATTCAACATCGTAGAACTCCCAACTGACTAATGAGATCTTGTGATTAAATTTTTGGTGATTTTATGTGATTAATAAATAAATTCTAATAAAAATAAATCAATTTTACTAAATAGTGTCTTTTCATTGTCCCATAAAGAAAATAGTTTTCATCTGTAGGGACACATGTATGATGAAAGTTGCGTGTCAGCGATTTGTAATGTTTGTGTGATGTATGAGCGGGAGACTGCCAGTTACTGCGCACTGACCGAGTCGAGTAAACATGTTTAGCTTTTGGGAAATATTAACAAAATAAAACAACATACTGTATTAACAAATTATCTTATATTATTGAAGGTCAGTGGCGGTAACTCCCAGGGTAGATAGCCTCACACTTGACAAATAAAAAGTAAAGGTGTCAGTTTAAATAAAAATTAGGTATTCACTAAATTTTCAGACATTCATAAATTTGAGACTAGAACTAGGCACACTAACATGTGGGTGTTTCATTAAGAGGCACCCACGCGTACACATCTATTCTTAGGACTTGTGCTTAGCAACTTGAATTAAGTGATTACAACTTCTATTAAAAATTCAAATAAATATTAGACAGCATGATCACAAAAAGACTTGTTGTGTTTCCGAAGACTTAAAACTAACAACCACCATTATTATTATTTTATACAACTTTGCATTTTATGTGGTTCACAAAATAGAAAAGAACTAGGAATATTTACTACCAATTTTATTAAGGTTCCGTATCCAAATGATAAAAGGGGACCCTATTACTAAGACTTTGCTGTCCATTTGTTTGTGTTTGTCTGCTGGTTTCCAGGAGTATCTCATGAACCGTGATAGTTCCTCTTCTTTATCCGTATCACTCTTGACAGAGTGGTTGTGGTCATCCCTTCAGGTGTACCAGCCTAGGTGGCTAGCTGCAGAACACGCCGCCACTCCTCTCTGATGGCTGCCTTCCTTGTGCATTCATATAGTGATGATGAGCTATTTACTGCCGCTTTGATGAGTGATAATTAGATATTTGATTTTTCACAGACGGTGTTTTTCTGTTGCCGCTATAACAACTTAAACTAAATAACGGAATAAAATAATTGTTAGGGGGCATCCCATACAAACGTAATTTTTTGCCGTTTTTATAGATAATGGTACGGAACGCTTCGTGCGCGAATCCAACACTAACTGTGCCGGTTTTTTTAATAAAATCTGCTTATAGGAGTTCAAATTTCAATAAATTGATACAAATATTCAGTAAAATCCATGTTATCAGCCACAAAATACAAGCTTTCACTTTGACATTAAATATCGTAGGCGTAAGGCGAGGCTGTCGGCGAAGTTGTAAGGATTTTTTGCTACAGAATGCCGATTCCATGCAGAAATGTCAAATTATTGATTCCTTATCACGGCGTCCACAGCCGTGCGGTGCTAATGTCGAACAGCGTTAAAAAGTAAATAAGAGAATACCAATTGTGCGTTGATCGCTGTTCCAGCGGCTGTAACCGAGGCTGTAGTAACATTTGCGCTTAGAGAATCGCACTGCTGGTAAAGGTTGCAGGACGACGCTGGATGCAGGCCGCTTCCAATTGGCCGATCTAGAAGTCACTGGGGGAGGCCTATGTTCAGCAGTGGACGTCCTGTGGCTGAGATGATAATGATGATGATGATGATGATGCAAGGTTTAATTGAAGATAAATAACACTTGAAAAAAATCATCGACCTCGGGTGGGACTCGAACCCACGTCCCATTTAATTTTTGGTGTTTAGGGTTTCCTTGGCTAGAAAAAAAAACATTCATTAAATTATTTTTGAAAAAAATCTTTATTTTGCAGATTTGTTTTGAGCCCAAATTACTTTTTTATCAATAAAATTAGATACCGAACTTAGCCTTTCATCATCATCATCATCACCAGCCTATATTAGTCCACTGCTGGACACAGGCTTCTCCAAAAGGAGGATTTTGCCATAATCGCCACGCTTGGCAGGCGGGTTGGCGATCGCAGTTTGGTCAATGGTGGAGAGGAGACGCTGCTGCCCGTCTTCTTATGGCGGTTCTCCTGTAGTCGCCTCTTACGACTTAGCCTTTACGGGTTAGAATTACCGCCCATATCACATTGTATATGAAATCGACATGACATAATCTGTTTTGATGTCTATAGACGTTTAGCCGAAGGCAACTGTTTTGTATATCTCTACCCATCTCTGTCTATTAAAACGGCAAGCTAATTAAAAAAATATATATAATTAATTAATTACCTGCTTTAATCACAGATTAATGTTCACACTATCTTTGTGTACTCAGCTACGAATACCAAAATAAAGTTGAAAATTAACAGTATCCCTTATACAGCAGGTGATTCTTTTTACATTTGATCGGACCAAAATTGTTCTATCTTCTTTTTACTTTCGTCCACATTGCCCTAAATCCGTCGTCCCCAATTAAGTCACGACAACTTAATAGTCCGAAGTGACGTCACAAGCTGACACACAACTAGCCAATCGTTTTATTAGCCACATGCTAATAAAACGACTGGCTCGTCCGAACGTGTCGTGTAAAGGGTTAATGTAGTAAGTGTAAGTAATTTAGTTCAACGTACGTTTATAGGTTACTAGATTTTGTCTAGTTTAATCTAAATCAGTATAAGAAAGTATTTTTTTAGAAAACGAAAAGGGATGAAAATGGAGATGTAATAATTGTTTTGTTCGACAAAAGTTTTAATATTTTTTATCTCTATCTGTGCTTTTTGTGTGGATGATAGTTGATAGAAATTGACATTGTATATTTAATGTGAGTGAAAAATCACTAAAAAGTTTCGGAGAAAGATTGATATTGCTGCTTTTTTAGTATTGCTTGATCAATATCTATACCTATGTGTGCAAAATTTCAGCTAAATCTGTTTAACTGTTAAAGTGTGATTAAGTAACAATACTTCTTCTGTACTCTGATTATTGCGAATTGGTGTTCAATCAAGGACAAAATGTCGTGGAAGTAGAAATCCTTTCATACTTAATAATTAGTCTCGTTTAAGACACATTAAATAAAACACCTAAGTAAAAGTAAAGTAAAGTATGCCTATATACGTCCCACTGCAGGGCACAGGCCTCACTTCAACTATGAGGTGGTTTGGGCCATACTCCACCACGCGGGCCCGGTGCGGATTGGTGGAGGGGTGTTGTAAGGCCAGTGACTAAACCTTACTGTCAGATGTTATCAAGCCGCCTTAAGACCTCCGACTAGGCTTCACGACCAATATCAAGCGATATTGGCCGGGACCAACTTTTAACGTGCCTTCCGAAGCACGGAGATGCTCGTGATAAATGTCACTAAAACACCTAAGTACTCGCTCTGAAATTTAATGGTACCCTATTCTGATACCAATGCGTTTCTCACAAACAACGTTCATGTACGCTGGTGCCAAAGTTAAGCTGATTACAGACTCGATCGGCCCCTATGTTCTAAATCTGTCCCGTCCAATTAAGCTACGTCCAATCGCTCGAGGCGTCAAACTACATACAACGATCCATACGTTTCATTAGTCACACGTGGTCCAAAGACACTTCAAAAGTGACCATCCACCTTACGAAATAAGGTCGCAATTCCCCTTAGTGTCTCGGCAAGGTGTTGAATAAATTGCTTGTAAACATTTTGACAAAGAGACTCTACCGAAGTTTGTAGTAATTAAAAGTGTCGTAGCTCTACCAGGCTTCATTTATTTTAATAACATTGTTAGGGCTTGTGAGAAAATTAAAATTGTCGAACAATTTCGGAATAACAGCTCGAGCTTAGCATAGCTAGAGGAATTGTTTATTGTAGGTAATTACTGGGTTTATTTCAATTATAGTCATTTAGATAATATTCATATTTGAGTTAGATATGTTTTAGTTAGATTAGATTAGATTTTAGTCTCAATTTCTCCACTAAAAAATAAAAAAGTCAATTTTGTTTTCTAGAAAAGCCGTTTACAAATAGATTATTTTTTATTCTTTTTTTGGCCAGACAAGACTTTCAAGGCATTGATTTTTTTTTTTTGCAAGGACATATCCCAGCACACTCAGAGCCGTGCCAATTTTGTAATTGCGTTTTCTATCCAGAAAAGTATTATAATTTTTTTTCGACCAATAAATTTGTCGAACACTAAATTATAAGACCACTGCACGAATACTAGTTAGTAAAGTAGCTTATAAAAAATACACTTTGTTACTTACCTACTTAATGTGTATATTAGTGCAGCATTGGCGCAGTGTCAACAAATGGATTAAGATAACACTAAAACAGGAAAGCCAGAGGAACTCCAAAGCATTCCGCTTGTGCCGACGGAAAAGATAAGCAGGTTCCGCACACTACGTTTTAATACTAGTGTGGACTTAATGTTCCACTGTCACATAAAGCGGTTAGTCTAAACTTCTAACGCATTTTACTAAACGGAAAGAAAGGCGTAACTGACGATTTTCTAAAAAAGAGTTATATTGAACCTTATTAGAAATGGCCTTAGAATAAGCCCTTTGTTGGAAACCCTGTCCCACAAGAGTACTGCGCACATACTTGATGGGCTAAAATGGAATAAAATTAAGTAAAGTGACTTGCAAGTTTATAACAGTAACCGGGCCTAAAATTATAAGGACGTAATTATCTTACCAATTATCCAAACTTTTTAATTTATTAAAGTAGGTGGGAACTACTTTAATACATGAAAAAAATTGTATATATGAATGTTTGTTATTTAATCACGCCAGAACGGCTGAACATGATCAGCAAGATATGTGGCACGAGATATATGGAATATAGACCGTTACTTTATTTTTTATCACGTAAAAATGCTCGATTCCAATGGAATAGCATAACAAATATTCATTGTTCACCTATTTTATAAATATAGGCTACTATTTTTAATTCATCTCATAAAAGAAATAAATAGAGAGTCATAGGCCGAATTAATAAATCTACTCATAGTATGTTGATGAACTTTGTTATTAATGAAATACATTAATTTCTCAAGATAAAAACGAGAAAACCTTTTAACTCTTATCGCAAGTAACTGCGAATAATTCATTAATTTATTAACAAACGCCATTACTGTCCAAGTGAAACGATAAATTATAACCCTTGACACTTCGTAGCGAACCGTTTTAGTCTTTAGTTGAAGATTTGGGGAAATTAAACGAGTTGATAAACTTTCTTAAAGTCCTGATTACAGACTGTAAAATAAATAATAAACAAAACTTGGGAGTTGTCAACAAGATTCTTAAGTTTCATGCCCATGAATTTTGGTAAGACCGTCTTTCAATGAAAGATTACAAAGGCGGTTAAAGTTAAAATTGTTTAGTGTTTTAGAATTAAAGGTAATTGTGATTTGAGGATTCAAAAAGTTGAATTTAAGAACAAAATATAAGAAAACTCTAGTTTTCTAAGTAAAAAGGGATTACCTAATTCGATCCAACCAAAACTTATACTATCAATGAAGTTATTTACTTCACTCAGAAGTTATTATAGCTTCTGAGTGAAGTGAATAACTTTTTATTGGTGACGTAAAGTATGCTTTTGCAATAGCAGAAGTTTAAATACGAGGGACATAATAGAAGTTTTGCCATGGTTCTGCATTTGTTTTTGAGATTGGCAATATACTATCTGCAAAAGTATTTCTTAGGTCAATTCACCCGAAACCGCTGCCGATTCTAGTATGACCAAAAGAAGAATTTCATTTCTCAGGAAAATCATTAAATGACTTCCCAGAGAAAGAAAATACAATAGAAATACATAATATAATGCCGAGTTAATAAATACAAAAGCAACAAACTTCGTGTTACATAAAATACCAGCTCAAATAATATAATACAATAAAAAAAAAACCTCAGAACTTTTTAATTCCGTTTACTAATTAAAGTAAATTAAAATTGGTCTTCTCTTATTTACCTCTCGCCTCTGCTTCTGTAAAGTTCTATAAAACATAAATCTCAGAAATAGGGTTGCCGGTTTAAATTTCAAGATTGATAACTTCAACAGCTGATATTTGCTGAAATGTACTGTTATACAATAAAAACCGCGACCAAAATTTAACTCTAAACCACAGTGGCTTTAATTAATACTATTTTTCCAAAGGCTTTAACAGAAATCAGGTCATTAACAGCTTGTGTTTAAAACCAGTTATTCGCTATTCATATTTTGTTTCCTATAGAACATATACAAGGTCTTCCTTCATTCTTCAATACCCTAAGCTTTTGTGACAAATCTAATTCTTTATTATTAGATCTTATACTACGCACTTTTCCTCTTTTTGTTTTAGTTTGTCTATGTTAAAGGCAAACAAAGTTCCTTTTTCTCATTACCGCCTTTTATTCGGGACTATTCCTTAGAAGCTTTATAAAAATTACTTTGCCTATTTGCCAACCCTATTCCATGGAACAAGTTTTGCAAGAGCTGCCGCAAGAATTCTCCAATTGAAATAGTTTCGCTCTCACCTGCAAATAAACGCGGATTGATGTTCCAATGTCCCAACTGTTTCGTTGGAAAAGCTTCTGTTTTCCAACTGTTTGGTACGAGAATATTCCAGATAAATGTAGGGTAGTATATTCGAATTGTTTCTGAAGTCAATAAAAGTATTCGTATTGCAATACCGATGATATGGCAGATTTATAATGGAAATGACTAGTTCAAACTACCTATGCGAGGGTAACTTTTCCATTTGAACTGCTATGCTATTTTCATCGTAAAGTTGTCTGTGATATGAAACTTTGTAAATAATCCGTTCGATTCATATAACTTTAGTAACATTTTCATTGCATAATCTCTTACAATTTCACTATCCATGTCCTTTAGAAAATCACATACTTCTACGAAAACATAACTAAGTAGACTTTATTTGCAGTTAGATGCATGCGTTATGTGACAGTGTATGTTAATGGTGAATTTGGCACAGACCATCGTTACGCAATTTTTATCTAACTTTAATAATGGTACTAGAATATGCCACATTAGGTACAAATATCTCAATAATTGAAAAGAAACATAGTCATCCAACCCTTAATGCACAAGGTGCAAAGAATTCAAATGAAAAGAATCTTTAAAAAAATGATACCCAAAGTTTTGTCATAAAACAAAAGACAATTAAAACATCTTTTCGGGCTTTAAAATTTAATATTATCGCTTCTAAACAGACTTGACGTGATGGATGGCTATACTTTAAACCGATTTTTAAAGCTGGAACCGTTGGAAGTGGGAATGAGGACGATTAGTCTTGTGGATCGTGTCGACGCATGCGCCAGAATTAATTGCCAGGGACTGAAAGAGTTGTGGCGTGATTGAGATAAATTGTGGCGTTTGTGGTGGGGTAAAACCGAGAGGAGGAAATAAGGAACCAATGGATACGGTATTGTCACGTAAAATGAGAGAAGTAAATACGGTACCAATAGATATGGTAGTGACCATAAGAATAAAGCTAGCATATACTTTTTTTGATATTTAACCTAGGGCTCCAGTCGAAAATCAACGCTAGAGTTTCCTGCAGTAGACACTGAGTAGCCATGTGATTCTGAAAATAAAAACACGCTGATTTCACTAAACTCACTTGTCGTCTCACAAAATAAAATATATTTATTGGAGCATTCATCGGACAGTGTATTTTTGTTTTTATCGGAACATTATTTGCTAAGAAACCTAACAGCCATTTAAGGGTCGTCACTTAGTAACATAACACCTTAAGTGACCGCCGGAGGTGTTGTTGGGCACGGAAAATGGGCAAAAACGGTTCAAACCCTATATCAAGTTACTAATGGACATCTTGATTGCCTTCTGGCTTCATTTTTGCCCAATAGTCGTTAGCTATAATTGTACAGTTGTAGTAACTGGGTGATATTTCTAGGAGTGTATTTACAGTAGGTAAGTATACTATACTGAATACCTTCTTAATATATTACATTAATATATTATTATATATACAACATCCAGCGCATACATTGCTCTGATCCTAAGGTAAGTATCTAAATCACTTGTGTTATAGAAATCAGAAACAACGACGGTACCAAAACTGAACACTCAGACCCGAGACAAATAGAAATTCGTTTCCTACATTGACACGACCTTTACTAGATTAACCACAGAGGTTCATAACTTACTGCGAATAAAATGTACCCGCCATGATTTCACTTGCAACATCAGACTATTCTTTTCTTCTTTCAATCATTGCATTTATCTCCAATTCAATTTCAAAAACCTTGTCTGTATTCAGATTCTCCAATACGGTTTCTTATTTCGTCGTATTGCTCTTTAAATTATATTGCAACCCTGGTAGCACTAGTACGGCCTCCGGCCTTTCCTTACGTAAGTCGGAAATACCAGCTTAGCCCCCTGACGTAGCCTTGCCTAGAATTAAACCGGGTTAGTCTGGCTTAGCTGGGATGTGTCTATTTGTATTTTGGGATCCACTGTATTAAAAATGAAGAGTATTTTCAAGCTTAGATGTGTTCAGGGCCCCAATTCTGCTAATTTAAAAGTGGCATAATTGAATATCAATTGGATCTCATTGTTATTTTTTGACACATTTGGTATTCTGCTACTAATTTATGTCCTAAACTTAAGTCTCGTTTAAATTAGCAGAATTTATTGTTGCCCTGGTAAGGTGGGTAATAATTTATATCAGTGGTTTACCATCACCATCCAACCATCTTATTATATAGCTTTGTTAGAAGTTTGCATTGTTTTTCGGTCTTGTTTGACGTTAACACAAAACTGCATACGCGTCATTCGTATTACACTAGTCTGACAATATCACGTCGCTAAAGTGTAATGTAGGACGCCCCCCAGCTCGATGGACCGACGACCTTAGGAAGATGGCTGGCAGTGATGGATGAAAAAAGCGGGAGATCGTGCTCTTTGGCGGTCTTTGGGGGAGGCCTACGTCCAACAGTGGACTGCAATATGCTAAGATAAAGATGATGAAAGTGTAATGAAGAATTCAGAAATCAGAATATTGTGACATTTGGAAGAGTTAGTACTTTGGTAACTTAGTTTTTGGTCCACTAGGTACTTTTAATGCTGAATAAACTATTTAGCGTACATCTTGAACTGTACATTTAACAATAGGATATATCTTTGGTTCATGGTTACATATTTATTTACACGTTCTAGACCACTTAGCATTATCTGAATGACATTCAATAGATAATAGTCAGTTCATTTCTATAGAGTTTCCTTATTTCATTTAATCTGAAGCCCTAAGAATATAATAAAAAGTATAATGACTTTCACTCGTCTTCGTAAAAAAGATTGAATAATTGATGTCATCTCGTTTTCTTTGTCGATATGATTATTTATTGATTTCGAAGCCGAAAATCTTTGACGGGCTCTTGTCAACTAACTTCTAAGAGTTTGTCAGAAAGAAAAATAAAATTGAATTTCTTTGTGGATTTCTTATTTATGAAGACCGAATTACGAGAACTTTTTAAAGCTTTTGTAGCGTTTCCTTTTTGTTGGATGAGTTGGAGTCATTCGAGAATGAAAGTTTATCCTTTTATTCTCGTGTTTATGTTTTTCCGAGTTCGTCGTCTTCTTTGAAAATACAAATTGTCGAAAATGTTGAGGTATTAATATTATTATCGAGACTGCTCCTATCGGACTTTTAAAATATTCATAAAAGGAAAGATTTCATATTTAACAGAACTAATTGTTTCATTTTGATCTTAGTTATCAACTTATTAAAAGCCTTGATAGGTTCTCGACAAATTTAGGGTAGAGATGCAAAGGAGTCTAAAAAAATTGTTAAGTAAGCAAGATTACTTTAATGAATGTAACCAAAAAAAACAATGACAGACATCGTTATGAGTAATGTGGTTTTATTTTAATGCTTTGACATAACTGACTTAATAATAAAATATGAAAGCAACACACAGTTAAAAAAGAATAAAGTGCGTTGTGAGTTGAATATCAATTAGAATATGAATAAAATAAAATATTAAGCTACTTTGCTGAAAAAAAAAAAACACAACCCGGTATTTGCTGTCGTGAGCCGGTAATACAATTTGGAGCTCGTACAATAATTACTAAGATTATTATTCCAGCTAAGGGATACACAGTTTTTTGTCAAAAGTCGTGAAACTTAACATCACTTTACTTAAGTACAAGTTTTTTTGAAGGACATCATCAGTACTTACTCGTGGTTATCCAATTAAATAATATGAAATTAAGTAATGTCCTTTTAAAATGACAAAAGTTGCTAGTTGGAGGATTAGTTAATGTCCTGTTACCTTGACTATAAACCAATTAGTTACGTTAAAATGGTTTAAACTTAGGATAAAATAAAATGTGTTTCTTCTTTCCAGAATGAATGCCTTCATGCAGCCATCACATCACTAACGAAAAACCAAGCAGAGCACTATGACAAATACAACTGTTTGTGAGTATAAACATCTGATTAATACATTTGTCTCGACTATCTCTCTATATTACAGTAGACTAGCTCACAACCTTGCTTATTGTGGGAATAAGATATCATTCTGTCTCTGTCAATGTCAAACTGACTTCATACAAACTGACAGCTATGGAAAGATGTTTTTTTTTTACAACATCACTCAGAAATTGCTCTGATCCTCAGGTGAGTAGCAAAGCACTTGTGTTATAAATTTAGAAACAACGACAGTACCACTACACCCAGACCCGAGAAAGTATAGAAAAGTTCGTTTTTAAAATTTTCCCGACCGGGGATTGAACCCGGAACATCAGGGACGGCGACGCTATAAACAGTCTGGCGTGCTCGCCTCTTGGCTACGGAGGTATTGATACTTGACATAGTACATGATAGTTAAGCTATATAATAGATACATTATAATACAAAGTATATTAGTATGGGGTTTATCTGGGGACTTTGATTTATTTTAATCATGTGCTGATAATGTCCTTTATGTAGGACTTAAGTTTTTGTTATCATTGTTAAGGGCATGTCAGTATTCGTGATTGGCAAACTAAATAATTAAAAAGTGATAGCGTTATGAGGATATACAGGGTAAAAGATATAAAAGAGGGACTTACTTTAAAATGATTTTCTGCCCAAAAGAGAACACAGATTTTACAATGGCGCCAACGCAAAACGAAAAGAAAACTTATTTTCTAGTAACTGTGTCCACAATTGTGTTTGGAACTACATTATGTTTGGTGTCATACTAATAAAACTACATTTTTTAACCATATTTCCTATCTTTTTTTCCTATAACATTTAATCGGGATGATAGTATCCCGTATTTATCCTCTATATGTGTGCAAAATTTTATCCAAATCCGTTAAGCCGATTACGCGTGATTGAGTCACAAACATCAAAACATCCTCACAAACTTTCGCATTTCTATTATTGTTGGGATACATTATCGCCAAAGTAAATGACTATTTTGAATAGAAAAATATTTTTTTTATTTATTCGATTTTGACATTAGTACCATGCCATGCCATGCCATGTTGATTAATGTAATGTCATGACTAGATAGATGTTAAAGATATCACATGTCAAGCAAGTCATCCATTTTTATTTTTCTAATATTCCCAAATGGAATGTGTAGTAATTCACCACAGTTTTCTATACTAACATCTATTGCGTGGGTGGGCCAAAGCCTCCCTTTGACTTTGAGCCTAGAGCATTACACTAATTAAATCTAGAACCTGTACATTTCGCACCATAAAACCCCAATTTACTTTACCCAGGTAGAATTGTACCCAATTACTAAGTAGTGATGGGACAAATAGACCCAAGTAATAACTAATTTGCTAACTGACCGTAATTTTCGTTAGTGTTTTCCAATTAGGAAAATGTATTTTCTCAATTATTTTGGGTGACAAGAATATTCATTCATTTGTGTAGGTTTTATACGTTTGCAATAAAAGGTACAGTAATTACTTGTATTCAATGTAAGTTGGGTATAAGGACGTTAAAGTGTATCACAAAAATAATTTTGCAAATAGAAAATCTTCTTCTTTTGCTTAGCGCTTTCCCACGTTAGGTGGGGTCGGCTCTCCTTATCTTTCGGCGCCAGGATAATCTGTCCTGGGTTGTCGGGTTAATAATAAGGAGAATTTGTATTTGGCCCAGTTTTCTGACCGGTTGCCACCTGACGCCAAGGTTGTAACTGTTTCTAGCCTGGGAGCCGCCGTTGACCTTCTGTAGGCTCTTCCGCCGCTATCCCTACTGAGCACTCCAACCTAAGTACCCAGCACACCGTTAGCCTCTACTCTGAATATCCCAAAGAAGCCTGACGGAGGGTTTTTTTTTATCGGAGTTTCCTTCTCCGGCCTTGTGGTCCGCGGGAGGTATTTTATTTCCCTTCTACCCATCAGTCGGAGTCACCCACTACAGATGCTCCCTACCTCCGGGCGCTCCCCTACCCGCCACCTGGGGACGCGGTCTATAAGGAATGAGGCTACCTATGAGGCTAGACAATTTTGCAAATAGAAAATGATTTTTTATATATATAAGGTATATTTTAAGTATATATACCTACCTACTACATAGCCGCTCAAACATGTCGTCGCATAATCACCAGTTGCTAATGCAAACGATTAAACACAAAGAACCGTCATAAAGCGACCCTTTATGGCGCTAATGCTATACGGTGATGCAAAATCGATGCAATCCCAAAATCGCCGATTGCTGACACTCATAGTAGATAAGTAATATTCTTGAAGCTTATTTTCATAGATAAGTTTGACAAGAACTATTTGGTTAAACACTAACGTCAGGCGTATTAACAGTTAACTGACATTGTGTTTGGGATTGTGCATGTGTTCATTATTTGATATAATAAGACTTATATTATACGAAATGCATAATAAACTCAAGAAGTATGCTTTTTTATTGAATACTACGATAGTTAAGTACAACTTAACCTAAATTTCATTTTAACAGTCCACACATCACTATCGCGAGCACTCAATTCCCGGGTATGGAGTGCTAAACAGATTTTTTACGTTCCGAACCATTCTAATGTTTAATTGCCTTTAGGCTTGGCTGTAAAAATAATAGCTACTGGCACAAGCTTAATTGCTTCTAGCAGTTAAATTTAACGTCATAATATTTGGGTCTGAGAATATTGAAGGCGTTTTATTGAAATGACCAAAAAATACAAAAAAAATGAGAAATTATTTGGATATTTTCGTATACTTTTCAGTCCATTAGTTACTTAGTACTTATTTTGTAAAAGTTTCGCTTGGGGGGTGATTCTACTACACATTGTTTTTTTTTGTACTTTTTAACCAAATTACGAACTCAACTCTATTATAGAAGTTGACTCATGAAGTAGGCCCTTATTAAAGTAATGTTTACCCAATCTAGTATAGGATACATAAGGTAATTGTCTAAGGGTGTGTCGATGTCAGATTTGGCGAACGCGCCACGAATGTGTGCGCTAACAATAGGTAAACAGTTTGCAATTCAATTTGCGTGCACTACAAATTGCTCGCGAGCGTTCGCTAGATTATTCACTCGAAACCTTAAATCCCGTAGACACTGATTTTTGCGACAACATCGATTTTACATTGCGTTTTGACGATCGATTACTGCATCCGCGACTGGCAACTCCGTCGCAGCATCGCGATTTCGAGACTTTGTGATTAAGATTGAGCCTAAGTGACAGATTTTATGTTCAATTACTATGCTTAAAGTGAGCAGGCTCTCAATAAATTATCTTCTTTCAGACGGAGGCTACCGGACGACGTACGATCATGTAAAAACTACGCATACCTACAAGAAATATACGACGCGGTACGAGCGACTGATAGTAAGTACCTTATTACCATGGAATACTTAGTTTAAATTCAGAGAAATAAACTATTAGATGCACCACACCTTGATTGACCAGAAGATGTATTTTTGTAGCATTTAAATTTTGATTCGCTTACGAAATAGCAATACAGCAGATTCTTGAAATTTCGTAATTGAACTGAAATTCCATTTTTTTTAAATACAGTCACTGTCTTGGGAGTCATTCCATACTTAAGATTCCGGGAAATCGTTAGATGCAAACAGCCCAAACCATGTTATGCCATTCCATAGCACACCCCCATAATATAGGGATAGGAACTATAGTAGAAAAAACGTGAAATTATTTTGGGTTATATGACTATAATTACAAACAGGCTCTATTTATGCATCGCAATTAAAAATCTTTGCCAAATAAAGATAAAAAATATCAAAGAAAAAAAATCATTTGCAATATAACACAATATAAATAGTTCGTACAATTAAAATTACAAATAGTTTTAAATTCTAAATTAAACTGTCCGCACTAAACACAATTGAACAGTATACTAAAATCGCTTAGGCTGACAAATGACAGATTTTTTAATGAACAATTTCGTTACAAGTAAAATCCGCTCGCCTTCATGAAATGCAAGAATATTCAATCCAATTATTAAAGTTAATAAACACTAATTCATTCAACACAGTCTAAAACAGCGTCTTATATCATACACTTGTAGCAATATTGTGAACAGACACTAAACTGAGTGCAATGTCGTTCTGTAAAGATGAAGACGATCTCTTAAGTTGATTACTCTCCGCCGCAGTCGAGCGCGTCTATAAGACACCGAACAATCTCCAAAGTCTTTCAAAATGAAAACACCCGTTGTATCTCGGAAAGTACTTTGCGCGTTGTTGAAGACATTTTCCGGAGTATAAGTACCTACGAAAGATTGATAGATCTTAATTTTGTATGCGCAAAAATATACAATGTTACTTATATGGGCGGTACTTCTAACCTGTTAAGGCTAAGTTCAGTATCTAATTTTATTGACAAAAAAAAGTAAGTTGGTGTCAAACTATTCTGCAAAATTAAAGATTTTTTTCGAAAATAATTTTATGAACTATTATTTTTCTAGCCAAGGAAACCGTAAACACAAGAAATGAATTTTATGGTCAGTTACTCTATTCTTTTAGCTATCTGTATTATAAATGATTATTAATTTATTATAATTAAATCAATAAATATTGGACAACATCCCATACATTGCTTTGTTCTTTAGGTAAGTAGTTTAAGCACTTGTGTTATAGAACATAGAAAAGTTCGTTTTCCACATTGACCCGACCCAAGGGTCAAACCCGGAACCTCAGATAATCCTGTACCGTTAGTATAAACTGTACAGTATTTCTTTTTAAACGATTTTTAAAATCTGCGAGAGGACCTTGCTGTATTAATAAGTTAGATTATCGGAGCAAGTTTATTTTCAAGCTGACATGGGCTACTTAAAAAAGAAACAATTAAGTTTGTCCTTTGTCGAAAATGGTTAAACCCACGCCTCCGTAACTACGAATTACCACTCTAATTAAATTATCTTTGAGCAGTAAATTTTAGTTCGCTCAATTTTATAACAAGGCTAGACATGAGTTATAAAAGAAACAAGATATTTTTCCCGACTAGGCTGTCCCAAATTGAATTTTATGACGTGCTATGTCTGTGTCCTTGCAATCTTTATTAACTTGAAATATTTTAAGCATAAAAATATGATAACAACATCTAAGAGTTTATTTATTAATCTGAGTTGTAACAATTTATGTGGACAAGGCAAAATGTTAAATAAAAAAAAATCTTCCCTACGTTACATGTATGGAGGGGGCTAACTTTTTTTAGAAATTATATTCTACCACTTTGTCGGCGTGATTAATATACATATCTCCACAAAATAACAGCTCTCTGTGGTCAACAGCCTCCAAGCAAAACCTCGGATGGACAGACAGACAGACGGCCATGACGAAACTATAAGGGTTCCTTTTCAGGACTACGGAACCCTAAAAATGATACCTTTCGCTGATTTTTAGCTGCTGAATAACTGCTTAAACGGTCATAATTTTACCTATGTTTTTTACCACCCATAAAATATACGTTGATGATTTTAAACGTGAAACTATAGCATTATTTACTTTGTTACAGGTGTTAGCACTAAGGACTTTATGGCAAAATTAGGGGAATATTTAATTTTAACAGCCTTCTCACACAACTGTCGACTAGAGAGAGCTTTTAAATGTTTAGGCACTAATTTGACTGAATTCTTAACAACACTTGACAGCGTGCACGACGTGTTACATGACCAGGTAAGAAGTTTATATAAGGTTAATAAATACAGGGTTATTTGATAAAAATCAACAACCTCGCACGACTAGATAGCTAACATCATAAAGAACAACATTTGTTTTACGAGTTTTGTCATAACTCAATACATTAATTAAAAAACATAACCCTCGTTTGGCAGTATCTAGTCGTGCGAGGTTGTTGTTTTTTTTTTAAATAACCTTGTATACAGAATGTAGAGTTAATGTCTCATTTCAATTCATTAACTCAATTCAGGAGTCGAATCAATTCATCAACATTTGTTCGTATTTGACTTTTAAACAAGGTTGTCGTTTATTTATGGGACACCCTGTAAAGGCCTATTTTTAATAATCCATTAATTACTTGGTGGTAGTCACCATAACAAGCGCCATATTTGTTCAAAATTCAAAGAATTACATATAATTATCTTTTTATCTTAGTCACAGCCTTGTGGCAAGGCATCATCCTCAAAATAGACTTCAAAAGGTTTGAAAGTTTTGTAAATTAAATTGTAGGCCGTTTTAAATCCAGTCTAAGCGAGAAAGATTTTTCGATCCTTTGTTAATTAGATTGCTTCAACTTTAGCTCAGTCATGAATAATTTTAGTCAAAAATCGTATTTTGAAATTCTGATAACAAAACGCTGACACGATTGTAGGACCAATAGTCTAGGAACTTGTTATCCTTAGACTTATATGAAGCGTAGAGCGCGAGTTCGACTTATAATAACACAGAAAATTAAATTACTTATACTTTTTGTAGAAAATTGTAAAGATTTCTCAATAATATTTATTTACATACGATCAGATTCCCTCGATGAATAGATTTTTTATGGACTAACTCCTAGTTTATCTAAGTTTTGCCACGTCTTGGTTGCCGTCTATCAAATTATATTAGTTTGATAATAAAAAGTTTTATGAAGAGGCGCGTTTTTCACAATATAAATTATAAGAAACAATTCTGATATAAAGTTATTAAAATCTGAAACTAAACCTCAAAAATATAATCATAAGATGAACGCTGCAAGCAAGCGCATCTTTAAATGCTAGCATTTTTATTTTTTCAAATAGAAATTAGTTTACTTGAGGTGTTTTGTCTTAAAAGTAATTTTACATTTGGTTCCCGCGGTCAAACCGTCTTTGTTCTTTTAATACCTGCTCACAGCATCATGATTTCCTGAAACACTATTGTAATCCATTATGATTTCTGTAGGATGACTCCCTCAAGGACGAGACAGTGGAGTATGAAGCGGCATTTGTGTGTACAACGTCACAAGAGGGCAAAATCGAGCTCCACCTCACGACAGAGAGTGAACCAGTGGCCTATATCCTGGTCGGGAGTCTCAGGATGATAGCACGACGACTGTACGCCACACAAACGGACATAAGACTGAAGAGTTACACTAATGACCCTAGGAGATTTAAGTAAGTAGCATTACGCCTGTCTGTACCCACCTTAATATTTTAAGGCTGGACTTCCACCAGAGCTGTGCGAGGAAAATGTGAGGTGCAAAAATGTGTAGCGAGGATATGAAACGGTGTGACCCTTTCCACCACCACTTGTACGAGGAATGTGTATTGTGTTAATGTGTACAAATGAGCGGTACGAGGAAAGGAAACGGACTCTTTTCGAAGACCATCTATTGACTGGCTGGTAGGCGCGTACTTTCAAATCCTCGCACACATTCCTAGCAACACATTCCTCGTTACTCATGTCATCCCTCGCTTGCATTTCTCGCTTGTTTTGTTTGAACAAAAACCCCGCTCCGCTAAGCCCATGTCCACCAGAGCTGCGCAGAGCGAAGCTAGGTAAATGAAGTGATTCTATTGGTGCTTACAGAACTAATTGCTCGCTACGCAGCTTAGCACAGCTCTGGTGGATGCTCAGCCTAAAAGGTATACAACAACCGGTCAAAAATAATATTGGTACTAACTAGGTGGTATGATTCCACCTACAAGATCTAATAATCTCATTGAGTACATTGCACGTTATATCGACCCAGTCTTCTGTAGGTCAGTGTGGTGACTCATGTTCAGTGATTGGCTTTGTATGGTATTGTGTTCATTGGATTAGTCACTCAATCCGTTCACGAGAAAATGTGTCTCATTTCATTTAGTAAAGAATTTGTGTTAAATTAGTTTAGGGTTAGATAGTATGTATAGCAAGGTAGATAACAATTATTGTAATTTAAAGAAAAAAATATTTTATACATATCTAATTATTACCACAGACTATTGCTGAAATTTCAATATAATATAATTGTATTTTGTATTATTTCCCATGAATAAATAATATTCGTTTGACCGCCTTAAGGAACAACAATGTAAAAATGTTGTTTCGAGATTCATAAGTAAGTTTGCTACCCAATAGGACAACATGCGTGATATTTAAACATTGTCTAAAATGCCAGAACATTTTTTTTTCGACAAACTTATTCTCGATAAGGCGTCGTAAATACGTACAAAAGGTAAATTATCAGCCAACAAGAAAGAGTACAATAATTATTATTCCTGCAATAATTTCGCATCCCTTTTTGTTAAGAAGATTTCATTCGAGTCTGCAAACAACTCGAGACTCATTTAGCAATCATATAATAACAAAACTTGAGTAAATAAAAATACTTTCAAGCCTAGAGGATTCAAAATAAATGGTAAAATATTCACAGCATACAATTTGCGGGAGTAAAACCGAGCAGAAATAATTCGAAATAAAGTGAATGCAGAAATAAGACATTTACATATTTATTCTGCCACTGAAAAATACAAGATTTTACAACCCCACAATGTTGCTTGTTAAAATGTCAGAAAGGTCCAAAATTTGGTATTCTATTGTACAAAATTTACAGTTGGAAGAAAAATCACAGTGAAAATTTTAAATTCTCATCGCACTTTCGGCTGAGGGGATGAATTATTCAGATATTCTATACAGATCATTGTGAAGTTTATATGTTTTTTTATTTTTTATTTATTGGCAACACTGCAATGTGGGGTTATAAACACTGATCAAATAATACGTTATAAAGAGCAGATATTATTAATGTAAAACATCAATGGAAAAAGTTAGCCTTCTTTATACTTTCTTCTCAAAACAAAGTATGAAATCTGTGATTTATTGTCATCAATGTCAAAAAGTACAATCAATGTGTTTACCAAATATCATATCTTCGGATTATCCTTTTATATATGTTTTTTATCAAGAAAAAAGATATTTCGACAAATCGAATAGAAATGCTGAGCAAATGTTAGCCGATAAAGGAACTTTTTATTAAAAACCAACAATGTTCTAGACTGAATCTAGCCCCAGACATGCCTACACGCAGTGGGACCTTAACTGTGATTGATGATAGGGCAAAGCAATCTATCTTTGTTGACAGCACGTTTTTATTTCTGTTCTCATAAATCTAGTAGTAATCTTGATCTTAATGACTTTTAACTATATTTGTAGGAATTGTTACCATGTTTCGGTTGATTATATCTTTTTTGTAGTTGTACCGAACACAATTTCTACTTTGTTGATTCTTGTTATTTCGATTGACAAATGTAGAGCAAATTGCCTGAAATGATTTGTTGTTTTTATCTAAATATTAATTGAACTACAATGTGTATATTTTTTTTAAGTGTTCGTATGAATCAAGGTTTATTATTTAAAAAAAAAAACAGGAAAACCTGCTCACGAACTACACTATTGATTTATACAATCACTTAAACACACTTATTTTATTTGGTATAACAAATAGCTGTCACAATCATACTTATTAACTAGCGTAAATATAAATACTAAATAATAATAATAAATTGTTTACACAATCACACCAATTAGCTAGCCCCAAACTAAGCAAAGCTTGTACTATGGCGACTAGATAACGGATAAACATACTTAAATACGTTTTTAAACATCCATGACTTAAGATAAATAACACTTGAAAAAAAATCATCGACCTCAGGTGCGATGGGACGTGGGTTCGAGTCCCACCTGAGGTCGATGATTTTTTTCAAGTGTTATTTATGTTCAATTAAACCTTGCATGGAATTGCTAAAAACAAAAATTTACAATCCATGACTTAGGTACATACTTAGGCTCGTGCTCATCACACTAACATTTGCCTCTTGCGGGATTCAAACCCGCAACCGCCAGGCATTGTAATAAATTGTCAATACTTCGTACCTATTGTATACTAAATGTATATCACTTTGTCTGTCTCTGTCTATAAGTATAACAGATTTATTCTCTTTCAGGTATGAAATAAACGCAGTTCCACTTAATCAAAAATCGAAAGAGGAAAACTGCGAGGCTGTTGCTGAGTCTGTAACGATTGCGTCATCGAGTAAGGCGGCCGATCTCAAAATTGGCGTCGCAAGTTTCTGCAAAGCTTTCCCCTGGCATTTCGTTACTGATAAAAGACTGGAGCTAGTTCAGTTAGGTGAGTGATAAAACTTTTTTAAAGATTACAGTCACAGGTTCAGATGGAGTTTAACAACTAGCTAGGAGTCTTCACAAGAGCATGACAAAAATAATAACCGCTACGTAACATTACAGTTGGTATACAGGGTGTAAAAAAAGGCTTAAGGAAGCCTTAAACCACGAATTCTATACATAAAACCAAGTAGAATGCAAAAAAAATAATTGCTGGGAAATGACTTTTATTTTTGGGTATAAAAAAAAACTTATTTCTAACCCGCAATGTATAGCGCGCACGCCACAGACTATGCCTGTGTGTGTAAGCGGATCATGTTTATTTGTAAAAAGTTTATTATTATCAAACAGAAGTCAATTTTGTAAAAATTCTTTGAAAAAATATTGTAACTTTGACTGCCGTTAACTCGGTAACCCGTCATTTCCCAGGTATAGTGTAAAAGAAAAAAATGATCGTAATAATACGTAGAATATGTGGTATTCGGCTTCGTTAAGCCTTTCTTTACACCCGATATATACCAACATATTTATAGCATGCAGGTGACTTTTAACAAGTGCTCAAACTTTTATAATATACTCTCGGAAAATTGTATCATAAACTATACATACTTTTATAGTAACGGCCAAATAACAGATACTCGGTGCTAAAGTTAAGTAAAAAAAAATATTAAAATTTCTTACATTTTAGTGCTGATTTTAACGTATGTTTTAGAGAATTCAGTAAAAAAATATAATGAATACTGCCAGCCACTTTCCTTCGGCGCTAACCAGATGCTTTAAAACTACCAAAAAAATAATGTAAATTCACGTATAATGTCAGTCTTAATTTTTTAAAAATTAATACTAAGGGAACTATTTAAATACTCTTTGTGAGCAGCCAGGCCAATCTGATGGACCATACATCCCCCCGGACACGCATAAAGTGTCGCTATGAGTATGAGCGCGAGGTCAATATTTCGTTTGCTCGAGCGTGAGAGAGATATCTGTACGGATCCATCAGTCTCTCTTCTAGACTCACCGTCTACTCAAGCCCAATCACATTATTTTTTAAATAACTACATTAGGTACATTATTACGCACATTATTTTTTTGTGAGTTTTAAAGTGGTTTATAAAGTTAACACTGACGGAAAGTGGCTAGCAGAATTATCAGCACTGAAACTATTAGAAATGTGAATATTTTTTTACTTAACTTTAGCACCCGGTACCTGTTAATTGGCCGTCAGTGCAAACTAGCAGATACGCATACACTCATACTATGGTACTCTACTTAATCCCATACATATGGTTTGTGAGAAAATAACTTATGTCTGGGGGGCCTGGGATCTCGGAATATAACAAAAGCTGTATACTTTAATGAGTTAGACATCCTGGTGAAGTGATTCAATTGTTAACATGTTTGTTTAAACTGTACCTACCTCTATAAAATATTTGTAGTGTTTTCCACACATATTTTTTTTGGTAAATAGTCGAACTTTCACGAAAAGAGTTATATAACTCATAGCTACAAATCATCAATCTACTACAAATCTTCAAATCAATTGAAAAAAGATATTGAACTTTAATCATTGAAATTAAGTTGAAAATCGGTCAAGTTAATTTGACATTTTCTGATAGTTTTATAAAACGCTCACTATATACAATAATTCTTAATCAATGGTTTTATTTCATAGAATTCGTAAGAGATATAGTGAAAGTTTAAGAAGTTTGTATTAATTAAGGTTGTTTTTATCGTAACGATTGCTATTCAAACTATAATATTACAACTACTGAACAAGAATACTAATGAATTCCAAAAGTTGTGCATCATTTGGTGCTATTGTGAGATATTTGGGATTACTTACGATTTATATTCGTCGTTATTGTGAATTTTCTCTTGAAATATAAATTCGTTTTTCGTCTATAAATAATTTTTTGAATTTCAATTCCATACTTTCTAAGCTTTTCAAAACATAAATCATATAAGAGCTACCAATATTAAATCTTTCATAGGTAAAGTTGACATAAGCGTAAAAATATCAAATAACAAACTTCAACGCAAATCCGTTTCGAGCAAATGTGATAAATCCATAAAATTTATCCTTGTTTGGAATGTTATTTCAAATGAATTCTGGCGAAATAAAATTCCATTTTTACCGTCCTATTTTTGCGGGGTGTTGACGTAAGAAATAGTGGATAAATATATCATGATGAAACCACGAAATAGAATGCAGTATTGACACATTCCTCCGAATAGATTTTAAAAAATGTCTGCGGGATAGTTATTCTTGTTCTGACCTAGAAAACTATAAGGCTAAACCCACACTATACATTGCTAACCTGGTCAAATAATTAAAATAAATGCAACAGACGACATACAAATTTTCATGATCCAGATTAATATCCTTATCTTATCAATCAACATCTTATACCATTGAAGGATAGTGCCGCATCCCCATATTCATATGCCAATTTAGTTATGATCGTTTTCTAAATAATTCCAAACCGGAAATCGAATCCGGAACCATTCGCATTTAAGGCGAACTACCATACAACTTATACTTCAATCGGCTCGACAGCTACGAAACAAGATACATATTTATTGCTACGTAGTTTCATACAACCGCCTAGAGTTTCGTGAGTTTTTGTGGATCACGTTTACATTTACCAAAAATGATGGAGATTAATTTAGTCTTTTAATGTGACCAAAGCCCCAATTCCGCTTATTTTAAAGTGGCATAATTGAATATCAATTGGATCTCTTGTAATTGTTTGACACTAGGTAAGTTTGTCTAGTTTTTCTTAGTCAATTAAAGTCTTAAATTAGTAGCAGAATACCTACCAAATGTGTCAAACAATTACAATGAGATCCAATTGATATTCAATTATGTCAATAAGCAGGATTGGGGCTTTAGTCACATTAAAAGACTAAAATTAATCTGCACCTTTTTTGGTAAAATGTAAACGTGATCCACAAAGACTTAACTCACGAAACTCCAGGCAATCGTATTAAACCACGTAGCAAAAGCCTTTTGGCTTAAATGCTGTGGTAAAGAGAAATAAATTTAATTAAATATAAATACTCGTAAAATTGAAATTCTTTTATTTTAACTGAAACACATAATCTTATTGGATGCATAATCAGTTTGGTTTGTCAGCGTTACACTATAAAAACACGTGTTTTTTTGTAAAATATATTTTAATCAAAAAAACATTTTTTCTAAATTAGTTTGAGACTGATTTTGTTGGGAAATTTATTTTCTGGTACTTTGGAACATAAGGATATTATTATTTCTTACTTCGTGGTCACAATAATTTGTGTCTTATCTGGCATTTTTATAAGTACCTATTCATCCAATAATGTAGTCTTAGCCGTAATAAATATGACCTACAAAAGACCACTATGCCTAAAAGTCTAGCTTTCTTTCTCGTTCCTGCCAAGTGTAGGCGATTTCATATAAAATAGTAGTGCACCAACATAAGTATTTCTTACAATTTATTTCCAGTTTTAGTTTGTTTCAAGAATGTTGGCACTGTAGTGTTAAGTCTTTTGCCAAAATTAAAACTAAGGCTATTTTCAACTACGTAAATTTGTTTTTTAATATTATGTTACCATAGGCATTAATATGCATTTTTCAAGTAGTAACTTTAAACAAAATTATACAACTCTTGCATGATACTATTCATTATCATAGTCGGAGAACAGAGTAATTTTATTAAGCTTATAGGACAAGCAAAGGTTTTGACGACCTCCGTAGCCGAGAAGCGATCACGCCGGACTATATGTTTGTGGTGTGTGTGGTTTAGCAACTTACCTACCTTAGGATCAGAGAAATGTATGTGATCAACACAACAACAACACCAGCCTATATTAGTCCACTGCTGGACACAGGCCTCTCCAAAAGGAGGTTTTGCCATAATCGCCACGCTTGGCAGGCGGGTTGGCGATCGCAGTTTGGCCAATGGTGGAAAGGAGACGCTGCTGCCCGTCTTCTTGTGACGGTTCTCCTGTAGTCGCCTCTTACGACACCCGTAGGAAGAGAAGGGGTGGTGCAATTCTTTTAACGTGCCGGCACCACACGGCACATGTATGTGATGTTGTCCAATATTTTATATTTGTTTATTATTTACTAAAGGGAAAAGTACGTCATAAAATTACCTTAAGCTTATACGGGATGTAGGCAGTAGAAAGGTGCAGTAAAACTTTAAAAGTTGATTCTACTTGCTACAACGATTTTTAAATCTCAAAACTTCGAGTCATATTTTAGTATGGAGAAGTGTTTTTTTTACATTTACCCGTACTAAAACCCCAACATCAGCAAGTCAGCGCAATTATTTATTTTTGAAGTTTTTATTGGTCCCTTATAAAAAGTGTTTTATTTGAGAAGTAAAAACACCTCTTCAAGGTCCACTGCACTTGTCTTTTTATACTAGGTATATTCTAGAGTAAACTTTGTACTTATTATATTCTCAGCACAAAACCCTCAACCCGAAATCGATGCAAAATCCCAGCTAAAATACAGGTTTTTTCCGACCCTAATAATTTCGACCCTTTTAGAGTTCCGTACCCAAAGGGTAAAACGGAACCCTATTACTAAGGCTACGCTGTCCGTCTGTCTGTCTGTCCGTCTGTCACCAGGCCGTAGCTCAAGAACGTGAAGTGGATTTTTTATTTATTTCTGTTGCCGCTATAACAACAAATACTAAAAAATAGAAAACAATAAATATTGAAGGGGCTCCCATACAACAAGCGTGATTTTTTTTGCCGTTTTTATAGATAATGGTACGGAACCCTTCGTGCGCGAGTCCAACTCGCACTTGGCCGGTTTTTTACACTACTGCCTTCCTCCTAATGATCCAGGGTAGCCATTAAATTCACGGTTACGTCCGTAGGTGATTATCAGGCCTGTTTTTTAGCTTAATTTTCACTTGGAATTACCGCTATTATTTGTAATGACCATCAAGTGCCTGTAATTACCAGTATTTTTAAATGGGCATGCTTCTTATGTATTAATTTTTTTTCCAATAATAAACTTTAATAAACTCTCTCATTATTTGAAACGAAAACAGTCTATAAAACATGTTTAACTTAATTTATGTCGTTTCTTCTTTACGTGTCAACGTGTCAGAGAGTAACATGACAGACCAGTCAGTAAGTCAGTATACAAGATAGAGTTCCCATTTATTTGTAAGGCAGTTTTGCTAATAAAATACTACACAATAATATTAGTAATAAAAGTAAATAAAAAAATACTCTCATCAGGTTCCATTTGTTGGTCAAATGGGAGGGCAGTACCTATAATAAATACATTTTCTGCACTTAAGATTGTGATGCATTTTGCTGTCATGATTCTATTGAAACTTTTAATTGTTTCTTGTAACTTAATTATACAGGTATACATTTTGTACTTAGGTAGGTATCTTAGTTTCAAACATAAATAAATAAATAAATTATGGACAACATCACATACATTGCTCTGATACTAAGGTAAGTAGCTAAAGCACTTGTGTTAAAGAAATCAGAAGCAACGACGGTACCACAACACCCAGACCCGAGCCAATATAGAAAAGTTCGTTTTCTACATTGACCCGACCGGGGATCGAACCCGGAACCTCAGAGATGGCGGCGCCATTTAAAGTCCGGCGTGCTCGCCTCTCGGCTACGGAGGTCGTCAAATATAACCTACTACCCTATACCTACTAAATAACCTACACCCGCATAATTTATTCGATACTTGTAGCTCAAACGTAGTTTAAAATACCTCCCCAAAAGTATTAGAAGATATTACCCACTCTAAGGAATAAATAAGAACGAGTGCCTATAACTTACCTTATGTACAATTCAGGTTGATATATTATTTATTTAGATGTATCGATCGGTGCCTGGGGAGGTGCAAACATTGTTTTTCCATTTAGTTATTAAGCTAATAATTTTGTTTTTATTTACTTGTAATGCAATATTCTTGTGAAGTTTTAAGGGCTTAGCACTACTAGAGCAATATAATTATTGCACGATAAGTGTTTGTTTTAAAAACTAGCTGACCCGGCGAACTTCCTACTGCAAAGCAGTATTTTTTTTCGTCGGCTTTTTCATTGTTTTTGTTATTTATTCTGCTATTCGGGGCGGAGACAAATCCAACAAATTATAAACCATGAAAATCGGTACAGCCGTTCTCGAGTTATAGGTGTTGTAACAAACCCGACTTTGTTTTATATATTAAGAAGATTACAGTCGCCATAAATCGATTAAAGTGCAAACTACAAATCGATATAAAAACCAGCCGAGTTTAAGTGTTGACTGTGCTAAGCATTTCAAACCAAACTATAGTAACCATCGCCTAATGTTGATTTTTAAAAAATCCTGAAAAAAATAATCCACAAAGTCACCAATAATTCAACAAGACGAAAACATTTAAAAAACTTAATAAAATTATGTAGGTATGTGATGTTGTCCAATATTTAATTTAATTTATTTCAATTTATCACAACCCTTCAGAAACTAAAATTCAGAATATTCAGCTAAGTACATGTTTTGGGGAATGTACGTAATCCCAATCCACGAAAATGTTGCTTTTCGGAGTTTCTATGTTTTGCAACTCTGTCCGTGAATTTTGTACTTTATTTGCCCGGCGGGCTTTTCCTATAACATACGAGCATCGTCTGCTTTATTTAAATTATGGTTTAAACTAATAACGTAGGTAAAAGTTGGTATAGGATGTTATAATATAACACAATCCCGTGAGTAAGACATTATATTGAGTTATGAAACTTTTTATACTGCCGTAATTTTATACAGGGTTACATTGCAAGGTAGTGCCAAATTTTAAAAATAAGATCTAGAGGTGCACTGCATAGGTTCCTTGTTGGCAATTTGAACCTCTAATTTGCGCGGGCGCTCGAAAGGGCTAAGGTTTGTTTTCGCGCGCCATTGTGACTATTATTGCATTGAACTTTGCATTTCTAGGTTGCACAGTAATAGTGCGTGCGTATTTTTATATTTGATACAAGATTATCCACGCGTATCATCTTTTAACAGAGCATGGTATTCATTAAAAAAAAAATTGATAGTTTTTTACGTAGATCAATTTAGTTACTGATTCTGAGTGGTCCATGAAAAATTGGCACTACCTTGTAATGTAACCCTGTATTTAACAACGTTGGGTCATGAGTCATCTCAGTAAAAACAATTTAAAAAAAGTATTGTGACACAATAATATATCGGGATAGGGCTGTCTAGTTATTATTTTTATTCTGCTATCTAAAAAAAACTATATTACATTTTATATGAGCCCATAGTTTTCGCTTTTGAGCAGCTAAATGGTAGAGGTAAAGTTTAAAACTAAATTTCATACCCAAGAATTTTAAAATTAATTTAGTTCATAAGGATCTGCAAAATTTTCCCACTGTATTTTACAATGCATGCATACGAGTCTAATTTAATTATTTGTTTCCGAATATTTGACTTGATAAACACGTATGATACTATATCAAAATATCCTGAAAATACATTTTATTACATGAAATGCGCTAGGAATGAGAAAAATAGATTTCATGCAAAACACTTCACAAAAGGGATTTTACGAAGTCTTCACAGGTGAAGCTTAGCAAACTCAGGAGTTTGCTAAGCTATCATTGTTATTACAATTTAATTAGGTACGTGTCTACATTTGAACGAAAAGTCTAGAAAATTTACTGGTCTCTAAGAGCTTTCGACTTCGTCTAAAATTATAAATTATTTTACTGGCTTAAAATAATTGTTTTCATACTTGGAGATAGGTATAATTTTACACATCAAAAAACACCAGTAAGATTAGTTTTTTTCCAATTGGATAATAGAGGCCATATAAACTTAACAAATTGTATCTGTAGCACGATCAATAGATGCTTGTGATTATTAACACAAAATTTTAATATACAGGGTGGTCCAAGAGGTGACGTCCAAAATTTTTTTTTGGATTCCTTCCATCCACGGCTATCCAAATATACCCTATATATGTTACCCGATTTTCCTTAGTTTTCAAGATATTTTTTTATTCTAAAGTTTTTTTTTGCAGTATGATCCTTATAAATTAAACTAACTTAGATAAAATTATCAGCTAGCTAAGCCTCACCAAAGTTTCCAAAAAATTTACCGAAAGTCAATAGTTTCCGTTCAAGCTAGTCAGAGCTTAATTTTGAACTGTGAATAATAAAAAAGCGGTTTCACAGTTTTTTAGATCAATCCAAAAATTTCCCGAAAGCCTTAGCGTTAAAAATAATACAAAAACCTGGTACTTAATGGGGTTATTTTTCGCCGAAAACTGCTTTTAAATGCACTAAGGTAAAAATGTAATTTATTTGGATTAACAATAAAAATCGAAATAATAAAATTCTGAAAATTTAAGAAAAAAAATTATATCTCGCAATCTAAGAAAAATCGGGTAACATATATTTGGATAGATCTGGATGTAAGGAATCCAAAAAAAAAATTGACGTCACCTTTTGGACCACCCTGTACACACAACAACAGTGTACAATGCAAACCATAACATATAATACCGTAACATACCATACTCATTTAAAAAGAGGCTACCGAGTTTCTTGCGCTTCTTCTTCTTGGGGCTAGTCCACAATATTGTTCCAAAGGAGTGGTAGGTAGTGTAAAAAAAATCATAAGACGTGTAATAAGGCTCAATTTATTTGCAGAAGTGAGTTGGTTTTTTTTTTTTTACATTTTAAGGAGACTGCCAGAAATATTTTGTGTGCGGTGACTCGATATATTTTCCTTTAATAACTTTGTATGCGAAAAAAACTTACCGTGAACTACTTCAAGTTAATAATTGTTTAAGCATCGTAAGTTCTTTGCACACACTTATTAACTTGAACTACTCTAAGTAAACTTTAATAACTACAACCTACCAATCTGACAAAGGCGTGATCTAGCAATTAACCCACCTTACGACATAAACGCAAATGTTTAATTAACCCTTCATTCCACAGGTGGCGGCTTCATGCGTCTCTTCGGGACCCACCTAGCGTCCCACGGTTCGTCACTAGGGACGTACTTCAGACTCCTGCGTCCCAGAGGTGTCCCGCTCGATTTCCGCGAAATTTTGAAGCGAGTCAACACGCCTTTTATGTTCTGTTTGAAAATACCTGGGTCAACACTAGCTGAGGTATGTAGTGTTTGTTATATACAGGGTTATTTGAAAAAAATCAAAAACCTCGCACGACCATCTAGTCGTTTCTATTTCGTCGCTAGGTTTTTGATTTTTAGTGTATCATGTGATTTGTAGTCTATCATCTACTATGTCATCTATTATGTCATCGGTACCCTGATTCCGTATCTTACAAAAGCAATGCGATAGCAAAATTGAGCAATTCTGGCTTTAAAATCGCAAATTGACAGCAAAAATCAAAGCAATCTACTGTCGTGCTGCCAATAGATTTTGACACTAAGCATCAATCTGGCGATGACTGCACGATTAATTAATGCTGATTGCTAATTTTTAGGGAATAAGGGTGCGGGTTGCCACCGGTGAGATCAAATCAAATTAAATTGTTTATTTGCTTTAAATAGGTGGTTAGAGAGCTCCGAAGATATGATACAGGTTTGTGTTGCCTAGTAGGACCAATTTTAGCCATAATCTATGACATGCAAAATTAAAAGGGTTATTACAATATATTAAAATTAATTATACGCATCAACAATATTAAACATAACTAAGGTAAATTTTTGTGCTTAAGAAATTCAGGTCATAGTTCAAGAAACTATTTTCGGCCGGTGGGCGGGTTTCCTGTGTTCATATAAAGGCCCTGGAGTCTGTTAGGATAGAGGGATGTGTGGTGCTGTGGTGGTCCGATGTGCCGTTGCGTCACTGTACGCATAACGTCGGGGTCCCCGTGGAAAATCAGCATCGTGATAAGTCCCTGGCTGTCACGACAAATGCTGAGCGGGGGCTTTTTTGACCCAAGCCCCGTAATATTTTCTAGTTGTATTTTTTTCTCGTTCTTTATTGCGTGTCAAATAAATAACTTTCTATTCTATTCTATTGTCAACACATTACTCAATTGAGACATTCAACTCAACCCATCCTATAGTCTTACTACAAAACAGAACGGTCATTTGTAGTCACTTTGTACTAGCAGACACTCTAATGGTTGGGCCATTCATTTGAAATTGCAGACTCTAGAGACAAGGCAGTTTGGTGCCTCTGTTACGTGCAATGGTCAAGTATTTAGACCCACTTTGGATAGTAATTCTGTATACCGTTTGTCACTGGCATTTCAAGTGTACAGAAACTGAGCAAGCGTAGATAGGCCGATTTAAAGGTTTCCTGCAACCTTTACCAGGTCATCCGCTGGCTTTATGCCAGTTTCTAGAAACAAGTTAGTTTTTCGATTACAATAAAAGGTTTTCAGACTTTTCCACATAATTATAGAAGTAAACCTTGATGATTTTAAACCATCTGAATCCACCTGGAGCGCTTCTCAACTCCACTTAACAATACGGTACATTTGTCAAAGAAAAGTAATCTTTGAATAAAAATGTCCTAATCCGAGATAATCCGTTATGCTTCGCCTTCCTATACAAATGCGGGAAAAGCTAAACGATTTTGAATCTTATTTAAAACAAATAAGAACTACAGGAGAACCCAACCATTTTGGCTTTTGAGAGTTATTATGGAAGAGCGTTATTTTCAAAGATTATTATACTCGAGTAAGCAACCGTAATGTACCTTAATCAATGTCACAAAATTGAATGTTAGTACAAGTATATCTTTGGTAACAAACCTAATAATTGAAGATTTCATTACTTTGATCTTTGCTTGAATCGATTTAGGAACCCATTTTGATTTTTTGTCAGCAAAAGTGAGTCTTGTTGGACGTATAGTAGCTCCTAGATTTTGAAAACATTTTTCAAAAACAATATTTGCAAGTTAGTTTATTTGTAAAACAGTAAAATATCTAAGTTGACTAGGTACTACAGAAAAAAATACTACTAATATTATAAATGCGAACATTTGTGAGTATGGTTGTTTCTTACTCTTTCACGCAAAAACGACTAAACAGATTTGGATGAAATATTGCAATTAAATAGAATATGATCTGATTTGACATATAGGGTAACTTTTATCTCAGTTAAGTGTTCCTGTGGAATATATTTAATAAACTTAAACCACGCAAGCGAAGTCCCGGGAAACAGAGAGTAACACTAAAGGTGGTTGCCGTTGTTTAAAGGCTTTTACTATACTTTCTAGAGCATAATTCAGCAGCCAAAATACAATAGCGTTTCCTACAGGATAAATATCGAAACCTATATTTTTTCTGATTTTAATGTTGACCTCGTAGGTACTAAAAGTTGTTTGAAATGAACCTAAGTCCATTTGCCTCTACAAATATGAACTTACTATAATTTAAAACGACACCCAGTAGCTTGCGTGATTTACAGCACCGATGATACTAAATAGCACACATACGTGTACTATGTCTATATATCTGTACTAGTGTCTATATGTGTGAACATCGTACCCTTTCCTTTGTTCGCTGCGGTCGCGAGTGGACTCAAAACACTCCCATCTGCGAGACATTCCTTTGTTGAGGCACTTCGCTGTGTTTGTCCAACAATATTAAGGCGTCGGGACGGACGTTATTTGTACATAAATGCTAGTCTTTTCAATTGGAAAAATATTACGCACTTTTCTCTGGGAAAGAAAATGGAGTGTCAGAAGTCAGCTTTGTTTAATTTCTCAGACAAAACGATCACGTCAATATTTTATGAATTGCAGGAATTCCAAAATTAGTTTTTTCTGTTATTTGTGATTACGGACTAGTTATTTATATAATTATTGTTAACAGCCTATCAACCTTCTAGCACACCTTCTACAAAAGGTTTGGGCGCATAATGTTAGAAACGCAAAATGACAGATTCTCAAAATGTCAGAAACGCAAAATGTCAGGTGGCGTATGACTAACCTCGAATGTTTTTTTTTTTCAACATAGAGACTATCACGGTTAAGGTCAATATGAATTAAGAAAATTTGAGGGTCTTTTGTAATTTGATACGCTGACTGAATATTGCCGTTGATATTTCTAGTACAATACAAGAATGGAAATAATAATAAACCGTTTATTTCAATTTACTAAAGCGACACTAAATCAAATGGCTTGTCATATTATTATGGCTTGCATTATTTTGGAACTCTATCAAATGAAATTGTTTTTTAGATTAGATTAGAAAATGTTTTCCAATGTATTTTGTTCAACAATCTTTTTCACAATTTTAGTTTATTTTGCCCGCCAATAAAAAAAACTTGGATAGATACCTTTTATTGTACAAAATACACGAGGATTTCAATAAAATATTAAAGAAAACAATTTAGACGCTTATCTCAAATAAGTATTACAAAAAAACTAAAATGTTACTATTTGTGTTAGTGTTGCACTCTATCGGGTGTAAAAAAAGCTTAACGAAGCCGAATACCACATATTCTACGTATTATTACGATCATTTTTTTCTTTTACACTATACCTGGGAAACGACGGGTTACCGAGTTATTGACAGTCAAAGTTGCAATTTTTTTTTCAAAGATTTTTACAAAATTGACTTCTGTTTGATAATACTAAACTTTTGTACAAAGAAATATGACCCGCTTACACACACAGGCATAGTCTGTGGCGTGCGCGCTATACATTGCGGGTTAAAAAATAATTGATTTTTTTTAATACCTCAAAATAAAACTCATTTCCCAGCAATTATTTTGTTTGCATTCTACTTAGTTTGATGTATAGAATTCGTGGTTTAAGGCTTCGTTAAGCCTTTTTTTACACCCTGTATAGTAAAAATATCGATAGAAGCTAGAGAAATCGAAAGTCAAAGTATCAGCACTACTCCACAATATTGTCTTGAAGCAGTGCTGAAGTAAAAAAGGGAGATGTCTTCATTATCATCATCATAATCAACACACGTCAACCCACAGCCTCTGCTATTCTTTTTAGGGTTCTGTACCCCAAGGGTAAAACAGGACCCTATTACTAAGGTTCCGCCGTCCGTCTGTCTCTCTGTCTGTCTAACTGTCAGTCTGTCTGTCCGTCTGTCACCAGGCTTTATCTCGTGAACCGTGATAGTTAGACAGTTGAAATTTTCACAGATGATGTATTTCTATTGCCGCTATAAACAACAAATACTAAAAACCAGAATGAAATAAATATTGGGGGCTCCCATACAACAAACGTGATTTTTTTCCGTTTTTATAGATAATGGTGCGGAACCCTTTGTGCGCGAGTCCGGCCGGTTTTTTATAGACTGCCAGCAAGCTTGCCTATATACCATCGCTCCACCTTGACGGAGAGCGCCCTGCCCCTACGCTGTTTGCCAAGTCGCGGTCTCCACTCAAGTACACGTTTAAATCGGATATCGGCAAAATGTTTGGAACGTGTAAAACCGCTTAATTAATGCCTATTTGGAAAAATAAATCATTTTGATGAAAAAAAGCAAAATTTTACAAGCATTTGGCATTGACATTTTGTGCTTAAACTCATATATCAAAAATTATCAGCTGCTTAAAGTCAAATCTGGTAACATTAAAAATTTAATAAATACTAGATACCTACATTTCTTTAAATAGGTGCTTAAATTTAGGAGTAAAGATGAATTAAAGAAAACCACAAGATCACAATTTCAATGTCGTACATAAATTAACCTTTTAGATCATAAATTAGTTGTTTTTGTGGGTAACTCACCCTAAGTAATTAGTACAAAAATACAAGCCATCCTGAAATTGTGCTGCAGTGATCTTAGCGAGAATCGGGCTGTTGTTTCGCGCTGCAATTGGGTATGCCCTAAATTGGAACTACGCAATTTACGTAATGTTACATGCATATTTAACGAATATTAAGAATATTGTTCCTACATTGCATTGGAAATAGTTAACTCTAAGAGCAATAATTGTTGTTTGATCAACTAGTAAACTATGTGGTGTCAATTTAGCCATCGTGAAACTTAAATAACTTTACGATCAAATTATTATTATTTCTCAAATAACTAATAAAAGGTACCTAATTTAGGACTGATAATATAAATTACATCATTTATTTTCTTTGCAGTAACATTAAATTAGATTCTTCAATTAGATGAATTATATTTATTTAATTGTTTCAAACATCTTACTTTTAATTTTATTAAAAAAATCCTGTAAAGTAAATTAGAATACAACTAAATAGGAACCTTATTGTTAATGCGTGGTTAACGTAATTAGCAGCTCAAATACAACCTTATACTTGGAGATCGTTAACAATTGAATCATCTTAGCGAATAACAAAGATTTGCGGCGGTCTAAAGATAATCAAGCTCTATCAAACGATAAGGGTACAGAAATGACAATAGAAAATAAGGTTGGGATCAGAATGAGCTCGTTACAGTGGATTTGCTCGCAATGTAAATACTCGCTGTGTGTCCGTCCCTTAACTATGTTTGAGTAAGAATCGAGACGCCCACCCAGGGTTTACAGGTGGAATTATATTTTGCTGAATGTGGCACTATTTAACAATTTTGTGTAAACCGCTTAAGGAACTTTAACCTTTGCCTGTAGACTAGCTACAGGCCGTGATTTGCCGGGAGGGCAAAAGTGTGCAAGTAAAAAAAAACGAAAGTATATAGGTGATTACAAATACGCGTTATTTTGTAACTTAATGAGATTTCGGCACCTAGCCTATATTTTGTCAAAAAATATGTTAAATCTACAGTACGATTTCGACAAATGACAAAAAAAATGTTGTCAAAGTATCTTTCATATTTAAGTCTGTTGTAATAGAACTTAAACATAAAAAAATAAAACATTTTTATTTTCAAATAATAAAAAATGCGTTTTTTCGGACTGTTTACTTATTTTAATCTTCCCTGTATTTACGTGGAGGCCATTTAATAAATATAGGGTGATAAAACAGAAGAGTATTTCGCGAAATGGAGTTGCATTAGGCTGATACCGCCGTTAATACCTTCAATGAGTTCTTCAACTAAGTACAAAGCCATTTCTTCATCTACCCTTAGGGTCATAAAATTTTATTTCAGTTTGACGAAGGAAGAAAGCACAGAAACAGCTTTTAATGCAAGGTATATAAAACAAGGTATATAAACATCTTTGGCCTTACTACAAAAAGATAGACTAGTGTTAACTGTTGTCTTAAGATTAGTCAACCAATTTGAAATGTCGACACATCAGACATTCGAGACATATTATTAACAAACATTTCAAATTGGTTGACTAATCTTTAGACAAATGTCTGACACTAATCTATCTTTTTGTAGTACTTAAGTTTAGATTTTCTCTCACTAAAACCACCTACAACTTAATCATTTTTTTTATTTGCTCTGCTCTATACATTTTGGTTGAGAGCTAGATCCTTAAAGATATCAAAATTAAAAAGCTGTCGTTCCTTACCTAACGATATCCTTCCAATAGTAAAAGAAAAGCTTTTTTTTCGATTTCTAATATAATTAGGGATCTTAATAATAAAGTTTTTTTCAGCCTCGATCTTATAAATAGTCAAATACTTAACCGATTTTTTCAAATAATCAAGGACGCTTGTTTGTATCGAGTACACTTTTTCGCATTTTCCTTTCGCCGTCCCAGTTCCATACCTGTTAAATTGAAATTTTATGTTATCTTATTACGATCCACGGATTAGGGCAGAATTTATAGAGAGATGTATTTCTAAGCTATAAATTTATATGAGGTTCTCGTAAATCCTATAAAAAGCTGTATTGATATGCAAATCTATCCTTCTGGCATCTACAACGTTATGTCAAAATAAAGAAGCGTACTTTTAAAATATATGGTACGTAGGTACCATATATTTTAAAGTTACGCTTAAAGCTAAAAATGTGATTGTAATAATTGGACTTATACACACGCCTAAAAGACAATAAAAATTGAAAGCTGAACTATAATTGGTAAAACAATTAATGTAGCGATATTCTGATCAAAAAACAACGTATAGCCTTTTCCTGAAAAGACAAATCTTGATAATATTTTTGGTTAATAGTAAATTTTAATAATTTGGTCGTATGTCTAGGCCTCTGTTCCCAAGCCACGGACGAAGACACAAACAAAAGCTAGCGACCTCGATAAATTAGATTTCCCGTGGGATCCACTCCATTTTTCAGGCTCATTAGTAGTTCTTTTGTTATTCGTAACAAAAGAGTTTCGATTTAATTAGGTCACGGACTATTAATTAAAAGTTTGAAGACAGTATCTATTCTGTGTATTTTTAAACCGAAATAGTGTGGGCTGATTCAATTAAAACCTTGTTACTTGAATTTTAACTTTAGTAGAAAATTTTGATACATTTAATTTTTTTATGGTTTGCAGTAAAACTTTTTGTATGTATTGTCGTTTGGGTATGTATTGTCGAGTGAGTAAGACTAGCCAGTCACCGTTGAAAGATAAATTGACTGGTTTATCATCGGTTACTCCTTTTACTCTAAAAACCAATCACGTTGTGTTTTCAAATGTGTTTCTTTCCAGTTTACTGGATTTTATTTACTACCATGTTCTTTGTTTTAAAATTTCATATTAAATAAGATAATACAACTGTTTAGCTTAATCTTGGAATGCATTTATCCTACTTCTAACTGTCATACCACTATGCGAATATCAAATGACAGTATAATAATTTGCAAAAATCGACCCGATCTCATAATCTCATCTCATATTTTTAATGGCCATTGGTAAACTTTTTAAGTTTGGATTTGCTTGATTCGTTTTTGTTTTAACAAGTCCAATAAATAAAGTGCTACTTGTAGTGTTTTTAAACTATGATAAGATGTGATTTTAATCTCTCAATGTCCTCCAAGGCCACCCTATTAATCATAATGGTCCTATTTCGTTCCAACCATTACCACCCATTTAGCTTTTCCAGCATGTATGAAACATAATACCGGTTATTTTACGAACTTTTGGCGATCAATCTTCTGTGAAACACAAATAGTGTACCCTAGCGCAGCCCGAAATATACGATGGTCAGTGTATAGTGTATGAAACTGACCCAGAATGGACTGCTCGCAGTATGTTTCCCTGCGATTTGTGGCGTAGCGAAACTCTTTTAGGAAATCCGTTTCAACTGACCCGTGTTTTTATACGTTTAGTGTGATTTGTTTTTTTTTTTTTTCATTTGCGAGGGATTTTTGTTAGCTGTTCCTCATTTCGTTTATTAATAAACTAAACATGGTTTAAGAATCGTAAATCAGTAACATATGTAAACCTCTTTTATAAAGATTCTGTTCCAGGAATTCATCCTTTTTTAAAGGTAGTTAACTCGTTAAATGCAGAGCGATTACATGAGACCTTGCGTCGGGGATGCGTAACAATATTTATATGGTATCTCGTTTTGCTGGGTCAAAGGGTTAAATCACTTAAGCTTATCCACGTTTAATACTTGTGTAATATATATTTTTTGTAATGTAAGATTAAAATAAAGTTTTTTACTATAAAGTACCTAGTTATTTGAGCTGCCAAATCAGTAACAAATTTTGGAAATTATTGCAAACATAATATTGGCCCATCTAGAAGATCTAGATCCTGGGTTGTGCTTACCTTAAAATCAATTTGTATATGTTCCCAATATATTGTAACATAAGGTTAATCGTAGTGATGCAGATTTATTAATCATCATCGATAGATTATCGATCATTTATCGAGATTGGCTTATTAATTTTAAGAAATAGTAGGCTTGTTAATAAAACTAGTGTATCGATAACACAATATTTGGGGACATTATTGGCACATGATGATAACAATTTGTCATAATCTCGAAGTAACAAATTAACATCTTAGTGACACAAAGTACCGGTCAACGTTTATTTATATATTTGGCAGTGGCACCTTCCTGCCTACCTAGACGCGAGCCAATATAGAAAAAGTTAGTTCATAAATGAGCCCGAGCGAGAATCGATCCAAAGATCTTAGCGTTCAAGGCGAATCACCTCGCCACTGCACCAAACTATCCGTCATATCGATAGTATCGATAATATTTTACTATCTATGCACTAAAAAGCGATACCATAGCAAGTGCCACATTTAGACCACATTTAGTTAGATATAAAATATAGCAATAAATCAACCATATTTTATTATATCTCGAGGTCTACTACCGATAGAGGAAATATCGATAGTTTACCATCACTAGTTAGTCAGTCGATGCGTTTTATTCTCTATCGGATTAGATTTTTTCATCAAGTAACCGAATCAAGCGAAACTAAATGTAGCTTAGTGGTTATCCGAAGACGTTTCACGATAATACGGACTATTTTTTATTTTTACTAGATACCTAAGGGCTAATTCTGATATTTATTTCTCTAAACGACCAATAACGAAATTGGACATTGTCAAACTCGACGTTCCGAGCTAAATCTTCAGTGCATAGCAAATGCTCAATTACATAAACAATTATCCGAATTAATTATTTTTTTCGGAAAAAATTGTTCATTAAAATAAATAAAAAATCTCTTATCTCTTATATTTATCTATTGTTCAACAAAGAGTCTATGTTTCTAAAATAATCGTTTAAACTTTCGCGTTGCATTATAACTAAAACTTACCGTGATTATTAGTTTTAATCTATGTTTCTATCTACATAAATCTACGCTCACGAAAGTCGCAGACAGAGGTTTTATTCATAGGTAAACCTAGACAAGTTTAGTCTTGCTATACATGTATATTAGCAGAGCTGTTGACCCACTGTGCGCTGCGAGGTGTTGTTTACATTGCAAATAACTGAGTGACCCGACTCTCGCCGGGGATCGTAGCTATGTGTGACAAACGAGCAGTGGGCTCTGGGGGGTTACCATGAGCTTTAAACTATCCACTCAAATTCCAGGCAGTTCAGTGTCTGTGCAATAACCGAATCGCTCAGACTCGTACTATGCATAGAAGATCGCTCAGATTCGTACTATGCAAAGTACTATGCATGGTAGTTCGCTCAGATTCGTACTATGCATAGTACGAATCTGGCGATCGAGTTAGCTGCACAAACACTGAACTGCCTGGAATTAGAGTGGATAGTTTAAAGCTAATGGTAACTCCCTGAGATATACTTAGAAAAATATCGTCTGCAAAAAGACAAAACATCTTCAAATATTAAGTTAAAATCAAGTTAAGGGATTTGTTTCTGTTATTTAGAAAGATACTATCTGTCTTTATTGGATACTTGTAAAAAAAACAAAGGACAGGAAAACTATACAGGGTGTAACATTGACATCGGTCAGTATGGAAAAGTCTGAAACTATAAGACATACGAAGATCTGTTCTTAAGAACCATGTCATCGATTATAATAACAAGAAAAACTGCATTACGATGAATACAACATTTTTGAAAAAAATGCTTATTGCGAGTGTATTTTACGGCTCAACTAGAATAGGAATTGCTGCAAGAAAATTTTATTCAATTCAATACATTCATTGCGTTCTATAATACTAGAAGTTGGTTATTTATAACATTGTATTGAAACCAGCAGGGCTAGCATGCGCAACACGATAAAATTTTGTCCTTGCATTTTATCGACATTTGACGTAAATATGTCGATTTGTCTTCGACGATAACAAAGAAAAAACTAAAATATTATGGCAATGCCGTATTATAACGTAAAAATAAGTGGCTACGAACAACGGGCGACCCTGAAAATATTAAAAAAATGGATTCGAGACGTCTGTGATCCATTAGGATAGGGTTAACGACAAAATTATCGTCGAAGACAAAATTTGTCTTGTCTATCGATAAAATAACCGATGCGCGCATGCAGGGCTAGCATGCGCGCATCGGTTATTTTATGGGCCCTAATTCTATAATTTAAAGTGGCATAATTAAATATCAATTGGATCTCATTGGAATTGCTTGACACATTTAATATTCAGCTAAAAGTTGCAAGATTCCAAATGTATCAAACAATTACACATTTGATATTATGCTACTAATTTAAGACTTAAGTTTAATAATTAAGTTGGTAGCTGAATACCAAATGCGCCAAAATTACAATGAGATCCAATTGATATTCAATTATGCCACTTTTAAATTAGCAGACTTGGAGCCCAAATGTTTTTAAGTGCGGAAGAGGTCGTGTGGTAAGAAACAGTCGCAGGTGAGTAAGAAAATAACTGTGACAGTAAAACATTCGTTGCCAGTTCTGCCACTAAGTAGTTATTTGCATCAAACAAACGTGAGATTGCATTTGGCTTTAAGAATTGTCTTCCTCAAAGCTCCCAACAAGAAACTCTTGATTCTCACCAAAGTTTTCGTATGTAATTCAAAGAAACATCGCATAGCACAGAGTAAGAAGATTTCCTTAGTAAAAGCAAGAGAGCGGTGACGTTTTAAAGCTTAAACTTGGCACTAAGAAAGCAACTAAGACTTAAGTTTGCGGGCACTAAGTTGAAATACAGTGAAAGGTAAACTTGGAAAGAATTTTGTTCTAACACCGCTGTCGGACTAAGTTAACTAAAAGTTTAGGGATACGTAAGAAAGTTTATAGATTCGTAAGATTTTACTGTTGTTGTAAGGTCTGTTGACCAAGATTAGATCCCACTGGTTTATTACGTGTGAAAGTAATTTTTGACGTTTTTACAAAACGGAATTACCTTTATTTTACACCTTGTATCTCGTTTTAGGGTTTCGTATCCAAAGTTTAAAACGGGATCCTATTACTAAGATTCCGCTGTCAGTCTGTCTGTCTGACTGTCTGTCTACCTGTCTTTCTACCTGTCTGTCTGTCTGTCCGTCTGTCACCAAGCTGTATCTCATGAAGCGTGATAGTTAGACAGTTGAATTTTTTACAGATGTTGTAGGTATTTCTTATACTAAAAACCAGAATAAAATAAATATTTAAGGGTGCTCCCATACAACAAACGTGATTTTTTTTGCTTGTTTGTATAGATAATGGTGCGGAACCCTTCGTGCCGGTTGCCCGGTTTTGTGTTTCGAGAGATTATTAGTCCGCGCCTAAACTGCGTAGCACCAATAGAATAACTTCACTCACCTAGCTTCGCTCTGCGCAGCTCTGGTGGATATTGGCTTTGCGTAACGAGGTTTTTGTTTATACAAAACGAAAAATTCGAAAAATTCGAGCGAAGGATGTGTTATGAGGAATGTGTGCGAGGATTTGTAAATATGCGCTTACCAGTCAGTCAATAGATGGTGTTCGAAAAGAGTCCGTTACCAATCCTCCCACCGCTCATTTGTATACATAACACATTCCTCCTTCGTATTTTCATTCTGGTGGAATGGGTCATACCGTTACACATCCTCGCTACACATTTTCGCACTGCATATTTTCCTCGCACAGCTCTGGTGGATGTCCAGCCTTAGTCAACATAGCAGATGCACCACTGCATATTAAATATGTTTTTCGCTGGCAAACATGTTAGTTTGCTCGTAATATTTTCGGACTTTCTGTATTTATTGCATCAATATTGGAAATTGAATTGGATTATGGAAATATTTCGTGACAGGCTTGATAAGATACTGCCTGGTGGTTGAAAATATAAGATGACATTAAGTGAAATGTCAAGCAATAGTCTCTCGGGAGTAAAATTAGTTTAGTTAAGATTTTTGTAAAGGAATCATAGCACACGTAAACAAAATTTTATTATAAACCTTAACAAAATAACCATGTTTTGGAACTCCATTTGCTTTTTATTATAAGTTCTTTATTTAAGCATGATTATTTAGAAAAAGCTGATTGAGTTTACTAGTCATCATCATCATCATCTCAGCCACAGGACGTCCACTGCTGAACATAGGCCTCCCCTAGTGACTTCCAGCCGGTTGAAAGCGGCCTGCGTCGTCCTGCAACTTTTACCATGTCGTCTGCCCACCTTGTGGGTGGACGTCCCACGCTGCGCTTGCCGGTACGCGGCCTCCATTCCAGAACCTTTCTGCCCCATCGGCCGTCAGTTCTACGTGCTATGTGCCCCGCCCATTGCCACTTTAACTGGCTAATCCGTCGGGCTATGTCAGCGACTTTTGTTCGTTCACGGATATCCTCATTTCTGATTTGATCTCGCAAAGAAACACCCAGCATAGCCCTTTACATAGCGCGCTTTGCAACTTTGAGCTTTCTTATAAGGCCCATAGTAAGAGGCCACGTTTCTGTTCCGTATGTCATCACTGGTAACACACACTGGCTGTAGACTTTCGTCTTTACGCACTGAGGTATTTTGGACGAGAAGATGTTGCGTAATTTCCCGAACGCTGCCCATCCGAGTTGGATTCGTCGATTCCTTCGACCTCCTTCTCAAAATTGGACCTTCCCAACTGGATCACTTGTCCCAGGTAAACATATTTGTCAACAATTTCGAGGATAGAGCTCCCAACTGGTACTGGGTAGGGCGCAACATGGGCATTCGACATGATCTTTGTTTTGTCCATGTTCATCTGAAGACCTACCTGCTGGGAAACTCTATTAAGGCCATCGAGCATTGTACCGAGGTCTTCCAGCGATTCTGCCATGACCACAATATCGTCGGCAAAACTTAGGTGAACTAGTAAACGAAGGTGAACGAGTTTACTAGTAAATAAATTAAATAAATTTGCAACTGAAATTTCTGTGGTAATCAAAGTTTTTTTTGTCAAGTTTAGTGCCAAAATAAAAACTTACAAAGTCCCAAATCGCTAAGATTATTATAAGTAGGTTAAACACGACTTCCAAGATTTTAAATACGGTTAGTGTTAATTAGTTAATTACAGGTGAAGTTTACAAAATTTATTCATTGAAGTTTATGAAGTTTATAAATGTCATTTCCATCAAACAAAACAATATAATGTGCTTTTTACAACAATACCCAAAATTTCCTCAAATATCGATGACCGCATAATCAAAAACCTAATTCTGTCAATACAAAGCGAAACACACAAACTTGCTTAATAAACTTTGTTATTTGAAGTCTGTGGTCTATCGGTCCGAATCGGGATGCTGTCGGTTAGCGGTCAGATAATGATAACAGGGTTGTACCACAGCAAAATAATTGGTATCAGAAGATAAGCATCATACAACGCGTTAAGCACCGCACACATAGACATTGCTCACGGACACAATCTCGGAACAATTGGCCGCCCACGCCTGACAATCGGTGGCCGATTTTTCGTAAAAGAAACATAGGTGGTAATTGCAATGGCAACGTCTTACAAAAAGATTGTAGGGCTGAAATCTTAGGAAAAATAGACGTGACTGTCGGTCCCGCAAAAAGTCTGACGTGACCGAGCAGTCTTAAATGTTACTATTACCTAATCTGGGACTTAACTATGATACCCAAGTATGATACCCAAAAATGATTTTTATTTATCTGTGGTAGTATCATGAACTTAGAAAAAGATATTTTATATAAATACTAATGCTATGAAAATACAGTTACCAAATTAATCAATCTACGTTTTACATATTCAGTAGGAGCACCACTTTTTCAACTATTCTCCTATGTGAAATGATCTTCCTTTACCCGTCTATTCTCCATAAAGTAAACATGTGGTTGAAAGATTAAAAACCTTTTTTTATGCAGTTTATTGTTGGCTTTCCAAATAAACAAGCTTTTGCTATCTAACGTATACAGTATGACATCAGTTACAAAAATTTTATTAAATATAATGAGTAACACTTATTTCGCGCGATTGACAAATGCGTAAAATCGGGAGCGCTGATTAAATAAATCGGGAGCTATAGAAATTGAGTCCACACACGAATGGTTTTGAGTTTGAATTCAACATTTCTGATGCTTACAAAATATGTCTCCAGCAATTGTTATGCCACGTAAAATCTTTTAAAAACACGTTTCAAAGTAATAACGCTGCACTGAAAATTTAAATTTCATCGTTTTACGCTTACAGAGCCACTACAGAAACTAGTGCAGTTTTTCTCTATTCTCTATTCTTACACTTCAGCCTTGTTAAGTGAAGTTGTCTGGTAAAAAGTGAAGCCTTTGTGCTAGAATAACTTCGAAATAATTAAACTGAGAAACGCTACGCTCGTTTAAAATGCGCGCTATAGCTTCTCATCTTATTTTTGTTAATAATGCATCGATCGATTTTTCTTTATAAATAATAGACTGCAACTGTAAGGCATGCCGCCGCTATACGTAATTTGTGATAGAATGCACTATCCAACCGCAATCTATACTTAATATTATAAAGAGGAAAGATTTGTACCTATTTTTGTATGTTTGTATGTTTGTAATGAATAGGCTCAAAAAGTACTGGGCCGATTTAAAAAATTATTTCACCAATAGAATGCTACATTCTTCCAATTTGACATAGGCTACATTTCATTTTGAAAAAAATTAGGGATCCTTGGTAAAATTTGAACAATGTAACCTAAAGTGTAGAAAAATGAGTCTTAAAATGTCTTTCGTCGAATGCGCTGCCGAAACTATTAGCGATAATTGTCTACCCCGTGCGAAGCCGGGACGGGCTGCTAGTATCATATATAGTGCGTAGTAAGCCTTAAACACGATAATTTAGTTCTACGAGTAGATACTACTAACTGCCTATTCTGACCGCTTAGTTAGAAACTGCTAAGCGGTATCACAAATTACGTATAGCGGCGGCGCGCTAGACATTCTATTTTGTGCCTGCGGGTTGACATATTTTTTATCGTTACGTTGAAATGATTTTAGCACGTAGCGAAAATTGATATTTCTTGACTTTTTTTTAAGAATAGCCAAAAAGTTAATAACTTTTCATAATGATTTACCTTAATTAAAATTATTTTCCTTTTTATTAGGTAAAATGATTTTATGATGCTGTTATGCCGAGATCAATGAGTTGTTTACATTATTAGAAAGATATATCAATATATGATTTGTGACGGTATGAATAGAAAAAAAACCCGGCCAAGTGCGAGTCGGATTCGCGCACGAAGGGTTCCGTACCATTATCTATAAAAACGGCAAAAAAAAACACATTTGATGGAAAGGAGCCCCCTTAAATATTTATTTTATTCTGTTTTTAGTATTTGTTGTTATAACGGCAACAGAAAAACATCATCTGTGAAAATTTCAACTATCTTACTATCACGGTTCATGAGATAAAGCCTGGTAAGAGTCGGACAGACAGACAGACGGTCAGCGGAGTTTTAGTAATAGGGTTTGGGTACGGAACCCTAAAAATAGTCGAGGCTCGGACTCTAATCTCAATGGTAGTTCAGCGTCAAGAAGTTTATATATATTGTAAATTTTTGTTTTTAGCAATTCTATGCAAGGTTTAATTAAAGATAAATAACACTTGAAAAAAAATCATCGACCTCAGGTGGGACTCGAACCCACGTCCCATCGCATACCGGGCGAGTGCTTTGACCACTAAGCTACCGAGGACGTCACGTGACAAGATCTATAGGGTGTTGACGGTAGTATACTACTCAGCTATACATATAGCTACAACATTGATCAGAATACGCTGGCTTTGACAGCGAGAAAAAACACTTGAGGAATTTCATCTTGTCACGTGACGTCCTCGGTAGCTTAGTGGTCAAAGCACTCGCCCGGTATGCGATGGGACGTGGGTTCGAGTCCCACCTGAGGTCGATGATTTTTTTTCAAGTGTTATTTATCTTCAGTTTATATATAACTTTATCCGACTCATCAACATTGTTGCATTATAAATTGTAAAGATGGTGCAAGTGTTGACCGCTCTAACTAATACTTTTGTCCCCAGGGTCTGGAGATCAAAGGCCAGATGGTGTTCTGTTCGGAATCAGATTCGTTACTCTTTGTGGGTTCGCCATTCCTGGACGGCTTGGAAGGCCTCACTGGACGGGGGCTGTTCATCTCTGATATACCCCTCCATGATGCCACGAGAGATGTCATCTTGGTCGGAGAACAGGCGAGGGCTCAGGTTTGTATTTTATTTTTACCGACAAAAATTCTACTACTGCTTTTATTCTGCTCTTTAATCTTTTCGCTCAGTTCGCGACAGGGCTATTGTTATTCATTTGTTTTTTTTAGCATACGGGTGTAGTATTACTATATATTCTCTGATAAGAGTTAATTTAGCGCAGTCACAAGTTAAGCTTGTTGTTTATTGACAATTTATTTGAATGTGATGTAATGGCGGGCTGAATTAATGTTGCCTATATTAAATAATAAAAACGAATGTTGTCATAAACGCTATTGCCCCGTATGCTCCTTCTGATAAACATTGTCATACATAATTATAATACATATTGGACAACAGCACATTCATTGCTCTGATCCTAAGGTAAGTATCTAAAGCACTTGTTTTATAGAAATCCAAAACAACGAGGGTTCCACAACACCTAGACCCGAGACAATTTAGAAAAGTCCGATTTCTACATTGAACCGACCGGGGATCGAACCCGGAACCTCGGAAATGGCGACGCCATAATTATAATTATATAGTCCGGCTTGCTCGCCTCTCTATGTTTACATTTACCAATTTTTTTTAAAATGAAAATTCATTTTTGGACAGGACGGGTTACGAAGAAGAATGGACAAACTGAAGAACTCAATAGAAGAAGCGAGTAAAGCAGTGGATAAAGAACGGGAGAAGAATGTCAGTCTTCTCCACTTGATATTCCCGCCACACATCGCAAAGAGGCTGTGGTTAGGTAAGATTTTGACTATATTTTTACCATAGACATTACCCGAATAGAATTTAATAAAAGATTTCCTTTGAATGTTTCATACTTTTGTTTAATTATCAAAAAAGAATTGTCTCCGTCATTGAAAGTCTTCTTCTCTTGCTGAAGCCAAAACTGCTATAGATTCAGTAATGACGAAGTATCAACAATCAATCGGGGCGGAGCGTGCACAGATTAGACAGTGCGGTGACATGTGTCATTCGGGGCACGTTCCGAACTGGACCGAAATCGTTTTTGGCTCAACAGGGCTGATACTTCGTTCGACTGGCATGGAAAGGAGAATAAAATTGTAATTGTGTCATCTAATTATATATGTATATTGTGTGTTTTTTCTGTCTGTTACTATTATTATTATTCTTCTTCTACTGTCAATATTATTATTTGCTTGTTAACCTGTTAGTTTTTTCTTTTCCTGTCCCTAGTGCCGTGCTTTTGTACCCTTAACGTCAGGGTCCCTGCTGAAAGTCAGCGTCGAGATATGTCCCTGGCTGTCACGACAAATGCTGAACCCCTTTTTAACATAATCTTTTTTTTTTAAATCTTAATTCTTTTGTATTCTATGTATGATGTGTGTGTCAAATAAATATTTTTCTTTTCTATTCTATTTCTATTTCTAATGCATTAGTGACTAGTGTTGTAAAAGACTTGAGTTGACTGGTGACTGGGTGGCTGAGTGACTGAAGGTGACTGAGTTTGTTGCGCCGTTTCTTCTCATCACCAGCCTATATGTAGTCCCGAAGCGGTGGTGGGGCTAAGTTCTATTTTGGGACGTGTATAAGTGCCCGGAGGAATGCCTACATACAGAATAAAAAAATTCATAAATAATATCATTTCATTTCAGTTGTTTCGTCTTAAATTCGAGACTTGAGTCATTTTGCATGACTCGAGACTATTAGTCTGACCAGTCATGAGTCTTTTCGAGCCCTTTGAGTCTTATCAGTCTTTTGAGTCCTTTGAGTCTTTATAGATGGTAGGGTGCATATTATTTTATTTATTAATATTTGGTATATTTTTATTTTGAGCGGTGGTAGCCGTGTGGTAACAAACGCTGGCTTAAAGTCAGTCCCGAGTTCTTTTGAAAAGACTCAGTTACGATACGCGTTCTCGTAGTCATGACTCAAGCCTCTTTTAAAAGATTTAAAGATATTAGTTGGACTCGGCTCCAATCTTTATAAAGAACGCGGTCTCCAAAAAAGAACTTAAGTCCCATTATTATAAAACTGTAGGACTAAAGTCTCTTACAGCACTAATAGTGTTGGCTTGATATACCCATTACCAAACACCCTGTATATGTATATGTTTAAACAATCTCCATAAAGTACTGTAATCTTTTTTTAGGATGACAACTTCTTGATACTTTACGCCACTTATAAAGTGCTTAATACTACGCAAACCATAAAGCTGAGCCCAAAATTGAATATAACCCCTTTGAGCACGCAATTTCGTCCTACAACCAGTGAATCCTCGTTACTTTATGTCAAGGCGTATAGTCTGCGATAGCTTGGCAACACCAGGTGTAAATATACTCTGGATGCTTTTATCCCAACCCTACACTATGTTTTATGACGGTCATATAATATTTCATGCATCAAGCATTGCCGTAAATAATACATTTTGTGAGATATATTTTTGTCACAAAAGGTAAATGTAGTACAACGGCAGGTTAACCTACCAAAAACCTGGTAAATCCATTCAGCTGATTTTCAAGTTTAAGTCTTACGCTAATAAATCAATAATAATTGACCATAATTGACGTTTTGTAGTAAGTATGTTCTGCAAGTTCTGTTGACTGTACTTCAGGCTAAATTACCTGCTACTTTTTACTCGTTGCTGAATAGGTGGAAATTTATTTATACGGTAATTTTTAGTGCACCATACTCAAAAGTAAAAAAATAGCTCCTCTTGTTTTGACACAAATTTATGTAGTTTATCTTAATTTTTGGATTCATCATCATCATATCAGCCTGTTGCAGTCCACTGCTGGACATAGGCCTCCCCCAATTAGCGCCACAGCGCACGATCTCCCGCCCTTTGCATCCAGTCGCTGCCAGCTGCCTTCTTTAGGTCATCGGTCCATCTAGCCGGGGGGCGTCCTACACTACGTTTGCCTAAGCGTGGTCTCCATTCGAGAACCTTCCTGCTCTCCACCTCTCGTCGGTTCTGCGACAGACATGGCCAGCCCACTGCCACGTCAGCTTGCTACATTTTTGGACAATATCAGTCACCTTAGTCTTATGTCGTATGACCTCGTTCCGGATCTTATCCCTTAATGAGATCCCCAACATAGACCTTTCCATAGCACGCTGAGTGACGTGTAGTCGGTGGGCCAACTTGACTGTCATGTTCCACGTTTCGGCTCCGTAGGTTAAAACTGGTAGGACGCATTGGTTAATTGGTTAATTTTTGGATTAATCATATTATATAATAAAATTAGCAAGAAAAGCATGAAATGTCATTTGTCTATTCGATTTAAATCAATCATTTTTTAAGGATAGAAAGAGTATAATGTTATTTCAATTAAAATAAATTTATTTTAAACATATGTATATACAATCTAAAATCATAAGTATATAGTCGACATGCTACGTCTTATCTCTGTTAAAATACATCGTCGCGCTTTTGCAGTAAGCATCTATTCCGTAAGCGTGCGAAACTCACAATGTCAAAGTTCGCAGATTTTCCGCGCGGATAGTTTTTTGCTCTATAAAGCAAATAAGAATTTAACTAAGTTGACTTATCCGCACGATTTTCGAGTGGAAATCACGCCGTAGCCGCATAGATAATATTAGGTACTTATATTGGGCAACATCACATACATTGCTCTGATCCTATGTATGTAGCGAAAGCACTTGTGTTATAGAAATCAGAAACAACGACGGTACCACAACATCCAGACCCGAGACAATAAAGAAAAGTTCGTTTCCTACATTGACCCGACCGGGGAGCGAACCCGGAACCTCAGAGATGGCGACACCATATTAGTCCGGCGTGCTCGCCTCTCGGCTACGGAGGTCGTCGATGAGCAGAGATGCAGCGTGAAATCCGTGCAGCTATTATTATGTTAATAGATAACGCATCAATCGATTAGATTGGTACACACTTAATCGGGCCGGTATAGTAGAGATGGTGAATATATCTATTATTAGTTAAATTTAACTAATAAAAAAAATATCACATTTATTCAATAAATATTGTTAACCTTATTGAATAAAAATATTCATTCGAGCCGTTGATAATTAAACGCAACTAATATTTTTATTCGTATAGATAAATCTAACCGATTAATAAAATTATCTAATGAATATTTTTAACGCGGACTAGCGCTAGCAAAGAATAAAAATATTATAACCGATCCTTCGAATATATTTATTCGTTTATTGAGTAAGTTAACTTAAGCATTAAGTAAACGGAATAGAGCCTAAATTTGAATGCATTATTTAGGACACGAGTGGCGTCGTGAGTGAGACGAGGTCACGAGGTGTAACGCATAATACTATTTTAACTACGGTGAAAATATCAAAACTGAATCTGCATAAATATATTAACTAATACTTTCAACCATATTTAACAACAGGTAAAAATATCAAAAAATGTATCTGCATAAATATATTTACGAATATTTTCAACCATATTCAATAACTGATAAAAATAATGTATATGCATAAAAATTTCAACTTATATTTTCAACCATTAAAAATATCGATATTTTTATTCAACCAATATTTTTTAACGACTATACCACTACGGTATAGTCGTTTCGGCAGTATTTGTCGAATAGCAAAGCCGGCCTGAAACGCCTCCTACGAGTACATTTCATCGATCTACATACCTATTTTCAGTTTTGCCGATGAAGTTCGGCACTAATATGTGTAGCAGCAACCCTAGAAATACACAAGAGATCCATGAAGGTATTCTATTTAATGTGATTTGGCTCTTATAACCCTCCATAGATGTAGTACTCTTTAATATAATTATGTAAAGTACAGTGGCAAAATAAACGGCAGTCTGATGCAAGCTATCTTGTATTTCACTCCATGGTACACAATAAAATTGGTGACAAACGTCATCAGATATTATAATTAACTTTATTTAAGTATTTATTTAATTAATTATTGTAATTTACTTTAATTATTTATTGCCATAAGAAGACGGGCAGCAGCGTCTCCTCTCTAGCATTGGTCAAAATGCGATCGCCAACCCGCATGCCAAGCGTGGCGATTATGGCAAAATCCTCCTTTTGGAGAGGCCTGTGTCCAGCAGTGGACTGATATAGGCTGGTGATGATGATGATTTATTGCAGTCTAATGTAAGCTCTCTTGTGTTTCTTTCAAAAGATAGCAAAAACAGCTCACATAAACGTCTACTGTAGTACTAATATCGATTTGTAACTATTAGGTGTTTAGGTGTCGTCGGGAAACTGAATCTATCATGCACCACTTGCAAACAACAGTTAGGCTAGAATACATCAGTTGAATCATAACTGAAGACAATGGTTTCAATTACGAGAGCTACAGATTCGACTTAATTAAGTGCAGTGAAACAGTTAGTAACATAATGTGGAATATCGTAAGATAAAATTAATTTGATCACGGCCAATAATGCTGTTTACAGCTATGTTGCTTGTTGTCATTTTATTATGACGTGAGCACTTTGCGTCGGCATCACTGAGGTCCTGGGTTCGATTCCTGGGCGGTTCGAAGTAGAAAACTAACTTTTCGAAATAGTATCGGGTCTGAGTGTTAATTGGCACACAATTATAATGATACCCGAAGGTATTTTTTTCAAATTGCTATTAGTTATAAGACCATCTCAATCATTTTCTAATATGTATTAAATTTTGTAATTCACATGTTTGGTGCAATAATTTTCATAATATTTTATTTGTGCATCATAATAGTTCTTTGCAAGAAAACACTACCAGATTCTAGACTATAGGACCATGACAATTAGTGTATTTTTTTGCTATTTATTACTAGTCCGCGATTATATCTGTGTAGATTTTATAATTACGACAAGAAAGGGATGCATAATTAACCCACGGCATCACAAAAATATTCCTATGTGTTAAGCCATGCCAATAAATTAGTACCTTATAGCTAATTTTGTTCAGCCGTTAAATCGTTACTAGGATCAAACATACAAACATTTATTCCATTAGTAAGATAAGTAAGGTATAGGCAAACTTAAGCAATAACGTTCATAAACTAAAATGGCTATTAGTGGTATAACACAACAGATTATACAAGCTTTGGGTCTAATGTCTGGTATCTGTGGCCGGAAATTGCTTAATCGAGAGTAACGGCGGAACGTCGGATTAAAGTTTCGACCAGACGCGAACCCAATAATTGGCAGAATAGGTTTAACGCCGATGTGAGGTATAGCGAGAATGTAACTAGAATTTCAGTTACTATTAGAAATATTGGACGACTGATGTACCTGTTTTCGTATCCATGATTTATCATAGTAAATAAGAAAGCTCAAGGTCACTCAAAGGGAGTTGGAGAGAGCTATGCTCGGATTTTACCTTCTCGATCGAATCAGAAATGAGACGATCCGAAGGCGAACCAGAGTCACCGACGTAGCTCTGTCACATTGCTGGCAGGACTGATGGCCGTTGTGGCAGGAAGGTCCTTGAATGGCGGCCGCGGCCGCGTAGTGTTGGTAGGCCCCCCACAAGGTAGACCGACGATCTGGTGAAGGTCGCGTGAAGCCGCTGGATGCGGGTGGCACGGGACCGATCTTTGTGAAAATCCTTGAGGGAGGCCTATGTCCAGCAGTGGGCTGATAGATGGATGGATGGATGATGGATTTATCATACACAGTAGGGAAAACAATTGTGAATCATAAAAATCAAAAATAAAAAATAATTTTATTTAATATTGACTTGAGGGTTTCTCAAACAAAGAGTCTTAGCCTTGGTCACAATTAATAAATTCAAAGAATACAAAATAGTACTAAAATCATTCCAAAAATAATGCTACTGTCTAAAGTTTTAACTGTAGCCATTCTAAAATGATATCACACTAGGTGATTTTTACGCGATGCAAATAATGCTATCTTAATACGCAATTTACGTTCAAAACACTTTGCATTAATGCGGACTTTTTAGTTGCACAAATCACCTAGTGTAAGGCCTATATAAATCATCATCACCTTTTATGATAAAGAAATAAAGTTTTTCCCCGTATTTTAACACGTTCATAGAAATTAACAGAGCGTTGTGAAAAATTACTTACTAATAGCTTTTGTTGTTTTATATTAGAAACGTAACTACTTGCCTCCCATTTTCAGCAATTTTAAACAGCCGCATAACTGAAAAAAACAATTATTATACCTCTTAATGGCATTATAGCTGTCTAGCAATATTGCCACTATTCATCTTGATTAACTGTCAGGTGCATTGTCCATAGACTAATCAGACGCTTCCCATTTGTGCCCGATTGCTTGTGAATTAAAGTTTGAAGCAGGTGTCCTAGCCCAATTGCAAGCGACTAAGTAATTGTCATTCAGAATTGAGCGGAGCGAGCGAGCAAAGCGCTAGGTGCAATACTGATTGCGCGCAAATACTCTTACTTTGTCCATGAAAGGCACCACCAATCAATCTCGTTAATGTTCACTTGGCAGTTCGTGTTCAAACAGTTTCTCTCTGTTTTAACTTCTTTCTGTGAAGGTAAGAAGTAACTAAACTTCAATAGAGTTTTCTTCTGCACTGATGGTATTAAGCCCTGTTTTATCAATAGGATAATAGGTCTCTTTTTCCGATTAAGTAGCTAAATTTCCTGCAAGTAAATTATTCTAAATAAAAATAATCTGCTAGAGGAATAATTAACGTTATGCATTAAGCCAAACTTTTATTTTTGCAAAATAAATAATCTTAATTTAATAAGTTTCAGTTCAAAAACCTAAAAAATTAGTTATATTGCAATTATCCTTCAGCAGCAGATTGTTTAACTTTCATCAAACCACTTTCAAGCTCCTCCTCACCAAAAATATTGTAGAATTCCGATAAATATTAAGTTCCGTACCAGAATGGTAAAACGGGATCCTATTATTAAGACTCCGATCCGAGTCTGTACAATTCGTCTGTCACCAGGCTGTATTTCATGAACCGTGATAGTTACACAGTTGAAATTTTCACAGATAATGTATTTCTGTTGCGGCTATAACAACAAATACTAAACAACAGAATAAAATAAATAGTTAAGGGAGTGACCATACAACAAACGTGTTTTTTTGCTGTTTTTATACAGGGTGTACAAGAGAATAGGACACTCCTTAAAACCACGTGATCAGCTGGCCATATCCAACAACTTTTTCTATGGGAGCAACATCGAAATCGATAATTTTTTTCAGCTTCCCCATACAAACTTACTCGCATACCTTGATGATAATGTATCGAGCATCTGAAAATAAAATCACAATTTCGATGTTGGGAGCAACATATACATACATAGGAAAAGTTGTTGTATATGACCTGCTGATCACGTATTTTTAAGGAATGTCTTATTCTTTTGTACACCCTATAGATAATGATACGGAACCCTTCGTTTGCGAGTCCGAATCGCACTTTCGGCCGGTTTTTATACTGATAATTTTTTGTCCCAAAGGTGAGAAGATAGAAGCGAAGAGCCACCATGACGTGACGATGCTGTTCAGCGATATTGTCGGGTTCACTTCTATTTGTGCTACTGCCACTCCCATGATGGTCATCGCCATGCTAGAAGACTTGTACAGCGTGTTCGACGTGTTCTGCGAACTGCTGGACGTTTATAAGGTAAGGAATATAGAAATTTAGTGTATAAGTTGGTAATAGCCAGCGATACCTACCTGTTTTTACAAGACTGCAGAAGTTTGCAGTGTCTGACCGTAATACGAGAATTTTAGCTACTTCAAGAGGTAGATTTTCAATACATCATTGGTGACTAAGTTTAAAGCTCCGTTACATAGCCTACCAGCAATGTACCTACACCTTTTATTAACAAACGAATTGAATTTCATTGTCACAATCCACCCATAATGTGCAAATTTACCTATTTGTTTTGAGTTAAAACGATTAGATTTTTTGTACATTATGTGGATTGAAGATAATAACATAGGTCCCTCCATGGATAGAGTCAATTGAGTGAAACGCCATTGCCCATAACTATATAAAAGCCGGTTCAATGACGATAAAAAAAAAGTTATTTTCTGTCACAATGGTTATCAACAAAATGATCTGCAAAGGTTCTATTCCTAGTTTTCTACTTTGACGGATACAAATGAATAGATTTTGTTACTAGCAGCACAAGATGAGAAACATTTATTTGACAAATGTATTTTTTGTGTAATTACAAACATTAATCCCTTAATTTAAACAAGAGTAACCTGCCTTTGTCAAGGTGACACCCTACCTAATGTGACAACTTGTATTTTTTTTAATTCATATAAGTTGTAAAATACCAAACAGTATAATAAAAAAGTTCGTGACTTCACTAGTGCGATGTAAATACGGACAGCACCATCTAGTTCTGTATTCCTTCACTCAGGTGGAAACTATAGGCGACGCGTACTGCGTGGCCAGCGGACTGCACCGCAAGATCGAGACGCATGCGCCGCAGATCGCTTGGATGGCACTGCGCATGGTTGAGACCTGCGCGCAACATTTGACCCATGAAGGAAATCCTATTAAGGTGAGAATGATTTATGTGCAAGTATATGCTTGTCCCGCTTTTTTTATCCATCCACTGCCAGCCATCTTCCATTCTTTGGCGCTCTTTGGGGGATCCTTACGTCTAGCAGTGGACTGCAATAGGCTGAGATGATGATGATATGCTTGTCTGGCGGGTTAGTATCTATCTCTTTGAGAAAATAAATGGAGACCAAATTGTTACCTAGTTGAAGACTTTACATTGTCTAGGTAGGTAAATAAATCATTCATAAATAGATATAATCATTCATACAGTTGAACCCTTCCTTTTTTCGAAGTTCGAGCCTCCAAGAGTTCAGGGTCCAGTACGTGTACTGGTCGAACATTGAACAATTATGGTTTGCAATAAATTATTGGGTATTAAATTGCCTTTAATTATTTAGATTCCATTTCATTCACTTTCATTTGAGAAGTAGAATCAACTGTTGTACTGCTGTATTCTAATGGCAAACAATGTAAAAAAATACTTCCTCTTATTGATTAGTTAGTTAAGTATTATGGATTATTTGTAAAAAATACAATAATTTGAGCCGAAGAAACCCCATTAAAAACGATTAGTTGGACAGACACCTTATTAGTAGTGATATGGATTTTTTTACTGCAGAAATTGTTTTTCTACGGTCCTTACTTTTTTAATATTAAAAACTACGTTGCCAGAGCTTGCTAAAGAGCTATAATTACGTAAAGGTAGGTATATAGCTTCAAAACAAAACTTATCTAACCAGCTAACATATTTCGACATTGACGTAATACTATTACATCGCGTAGCTTACCATCCCTCAAATAGCAAAAAAACAAGACAGGTAAAACCACTAATGGCTTGCCTCCCCAATCTCATTGTGGTATTTGGATGAGGGCCAAATTCGTTTGCTTTTCATTCCCGGGCAAAGCAAATCGTAATCTTATTTACAGCGGAAAGCCATTTCAAAATATGTACATATTTGACGAGTTTAAGGAAGTAGGTACTGTTAAATTAATCGGTATTTTTATCGGGAATAATTTGGTAAAAAGGTTGATTTTTTTAAAATAAATTTATGCTTTGCTTAATTCATTTAATGATCAGAAGACGAATTTTAGCATTAATTTCCATCTACTTCAATTATTGTTTCTTTTTCTGTGTGTTTGACTGATTATGTGAATGGAACCCGGCTTTAAACATGCATAGCGACCTTTAATATAGCATTTGTAGCAATAACGATAACAAGTTCAAAAAAAGAAGTCTGACTTTTTTACACACTCTTAGCACAGTACATATACCTAATTATATACAATGTGATATGGGTGGTACTTCTAACCCGTTAAGGCTAAGTTCGGTAACTAATTTTATTAAAAAAAAAAGGTAATTTGGGTATAAAAAAAGCTGCAATAAAAAGTAATTTTTCGAAAGTAATTTAGTGAATTATTTTTTTCTAGCCAAGGGAACCCTAAACACCAGAAATGAAGTTTATGGTCAGTTACTATTTTCTTTTAGCTATCTTGTAGTATTTCTTTCATGTTTCTACGACACATAAAACCTTTGTTATTGCCTAAAGTGTTAAAAAAACCAAAATAGCCGCTATTCATAGGGGACGAGGGTTTGACTTCCCAAATTATTATTTTTGTCTATAAAATTAGGTATCGCACTTAGCCTTAACGGGTTAGAAGTACCGCCGATATCACATTGTATATACTGTGCTGTTAGTTAGGCAAAGACCGTTACCCTAACCTCTTTACTGATTTTACGTGACGATATTTTCGTGGCTGTCCTTATTTCTAAAAATTTAACCTTTACTTTCAAAAGTTTGATACCGCTCAATACAGTTAGGTTTTCTTTAATAAATCTAAATCGAACAAAATCTAAATTTAAAAATTGACTCCTATTCTTCTTTTTCTTAAACAGATGCGAATCGGGCTACACACGGGGACGGTGCTGGCAGGAGTGGTGGGTAAGACCATGCTCAAATACTGCCTGTTCGGGCACAACGTGACGCTCGCCAACAAGTTCGAGTCTGGGTCAGAGCCTTTGAAGATCAACGTCAGTCCTACCACTTACGAGTAAGTTTGTGTTCAAGTTATTTTAAATTACGTGCAGTAAGACACAACACATGAGATTAATATTTGCAATATTTTACAATAAACGAGATGATGAGAAAAACCAGACAAGTGAGAGTTCAAACAAACAGTAAGAAATAACTTTGACATTATAGATTTGCCTTAAAGCAATGTAACGGCAAATGAGCTTACCTAAGAATCTTAAATCTATCAAACGGATTCCGAACCAAATATTTGTAATTTACATTTATGAACTATTTTTTGGAAGTCTTCGATTATAGCCAGAATGATCCTACATTATTCCGGCATACCGAATGTGGGTAAAAAAAAGGTAGCCAAATAAGCGTTAAATCTTATGTAAGTATTTTTCCAAAATGTCTAACGTGCTAACATTAGCACAGCAAATAATCCACATAAGCTTAGCTCTGTTAATCCTTGTGTATGTTTATCCGAAGAGCAAATAGTAGGTAGTGTACTATTTTCCTGCTCTGGTATGAATGAACTCTGTGCAAACTTTCGTATCACGCACACTACCATATGGTGTATTAAATAAATTAAGCACACTACCATGTCGTAGTGTGCGGTCTATCTTATTCTGACCATATCTTAGTGGTAGTAGTCATCATCCACAAACAATGATTCTATAAACTATGAAGATCAAGAGGAAAATATTTAAAACGACATATTCGCTGAATGTCTTTCCTAATTATTTAATAATTAGGAATTAAATAATAGTTTATTGATTACTAGTATAGTATACGAGTTGTAGTCAATCTATAGGTAAAGAGTCTAGGTTTATTGGTACGAAATCCCTGATTACATTAAAACCAAGACGAAATACTGAGAAGTGTTTTGTCATAAGGGCTCTCCGAAAAGGCGGAACGAAAATACAAGTTCAAAAACCGCCTGTCGATTCTTTAAACGACATCTCATATTAAACGCAAACCTTAATAGGTAGCAGTGGACGGAAAAAAATTGCCAAATAAATACTATTTAGTAACTTACACATTATTTTCCGTAACGTCTTTGACTTTCAGTAACCACCAATCTTGATCACAGATTAAGTATCTTCAAAGACATTGTCCATGGCAAGCGTTTCAATTTTAATAACGTCTGTTATTAAAACAAAAGGATATCGATATCGCCGCGAACTTTCCCGAACAAATCTTTTGTGCTCCAGCGTCGAAGCGTCAAATAAACCCAATTTCCGATAGCGTTATTTTGAACACCAAATAACCTTTTATCAGGCGCCGGCGAGCCGTGAAGACATCGGCCGACGTCAGCTCAACTCAACTGTCGCAATAAACTGTGTATCCAACCTTGTCAAGAGTGAAACTAATTTAAAATTGGGTTCTGTAGGCTTAAGTTGACTTTAAAAGTTCTGATTTTAACTAACCCCTGATTCAGAACCCTTCGACCACGAATTAACAACCGGTAATTCACGGTATAGTGTCACATGGTTTTGCAATCGCTAGTTTGTTATCGAACGGTTCCGAATACCGAAAGAGTTCAATGGGGAATTGTTGCATTTTATGAGCCTGTACCTGCCTTTACAATAAAAGCCACTGGCCCAGTAGTACAATTATTTCTAAATATTAGCTTCCACCTTAGTACTGTGATGTAGCATATCATTTGACAGAGGCCAAAATAGTACAAGATGAAAATAAGGCAAATTTAAAGATAAATAACACTTGAAAAAATCATCGACCTCAGGTGGGACTCGAACCCACGTCCCATCGCATGCCGGGCGAGTGCTTTACCAACTAAGCTACCGAGGACGTCACGTGACACGACGAAATGCAGCACTCGCCCGGCATGCGATGGGACGTGGGTTCGAGTCCCACCTGAGGTCTATGATTTTTTCAAATGTTATTTATCTTTATTTAAGCCTTGCATGGAATTGCTAAAAACAAAATTTACAATGTTTAAGCATTTCTGATCTTAACCAATAGTCAAATTATTTGTAAAAATATTTCTATAGGATGTTGACGGGTAGTATACTACTCAGCTATACATATAGCTACAACATTGATCAGAGATACGCTGGCTTCGACAGCGCGAAGAAACACTTGAGAAATTTCGTCGTGTCACGTGACGTCCTCGGTAGCTTAGTTGGTAAAGCACTCGCCCGGCATGCGATGGGACGTGGGTTCGAGTCCCACCTGAGGTCGATGATTTTTTCAAGTGTTATTTAAAACAAATAACAAAACTAAAAACAAAAATTTATAAGGCAAATTTGATTAATTTATTGATATTGTAAAAGATTAATGTTTTTATGTTTCGTACACATTTCTAAATCATCTATCAGATTGCAATTATAGGTTCATGGTGAGTTGTTTGGCACGCTGACGAAAGTATCTTGTTCGATACACGTTTCTAAATTGAATTGAATTGAAAAAGCTATGTCACAGACCAGTTTCCAGCGCCGTTTCTACTCATTATCAGCCAAATAACTAGTTCTCAATTTACGGACATGTATAAAGCTCCTAAAGAGGGTCCATATATTTATAAGGTGTTTCAAAAATATCTGCCGCCACTACTATGAGTAAAAGTATTACTTAACACACCAGCTGTCCAACTAGCCTGTTGTAGCCTTAGCCCAACGCTAGTTGGACAAGTGTGGATGGTTAAATTTAGCTTTAGTTTATTTTAATAATAAAAAAAATACTTCCGGGGTATGTAACCTTCTTCAATAACCTAATCTATTTATGTAATACATTCATCCATTTTCCCCAAAAACACAAACATTTTCCCCCCCTTTTCGCCACTATCGCGGTACCCCAAAAAGCGCGCCCTCCAGTTTGTGTGTAACAACGGCAACTTTTGCAGGTGGCTCATAAAATTCCCCGGCTTCGAGATGGAGCCGAGGGACCGCTCGTGCCTCCCCAACTCCTTCCCCAAGGATATACCGGGAACGTGCTATTTTCTACACAAGTACACACATCCTGGTACGGAGGAGTCCGCACCGCAGGTGAGTTGGTTTTAGTTTTTGATAGATAGGTCCTCTGTGTTCTAGTATTAAATATTTAGGCTTAAATATTTAATTTCTCTAAAAGAATACAACTCGTTTAACTAGAGAAGTACAAGAACACTTACCTACATACTATCAGCGGGAAACGTAACATGTGCATAGGTACATCTAATATAAACACGAAAAAACAAACCTACCGTAAATATTCTCTTTTTTTTTCATTTTTTGTTACTTACAAAAGGACGTGGGCAGACCTCCATACATGATTTTAGTTGATGTAAATATTTTGCGTTTAGAAATTAAAAAAAATCTTAAGCTATTCAGCGCCAGCTCCTATGCAAATATATATGAACATTATATGTCTAAAAATCGCCAATAAAAAGATATTTATTTTTTTGTTTTTTGAGGTTATAAAAGTTTGACACTTTGTACAGTGCGAAATTCATATAAATATTCGACAACACGTAGTTAAGGGTATATTGCCACTATTGACCAATGATGTGCGTTAAGTTATCGCAATAATTACACAAAAACATTGGAAAACACACGGCAAAAGCAGAGCATATTTTAATTACCTAGTGAAACAAAGTGAACGACACAGATGTTTATTTTTTTCTGTGATTTCATCTGTGATATCATTGACAGACAGTAGTATTTTTTCTATTTATTAAGGCAAGGCAATGGTACACTACCATACAGCCAAGAGCGCACGACAGCAAAATTATTGACTTATGGAGCGATTAAAATTATTCATGATTTAAATTGCTAGTAAAAATATGTCTATAGGTGAGTTGAATACCTTTTTCTAGCTTTTAATCAATATTTTGCATTCTCTTGCTCTATTTTTGCTACTTTTAGATGCCAAGCGATACAGTTGCGCCCACCGATTCAGGTATCTAACGGTTAGTGGGCTTACCATTGATGTCAATTGAGTTGTTTAATAGTTAAAAATATTTTCATGTTTTTTTACAATAACAGTTTATGTGCTTAAAAATCATAAAATATAATATTTTTAAAATATTTTGTAAATACGATTTTGCCTTTGTTCTTTTTGTTACACGCACAAAATACATTTATTTGAGGGAAGATGACAAAGGCTGCGACCAGCATGGCTAGCATGCGCAAATCGATAAAATTTTGTCGTGGCATTTTATCGACTTTTGACGTTCGATGAACAAAAAAAAAAACAAAATATCATGCAATGCCGTGTTGTAACGTAAAAATAAGTAGCTACGAAGAACGGGAGACCCTGAAAATATTAAGAAAAAGGATTCGAGACGTCTGTAATTAGTAAAAACGACAAATATCGTCGAAGACAAAATTTGTCTTGTGTATCGATAAAATAACCGATGCGCGCATGCTAGCCCTGCTGAAGCCGGTCCGATTTAGCTTCTACATGGGAACAAATAGACCAAGTTGGTAAAAATACGAACGGTTTTCCTTTAACACATTAAACGTCGTATTACTGATTTTTTAACATAATGGCACCAAATTTCTGACTTTTTATACATGTTCCAGCTTTGTTGGATTACAGCCTAACACCCTGTATATTTAGGTTTACTATACTAGTACTTGGAGGACCTACATAACTCTGACTAATAACTATTTTTGCAAAAACTAATAATATTATAATACTAGAACACAGATAACATAATTATGTTAGCTAATACGTGTTTCGTTTTTAAACATTAAGGACAGTAACCTTACACTAAATGTAACTATGATCTATTATATAATTTTATTTAGCTCTTTAACAAGCATTTGGAGACAAAAATATTTAATTTCCACTTTTAATTATTTCGATAACTCTAATATTTATTACCGTACATCGTCTTTAAGTTTGCAAAAACACGTATAAACTACCTAACGTGTATGAATTTCTAGAATGTCTGTCTATAAATCACTTTCCCAACAAACTCACATACCAATATTTTTGTAACCCAGCCAAATTCTGAGAGCTAAAAAGTTTATATTTAGTAGAATGTAAGAAATACATTCCCTGGGATGCAAAGTTTGGAATCGAAACGAGATCCAAGTAAAGTAATATATTCTTATTGACAGGTGAAACACATTGAAGACGCGCTTAAAGATTTCGGGATTGGACAAGAAAAACCGTTGACAGAAGTGGACAGTGAGGAGCCGACTTAGTAAAACAAAAATAACATTTAATAAATAACTCGGAATTCCCACTTCAGGGAAACACTGTTAACATTGTAAATACTTATCTTAATTGCTTCCTAAACTGTTGATTTAAAAACTTTGTTCATCAAAATATTCGATGTAAAAATGTTTTTTGAAGTTTAATACTCTTAAGAGTTGAGAGCCGCTTTCCTTTGTAAACATCATTTGAATAAAACCTAAGGGAATTTGGTACCAATAATGTTGTCGAATAAGGCTGTCCGCTGTCGCAAGTCTTAATATACTCGCGGTAAACCTTTTGTCAAAACTTAAACACTTAAGACTACCTATGCTACTTAGCTTTTAAGATGTTGCATTAAGTGCGTATATACACATGAACACATAAATTCATTCCACAAACTGCACTAATACCTATTATGTGTGGAAATAGAGGTACGTTACTTAAATACACATTAAGAGTGCAAAAGCTTTACTTTGTCCGAAAATCGCAGTTCCAAAATGGAGACCGAGAGTAAATTTAAGCTAAATTTGTGACTTGTGGCAACACTGATCGTATGGGATGCGGACTCAAGCGGACTCTGCTACACTCAGTGTTGTCGTTTGTGTAATAACACCTTCTTATTTATACTTTCTCTTCTCGTGTCCACCCCAGTGGAAATGTAAAAAAATCTCAGGAAATTGACTTTAAAGCGATCAAAAAGTTAACCCGTATTTGAAATTTAAAAATTGGTTTTAAGAATGCGTAACATCTTTTAACAGCGGATAGTAATTATTAAAAACAATAAAAAATGAGTTTGTTTTTTACGTAGATCGATCTAGTTACTGATTCTGAGTGGTCCCTAAAAACTACCTTAGCAAGGTAGTCCGTAGCTAAGTATAGCTAGACGTTTACATTAGTTTAAGCTTAAAACAGCGGTTGGCCTTACTATGTGGACTCGAAACCGAAGCTCTATGAATGTTATATTATCAAAAACATAAAGACACACCAACAAATATCTTCAGTCTGAAGCAGGGTACTTACCTAGCTGTGTAGCATATAACTTATCTGATACCTTCTGTATCTCGGGGGGTCACTGCAAGCTTATTGCGCTCCACGCGACAGCGGCTCGCAGAAGGCTCGTGACCTACGTACTCACTTGATACAGTATCAGATACGTTACATGCTACACCGCTGGTGAGAACCCTGCCTAAGACTGAAGATATAATGCTTAAAAGAATCTTGTTAAATATGTAACTTATTGTGGACACTATAAATTGTTCTTCGTAGTAAATGTGATTCGTGTACTTAAACTATTTGTACATAAACGTACCAAATCTGATATAAAACTCTATTAGATAATTTTATAGTGATCTATGTGAAGCTTTACAATGTCGTTTTAAGGAAATGTAAATATCGTTGAATCCGGGATAATTACGACTTACATAGCTGTAACGCAAATGCCGTAGTTAAAATTAATATTAATGTGGCGACTTTGAGAGAATTTACTTTTTAAAGGAATAGAGTAAAGCAATTAATTGGGCCGTTAATGAAATTCTGTAAGTTGTAACTGTTAAAAACTTTGTAACATCTAGGCAAATAATTAAAATTTTAATTAATTGTTAGTTTTAATTAACGGTTCCCAAATTAAATTATTTATTCTATCACAAATATTGTAAAAATAACAGTATATTCGCAAACAATCACTTTTAACCACTATTGATAAATGTAATCGTTATATATTTTCAAATTTCTTAATTTTTATTAAAAGTAATTTTCTCAAAATTGCCACTATCATAGCTTAGAAATAAATTTAAAGTAAAGACACGACATTATTCAATTTCTCTAAGTTTCCGGATATTCCTATAGTGTATTTATTTTTTAAACTGGATTTTACTTAACTTGACGTATTAAAAATAAAGCAGAAATTGTATTTATTTACATCCTCTCTAATAAATGTTGAATAACTGTCATTCTTCTTGAATCGCTAAATCTTTCATAATAACAATAATTGTGATGAAAATTCCAAAACAAAAAAAAAACAGTTTTTCAATGCATTATGTAGAGGTACACGTTTCAGCAAAAAATATATATAAAAATGTTTTTATTTCATCATAATTATCTTAAAAGATATTACTTACAACATTTAGGGCCCATATTACTAACGTTAATTAACAATGACTTGATGAATTAAGTGTAATGCAACTGACTGCTAAATATTCCGAAAAAAAATATAGGAGATGTCATTTTATAATCAGAGCACGTCGATGTTGATATAATCCTCAAATTATTTTTAATTAACGATGGTAAAAGAGGCCCGAAGTTATATATTAGTGCATCCTAGATATAAGGTTCTGAACGATATACATACGAAAAAGCGTACGTTCTAAAGTAGTTAATATGCTTACAGCAAACTTTAATACCTATTTAGAGTAATTACCAATTAATAATAGAAACAGCTTACAAGAAAAATCGACCAAGCTATTCTCTGCTTATGCACTTACTTTCTAATCGTTTCCAAAAAATAGTAAACGGTTTGAATGCGGTATTATTTTAGCAAAATAACATAGGAGTATTATTTAATAAAACACTCTATTCTCTCATCTTTTCTATTAATTACCAACACCTATTAAAGTAAAATAAAAAAAAGATACTTAACAGAAACAATCATTAGGTCTCATTTCTATTGAAAATGACGATAGCAATAACTCAGCAAGACTACCATGATACTTTCGATCGCTCGGGTCCAAAATGTAGTACATTAGTATTCCAACATCATTTTACAGTGTGAGACTAAAATTTACTTTGGAATATATTTGGTTTTTCCAAATGTACAAAAAAACAATGTCTATGGTTCTGCCACGAACAGTCACATTATCGGATAGTTTACTATCTCTGTTTCAATATTTTGAAGTTTAAGCCTTGCTTTCATTTTATGAAACAATATTATCTCCTTGACCTATGAAACCAAATTTACATTACCGTAGACGCTGAATTCTCTTTATAGTTTTTTTCTAAGTCTGTGTAATTTTTCCTTCATAAAGAAAGTTATTATAATAAATTAGCAAGTAAATTAAATACAAAATGTTTGAGATAAGCTAGGAACTTTATTTCGTGTTTCAGATGTAAGCATGAGTTACGTCGTAGCTAAAGTTATTTAGAAGTAATTAAAACTTTGAAGTAGGTAGGCCTGAGTCATCAGTTCTCAATCTTCAAGTGACGCCCGTTCAGATTAAAATAAGTAGCTTTAACAACATAGGCAAAAAAATAGACAAAATATATACTTAAGTACCTCCTCAATGAACAAACATTTGTTTTGTTCAGAAAAAAATATGTTTTTTTTATATTCTGTATAATGTTACTTGGTCTTTAATATTTTGCTTATCAAAACCCGTGATTTTAATATACTCTATGACCTCTTTAATATAATAAGAAAATAGCAAACACTTAATTTTGAAATTTTCTTTTTAAAATCCTAATCATGCACGTATAATCTTGAAATTAGTTTACCTTTTATAAAATACTAGATAACACATTCTAGTCAATGTATTCATTTATTTTTATCACCTAGCCTTAATCACACCTAACTAAATTACGTATTTAACCAGTGGCCTAACAAACATTCCATTCTTTCTAAGACCAACCTGTTTAAATTTTGCAGTGTTGTGACTTAGTGTTATCGAGATGTATTCTAATCTAAGTTTAAAGTATATTAAAATAAAGTTCATAATGCTATGCTTTAAGCGTTTATGGCACATATCGCATAGATTACTTTAATTAAAAGATCCATCTAGTCATTAGATTAAGGAAAGCTTATAACGAGTCGTTAATCTTAAAATAGTTATGGTAACGCTTAAAAGTCAAACTAATGATAAGTTAATAGGATATAGTTGTGTAATTTATTGTATCATTAGACAATAAATGTATCTAATTCTGGTCACTTAAAATTGTAATGACAGAGTATCTGATATGATACCAGCGAAGAAAACGTAGTTGGCATTTACATCTACGTCTCTCTGGCCGGACTACCTATACTTACAACTGACAGGGATTTAAACTGCTAAATGATTTTTATTATTATTATTATTTTTTAATTCATCACGGCTTTTGTACTATACCAAAAAACATATACGTAGGCTCAATTTCAAACGTTTTGTAATAACTTCAAGAATTTTATTCCAACCATGCTAGATAGACGTTCATAAGGAGCATTTTTATTGAAATGGGGTAGGTTACAATAAAAATAGTTACGACTTGCTCTAAAACTGCCATAAATCTGCTATTACATTTTGGGCAGTTATCACATCCAAAAAATATTTTATTTTCACGATCGGGGTTTAGTGGCATAATAAGGGATAGATCACACTTTAACATTTACTATCAGTGAATACCAAACTACGAATTATAGCATTTCTCAGTCGTTAAAGCAATACTGGAATAATTTATTTTAGGATTTATTATTCTGTTTTCAGGTTCAAATACGTGCGTTTATTTTCTCAGTTACGTTGGAATGAAGTGTTAAAATAACATTATCTAAATGCTTCTCAAGTGACTATTGTGAATCCATGTTCACTTCTACCGTCCTTTTTAAGACCCAAAAAGCCGGCACCGTATTAAAACATGAACCGTATTACAATTGTAATATGAAAAAGCGTTAGTAGATACTATAATTATTTAATATTTCCCATGCTGTATCGGTTTAATCGAGTTCTAGAGTGTGAAAAAGTTTTCCTTAAAAAAATCTTTCGGCCAACTAGCAAAAACAGAGTACGTCCTGTAAGAATTGAAAACCCATACTGTCTTATTCAGAACGCATTTGCTATTCCGGGACTAAGGTTAAACCACTGTTCTAACGTACAAAAATCAGTGGTTTAAGCTTAGTCTGGACTAGCAAATGCACTAAGACAGTTTAACTATTGGATATTTATTGGCCTATTCCCCTGTAACTACCTCTTTACATGATATTGTACGAATAGTTAAGTGTAACCATAGAAAGTAACATGCTTAAATATTTTGTCAGGTTTGAATCCTAGGTAAATTAAAAATATAATTATGTGAAAATGAGAGAAATATTGATGGATTATTATTACTAATAAGTTATTTAATTTATTGGTAAAGTAAAATTATAATATATGTTTCTGTTGTTTTGATATTACGTATAAATACCTAATATATCTCATAATAAATGTGACATTATTTAAAATAAGGTATATATTAATATAGTGTAGAGTGTAGTCTCTTCAATCTTATCAAGGTTTGGCCACACATCGTTTTTTTCATATCTGTTAATTTAGCACTTTCTGTAAATAACATTTTCAAATATTACAATCAGAAGGTATCGACTTCAGTTATCACTCAATATATAGTATAAGTTTAAGTAAATAAGCAGTTGTACTAAATAAAACTCTTTTGTTCTTTTTAATGACTGGATTTTCTGCAAAAATAGAACATAAAATTGAGTTGGTGCTCAAGTGTTACAACAATTTATTACTGAAATTGACAGAAGAATTAGTTAATACATAGTTTACTGACTATCGCACGGTCAAAAGTCAAAGGAAGACCACACGGCAAGCGATATGTTTAGTCTTCATGATAAAATATTATTTAATGTATTAATGTTTTTTGGTCAAGTCCTTCTCCCAGCACATCTATTAAACAAATTCAGAAAATAATGAATATAATGTAGGAACACATAAAATGTTTTAATGCATGTAATGTAAATACTTGTTCACAACATTTTGTTGTTTTGTAAATCTAAAGCATGACCACGGCCTTCTTACTTGCGTAGTTATAAATAGAACAAACTAAGGTGTAATTAGAGAAATATACATATTTCACAATCAATGTAAGCTAATGTTTGTATTTCACGCTGTTTCTGATATGTACCTATGTATCCTTTTAATTATGGTTTCTTGCCGCAAAGAAACTGCAACTGTGAATGCACTTTTAGTGAAAAACTATGAAATAAAACGTTTCTTTCGTAATGAGTGTTTTACTTTTCACTTTTTACAGGTACCTTTAAATTCATAAAGAAAACAAATATGATTAAATTTCATTAGTTCATCATCATCATCAGCCCCTTAAAACCTAGTGGACCAACCCATATTACGCCATAGCGAGCAGCTAGGTCGTGGTGACAAATCACTGAGGATTTTTTTCAGCCAAAACACGACAGTCAAACATTCGGTTTGAAATTGCGCCGCGATATTGCGTGATGTGTGGTCTTCATTTGATTTTTGATACTGTTGTGATAGCCAGCCGTTTGTGTCTAAAGTCAACCAGTGTAAATCAGCCCTAATTTAAGATTCGTAGCACCTGTAGGTACCTACTAAAAATATTAGGTCCATCATCAAGGTGTACCTTCTATGTTTCTTTGTGAGACGTTTACCACTAGGTAGGCACTTACGTACTAATGAACAATACATTTTTAGTGTGCGTCATTCTAGTTAGCCCATCATAATTTTTTTACATAAAGAATCTTAATCACAATTGATATTAATCTTAACGTACAATTAAAAATTTTTACGTTGCACGGTATTTTTTAAACGATGACTGTCAATTTTTATATTGATTTCAATTAACTTCTTGGATTGGTGGTCAGGCTAAAATATAGCATAAAATGAATTGGATTTGAATTATCATAAAAAATAAGCTTAAGAGACATGAATTTTGATCACTTAAATAAACATATATGTATTGGGATTAACAAATGTAATAGGCGCTAAATAAATTCAAGTATTTTTACCAGGCTGCAAAAACCATACCAGGATGAATACACTGGACGGTTTATTCTTGGTAATCGAGCTGGCTTTTTTGGTTTTTCGGATACAGGTAAAACTAAAGAACCCAAATTCATTACTCTCAAGTGTTTTTCTAAATAAGTACGGTTCAATACGGAAGAGGCTAATGAAGGCGGACGGTTTTAAATACTTGTACATCGATTCTAATGTATTAGGTCAGAACTTCTAGTATGTCGTTTAATGTTGTTATCTAGTAATTAATACATCACTATTAAACTGTCTTAAAAGTTATCAAATTGGCAGTTTACTATTGCATTACCCCTTAAATCATACCTAAGACCTAAGCCAATTACAAGTATTTTGTCTTACAGAAGTTTACAGAACTATCAAATTGTAATTGTTATGACCAAGTATTATGTTTAGCACGGAATTACAATATAGATAGTAACGAAAGTCAATATTTTAATGCATTCAGTATTTCGGTACCAAAAAATTATTTATTAAATAAAATAGTAAATTTATATTTTGAATAAAGTAGATATTTTAATTTGATTATAAATTAAATACTTAGATAATCTATCTCCCTTAAGGAGAAAGTTGTGTGAAGGGGATTTTAGCAATAAGACCGCCTAATTGTGCTAATCTCAATATAGATTTCCTGTAAATTTGTTTCTTTTTTGTGGTATGCAAAAAATACTTAGTATCTATAATTTTTTATCTAAATTAAAAAAAAGGAAAAACAGGGCTATCTACATATGACGTCACGCAAAATTTCGTCATTTTGGACATCCTTCTACCCTCCATAGGTTTTTTTTTTTCATTTAATTTACACACACTGTCAAGTTTTGCATGTCATGACCGTGAATGTCTCGCCATACGTTTTTGAGTCAGTAAGCCATTGAGTAAGTTATTGCAACAAATATCGATAAAAAGGCAGATTTAAGGCATCTCTAGAATGAGATACATCTTTTAATCAAAGTTGTAGAATAACTTGATGTTTCCGAAACTCCTGGGTATTGCTTACTACGAAAAATATTTAATTCTTTAACGAGAAAAGTTAAGGCTCATAAGAATACCTATATTTTTTATCCAGTTAACATTAAGTTATTGGATTGGATTTGGGGAATCATTAGGGGAATTTTTTTTTATAGTCTTTTTGTATTATGGCGACTAGACATAGGATAAGTAAACACAAAATCCTACAAATGGTACATACATAGATACTGATCATCACATAGCACAGTGTTTGCAAATAAATTTTGCTGAAAATATTTACACAAACACACATAATGATGGTAAGTAGACAAACGAGCTGTGTTGCAGGAAGCCGCGGAATGCAGGCCGCTGCCAACCGGTCAATTTGGAAGTCATTGGAGGCGGCTATGTTTATCAAGTGGATCCTATGACTGAAATGATAATTATGTAGATAATATTCACACACACACAAGCACATGTATTGATTAATGTATGTATAGTTTGTTTTTATGATTTTTTTTTTTTTTTTTCCACTAGGTAGCTACTAGCATTACATAATATTGTTATAGAAAAGCGGTTTCTCCTAACACAAGCAAATATTTGCTTAAAAGGAGATTCCAAACCCCACATGTAATAATAGTTTAAGAAACTGAAATAAATATTTTGTATTGTATTTTTTAGATGAATAGCACAGATAACTGAAAATACTTAAAAAAAACAATACAATATACCGTAAATTCTAGTTGTAATAAGCTTTTATCGCCACTGTCTTGTAATAATTTCCAGTCAAAGAAAGCTCCACAAACTTAAAATACCACTCCGCGTACCAATCCTCAACATTGGTATTTTCATGTCTCTTAAAACATCGTATATACACAGCTCAAATAAAACGGCTTGTTCTATGCTGTTTGCTTAAAAAAACATATTGGATCTTTTCAAACAAAATAAAAATTTCAAACAGTTTTGTGTTTAGGTCGGTTACAGAACTTCACCGACTCCCGCTTGTCATTTAGATGAAAATTCATAAATCGTACCGTGCTGGTAACATATAAATAATAGGCTGGTACCGACTGTACGCACGTACTGCGTACGTCGACCGTCGGTCGAGTGCGTCCACATGCGGGCCGTTGCCCAAAAAAGCTATGTGGCATTACCTACTTCTCGAGTGTGTCTTGCGCCTAAGAAGCGGTTCAACGTTTATGGCCAAACAAACAAAAATGATTGTCTGATCTTTTCGAGCTGTGCCTGTCTCAGCTAGACTGTTTACGTAGGTTTACGTATATTCAACACCCTCATTCGATATACAATAAACGTATTTGCATTCACTAAACGGCGCGTAATATCGTAAATTCGTTAAGTAATTCGATATACAGAACATGACAGAGCAATGTAGGCATGTGATATTGTCCAATATATGTATTTTTTTATTATCATTATAACATTTATATAAGCCTTAACATTAAAAGATTGTTTAATCTACATTATTTTGACACTCCGTCATCTTAGCTCCATAATAAGTCCAAAGTCTAAACAGTTCAAGCATTCCAGTATTCTTCTTTCATGATTTACTTCATTAAAAGTCGACGTTTTACCATAAAAGACTAGAGCCAGAGGTCTTACCGACTGATAATCTTAAAGACAACCCATCAAGACGACCTTCGTAGCCGAGAGGCGAATACGCAAGATTTTATCGCCTTACTACAAAAAGATAGACTAGTGTTAAACACTTGTCTAAAGATTAGCCAACCAATTTGAAATGTTTGTTAGTAATAAGTATGTCCTGAATGTCTGATGTGTACATTTCAAATTGGTTGACTAATTTTAGGCAAGTGTTTAACCCTAGTCTATCTTTTTTGTAGTAAGGCCATACATTTCTATAACACAAGTGAGGTAGCTACTTACCTTAGGATTACAGCAATGTATGTGTGTTTTCCAATATTTATATAATATATTTTGAATCACACCTGACACAATGTATAGCGTATAAGGGCGATAAGTCAAAGTATTTAATGTAGGTATGTCGGCTATGAGATTCGACATATAAATAGCTTAAATATAGCAAAACCAAACACGGTTAAGTACAACAAACACTATGAAGTACAAAACAGAACTGACACAATTTCAACGTTAAGTGAAGGGCAACTGATTTGAAAAGACATCTTACCTCCGAACAGGATCTTCTGTTTCGGTCTTGTAACCCTACAACAATACCCAAACATTAATTCTGCCTTCTCACATACCCAATCTGCCTTCTCACATCTTGTACACACTCAAAAATGATGTACAAAGTGGGTATAGCTAAAGCTGTATATTACATAGGTGCCCTTGCAATGGTCTTTTCTAAACAACAGTAACTTTAAAGGCAATACAGCAATATTTTAGCAACATTTTTTAAGGTTTCGTACGTCCGAAAGTAAAATACTAAACTTATGGAAAGACGCACAAAGATTGATCCATAATAAGAATTACCTTTTCGTGAGTTACAGAACCCTATAGACGAGAACTGTAGGTAATTGTACTGCAGGCAGTTGAATAATGAACACAGTTGCTTTTTAAAAGCAATAAAAACTAGCTTACTGTCTACCGCGTCTGCTCTATCAAGTATCCCATGGGATGAGCTTACAGACAACTTACCAAATAGATGCCTAAAAATTTTTTTTTTTTTTTAAAGAACCATTTATCTTTTGGAAAAATAATGCGGCCAAAACAGAATGATCACACATGTAGTCGTATAATTTACACTTATGTACCGTTGTACGATAATAATAATAAATATTGAACCACACGTCACATACATTGCTCTGATCCTATGGTGAGTAGCTAAAGAACTTATTTTATAAAAATCAGAAACAACTACGATACCACAACCCCGATCTGAGACAATATAGAAAATTTCGTTTTCTACATCTACCCGGGACCTCAGAAATGGCGTACCAAAGTCCGGGGTGTTCGCCCCTCTGCTATATGGAAGTCGTACCACCAATCGCCAATCATGATGTCCAATTAGGGAGTATCTACCTATCTATTTATTAGTTTAGTTTAGCTGGGCAGTTTCCGCACTTGGCCTCTTGATGGGGCCATTGTGTCATATTGTGCGTGCTGCATCTTTTTCCTTACTCCAATCAGCCCAGGTCATCCCAGAAGGTCAGCAGGCTTTTCAGGCTTTTAAAGGATTTCGGGAGTGATCCTGGTGATTGAAGAATCTGTCGTGTCGTGTCGAGTCGTGTGGTGCGGTGCCGGCACGTTAAAAGAATTGGACCACCCCTTCTCTTTCTATGGGTGTCGTAAGAGGCGACTACAGGAGAACCGCCACAAGAAGACGGGCAGCAGCGTCTCCTCTCCACCATTGGCCAAACTGCGATCGCCAACCCGCCTGCCAAGCGTGGCGATTATGGCAAAATCCTCCTTTTGGAGAGGTCTGTGTCCAGCAGTGGACTGATATAGGCTGGTGATGAAGAATCTGTGCCCGTTGTTCTGCCTATTGATCTATCTATGCGGCATTTATAAGTAAAGTGATCTGTGGATGAACGATAAGTTTCTTTAATCCTGTAAGCTGTCTGTATAATAAATGGTACTGGAATTTACTTTGGATTTTAATGACAAAGCAATAGTTACTTTGGTAAGCCTTTGTTGGAGTTTTGCGATCATTTCGAAGGTTCAGCAAAACTTTGTAGCTTTGTTTTTGATTCTTCAGTGTTTAGAGTTGGGAATTTTAGAAGTCCCTATCTCCTAACTTTTTAAGCTAGATTTCGTTAACTGGTTATAACCGGATTTCAAACTTAGGGCTCAGTTCGTTAATCTAATAATCTTTTTGACAATACGCTGTTAATTTTTTCTTAGTTTCATGTGACTATTTGTGCGTATATACACACATTTCACCTTTACCAAGTTTAATTTATGCTTATATCTTAATATTTGCAAGGGATTAAAACTTTGAGGTTATTCCTGTTGCCCTAGAATCATGAAATCTGGCAAGAAAAAAAAATTTTTGTGCAAAATGATCTAATTCGCAAAAAAGCGGAAAAAATCTATGAGACTCGATTCTAGCAATGGACAAATTATACGGAACTCTTGATGCGCGATTTCGATTTCCTTTGGCCGTTGTTTTTTTACAATCTTAATCCGAAATGAAAGTTGTTCATGTGAGTAGAACATCTGATTCTTGTTAAAGCGATTTTCACTTCGTCACCCTGTATAAGAAACTAAACAAAAATCTACCATATTGTTTGTGCTGATACAATATTCATAACTCACGTCGCCCTACACTTCGTCTTCCTCCTCAAAAATACCACAAACATGATTTATCACGCCGAAGCAATATTTATAGGCCTGTTTATACGAACTAAATATAAGGATGAGTACTCACTGGTAACACGAGCATTGGTGAATAAATTTAGTGTTTTGGTCCTTTATTACACCTTTATTATATTAATAATAGTACCTAGTAAGAGATATTGCAAGACCAAGAGGCATTGCCTGATCTGGAGTCGGAGACTCACAACGTAACTATGTGGCATCAAGGCCATATAGTATTTCAACACAATTGAGCTGATCTGATCCCATTTAAAAACTAACATTTCACATTAAGCTCCTTTGTACCATTTTCCTGTCTTTAAGCTGTCTTCTACTTAAGTTGTAAGGAAGAGATAACTTTTAGTGAAAAGGCCTTATCACTAAAAGTTATATATAAGTATGAAGTTATATATAAGTTATATAAGTAGCCTAGAATGTGAATCTTTCTGTATACATCAACTGTAATTCCTTTGTGTGGTGTGCATAATAGCATCTATTTATTCATACCACAGCTACACAGATCTTTTCTTGATACCGAACACCAATAAATTAATGTATTACAAGCGATCGGTTGTAGTGAGTAGGCATCTTTATAAATTCATGCGGTTTTCATCACATCAGCTAATGTAAATATTTCATAAATGTTTTGACTAATTTCAAAACCTCATAATGATAGAAACTGAACTGGAACGGAAGTTGATTATATTAGATGAGATATTTATATTTAAAAAACCGGCCAAGTGCGAGTCGTGCTCGCGCACAAAGGGTTCCGTACCATTATCTATTAAAACGGCAAAAAAAACACGTTTATTGTATGGGAGCCCCCTTAAATATTTATTGTATTCTGTTTGTGTGTATTTGTTGGTGTAGCGGCAACAGTAATACATCGTCTGTGAAAATTTCAACTCTCTAACTATCATGGTTCATGAGATACAGCCTGGTGACAGACAGACAGACGGACAGCGGACCCTTAGTAACAGGGTCCCGTTTTACCCTTTGGGCACGGAACCCTAAAAATCAATCATGTAGGTGCTTGTCGATGGTGAAATATTATAATTTTGTTTGTTACAACAACTTCGAACTTGTTCAACTTGATATTGCAGTATGCTTGAGCTACCCAAGGTTAAACAATAAATTATGCGCTTAAGTTGTTACCTTGAATGTGTGTGAATTACTTTCTGTAACTAAGTGAAAATGTCGCTCTGAATGATCTGTAACTGTTGATTTACACTATGGGCGTTTACAGATTAGGCGCTTAAACCACGCGTGTACAGCTAAGACTATAAATATAGATAATTTTTTGGTGGACTTTAAACCTTATTGTAAAGGAATAAGTGATGATGTGAGATCATCACCAGCCTATATCAGTCCACTGCTGGACACAGGCCTCTCCAAAAGGAGGATTTTGCCATAATCGCCACGCTTGACAGGCGGGTTGGCGATCGCAGTTTGGCCAATGGTGGAGAGAAGACGCTGCTGCCCGTCTTCTTATGGCGGTTCTCCTGTAGTCGCCTCTTACGACACCCATAGGAAGAGAAGGGGTGGTGCAATTCTTTTAACGTGCCGGCACCACACGGCACTGCATGATGTGAGATAATAGTATTTTTTTTTGCATGCGATTCTGAAAACCAAACTGTGCTGTCTTTGACACTGAACTCAATTATCGATGATATGTAATATAATTCGTCTTCATAACAACCACAGAGGCTATGTTCGATTGTACTTACCGCTAAATGAGTTTTAATGTCCACCTGCGCGTTTCTTACAGAATCGACAGGCTGGCCCAGATAGACACGCCAGCTGTAACTGAGGATCAAGCATAAACTCTAACTGTCTTATTCAGAGTGCATTTACTAGTCCAGACCTTAGTCTTGTTTAAGACCTAGTGGTTTAAGCTCACTTAACCCACTGATTTTTGTACGTTAAAACAGTGGTTTAACCTTAGTCCCGAAATAGCAAATGCACTCTGAATAAGACAGTAATGGCTTTACTACAAAAAGATAGGATAGTGTTGAACACTTGTCTAAAGATTAGTCAACCAATTTGAAATGTTGGCACATCAGACAATCGAGACATATATTACTAAACATTTCAAATTGGTTGGCTAATCTTTACACAAGTGTTTAAAACTAGTCTATCTTTTTGTAGTAAGGCCATAAGAGTCCATGCAGACCACGCTTTGTTCAGTTTTCGTCGAAGGACGTTTCCCGATCTCGTTTATTAGAACGTTTGCTGGTTCCGATGACTTCGTTTCGATGTGTAAGCCGCGTCGACGGTGCCGGATAAAAACGTTATATGCAAGAGCATTTACCCCAAGCAATGATGTGTAACGTCAAAGTTTACAGAAGTAACAAATCCAGTTTGAAAAAATACTGTTATAAGAGCTTATGGCTTGGTCCCTATTGTCTTTGAATCTCTCCCGTTATGAAGTTAAGACATCGTTTCTGTAAAAAAAAAACACTGGCTGGCAACAAGTTTTTTTTAAATATGTTTCTATTACATTCATTATTATGTTTATTAATGGCATTCTGTATTTGTACTTCAAAATTCAAAATACAGAATTTTTGAACCATTATTCCCAAAAATGGTCTGCTTTGTCTAGGTACTGACCTTTAAGACCTGGATATTTTTGCAGAGATTTTAGGTCATACATTAAAATGAGATAATTAACTTGTAAAAACTGCCTAATCTGTAGAAGCTTATCTAAAGATTAAGGAACTAATTGCTATGGTGAACGAAAGCCGTAAACTGAGTAATTACAAGCCATTTCAGGCAGATGTTCAGAACATCATAGTAAATTAGCCGATATAGGCTCTTAAGTCTTGTAAGTCGTTATCTTTGTCTACTACAGTTAAATTTCGGGTTTTTTAACATATAATATTAACATAACATAAATACTAATTCAGTAACACAAATAGTCTAAGGAATTTTTACGTCTTTATTTTTTACCCCACCACTGCAGCACTGCTTTGGGAGGATTGTGGGAAAGGTCCGGAAAGAAATAGAATTAGGCAATAAACATAAAAATGTATTTTAAAACAATAATAAAATTGAATAAGCTACCAAATAAACATATAATAGTAATTAAGGTATAGAATAATAATAGTAATGTAAAAAATGGCGAAATAATTATAAATGTATTATGTTAGAAATTTACATACCACCACCAATGTAAATAACGCCAAGCTAGGAGCATAACTTATAACATAATAAAATCACTAAACAAAAAACCAAAATCCGCAGACCGTAGTTTTTAAATAAAAAAAGTCCGGAAAGAAGCAGTGTACGAAACTGGCCTAATTTTTCAAAGATTCTTGCAAAAACAAAACATGTACTGGTGCGAGCTAGTCAATTTTCAACTCTTCACATTTTTATCGATTTAAAAAGGCCTTATTTCATTAATAATATCATAACATGATTGACCATGATAATAGGCGGACCATTCCTGGACTGTAGTAGTCAGTATTTTTTTTCTTTAAAAAAATTACACTATGCAGTCGCAACAATCATCTAAAAAGTAGTTGCCCAATTTTTAATTAATATTGTTGATTAGGGGGTGTGCCGAAACAGTCAAAAAATGTTTTGGGATGTGTTGTATTTAAATTTTTTTTTTTTTTTAAACAAAATTGTTAAAATTATTTGCTTGTCTGTATCGGGATTTTACTTGTAACAAAACTTTTCCGTAGTCTCAATTTCAAGTGGTGTGTTCAAGTTTTGCCGAAAATCCGATATTCTGTTTCCAATTCAAAATTTAATCGACGGCCTACTTTACCGAATTGAATGTTTTTGCTACATTAATAGCCTGCGGATAATATTGCCTGGGGTCATTCACTTTTAAATGGTCATGATATTCTTTAATCCTTTTTACAAATTAAAGTAAGTAATATACTTTTTAATATTTCAAAGTGCAAAGAGTTAATATATTACATTAAACAGTGGCTATATTTTCCTTTACAGTCAAGCAAACAGACACATAATTCGCAAAAGGGTAACAATAGTCTGTCGATAATAACTTACAGTCTCACTATTGATAATTAGGTAAAACCGTACATACATACACTGTGGTAAAACTAACAGTGCAAAAAAATACAGAAAAAAACTATTGATGTCATGACTTTATTCAACGACTAATTATGTAGGTTATTATGACGACCTGTCAAGGTGGCTGGCAGTGGCTGGATGAAAAAAGCGGAGGGTCGTGCTCTTTACCACTCTTAGGGGGAGGCTGTCGTCCAGCAGAGAACTGCAAAAGGCTGAATAGATAAAAAGATAGATTATTATTTAGGTTCTTAAAATGTTTATTTTAAAATACCTCTAGTTCAAAACCACTTAGTTTCATATGAGAAAGTTGGTGTCGAGTAGCATACACTGAATAGGATTTATTCCACACGAGGGGCCAATTATACTTACTCATACTTTGAGCACTAAAACTAGTTCCTGGAACTGTAGGAAGCATTGTGCAGGTACCCGCAGTTTTGATGACGTATTGTCTGAAAGAGGGCATAGACTAACGACTTAAGTGGAGGTAGATGGTAGTAAGTCAAGTATTTCCTTTGGTGATGATTACTGAAAAACTTATTATTGTTACATAAAAATTATTTTGAAACCACCATAATGGTCTTGAACGTCAATTTGTTTTTCTCTATGTATTATCGAACGTTCAGTATTATTACCATAATAAATCCTACTTTTACTATAAACCATTTTTTTTATCTATACTAATACTAATAATAATATTATAAAGAGGAAAGATTTGTATTTTTGTTTTTTTGGATGTTTGAAAGGGATAAACTAAAGAAATACAAGGCCAATTTCAAAAATTCTATCACCAATAAAAAGCTCAATTATTTTGGAGTAACATGGGCTACTTTAAAATCCAGAAAAATGCACGATTCCCGAGGGATACGAGATAATTCATTATAAAGGGCGCTGATTACTATGTAATGTAACTCTAGCTGGCTAAAATGATGTAAAAATGACAATTGATAACTTGCCAAATGCAAAACTGAGCTACCTAAAGACGGCTGATTTTTGGTTAGACGTGTGTCACGAGTTGATTTAAACTTGCAAATTTGCACAAAAGTCACATGAATGTATCGTTTACCAACAAATAGTTTTCCTCGAGCAATTGGCGCGAAGTAATCTAGCCAGTAACGTTTTTTATTGTTTTCATGCAAGTTAGTGTTAGACAGGAGATAATTAATAATACAATATTAATTTAGTTTGTGGTCTGGCGAATTGTACCTAGCTACGCAGCATATTTATTAATTTAAAAATTATTGCACAGATTTAAAATATCATACATTCGTGGTATGTGATAACAAAGAAACGCTCATGGCCAGACGGCTTATCGTTAGGGCCACTACTTATCAATAGATGGCGCTGGCTGAATCCAAATATGAAAGCAACGAGAGGTCCCTTTCCAAAAGGGTCCAATGTGGTCTACAGCTTATGTTATATCTTGACGAAAGTATGTTTGTTTTTCTTAAACAAGGTAACTTAGCAACGTTCGCTTTAAGTTTCGTAATATTTATGATACATGGCATAAGGAACCTTGGTTCTTGGTAAGTTAACTACTTGACAATAGATGGCGTTGATTAGTGAGTTTACTTGCTTTACTGTAGCATACTCTTACAATATTTAATACTTCTACTCTCCAAAAGAGGGCGACCAAAGCTAATTTGTGTAAGTAGAAAATTTTGTAAACAACTCAAATATCAGTAGGACGTAGTATAATACTATGTCTATTATCATGGTTGAGTTAAAAATGCATTATACGGAAAACAATAAATAATGTCTGTTCGTCTTATGAAACGCTTTAAAGGGAGTCAGTCAGTTTGCTACTATTGGAACAAAAGTGTTTCGTGATAACAACGCTTCGTTGTGCTATATGAGCCATAGCAAGTCCACTGCTGAGCATTTTAGATTTTTAAGATAAGCAGCACTTGAAACAGCACAGCACTTCTTGACGTAGAGCGTGGTACTGTGTTACTGTCATTGTGACAACTCTGAGTAGAGAGGTAGTTGGTTGATCCCTGAAAAGAGCTTTTCTTAGGATTTATGGTGGTAGCGCAGCGGTGGCACCGGGAAATTCAAAGTCATTTATTTCTGTTAATTGGCCATCAAAAAGCACTTTTACGTACCCCATTTTACCCTACCACCGCTTCGGGACTACATATCGACTGGTGATGAGAAGAAGCGGCGTAACAAACTTAGTCACCTTTGGGAAAGGAACAGTCCGATGCACCAGGTTGATCCAGTATCCTTTCGCCGCCTGCCTGGCACTCCGTTACTGTGGATAGGACCGGTCGTTGCCCGGGGGACGCGACGTGGACGCAAATACTTCGGTGGAGTACAGCGCACCATCACCAGTATGGTATCACAGCGCACATACAAACAAAGTGGACACCCAACTAAACCAGGCAATGCGCATAATTATGTGGTTAATAAAACCTACCCCACTCCCTTGGCTTCCTGTTCTAGCTCATATGCCTCCTCCTGCCTGGCGTCGAAGTAATGCTGCTGCGTCTGAGTGGAATTTACGTCAAGGAATGCCAATTCAGAATACACTTGAGACATTATGCCACCCCAGCGACATTCATCAAGATCCCCGATCTGGATTTATAACAGCCTAAAAACCGACTTCAGTCTGAAGACAGCGTGGCAGTTATATTTAGACACCTTTGAGGACCTACAAAAACACTTAATTGTGGATCCGACATCAAAGCCCGCTGGTTTTAGTTTTACATCCCAAGTATGGGTAAGGCAAATCAGGTTCAGGAAATGATACGGGCGTTCCAATCACCACCTTCATAAGTGGGGGCTGAAGCAGTCAACTCCGACTGTGGTACCACGGATCATACCTTAGCTCACATTGCCAACGATTGAATCGACATTTAATTTGTAAAGATTCTAGCACCTAAACGCCATATGATATGATGATGACAATAAATAAACAAACTTTCACGATGGTTGGCATCGACTTAAGAAAATAGTGCTTTTCTCATGGGCAATTATACTGTTGCCCTTTCTCGAGTAAGATCTCTTCAAAATCAATATGTTTAAAATTAGAAAAGAAAGGCAAAACCTATTAATTTAAAGAATGTAACTTATCTAGCTGACCCGGCGAACTTCGTACCGCCTAAGTATCCTGTACGAATAGTGTGTATGATAAAATAAATTTGGCGTTCTTAGTATTTTCCTTGAAATTTTTCCATTATTTCTCATCATTTAAACCTTTTCTGGACATCCACGAAAATTCAAAGATCAAATTAGCAAAATCAGTCCAGTCGCTCGCAAGTTTTAGCGAGACTAATTAAATGAACAACAATTCTTTTAATTTTTAATATAGATAAAAAAAAAAACCTTTTATTACCTACATAAATAATAATTAAAAATTACTTCTTATGTCCTGCTTATAGACACATTAAAATACTTTACCTTAATTGTACAAAGTTTCTCACACAAATGTCCACCCGGGCGAAGCCGGGACGGGCTGCTAGTATATTATATATAAAATGATCTACACTTTTAGTTCCCACAGACCGCGGCGACGTGTAACTTTTTTAGACGCGGGTAAGACATGACAAATGAGAACTTTTAAAAATCGATTTCCGAAGGGCGTGCCTGTAATACCAATTACGTTTTAAGCCATCCTTTTAAAGTAGGTGATTAAAGCCTGTTTGCGGAGGAGCCCACTAATAGCGGGAATTACTCCACCGCTTTGTAATGGTCTGACTTAGTTCGGCCTACCTGCTTCTAATTATGGAATAAGGAAACTTTTTCGGGAGTAGGTAAGATGACGACTATTCTTTTTATGCCTCTCTTGTGGTTGTACAATGCGTGCATTAATGATAGTAACTTTCAATCAGCGAGCTAGAGAGCATGTATATATAGTTTGTGATGATTAGTTCATTTTTGTGTAAGGGATAATTTGACTGCTTAAATACAATAAAAGAAAGTATGTTATTGTCTCAAACAAAACATATTAGCCGGATCGGATATTGAATTTTAGTGAAAAATATACTTGATTGCAATTTCATAATTGCTCTCATTAGTAAAGTTTTATTCAATAATGATAAAAAACGGAACAAGTTCACTTTTAAATAAACTTGTCTATGGATGTTCTGTTTGCTGGTTTAAAAATTTAAGACCAAAAACGACAACCTAGAACAGATTCTCTTTGGTTTAAAAGTATTTTGGTGTTGCTAGTTTAAATTCAATTCTTTATTCTAGACTTTTGCCACTAGTATTTGGTTATTTAGTAATGGTAGAGCAACCTTCTGTTTTATGAAGTAAAGTAGTGAAACAGTGGCCTAGTTCTAATGTAGGAGTAAAACTATGAAACCACATATTGCATTGTGATAATAAACTGTTTTATAATATTCGACTACTTCCAAGTTTCCATTAATCATACAATTAATATTCCACAAACAAAAAAACAATAATTCGCCGTATAATGCAGTTGAACCTATTAAGGAGTTAGATTATGGATATTTGGCGTTATGAACTTGAAAAGGCTGAATGTGCCAAAAAAATAAGAACGTGATAACACGGTTGAGCCCCAAAATTTGCGGAGCTTAAACTGAGGCGACTGGGTGACTGATAAAACTACTGTGTTCATAAGATGTTCCTCAGAAATTATACCAAATTCTTTGGGTAGCTAACACTCCTGAAGTAATCACATAATCATATTAAATCTTTCAACAACCTACCCTAACTTCATATAAAATCAAAAAGTAAATATCACAATACAGACTAACATATATGAAAATTTATAATTGTGTTCTTGTAAGAATGATAAGATGAGAAAGTCGGAGATGTATATGTATTACAGATTACAGATGTATGTGTATGTATTACTTCATTAGAAATACAATTCGCATAGAAAATCGAAGGATCGCATGCAAATCCCAGAAAATTGTGTACTATTCTTGGGACGTCGCATGTGAATATCAATTGCAGTCAACTCCAGTGTCCACTCGGAAAGTTTCATTTGTTAGAAATGATAAGGTAATCTGAGGCAAAACTCTCTAAAAATTTATAGGTATTATTATAACGTCAGAAGGTAAAAAGAGAAAGATGCAAAAACAAAAAAGCAGCGCACTCTGCCGCACTTAGTCGGAACCTCAGTTGCCACTCGCTTTGTCAGGCTTACGGCATCCACAATTTATCTCCCGAAGACACTGAGATAATGAAACTGTGAGGAATATTAAAGACTAGAGCCACCCGTGGCTTCGTCTGCATAGAATTTAAATATCTAGATATTCCAAATTTATTTAAATATTATTTTGCCACTATTGCAACTTATGAATTATTATTGTAAATTTTATGGAAATAGACTTAAAAAAAGGTTCTCTTTCTGATTACTTAGTTCAGATCTCTCTGGTGTGGTGACCATTGGTTGGTGGAGAAAACCATTTTTATTCATTTAGCAAGCTAAAGTGGCAGAAAGCGGGCCACATAGCACGTAGAACTGACGGCCGATGGGGCAGAAGGTTATGGAATGGAGGCCACGTACTGGCAAGCGCAGCGTGGGCCGTCCACCCACAAGGTGTACAGACGACCTGCTTAAGGTTGCAGGAAGCTATTAAATACTGAAAAATATTACAACACATTTAAAAGGGACAGACAACGTACAAAAAGAGTGTTTTGTATTTTTTTTGTTGGTTATAATCTAATGTACCTAGTGCTTTTGTTATTTATAAGATGTGTGTAATGTATTTCATAATATTTTTATGCTTTGTATTTTAAATTCCTTTACTAAATTTCGTATTTACTTTGTAAATATAAAAAATAGCGAAGGATACTGACGTTCAACTTAACTCAAATGACATGACGATAAGAAATGACCACGCATATGCCACCCTACAATATCTAGGTGTAAAAGATACGATTTTATCTTCTAGTAAGATTCTTTGAAAGCTAAGGGCCGATAGGCCCGAGCATGGCGAGCATTGATATCACTGCACTTGATCTTAGACCTGAATCTGAAGTTCAAAGCTTATAGAGATGTTTTTGGAAAATAACGAATTATCAAACAGTCTACCTGTTCGCTAATATTTTGAGGTTTCGGTTTATATATAGATTTAAACAAGCGTACATTTTCATGGGATTAAAAAATAATTAAAAAATATACTTCGTTATTTTCAAAGATTTAGCGTAGCGAAAGTTATTTTTCTGGACTTGCAAAATATGAAAACAAACATGTTGTCATAAATGACTGATAACTGAATCATACTAAGTAAGTTTGTGCGATAAAATTTTAAATAAAATAAATAAATAAAATAAACGCCTTATTTTCATATTTTAAAATGATTGAAATGTTTTGCACTGACAAATTGATAAAAGTTATTTGCATTGACAATAAATATTGGTAAGTTACTACAAAATTAAATTTAATTATCATCAAGGATGTTTGCATCCACTCGTCTACCCGCAACACTGATTAGGTCGTCAGTCCACCGCGTACGCTGCGCCTTCCAATTCGTTGTAGCCACTCGAAAACCTTTCTTACCCAACAGTTCTTTATCAGTTCTGCAAAAAAATAACAGTTTATGAAAAAAATCATTAGATAAATAATATCCTGTATAAAAGTTATTATAGGATAAATTAAACTTATTTATCACTTTTTTGTTGAATACCATTGGCAATTCATGCTTAACAGCATACTTAAAATTCGCCTAATTTTTGTTGTGCCAAAGGTTATTACCTCCACTTCCTTTTCAAACTAAGCAAAATAAGTACTTACTTGCTTAAGTACTTACAGCTTCTTGGAATAGACCCATCCATCACTTATTCCCTTTCGTCTTATTTTCAACCCTTTCCTTCTCGCATTTTCAAATATTAAAAAACCCGAAGACGAAGTTCTTGTATCTCTCGAAATAATTACATCGGTAGGTATTAAGAGCTACATAATTTAAAAGGCTCCCACTTCAAAAGCATCGGGTCCTGATTTTTGTTTAGAGTTGTTCAAGTGTATCGATATCGAAAAAAGTGTAGCAACGATGATGGCTTATAATAGTATCGGTAAAGATGCCGATTTGGTTGTACCAATGACAGACAGCTTACAGTTGTCTTAAACCTGTCAAACATAGCATTCACAGATCATTTCTGGAGCAGCATCCACAGACAATTTTGAAATGTCAACCCATCACAATTAATACATTTCGAAAGGATAAGGCTTATACCAATTTTGATAGTACGAAATTAATGTCAATTTTAATTTATCGGAGATCAAAAGACAGTTACGTACAGCACAAGGTACAACCTAATCGCTAAGGTAGGTATAACGTAGAAAGTAAGTGTGACGCCATAGAAACACAACTTATCACTTTTATTCTCTTTCGTGTGATAAAAAGAGTTCATGAATACTTCTACAACATCACTTTTTAAGGCCTACAAGCCATTTTGATATTAATGACTTTGGCAAAAAATATAATAATAGTCTCATGGTCAAATAGCAATAACGGTGCAAAACCAAAACCTTTCAGCTCCTAGCTCTACAAGTATGATACTATTATTGTTCATACAATCGATAGAATTTATACTCAAAGTCAAAGTCAAAGTCAAAGTCATTTATTTTTGCAAATTGGCCATCAGTGACACTTTTACATGTCCCAAATTTTTTTTTTCCTACCACCGCTTCGGGACTACATATCGGCTGGTGATGAGAAGAAGCGGCGCAACAAACTCAGTCACCTTTGTCAGCCTGATTTCATTACAGGAAATACAATTACAAGATAGTGTAAGTGCGAGCTAGGCAGGTTATTAAGTCCATGCACTCTTATCGTTCAAGTAATCTTCAACTTTGTAATATCCTTTTTCCATAAGGATTTTCTTAATGTGGTTTTTGAACTTATAAACAGGCAAGTCAACAAGAGTTTGTGGTACTTTATTAAATATTTTTATACATTTCCCCAAAAATGAATTACCTACTTTCTTTAATCTGAAGCTCGGAACGGCAAGTTTATTTTTATTTCTAGTATTATAATAATGTGAATCACATTTAAGGCTAAACGAACTAATGTTTTTTCTAACATACATAATATTATCAAAAATGTATTGTGACGCTACTGTTAATATTTTAATATCTTTAAAGACCTCCCTCAGAGAGTCGCGAGGCCCAAGACAATATATTGCACGTACAGCTCTTTTCTGCAACACGAAGATTGATTCGATGTCAGCAGCTGAGCCCCATAGCAATAGACCATACGACAATAAACTATGAAAATAACTAAAATATCCTAGTCTTGCCGTTTCGACATCAGTTAAAAGCCTTATTTTCCTCACAGCATAAGCCGCTGAACTGAGCCTTCCTGACAAGGCAATTATATGGGGACCCCATTGCAGTCGGGAGTCTATAGTAATTCCCAAAAAGGTTGTTGAATCGACTGCGTCTATGTGATCGTCTGACATATTAATATGCGTACTGACCTGCCTCACATTGGGCATAGTGAATTTGATGAGCTTGGTTTTTTTTGCATTAAGTAAAAGATTGTTAGCAGTAAACCATCGTAGTACTTGAGAGAGAGCATTATTTACATCGTCAAAGGTTGCTTTACCTCTGTCAGTTTTAAAAATCAATGACGTATCATCTGCAAACAATACTATCTCACACAGATCTTTAGTAAAGTAAGGAAGGTCATTTATATATATCAGGAATAATAAAGGTCCCAATATAGAGCCCTGGGGCACACCCATGCGTAATGGAGCCCCGGATGAGTCAGTTCCATTGACATTAACTGTTTGCGTTCTATCTGTGAGGTATGACTCTAACAATTTTCCTGACTCATTTGAGACACCATAATGCCGTAATTTCATTAATAACGTTTTGTGATCTACACAATCGAAAGCCTTAGACAAATCGCAAAAAACCCCTAAAGCATCCTGCTTACTTTCAAATGCATCAAAGATATGCTTAATGAGTGCAACTCCCGCATCAGTTGTGTTTCTCCCCTTTGTAAAACCAAACTGATTCTCATGCAATAGTTTGTTTATTCTGAAGTGTGATAAGAGTTGATTGAAGATTAACTTTTCAAATATTTTACTAAGAGCTGGTAAAATTGATATCGGTCTATAGTTAGAGGGATCACTTTTATCTCCGGATTTAAATAAGGGTATGATTTTGCTGTACTTCATCAAATTAGGAAACGAACCTTCATCAATACACTGATTAAATATACAAGCAAGATGCGTTGCTATACTATCAATTATATGGTTGATTATATTAACTGAAATGCCCCATAAATCTTCTGTTTTTTTCATATTTAACTCTTTAAAAGTTTTTACAATAACTTCGGGATTTATATGCCTAAAATTTAGAATAGAAGAAGATTTTTCGACATTTGATTTTAAAAAAGTTTCCGCAAGACCTTGTGAAGAGTTTAAATTACTAGTTGTAGCAATAGGTATATTAGAAAAAAAATCCTTAAACGCGTTTGCTACCTCATTGTCGGATTGAATAATTTTATTATCAACGTTAAGGCTAATTGTGCGATCTAATTATTTATTTTTGCATGTTTCTCTATTAATAATGCTCCAAGTGGCTTTTATTTTATTTTTGGAGCTAGCAATAATATCACGAATGTAATTTGATTTGGCTACTGAACATACCTTTTTAAAGATTTTAGTGAATTTTTTCACATGCTCAATAATTTTAGGGTCTTGAGTTTGAGCTTTAAGTTCATATAATTCATATAATTTTCTCCTACTTTTATGAATACTGGTTGTGGCCCAGTCGCTGAATTTACATTTATTTGTATTTATTCTAAGGTGTTTTTGCTTAAATATATTGTTAAACTCATCTTTAACAAATCCAAACAAATTTTCATATGACACATCCGTATTAGCGCTGTTGAATGGCAATATATTTATTCCATAATCAATATTTTTCTTAAATCTATCTAATTTATTGGTAGTGATTGGCCTACAAACAATATCCACTATTGGTGAAACATGATGGTGCTCAAATGTGGCTATTTGTCCACTATGATCTGATCTTAGACAGTTTATTATAGATTTTTGCATAACTTTACAATTACAGAAAATATTATCTAAGCAAGTAGCTGTTGTAGGAGTAATTCGTGTAGGTTCATTTAAAAGATTAATTAAATTAAATTTTCCACTGAGATTATATTTATCTCTGGTCAAATAAATTGATTTATTTTTCAAATAATAATTGATGTCAATAACATGCATTTTTTCTGAATTATAAGTCAAGGTATTTAATAATAAATTCATTTTATATCGTATGTCATTTTCCTCCTGTGGCAAGCTGTTACTATAAGGGAATGTAAACATTACAATTTTGTTTAAGTTCAACAAATGTAATGTGTCTAAATATTTTGCTAATTCATTTTTGCTCACATTGCCCCTATTACCAATAAAAATTAATAAAGTGGTATTTTTATTAAATTTATAATTAATAATTCGGTTCATAATTTCAAAGCATGAGGAACCTGGCATGCAGTGGTTAACAACTCCTTGTCCCAAATATGTATTTAGTAATAGGCCCATGTTTTTACCTATTTAATCGCTGAACATAACTATATTAGATTTAACAGGTCTACTTATATGATTGTGGGTTGATTGGGAACCAACGGAGACATTCATTGGGTTTATGTTTTTTTTGTTTTTTAACTGAGTAACTGGTGACTCACATCCTAACTGAGAGCCAAGTGAGCAACTGTCATTAATTGTCACATTATTGCAGGTACATGAGGACATAAGGCTCGTCAAAGCTAGAATGTGTTCACCACACTCTTTTTTATAGTACTAGTGTATCGCTGAGTCATAACATCTAATGAGTGCTTAAGTTTACTTATATCTTATTCTAAATTTTTAACATTTTTCTCATAATCAGAGATATTTTTATCTAATAATAATGAATACATATCTAACTTATCACCTAATCTCCTTCGTTCATTTATTTGTTTACTATAAGACTGCACACATTTTTGTTTTTTTATTAATTTATTAGTTTTCTTAATGAACCTATTAATTTTTACATATTTCTTAATTTTTTTATTACTACTTAATTTAAAAATGCCAATTGAATTAGGGGATTTTAAAGTTTCATCACTAGTTAGATCAATTGTAACAGTTGGTTCATTGTTTGAAGTTTGAGGAAGGCTGAAAACTACCATTAGACAACACTATTCTCCTTCAAGCGGTAAGATATTTCCAGGTAACTGGCATCTGCATTCGGGTAGATATTCCTATATTCGGAATGATGTCGACAATGTGGTACAAACCTCATATTTTGAGGCCTTCCAACCATAGATTCGCACAAACTAAGAAGCTTTGGAAAATGCAGAACAACGATCGAACGATAAATTTATTTATTTATTTTATTTGTCATAGACAACATGACAGTAAGTAGGCCACTGCTTCCGACATTCCGACATAGATAGGCAACCGTCGCCGACAATAGCTAAAGACTGATTTTGCGCCTAACTGTGGCGACGCAAAGCTTGTCTATGGCCACTAGATAAACTTACTTTAATACGTTTGTAAACATCATACTTAGGTACAAATGCTCATGCTCATTCCACAAAATATATTTTTCCCTTCGCGGGCTTCGAACCCGCAACCGCTTGGCTTTATAGTCCAGAGCGCGAACCACTACACCAGAAGGTCACATCAAATACTATTTACAATCTCTTGGAGTTGTACAAAACGCTAGCAAATCAACGTAACGTGAACAAAAGATACCGCCATAACATAATAGAAACATTAATTTTTCGTACTTAGAAACTCTCTCATTAAAACTTATAAGATTCTTCATGAAAAGCAAGAAGTAAGGCAGGATAATGTGAAGGATTAAAAAAAAGTAAGAAACAGGATATATTTGACAAAGAAACTAATTGACTTTAGAAATCTGGCCGTTTTATTAATATTATTTCGTAAAAGTAGTTTGTTAGAACTGCACTTTAAAATCTTGTTAACATTAAAATCCTTATCTCGCCTCGGATTTCACAATGCAATCCTCGAAAGAATCCACTCAGCCTCCTCGTTATCCATAAGTGCTGTTAGTGCCAATTCTAACGCGTCCTGGTGCATCCTGTATAATCGTATTAGTGCATTTAACTCCAGAAAATGTTTAAATATAACAGCCCGCACGTTTTAAGCGAAACTCAGGCTCTATGAGCAAATTAATATTTATGTATTACTTTTATTGTGGTATGATGTACTAGCGTATTAGAGAACACATCTCGAAATAAATGTTTCAGCCAAGCATTGTAGTATTGAACAATCAAGAAGCAGTTTTGACAACTTCAATTATTGACACTGACTGAAGCTTTGTAGTCCACTCATAGATATACGTAGCGAATGCTAAGTCTATGAGTCCACTGGACTACAGTTCTTGGCTGAAAAAATTTAGTTCGAGATGTGTTCTCTTGGACGCTAGTACATTATACCTCAATGATTACTTTGCATAATTGTGTAAAGCATAAAAAAATATTTCCTCTTAAACTCCCTTTCTCTTAAGCCTTTACTGCGATTGCGATCAAAATTCCTACTACATTTTGCTATTAAATACATTTTTATGTTTTTCACACCCATTCTACTAGTTTACAACGGCTCAAAGATTTTCTTATTTCTTTTATTTCGAAATAATGGAAGTTGAACTAATGCAGCTTAGCCTTTTTAGTTCAGTTTAAATTGCTGAGAAGGTAGGTATCTAATACTTTCGGGCTTTTAATGTACAAGATATGATTATACTTCAGATAAAAATTGCTTTATAAGCTATCCAGATAAAAAATACTTGTCAAAACGAGCAAAACGTTTAAATTACGAGTAGTCCTATATTTCCCCCTGTCAGGCCAAGAGACACAATGAAAAAAAATATTGTTACGCGGCCACCGGTGGGTGATTAAAGCTTGATAGGTTAAAAGTGAACATTATTATCTGTAGCAAACGTTAAAAAAAAGTTACTGTCGTTTTAAAGGAACTGGTCGTTCTATTTAGGCTGCGCTCGAGATAGCTTTGAAATTGCTATTCCGGTCAGGCAGGCAACTTGATAAGCTAAGCATACTTACTCTGTACGTGCTTTTCGAGTAACGAGCATAAACTTAATGATTTGCTTCCTGAAGAAATTATCTTGTTTGTGAGATAGAATTTTTAGTTTTAATACTGCTGCCGCAGTAGTTGAACAAAATTACTTAACCTCAATAATGGTAATACATTTTAGCGAATTTAAAGTTCAGTAACTAACGTTACTGGAACATAAAGTAAACAAAAGTGACATATACTTAAAAGGAGATTCCCGCACAGTGTAATTTTACCTTTGTAAGAAAATAAAGAAATTTTGATATTTTTTTTATATTTTAAATAAAGGGTACACTACACACGTCGCCCACCTTGAGCAACGCACCCCTCGAGCACATACCCTCATCATTCATCATTTCACCCACAGGTCGTCCACAGCTGAACGTAGGCCTCCCCCAGTGACTTCTAGATTGTCCGGCTGCACGCTGCCTCTATCAGGTAGTCTGTCCACCGTGTGGATGGACATCCGACGCTGCGCTTGCTGGTGCGTGGCCTCCATTCCAGAACCTTTCTCCCGGTGCTCAGGACGAGTCCTTACGTGAGAAGTGAGGTCCGTTTTGCTTTGCTCGTCCAATATATTGAACACTCTTGGTATGTCTTTCGAAAATTTCAGGGAATAAAATCATCGAACTGCTATAAAAAAAATGATAAACTACTATATTAGGTTATTATTTGTGTCTATATTTTTAAAATGGCAATACTTTTAAGTTCGCGCGTATAAATATAAATTATGGCTCCAATATTATTCCATAGAAAATATTGTTTTATGTTCACCATTATCCATAAAAATGTCGAGCAATGAAAATTAACTGTTAATAAATATGTGAAAAACTATGAAACTGTTTAAACGCACAGTTTATAACGCCACAACTGCGCACCGAGCCATCAAATCCAGTCGTAGCCTCTCGTAGCGCCTCGTAGCATTCGTAGCTGTCGTAGCACTCTTAACTATCACTAAAATGAGTATTTATTTATTCTATCGAGTGCTTAGAACAAAATGTTTCAAAATACTCAAGTTTTGTGTGTTCTACAAATATCAATACAAAATAATAATAAAAATAACATTAAAATGGTAGTTCACCAATTTGACTTTTAATATGAATTACTTTTTTCTTAATAAGTGGACCATATTACAAATTTCCATACAAAACTGTCAAATTAGATGAACTGCAAATATGAAATGTTCGAGGCTCCTTTTATGATTCATCAAATAACATTTCATTTTAAGATTTGCTAAATTAAACATATTATGAACGGAATATGAAACATCCAATGCGGCCGTTTTAGACCCGCTGATCACCCAACCAAATCAGATAAAGCGTATCACAAGAGCCATCTATTGGAAAGTCCTTGTATACCGAATGCCACAGTCGCTTTGCATACAAACTCTATTATTACCACACCGCCTTTCGGAATCCTTGACTGTCTTCCCTAGGGAAATCTGTGGCTGTCTTCGAACGAACTAGTTTAATAGGTGGAAAATTAAAATATGCGGCGCAAATATAATATATAGGGTTATATCAATACAAACAAGTTTTTCTAAGAAGCTATAAATAAATAAAATAGCTTTACTTCAATAAGCACTTATAAAATTTGTAGTAAAATCTTTCCTGGAAGTAATAATTTATACTTGTGTTGGCAATTAATTGCTACTCTCCTTGGTATTTTCTTTAACTTAAAGCATTGTTTAGTCTAAGGATTATACACAATTGTATAATCCTTAGACTTAACAATGCTTTATTTTTATCCCAAATAAAATAAAATAAATTGCATAAAATCTTTTTTTTTGGCTAATCTAATAAAGTTTATTTGTATGTGTGTAATATTTTAAAATGTTTTGACGTATGTGGGTAAACATTAAAAAAAACATTTTGCTGTGTCATACTTTATCATTGAGGTAGAGCGATAGTTATTTAATTTGTTACATAATATCAAGAAACAACAACAAAATTTGCGATTTCGATGCTGCGCAAATAGAAAAACATTTTTGTATTGATAGACAAATTCGTTTCCTGAGGCAATTGTTTTAAAAGTAATGGCCTTATGTTTTAAGTATTATATTTTACTCCAGTCCACTGAAACACAATTTCCTCTAACGAAAGGTTGTCTAATAGAAATCACTAACGGCGATAAGACTGCAGCATTGCTATTGTGTATAGGTACTTTTCTTTAAAAAATATTTTTCGTAAAGGAGCTTTTTTGAACGATTTTGTTTTTTATTTTAGTAACAATTTTATCTACTTTTTTAATAGTAATTTAAACGCAAGGCTTATATTACTGAGGAATTACGTTCTTTTGTTTTAATTTGCAATCTTCTATAACGTTGAGATGATATCACTCGTAGTTCACTAACCTCGATGCAAAGGGCAAAAATGAGAAAATATTAATATTATGGTGAGAACATACATATAGAGGTACAAGCATTTAGCAATAAAGAATGCTCCTCTGTTAATAAATAATCTGGGTGCTATGAGCGACGCCATATATTCCCGCCGTATATTCATTGTCTCATTATCACGATCAGGAAAAATTGAAGCAAAGACATACCCTGCTGATGTTAAACGGGTGGAAAACAATAGCTTAGGATCAGTCTCTGACGTTTATTAACCTATGCCCAGCAGTGGGCTTCCAAAGGCTAATTATGATGATAATGATGATGAGAATGATGGCATTTGGGTTGTAGACCTTGGTTAAGGTCGTTGCTTTGATTTAAAGACCGCCGATTTTTCAAAAGCCTGATTTAGCTTGTGGTCAATGCGTAACATTTACCAAACCTGTCAAATTTCTTCAATCGATTTTCAACTTAATTTTTAAGCTATAGAGTTTATTTTTCATTGGGGAAATTTGACAGTTTGTGGTAACTTGGTGTGCTGTTGACTGTACAACAGTCTTTACAAGAGAATGCTCGTATTGAGTACACGTCTTTATACCTGTTCGTTTATAATGGATTTGTACTCGTCGAGTTTTAAAAAGGGGTTGTTCAGTAATTTGGTTAGCACAACCCTCATTTTCTATAAAAGACAGGGACCTTATTATAGATATTTAAAGCAAAATATTTTTTACATTGTTTAATGCTATCTGTATTTTTTGTTTAAAAAAAAGTTTTGTTACATAAATCACGCAAATAAATTCATTAAGATATGATTTTAAACTCAGCAGCACTGCTGCCGCAGCACTACTGGTCCCCATAGATTATCTATGAGTTTATATGAGATTACGTTCCGAGCTACGCAGCAATGCAGCGGCAGCACTGCTGCGCGACACTGCTGCGTAGCTCGGAATATAATAATCGGACTAGTGCTGCCGAGTTCGGAATCATACCTTTAGCATAGTGGTTCTTGATCAGTGGTAATCAGAAATTAGAACTTAAATTAAGTACGTTACACGTGAATTCCAGGAAAACTATTGAAAGCAGTTGGCATGCCACGAGAGACATGGAATATCTAATACTTATGATAAACCATGTTTAGAAGTATAAGTTAGTACTACCTACTAAATGTTAGTGCAAAAAACTGTAGCACACGCATTTTGTAATTAAAACATACGACAGAGATGCATTCAACATTCACGATCAATTCATTTGATGTAATCGCCATGAGTGTTGGTATTGTAGACCCAGATCCATTTGCAAATGCTGTTGATGTTATGTTCTACAAAAACCGATAAAGACAAAATGTTGTTTATAGTATTTGAAATGTTAATGTATTTTAACAAATATGATTCTGCTGGTATCAACAACAGTGGAGACAAGAGTTTTTCAAAGCTGTGTAATAAATTAATTCAGCTGATGAAATACAACATCAAAATGGCGACGGAAACACGTCATGTGATCGGGGACCGAACCTGGAACCTCGATGATGGCGAAGCCATAATATTCCAGCGTGCTCGCCTCTCGGCTACGAAGGTCGTCAAGTCTCTACATTATGAGGTGTTCATAATTTTTACAACTTTATATTGTTTATAAATGTATTGTTTTAGGTACTTGTCAGACGCGATTGTGTATACTTATTCAGTTGTGTTACTTAGGTCCCCTGTGACTGAATGGCAATGAGCAGACCCACCGTTCAGAGCCATAGCTTTATATTTTATACATAAACTTAATTTTTAAAGGAAAAAATCATAGTCAACGTCCACTGCTGAACAAATGCCTCTTACAATGACTCCCAGATCGGTGGCGACCTGCATCCAGCGGCTTCCTGCAAACCTCGTCTGTTTACCTTGTAGGTGGAGGTCCTACGCTGCGCTTGCCAAAGGAAAAATAATCTTTGATATTTGTATCAAAGCATATTTCCTGAAGCAAAACTAGTCTTTTCCCAACACTTGAACTCTAAAAGAAATCAACAGAACCTTAACACCTGATTGTGTACGTATAGTCTAAAGCAAGTGGTTCTCAAAATGATGCGATTAAATCTAATAAAACCAATCTAATAAAACAAATAGGTTAACTTTTGTCCCGGAAAAAAAAAGTATTTGTTTTGTTTTACAGAGCAAGGGCTAATTGTTAATTTTTAGAATAGAGGTATAGTTTAGGCCTTAAAAATGACAAAGGATACTTTTTATAACAATTGCACCCACAAGAAGTGCAAAGGCTACTTTTTTTTATTTCACCTCCTAAGGATGTAAAAAAGAGAATGACAGGCCGTATTCCACGCGGGCGAAGGTACAGGCACAGCTATTAGTTATATACATCATAAACATCACTTCAGCCACAGGATGACAAGACGTCCACTGCTGAACATAGGCCTCCCCCAGTGACTTCAAGATTGGCCGGTTGGAAGTGGCCTGCATCCAGCGGCTTTCTGCAACCTTTACCAGGTCGACTATCTACCTTGAATGGACGTCCAACGTTGCGCTTGCCAGTACGTGGCCTCCATTCCAGAACCTTTCTGCCACATCGGCCGTCAGTTTTACGAGCTATGAGCCCCGTCCACTGCTACTTTAGCTTGCTAATCTATCGAGCTTTGTCAGCGAATTTTGTTCGTTCACGGATCTCCTCATTTCTGATTTGATCTCGCAAAGTAACACCGAGCCAGAGTCCTAGAGAGATCTCGCCTATCTAGGCTGATAACGAATCGTAGGTGACGGCAATATACCAAGGTTTCATCGTTAGTGACGCAATAGTTTTTTTTTAAGAATCAAATTACCTGGCTCTGATGGCGTGAACTCATCGGCGTTACTTGCGACAGTAAGATGCCCATTAAGCTAAAAGGACTTATTTACAGGTCGGTTATAAGACCTCTACTTACCTATGGAAGCGAGTCATGGGCCGTAACAAAAAAGAATGTTGACACCGTTTAAGTGGCCGAGATGAAGATGCTGCGGTGGATGTGCGGAGTGACAAGGCTTGACAAGATCCGTAACGAATACGTACGCGGCAGCCTAGGAGTACGTCACATCACCGATAAGCTACAGGAAAACCGGCTGCGATGGTACGGGCACATTAAAAGGAGACCTCAAGTTACCCGGTAGTAGGCGAAGAGGACGGCCAAAGTTGCGATGGTTGATTGTTATCAAAAAAGACATGGAGAGCTGCGGTCTCACTGATGAGGATGCCCAAGATAGAGTGAAGTGGAGAAGAAAGAGTGGAAAAGCGGACCCAGTCATAAGACGGGAAGAACGCTAGGAAGAAGAAGAAGAAGAAATTACCCGGCTCTGACAGCCAGAACTTAACCTTTTTTAAAGTTAATTTTAGAGGGGCTTGAATTTCTACTTTTTGGAAACTTTGGATCTCAAATTCAAGAGGGTCTTAGGGCCCCGTTTCGAAAAAGTTTAGTGATGCGATATGTGACGTCATCTACCTGCCAAGGCGTATTGGCAACCACCACATATATACAGTGTAGTAATAGGTTTCTGCTCCCTAAAGATTGAGAACCAGTGTTTTACACGTAAGTGTTAGCCCATTTCGCACGCGATCGAGCGCCTTTGTGCGGTCCTCTTTTATGGTTTCTATCAATTGCCCCTTTTCACCGTAAGGGACCAGCAAAAGGACTTTGAGCAAAATAAGTATCATTCAGTGTGTTTGTGAGGACGTTGCGACTTGGGAAACGGTTGTAAATAACCGTTGATATCTTAAAAACAAATGGTTTGCGATGGGTTAAGAGAAAACCGATCCCGACTGCAATGGGGTCCCCATATAATTGCCTTGTCAGGAAGGCTCAGTTCAGTGGCTTATGCTGTGAGGAAAATAAGGCTTTTTTAACTGATGTCGAAACGGCAAGACTAGTATATTTTAGTTATTTTCATAGTTTATTGTCGTATGGTTTATTGCTATGGGGCTCTGCTGCTGACATCGAATCAATCTTTGTGTTGAAGAAAAATGCTGTACGTGCAATATATTGTCTCGGGCCTCGCGACTCTCTGAGGGAGGTTTTTAAATATATATAAATATTTCCAGTAGCGTCACAATACATTTTTGATAATATTATGTATGTTAGAAAAAACGTCGTTAAGCCTTAAATGTGATTCACATCATTATAATACTAGAAATAAAAATGAAACTTGATTAAAGAAAGTAGGTAATTAATTTTTGGGGAAATGTATAAAAATCTTTAATAAACACTTGTTGACTTGCCTGTTTATAAGTTCAAAAACCACATTAAAAAATCCTTATGGAAAAAAGATATTACAAAGTTGAAGATTACTTGAACGACAAGAGTGCATGGACTTAATAACCTGCCTAGCTCGCACTTACACTATCTTGTAATTGTATTTCCTGTAATAAAACCAGGCTGACAAAGGTGACTGAGTTTGTTGCGCCGTTTCTTCTCATCACCAGCCGATTTGTAGTCCCGAAGCGGTGGTAGGAAAAAAAAATTGGGACATGTAAAAGTGCCATTGATGGCCAATTTGCAAAAATAAATGACTTTGATAATCTTTAAATATAAACCAGTATACATTTTTCTATGTACATGAAGGGTATAGCATTTAACCTTCTTTTAACTACCAGATAATTTGTACTCAAAAATAAAAATAACTTTATGCATACTATTTTACTGAATTATCTTTAATAACCTGTTTTACAATTTTAAATTTATGAAAGGTCAAACTCAGTTATATTACAGTCTTAGACTTGTCAGACAATCAATAAATTTAAGGCAGCTTTAATTAATTTCTCCAAAATTAATTCGTGCTAAATAAAACAATAAGAATGCTTTTAGCACAATAGAAAAATATCCAGTACCTACTCTACTACTATTTATGAGACAAATAAATAATTAAAAACGTTAAGTTAATTTGTGTTTATTAATATACTATTTTATGAAATGAAATATTTATTTGTCATCTTAGCCCTAAAATAATTTAATATTCGTAAAATTTTCTATGTTTTTAGACAAACTTTTGCTGAAATTTAAAAAAAAGTTTACATTACCGCACTAGTGCGATAATGTTATTACATCACAAGTGCGTAATATGATGAATTATGAAACTAAAAACGGTGTTATAAGAGTCAATTTACGAGCAACTTTGTTGAAAAAACGAATAACGATATTTGACTTACAAACGAGCTAAAACATGAAGGTCTTACTATGGTCTTACTTAGTCACTATTCGCAAATCAGCAAGATGGTATCAAATTATTTCATTGTCATATGTCACATAGATACCTACTCTAATAATAATAATAAATATTGGACAACATCACATACATTGCTCTGATCCTATGGTAAGTAGCTAAAGCACTTGTGTTATAGAAATCAGAAACAACGACGGTACCACAACACCCAGACCCGAGCCAATATAGAAAAGTTCGTTTTCTACATTGACCCGACCGGGGATCAAAACTGGAACCTTAGAGTCTCAGAGAATAGATGGTTATTAAATAAGTTGTTTAATAGTGTTAATTTTAATAATGTGTTAAACCCTGGTTATCCTGTAATAAAATAATAAACTACAGGTAGAAGTAGTTTAATGTCTCCCAAGACTTAATAATATAGTACTTAGCTGCTGTTAGTTACAACAAGTGAAGATAATTATTACAGCATTTCCTCGAAACATTTTTAACGACCTCCGACTATATGGCGTCGCCATCTCTGAGGTTCCGGGTTCGATCCCCGGTCGGGTCAATGTGGAAAACGAACTTTTCTATATTGTCTCGGTTCTGGGTGTTATGGTACCGTCGTTGTTTCTGATTTCTATAACACAAGTGCTTTTGCGACTTACCTTAGGCTCAGAGCAATGTATGTGATGTTATCCAATATTTTATTGATCATCTCTTTTTATTTAGTCGTCATACCGTAGCTAGGATGACTGACAGAAGTGGAGCAAGGATATTTCCACCGGAGTGTAATCCCAAAGAGTGGCATTACTATATATTTGCCTATTGTGCTTACGGCGTGCAAATGTTTAATTTTAGTGTAAATACATTGTTTTTCATTTTGGATTGTTAATTTGCCGAAGTAATTGATGCTGGCAGCTTTGTTTATGAAATTTCTCGCTGCTTAATAAATAATTCTGGTGTTTTATTGACGACCGTCTGGTGTAGTGGTTCGCGCTCCAGAATACAATGCCTGGCGGTTGTGGGTTCAAATCCCGCGAGGGGCAAATTTTAATGTTAGTGTTATGAGCATGAGCATTTGCACCTAAGTCATTGATGTTCATAAACGTATAAAAGTATGTTTATCCGTTATCTAGTCGCCATAGCACAAGCTTTGCTTAGTTTGGGGCTAGATAATTGGTGTGATTGTGGAAACAATTTATTTATTTATTGTGGAAACAATTTATTTTTAACATACTAGTAAAAAGTTACTAAGCAATGATCCGATGAGGGTCGAATGAACCACTTCTCTTTAAACCTAGTGTAGGACGCCCCGGATCGACGACAGAAGATAACTTGCAGTAGCTAGATGAAGAAAGCGGTAGATCGCGCTCTTTGGCGCTCTTTGGTCCCCAAAACAACGCCAAAAAGACCAAAATTCGTCCAACAGTGGACTGAAACAGGCTGATATGATGTAATGATGATTAGCGTACGGTAGTAGAGCTGTATTTCACCATGAACGCAAAGAGTCCCGAGTTTAATTCAAAATTAGGTAAAAATAAGAAAACAGTTATTTTCGAAGGCTCGAGTCGTGGTGTGCTGGGTTACGCCTATGGCATTTTTTTTCTGGTACATTGTAACAAAACAAACAAATGCTTTATTCTCAAAAAAAATATTTTAACAAAGAGGAGACAGCTCCGTTAAGTAATTATCTCGCTCTTTCCTTGTGCTAAATACAAAAACAAAAGCATGTCTATTTCTTACTTCACCAATTAAGACAATTAGTATCTTATCTGGCACATTTATTTATCTGTACGTGATTGCTTTACCTTTTAAATGTTGACGTAGCTGATCAATAAAGAAAGAAGTCTTACAAGTTCAAAGGCGAGGAAAAGCATAAAGAAAAAAGACAATTAACTTTATTCAGACTCGATCAAAAGCTTCGGTCAACCAGAATCAAATGAGCATTGATTTATTAAATCTCTTCGGAAGTTATTTGATCTTTTGTCTTTAAAGAATGTATTATGGTGTTATTAAACTGGGTTCAGAGTAGATTCTATTCTTTCAAGTTTTTTTTAGGTGAAATTACACTTTAATATTATGTTCTACTCCTAATTTTAAATAAAAACAAAAGCTTACTTCAACACAAATAATTTAATTTTAAACCATAAAAGCAAGTACAATCTATGTTCTCTATGATTGAAAAATGTTGTCGATATAGTGATAAACACATTTGCCTTCTTAAATTTGGCTACTGTTCAAATGATTAACCTGAAATAATAAAAAGCAATCCTTTCGTTATTCGAATTGTAATTTAATCTCTCTTATTTAATGAACGAGGGGACGCTAGCCCAAAATGGGTAGCCCACCCAAAACAGGACGCTTAAAATGTTTTCCCTTTCGCATTATTTTCAAGATGTGCGTGTAGAGGAATGGCGCGGGCGTTGTAACGCTATTGAAACTAATTCGAAAGACATATCATTTAAAACTTTTCCTCGTTTCTGATGGGCTACCCGTTGTGAGATTGTTTACCCTACATGATTTTTTTCTTTAAAAAAAACATATTTCTCAGTTTTCGTTTCCTTTATAATACCGACTTAACAATCACAATGGTTATGCATCCAGCAAAGCATCAATTCGCCCTCATAATTGCGGAGCCAACAAAGCATTCGAGATAGGGCGTTAATGCGTTATGCCATTGTCTCAGAGTCACTCAGAAATCTAAACATAGTTCAGAGAGATCAAACAGCTCAATACGTTTCGTCAAATTACAATTGATCGATGACACCTTAAGTGGCAGTGGGCGGGGCACATTGCTCGCAGGACCGATGGCCATTGGGGCAGGAAGGTCCTTGAATGGCGGCCGCGGGCCGGAAGGCGTAGTCTTGGTAGGCCCCCCACAAGGTGGACTGACAATCTGGTGAAGGTCGCAGGAAGCCGCTGGATGCGGGTGGCACAAGACCGAGCTTTGTGGAATTTGGGGGAAACCGTTGTCCACCATAGAAGTAATAACATTTGTCGGATTAAGTCATCGATAAAATAAGTAATCGACGAGGTGTCATCGATCAATTGTAATTCGACGAAATGTATTTCGAAATGGCGTAGTGAACCCGTTAGACCTAAGCCAATGCTATGTGAATGCAAACAACAGCATGCACCACTACTTACAACCTAATTAAACAATTCAAAAATAATAAGAAACAAAATGTATAGACACAGTTATAGATTCCTAAACTGTGCTATAGCTTGAAGTACTCATTCCCTAAAATTTCTTGGTGAATTTATTGAAGGTTTAACACCAATGGCATAGCACCCTTATCCATAAAACATGCAAATCTCCACTAGTCTTTCGTCTCTTCCAGACGTCTTAAGTTCCTACCACAAACTATCCCTATAATATTATATCATGTGTTTAATGAAACATCATTAAAACACATGATACGTTACTTACGCTCTGTTCTGCTGTGACGTATTTTGGTGATTTCGTATGCGAATGGGAATCCGAGTGCTTCAAAAATATATCTCCAGTTTTCTTGTTTTAAATGTTTTCTGGCTTATTCTGCCTGGCTCTGTAAGAGGTCACCCCACAATGACTAGCGTGTAGCCCTGTTGTTTTGTATAAAAACTAGGACGTTTTTTGTATTTCGTCTGGTGTTTTGCGAGGGCGGTGTGAATACTACCCTCCGGACATGCGTTGGAAATGATAAACGAGACTTTCTGTTGAAAGTCTGTACTCGCATAGAATTTTGTAAGAACGCTTTCTTTTAATGGACTGTAAGTAAAAAAGTAGGTAGAAATTTGTTTATTTTAAATAATTGTTACGCTCAAAGACTAAAAATGCTCAGTAAGCAAAAAAATGGCTCACATGAACACCTCATATCTTTTTTTCGTTGCCACAACGCGTCGTGGTCATTATCTTTATATGACGACCTTAGCAGCCGAGAGGCGAGCACGCCGGACTTTAATTGGCGCCGCCATCTTTGAGGTTCCGGGTTCGATCCCCGGTCGGGTCAATGTAGAAAACGAACTTTTCTATATTGGCTCGGGTCTGGGTGTTGTGGTACCGTCGTTGTTTCTGATTTCTATAACACAAGTGCTTTAGCTACTTACCTTAAGTGCTTTAGCTAATGTATGTGATGTTGTCCAATATTTATTATTATTATTATATTATTATCTTGATAGACACGCCATGACTGTGGTCTTTTTGTGAGCTGAAAATGTGTCTTCAGCGGTTTTATAAGACGAATTTCAGTGCTTACTTAACGACTACCATAACGCGTTGTGACCTGAATAAGCAATTGGCGTCTTTGAGTATGTCTTATAAAAAGAAAAATATTTTATTTCGGTTTATATCGACAATAACTTGAGGTGGTGTAAGCCAATTTATCAGTCAACAAGGTACTTGAGATGAAAAAATAATACTCAACAGAAATATACCAAGGCGATTCTATAAATAAAACTGGTTAATTTAAAATTAAGCGATTTTTATGAAAAGTTCAAGTCTACTTCTCGTGTTCAAAACGTGTTCAAAAATAATTCCAATAAAACCCAATACTAGGTCATGTTACCAGACCCGTTCAAGTCACGAAGCCGACGCGTCATTAGGCTTTGTAATTAAGTAAATTCATTCATCCAGCCACTGCCAGCCATCTTCCTAATGTCATCAAGCCATCGAGCTGGGGAGCATCCTACACTGCTGTTGCCGAGACATGGTCTTCACTTGAGCACCCGTTTACTCCACCTTTCATCGGTTCTGCGACCGCTGTAGCCGGCCCACAGCCTCTTTAGCTTGCTTCATTGAAAACAGCAGGAGATCGAGCTCTTTGTCGCTCGTTAAGGGAGGCCTACATCCAGCAGTGTACTGAAATAGGCTGAGGTGATGATCAAATGCATTCATTCTGTCATCAGACATCAAACGCTCCATCCATTGTCACCAAATAATACATAAAAAATACAAAGACATCGTCATATCTTGACGACCTCTGTAGCCAAGAGGCGAGCATGCTGGACTTGGCGACACCATCTTTGTGGTCCCAGGTTCGATTTTCGGTCGGATCAATGTAGAAAACGAACAACTTTTGTATATTGTATCAGGTCCGGGTGCTGTGGTACCATCGTTATTTAAGTTTTTTTCTGTAACACAAGTGCTTTGGCTACCTACCATTTGAAAATGTAGGTACTATTTAATTTTTTATTTCATCACAGCCTCAAGCAACAGCAAACGGTGGCAATGAATGTGGCTCCGCTTCAACCACAGCATATAACTATCGCGACAATCCTGATAAGTTATGTTTGTTTAAAGTTTCCGTCATCGCTGCGTTATAATTCGCCAAAAGATATTACGAGGACGCAGTGGAAACATATTATCCAAGGCAAAAATTGGCGGCGGTAAACAACATTTCTTCCGATGGCACCGCTGGCGACATTCATAGTTCATAGAATGCATAGAGACGACTTCATACAACTCTAAGTGGGAAAAACAACGACATAAAAAACGTTGGGGAAAAGTGGTAAGTCAAAGCTATTTAAAAAAAAACGCCCCGCGATCGTAGTCGCGTGCAGCAGCCAGTATGTAAAACCACAGAGTAAGTATTAATATGTAAAACGCATGCACGACCACGTGACACGAACTGCAATGTTAGATTTATGATGTTATAAAAAGATTGAGATCAAGAATTGTTTAGGTTCGTGTTGCTAGTCCCAACGCTTAAGATACTCACTCGTATATGTATTATTATTATATTTTAATATTTTTCGAATCACTGCCGCGCCAAACCAGTGACTTAGCCGCGATCAGGTCATTTAGAGGTAGCTACTAAAAATCAACGGCTGTCCATCAACGTGTTAATCGCACATTCAATCTTAGCTACAGATATTACGCTGAACAGATATTATACATAATTTTGAAATAAATACACGCATATTACGACAGTTCGAAATGTACCAGTTGATCGTTTTGTTCGCTGTCGTTGCCGTTCAGGCCGAGTATACTAAAGTAAGTAAATGTAAGTAATTAGTTATTTAAGATTACTTTATAGAATGTGTTGGACTGAACACAATTCTTGAAAGAATTTTAAATTATACAGGATATTTGGTTATAGCCCTATAAAGTACAAAAAGAGGTAAACATAAGTAAGCTAACATGTGCATACTATTACTCTGTGTTATGGTCATAAGGTGAAGTCAGTTAATGGATATCATCATTTTATAAATAGTTATTTCTATACAAAACTTAATTCATTTCAAACCCTTTTGCAGACTTTTGTTTCAAAATGATGAAACATATTTTATGTATAAGATTTTGGAAATACATTCCTTTATGTATACTGAACGATATTTGCATCTCAAACTACACAATGTATGCTGTGCAAAAAAATCTTATAAGATCTTCATAACCTCAAACTACCAAAAACTGTATTCTAGTAAATAAAAGATAGAGGGAACAGTTTTAGACATCATGTGAGCTACATTTCCCTTACGGTTATTTCATTGTTTACTGTATACCCTGTATTTAAAGACCAATCAAGGTGATAGAAGCTGTCAACGGCTCGCGTTTCTTCAACCTCGTTTCATAAGAATTAATATATCTTACAGGCCAGCATCATAAAGGAGACCTGCCAAGAATCACTACCATCAAAGGCTGCGATATGCCACCATGCGTGTTGCAGCAACTTGAACCGACGGACTTTCTTGTGGTTTTTGAAGCACGTAAATAGAAAAACCTACTATCCATTGTTAGTGACAGCACAGACAAGAACCCGCTACCTAATCACTCTAACTAGCATTGCCTAGTCCACTGTCGGACATAGGGCTACAATTGCCAGAGACCTGAACTGAGAGAATGTATGATAGTCGACCCCTCATCATTTTTTGATTAAATTTTTCACAAAAATGTGGCAAGCTTAAGTGGCAGTGGGCTTGTCACATCTGTCGCATAAACGTGAACCCACTTCTTAGCAGAATAGGTAAATAAATATTGGACAACATCACATACATTGCTCTGATCCTAAGGTAAGTAGCTAAAGCACTTGTATTATAGAAATCAGAAACAAGACCAGACCAGAGACAATATAGAAAAGTTCGTTATCTACATTGACCCGACCGGGGATCGAACCCGGAACCTCAGAGATGGCGACACCATATTACGCCAGCGTACTCGCCTATCGGCTACGGAGGTCGTCATAGTCTCTAAATAAAGTAGATACGTTTGTACCACTTAGGTGATAGGGCAAGTTCACTTGCGTTTTTTTTTACCAAATCCCCAATTCGAATTTTCAATTTCTAAAGCATTGCCTAACTGTAATATGTCAGGTTTTATTTATTTTCGTTCTTTCAGCCCGTGCAATGAAAACCATGCGTACACTAGCAACTGTATTTATACGTGCTGGTACTAACAGTACAGTATCAATGCCATATCAACTGCACAGCATAGAACATACTTGCAGATTCTTAGTCAACGCTGCATGCCCGGTTGAAGCGGGTTGGGTTATACTACACAGCACAAGCATCATCATTGAAGAATTTTTACCAGTGGTGAGCAATTTAAAAACCGTCGAAAAACGGAGGAGGTTGTCAAGCCAACGCGTATATTTTGTTGTTGTGTATGACCACGTCTTATTTTTTACAGAGTATTAGTTTCTTTACTCATGTGGTATTAGTCTCAATTTGATCATCCTTTTTATTGAATAGGGTATACCTTGAAGTTGGTCCCATTTAATTTGGAATTAAATTCAATCCGTAGGAAAACATGAGATGATTGAATTTTCACTCACAGATTTTAATGCTGAGTTGTACTCCAAAAAGATTTTTATTTTATTTTATTTATTTATTAAAATTCAATACATATTTATATTAATCAAATTATAATACATATTTACCGAATAATATTAGGATACAGTATGGAGCTGTTTTAACATTTTATTTTATGAATATAAACTTTGAGAAAATATATTCAAGCTTATCCAAGTACCGTGTGGTGCCGGCACGTTAAAAGAATTGCACCACCCCTTCTCTTCCGATGGGTGTCGTAAGAGGCGACTACAGGAGAACCGCTATAATAAGACGGGCAGCAGCGTCTCCTCTCCACCATTGGCAAAACTGCGATCGCCAACCCGCCTGCCAAGCGTGGCGATTATGGCAAAATCCTCCTTTTGGAGAGGCCTGTGTCCAGCAGTAGACTGATATAGGCTGGTGATGTAATGATGATGATGATGATGTAATCCAAGCTTATAGGACTGTCATCATGATCTGCACATTTGAGATACTATACAACTATAATATACAACGAATAACAGTTAACAAAATTTTATTTTTGTGTATGTGTATTGTCGGATGTGGTAGTTGATTTTTTTACCGCTTTTTAATCGCTTAAGAAATAATACAAGTTTAAACTTGTAAGACTTGTACTATTATCTATTCTGTGCTGTAACTTAAAAAAAAATCATTTAAAAATCCTTTGTGTTGTTTGAAGTTTACTCCGTTTTGATTTATCCTTTTTGTTCTAAAATCGGTAAGAAACTCGAGTTCTCAACTCAAATTTAGAGGCTAGTTTTGGCCCCCAGTCTAAACTCGAGTACTTAGTACAGTCCAGTACTCGAGTCAACATTCCAATACTACACATAGAACTCGAGTAATGCACTCGAATCGCGGAATCGAGTCATGATTCGAATACCGTATAAACTGAATCGAGTTGACTCGATTCACAAAAACAGCGACTGGTAGATTGTCTTGTATCTAGAGTCAGACTTGAAAGCAACATACTGTATTTATGCCGAAATAATCAATCTCACAATTAAATTTGTTACAGAACACGGTGGTCAAATTCGAGTACAGAGTTGTTGATGAGTTTGATAAGCCAGTTTACTGCTTTAGAGTACCTGTTCTCATTTGGCCGGCTGCACCTGCTAGCTACGAGCTCGCAGAAATAAACAAATCTAATGTATATAATTGACAATAAATTATAAAATAAATACTTTATTGACATGCTATGTTTTAAACAAGTAGATAATTTTTATAATTGGAATGACCACCATTTATAAATAATTAACATCAGTTGTTAAAACTTGGACTTCATTAAAAAAAACATTAATTTGATTTAAATTTTGTTTTTTTAGCAATAACATGCTAAGTTCATTCAAGATAACCTTCAAGATTCAAGATAAGGTTTATAAAAAAAAGATAGTTGAATAGGCTCTTTATTTCAAACTACACAAAGAATTACAGTTGATGTTTACGGAAAGATGTACACTGCGGCATTACAAAGATGTCAAGTTAAATAAGACTTGCGTGCTTTTTATTTGACACTTGCTTAATTTCAGCCAGGGGACTCACCAAAACAAAACACGATAGTTTTAAGTTTAGTTGTAGACCTGTGTTAAGATACTCAAAATATCACGTAACTAGGTCAAATTGAGTCACAGTTCATTAACAGTCGTAGTACTTAACAGCGAACTACATAAAGATAAGCTGTTATCCGCTTTTGTATGGCTCCATCTACATTAATACAACATTCAAAGCACTGGAGTGGTCTAATTTACTCAACAAAGCCCAGCACGCGATATCGCCGGACAAAAACACAAAGTTGAATTCATTTCGACATACAGGGTGCGCCCTTGATGGAAATTAATTCAATAACGTGAGTGGACAATAATATAACGCGTTGGGGTTACCATATTATCAGGTAATATTAGGACATTTCTAATACTAATGATACCTATGGCTAAACAAGTTAACCTAATGCAATGTTACATGGGTTACCATATTATCTGGTAATATTAGGACATTTCTAATACTATGGTAATATGGTTGAACAAGTTAACTTTAAGTTACATTATTATGTTCACTTGTGATTTTAAAACCTATAGAAAAAAACAGTACGCATTTTTTATGTGAGCTATTTTTATTAAAACTATTTAATACTTTATTCTTTTATCTTAAGTTTTAATAATATAGCTTTAAATTATGTGACCAATCAATAAAATAGCATTAATAGAAAATACACAATTTAGGAGGTCTTATCGCTAAAAGCGTACTTTTCCAGACAACCTTCAGCCAGAAGACTAGAAATGGTAATTATAGAGAAAAAATAAATATTGCGTACAGTACCTATGTATATTAAAATTTTGCGAAAGGTATTTTATAAACATTGTCACTCAAAGGTAAAATAGTAAATTAGAAGTATGTAAATTTTCAAAGACAGTGTGTAAGAACCACATTATTTTGATTAAATTGTCTAAAATAACAATTTTCTAGCACAGTTTAAGCTTTGTCATGATAACGAACGATAACAGACTTATTATTGAATTCGTATTCAAGGGTGACTGCACTTTAGGTAAACTTTCGTAGATTCTATTCACCCCTTTCATAACATTTTTTTATAATGTCAATAGAAATATGATATCACACATATAGCTAGTGTGCTTAGTGAAGCCTCCATATTATTTGAGGAATTTGTATCGCTCGTACGTCACGTCTAAAAGTCGGAACCAAGATTAGGATTCCTACAGTCGCCCAAACGCATGGTATCCCTTACGGCTATAATTTTGCTTTTAATGAAAATTGCCTTAATTACCTTTAATGCTGTGATTGTGTGGTACCTACGTGCGATTGTGTAAATGTTTCTAGAGGCTACTGTTAGCCGGTCGATAAATTGTGAGGGCCCCGTGATAGTATCGGTAAATCGCTAACTAATACTATCGACGTAGGCCTCATCGAATATTCGATAGTGTGTTCAGTGGCGGGCCTTAGTTTTATTTTGAGGTAGGCAGTAAATACTTATTAAGTGTTTTATTGATGAAAATCAGTAGCTTTCATCAATGTCACTTATTTTAATATATTGGACAACATCACATACATTGCTCTGATCCTAAGGTAAGTAGCTAAAGCACTTGTGTTATAGAAATCAGAAACAACGACGGCACCACAACACCCAGACCCGAGCCAATGTAGAAAAGTTCGTTTTCTACATTGACCCGACCGGGGATCGAACCCGGAACCTCAGAGATGGCGGCGCCATTCACAGTCCGGCGTGCTCGCCTCTCGGCTACGGAGGTCGTCGTTATTTGTTAGTACCTATTGCCTACCTCACTTCATTTACCAGGTATAGGCACTGCCTAAATGCCTATTGCACCGCACGCCCTAAGTGGGTAGCGCTTTACACTATAAAGCCCCAATTGCGGGTTCGAATACGTAAGGAGCAGACGTTAAGCACACTGATAATTTCATCGCCATCGATAGTAATTTACTCTTATAAAAAGTCCGTGGTTGTGGGTTTGAATCCCGCAAGGGGCAAGTGTTTGTATAATGGACGAGCATTTGTGAAATCTGTGTCATACAATGACTTCGAGTATGTCTTCTATCCGTTATAGTTAATTTTGATTCAGATTGCCAACTGGTGTGATTATTTGGAAGTATTTTCGGGGTTGGTTGATTGACAGTTGACCCAAAACCTAATTTTTTTTGGTTTTTATTTATTAAAGAAAATATGTTAGTTTATATGGTGTCGTGTGGTGCCGGCACGTTAAAAGAATTGCACCACCCCTTCTCTTCCTATGGGTGTCGTAAGAGGCGACTACAGGAGAACCGCCACAAGAAGACGGGCAGCAGCGTCTCCTCTCCACCATTGGCCAAACTGCGATCGCCAACCCGCCTGCCAAGCGTGGCGATTATGGCAAAATCCTCCTTTTGGAGAGGCCAGTGTCCAGTAGTGGACTGATAAGGCTGGTGATGTGATGTGATGTGATGTAAGTTTATAGGTAAGTGTGATAAATCACACACAGTTTTGTTGGAAATGTTTTCAAATACACTAACCCACATTATGTATACATGATTTAATACAATTAGATGTGAACATAGTCTCATCTTATCATAAAAAATACTGTAGCTCATAAAGAACGAGATATGTAGATACTTATCCAGATACTTTTCTACATTGATATATTTGTTAACTTTTCTAGTTAATTTACATACTTAGTGTCCACGAATAAACCTTCTTGCCAGCACAAACAGACTTCATTATCGTCCAAAAACGTAGGTAAATTATTCACAAGTTTGTAGCTACACCGAAAATTAGGCAAGGCTTAACTTAGCATAGACAGCCTAGCCTATAGACTGACCTTCAAAAACGTTTGTGCGCGTCGAACATTACCCTAGATACATTAATTTATACTAGGTTGCTAAAATTTGTATCTACAGGATGTAACAAAAAGGCGAAATAAAATTTAAAGGACGTGTAGAGTAGTAAATGTGTAGTTCCTATGCAAAACCACAAACTCGTGCGAGTATAAATTACTGAGTAAATTGATGCTAAAGTTTTAACAAAAACTTATCGTTGACAACCACAGCGCAGCGTCCGCGCATCAGCTGATCGTGCGGCGGGCGAGGGTTGCGGGCGGGGGTTCGCTAACGAATGACCGCAGATTCAGGGTTGTCAACACTTTCGGTAAAAAAACAATTTATTTACTTAGTATGGGAAAAAAAGATGTTTATTTTTAACAAAAACTTTTACTACTTAATGTTCACATTAGATACATACATACCCTTAAATATTATTTCGCCTTTTTGTTACACCCTGTATATGTTCACAATAAGTTATTGATAAGGACGATGCATGTACTGTACATGTACTAGGATGGAATAATGATTGTGAAAACTATTAATTTATTATCTAGACGGTCGTTGTATTTACATTTTGATAAAACATTAAACAAAATTTAGCATTATTTCACCTTTATTATTTTTCTTTCACACGCACACACAATCACAATGTAGTAACACGATTTTATTTATAAAAAATGCAATGTAGTACCTAAGGGTATTTTCTAATCAGGCTTAAATTATGTTTTACTTTTTAGTTCTTTTTATAAACAAGTAATAAAATTTGATTTTTAAAAAGTTGGTTTGCTTTTAATTTTATTTTTTGTTTTTGTGACAAACAAACTTAAGACGAATAATTGGCGACGCAGTTGTGTCGCTTAATTGACGAATCAAACGAGCCCAAATTTGATATCTTTCAGCTATCATCAGACACTGGTTATAATGTAGCACCACAGTACTCGTCAAGACGAATCAAACGAGCTCAAACTTGATGGGGTTTTATCATTTAATTTAGTAGTTCCTATGGCTATCTTCCAGCTCTATCATTAGACCCTGGTTACTGTCTAGCACCAAAGTGCCTGTCAAGACGAATCATACGAGCCCAAACTCGATGGGGTTGTGTCGTTTAATTACCGAGTTCCTATGTCCATCTTCCAGCTCTATCGTCAGACATTGGACATCTTGCACCAAAGCACTAGTCAAGATGAATGAAACGAGCACAAACTCAATGTGGTTATGTCGTTTAATAACTGAGTTCCTATGACCACCTTCCAGCTCCATCATCAGAACCTTGCTACTACCATTGCAAGACAAACTACACGTCCAGGCGAATCAAACGAGTCCAAATTCGATTAGCTTGTATTGTTGCATTACGAAGTTTCTATGGCCACCTTTCAGCTCTATCATCACATTATATTATGACAATGCAATATTAAGATGACATGGTACTGATACCATGTCATCTTAATATTGCATTGTCACGCGATTAACACGTCATGTATGCAAAATTTCAGCTCAATCGGTAACCAGGAAGTGGATCAAATTTAATTTGCAAGATTTGATGACAAGCATCGGTCGGGGGACAGGTGAAACTAAATAAAAGCTTATAATAAAAATACTATTAAACAAGTTTGTACTATATTCATGCTGAAAACCTAAGTTGTCTACGATTCACACCCAGTTTCATGAACCACTGTGTAGGTGACAAATCTCCCAACAGAGTCCCGCTATGCATTTTGCATACCGCGGTAACAGTTTCGTGGAAATGCAACTCGAGTGGCTTTGCTTGTATTTACGAGAATGTCCTAAAATACTTTTTTATTTCAAACTCTTTAAAATAAATCAAAAACAGCGACGGTACCACAACACCCAGATCCGAGCCAATATAGAAAAGTTCATTTTCTACATTGACCCGATCGGGGATCGAACCCGGAACCTCAGAGATGGCGATGTCATATAGTCCGGCGTGCTCACCTCTAGGCTATGGAGCTTCTCAAAAGTGTTATGTTTAGTTGAGATGAGGTGTATATACAATAAAAAGGAGCTTGCGACGTTATTCTTATCACCAGCCGATCAATTTTATACAATAATTTTAAAATTGAAAAAAATGGTCTTAATTTTCTTTTGAATTCAATTAACAAATAAACTCAATATACCCTGTTAATTAAATTGTAATACCATATTTTATTAGTTACCTCCTTTTTAGGGAGGTTTTCCTGTTGAACTTGAACACTGACAAATCTGCCGGCCGAATGAAATGGGCTCCATGCATTTGCGCGACTTGGTAAGAATTCGGCCGACAAAGTGGAACGCAGTTCCTATGCACCTGGCCGAAAATTTGGTATGGAAATGACTTTCCGTGAATGTTGCCCGAATTTAGGTTTGCAACTTTAAAGTTTCGAAATTAAAATAGTGATTTTTATGCCAAAGCGGTTAAAAGAACGACAAACAAACTGTGTATTGATAATCGTTTCTGCCTTGTCTGTATTTAAATAACTATTCATGTGTTTTTCAAAGATATTTATGCATGCTATTTGTATAAGGTAAAAGAAAGGAACATGGAATGCCACTGAAAATTGTAAAAAGATATATTTGGCATAATACTAATTTGAAGCAGCAAATTAAATATCTTTAAAATAGCGACATATTATTTAGCTTTTTATTGCTACAGAGAAATACCGGGTAAGGCATTTTAACTTAATTAAATAATGTTTTCATTGTAAAAAAATATAATAGCTTACTAAGGTACTTGAAATGCGAGGTGCGATTTTATGTATGGAGTGTGAAGACAGAATACACACCAAATTCCGCGTAATCCTTTAAAGAGTTCGTAAACTAAAAACACTTAATCGTATGCGTTAAAATGTCAATTTATAAGTTTTTAACAAATAAATTTTCTACGAACCTAAGCTGTTTATAATTGTTCTGTACTTTCATTAGATTAAGATATAAAGCACAAAAAATATTTATTTTATTTTCTCTTTTTCAAAATGTTTTATTCTGAGGCAAAATTACAATTCCCAGAGCCGTAACATACCGCAGTAACGAGTGCTGCCCTTTAAAAAAAAACTCTTCACATTCTGTCTTCAACTTGCAACACGGCGCGCGGGTACCTTTTTCCAAACCTTGTCGAAAAACTAATTAACGCTAAATCAAACACAAACAATAATTAACTTCGAGAGACCAGAACCGGACACCAGATTGGAGAACCTCCTAAGAAGACATCGCGAAGATATCAGGTGAGTGCCTCTGGTTTATAAAATTAGAAGTAGGTAATATTTATCGTTTTTCCATACAATAATGCAAGAATCTCCTAGCCTAAATCTGCGGTATCGATATCAATGCTTTGTTATTGAGCGCTTTGTATGGAGCATATAACGTCGGGAGCAGAAACGGTAGGTTACCCGATTACGCGGAATTTTGTACCGTTTTTGATGAAATTCTATATACGGCGCGGAATTTCGTACCGTTTGTGGTAAAATTTTATAGATGAGGCGGTGTTTTGTACCGTTTATGATGTAATGCTTTGCTTTTTACCTATGGCATTGTTTCTGTGTAGAATCCGTATCACACAGACGATTTATGAGCTTAGGCGATGACTCAACGGCACCACTGTGGTTCTTTTTATTATAAAACCATGTTATATTAGCTTCTCTTGCAACTAAAAATTAAATAAAATATAATACTTTTTTAATTTTTTTAACTAACGTATCGACATTAAGTATTTTTATGTCACTGACATTTGTATGGCAATACAATAATTTGATATCGTGATAATCTGACTTAGAGCATTAAATGCTCTAAGTAATCTGATGATGGAGTTAGAATTTAGATAAATAACACTTCAATTGTCTAAGCCCCTTTTGGCATAAAAAATGGTGTGGAAGCGATGAGCTTCACTCAAAAATCACCTTTATTATTGATTACACAGCAAAGTACGAGATTTTTGTTTTTGTTGTGACAAAAGCGGGGTTAAATAAACGCGTTTTATTTAAAAACATAGCTCCCAGTAAAGCTGTCGCATTTATTTTCTTTACTACTTTAATGGTGTGTTTGTCAAAGTGCACAGAATATTGGGTGTCAGTGGAAAGTAAATATTATCGCGAGGGGAGACCGCGTCATGCGAACTAGGTCACTCTGTAAATGTGTCGTATAGTGTAAATAAGTACTTGACATAATACGTATTAATGTTTACTATACCTAATACGCATTGCTGTTGACACAGTGGCGTATCATTAACATAACGTATATAATAATATAGGGTGTGCCGAAGAATAGTAAAAATTCGTTGTAAATTACATCGTCTTCAGGACTGTTTTTAAAGCACGCGAAAAAGGTCATACATACTTTCACTACCTAATTTATGTCAAAATCAAATTCGTGGAAAAATATTCAGATCCTTAATATTTGACGACCTCCGTGGCCGAGAGGCGAGCATGCCGGACTTTAAATGGCGCCGCCATCTCTGAGGTTCCGGGTTCGATCCCCGGTCGGGTCAATGTAGAAAACGAACTTTTCTATATTGGCTCGGGTCTGGGTGTTGTGGTACCGTCGTTGTTTCTGATTTCTTTAACACAAGTGCTTTAGCTACTTACCTTAGGATCAGAGCAATGTATGTGATGTTGTCCAACATTTATTTATTTATTATTTAATACAAATTGACACGATATTGTTTGATATTTTAAAGGGTTGCTTTTGGACACCCCGTCAAAATAAAATAAAATTAAAGGGAAGTAATAAAAAAATTGTGAAATGTTTTTTTTTTAAAAAAGATTTTTAATACTTGAAAAAAATCGTCTATTGGTAAAGATCAGAAAAGCTTAAACAATTTAAATTTTTGTTTTTAGCAATTGAAAGAAAGATCTCGTCGAGTTGACTAACGTCTCGGTAGCTTAGTGGTCAAAGCACTCGCCCGGTATGCGATGGACGTGGGTTCGGATCCCACCTGAGGCGGACGAATTTTTTTTAGAGTATTAAAAATCTTAGAGAAACCTAGCATGGTAATTGCTAAAAACAAAAATTTAAGTTTTTTATTTTTTTATTTGATATAACCGTATTAAAATCTTAAATTCCTAGGTGCGCTTGATAGCGCATACGAACTAACGAGTGGCAACAATTTTGTTGTGTTTGGAAAAATGGGAAAAAAAAGTTTTTTAACAAATGTTTTTTTATTTTATAAATTTGATGTGCTGCTTCTACAGTATGACGTGAATAAATATGGCGGGGGTCCAAAAATAACTCTGTATATCGATTGAATAATGCATGATATAGATAAAAATAGTATGTTTTGTTTCTATCAATAGCTGATGATTACGTAGTTTTAATAAGTGTTCTATTTTTATACACTCTGTATATACGTAATGATGCCATAAATAATACTTCCCTACTACGTAAAGTAATTCGAATGGAAGTTTGCCTTATTATTTGTTGAAATATTATGGTAACATTAAGTATTGTGTTAATAGATTTAAGCAATCTACATAGTAATACATAGCTTTTTTATCCATTGTAGTAAAAAAAACATGGTCTAGGAATATTGAAGACATAATTATAAGTGAATTTAATTTCATTGTTTTTATGGTAATAAATAATATTTAAGCCTTACAAATCATTGACAATGTTAAATTCTTCCAGTCATTTCGAAACGAAATTATAAAAATCGCCGTTAATATCGAAAGTCGACATCTGACGAGCTTATTGGAAATTTAATCAATTGAACTTTAAAAGAAACCCTTGAAAAAATGTTCAAATAACGTCAGCGGAAAGTTTTAATGAAAAAAGCTGTAATAAGAGATATCGTTTTCCTCTTAACTTGGGAGAGCGTGAAGTACTGGTAGGTAACTTTGTTTGACTAGAAAGAGTCTAGACACCCGCTGTCTTATTCAGAGTGCATTTACTGGTCCAGACTAAGGTTAAACCACTGATTTTTGTACGTTAAAACAGTGGTTTAACGTAACCTTAGTCCTGGAATAGCAAATGCACTCTGAATAAGACAGCCGGTGATTAATAAAACTACAGGCTAGATTTAAACCGTGACTAGATATTACTTGCTCGTCGACACGATTGGCCAAGCAGCCTGTCGAGTCGGAGGTAGATTCTCTAAAACAACGCAAGTAAACTCGCTATAAATATCACATAAGCGATACAAACAAACATAGCCTCTATTTCGCTAAGAAGTGGATTCACATTACTATTGTCAATAAGTGCCATCAGTGTTAAAGTGACAGCGCGTATCACAGTACAAACAAACATATACTCTATTTTGTTACAGAGTTGGTTCACTATTATTCGTCAATAAATGAAGTGAAGGCGAAGTCATCGCGCTTTTATACAGGCTGATTAGATAATAATATAAACTATGACTAGAGAATACTCGCTCGTCATCAAAAGCAGCTTGTCGATGTTAGAAAACGCACCTTGTAAACTCGTTCTAAACAAAAATAGCCTCTATCGTGCTAGGAAGTGGGTTCACATTAGTTATTGTCGATGACATCAGTGTAAAAGTGACAGCTCGGAGCACCTGTTCCTGCCTACTATCATACAAACGAACATAAACTTTATATACAGGGTGTACAAGAGAATATGACACTCCTTAAAACCACGTGATCAGCTGGCCATATACAACAACTTTTTTCTATGGAAGCAACATCGATATCGATTTTTTTTTCAGCTTCTCCATACAAACTTACTCGCATATCTCGATGATAATGTATGAAGCATCTGAAAATAAAATCACGATTTCGATGTTGCTTCCATAGGAAAAGTTATTGTATATGACCAGCTGATCACGTGGTTTTAAGGAGTGTCCCATTCTCTTGTACATCCTATATACATATTTCTATGTACACACACACAATAACTCTATTACATTAGAATAAGATGAGATATTACCAAATATTGCTTCATTATTGTTGTATTGTTACGAAAGATCGGTAATCCACAGATACAGAAAAATAAACAGGTAAGAAACAAACTTAAAAGGAGATTTCCCACGCCTGTATTAAGTTTTAACTTGAAACAATAAAGACATTTTTTATATATATTTTATATACACACACACACACAGTATTGTTAAACATAGTAGAATAATGATTTAAAAATATTTTTCTAATTTAGATTGTCAACTCGGTACTTTACAATAATTAAACATGAAATGTGTTATAAAAGAGCGGCATCTCCTAATACAAGCAAAAACTTGCTTAAAAGGAGATTCCAAACCCTGTCAGTGTCGAAATGGTCGCGGTTTTTTAAAAAGAACCGAGAAACAGCTTTCGGTTTGGACTGTTACTACGAGTTTTTATACTGCAAAAGTTGTTTTTGCGATTCTTACCTCCCCTAACATATTGGTTTCTTCACCGGCCGCGTCTAACTTATCCAACTTAGATAACGACTTTATTTATGGCTTAAGATATTTATCTCTGTTTTTGTCTTTCAATGGAAGAATTGTTATCGAAACTTTTCGTGGAAAACAGTTGGTTTATGGTGGTTTAGTACATTGTATTGATAATTTTACCATCGCGTTTTAATTTGTGTCTAGATCTAGCGAATCGATTAGCAAGCTGAAATGGCAATGAGCGGGGCACATAGCACGTAAAACTGACGGCCGATGGGGCAGAATGGTTCTATAGTGGGGCCACGTACTGGGACGTCCGCCCACAAGGTGGACAGACGACCTGGTAAAGGTTGCAGGACGACGCTGGAAGCAGGCCGCTTCAAACCGGCCAATCTGAAAGTTATTGGGGGATGTTGATGCAGGTTACCGAGTTTTTTTGGACGCTTCTTCTCATCACCAGCCGATATGTTGTTCCGAAGCGGTGGTAGGGCTAAATTATATTGTGGGGCGTGTATAAGTACCCGGAAGAGGGTCATGTCTATACAAAATAAAGAATTTCATTGTAATTTTTTGTTTTTAGCAATTCCATGCAAGGTTTAATTCTACTACTCAGCTATACATATAGCTACAACATTGATCAGAATACGCTGGCTTTGACAGCGAGAAAAAACACTTGAGGAATTTCATCTTGTCACGTGACGTCCTCGGTAGCTTAGTGGTCAAAGCACTCGCCCGGTATGCGATGGGACGTGGGTTCGAGTCCCACCTGAGGTCGATGATTTTTTTCAAGTGTTATTTATCTTCAATTAAACCTTGCATGGAATTGCTAAAAACAAAAAATTACAATGTTTAAGCATTTCTGATCTTAACCAATAGTCAAAATATTTGTAAAAATATTTCTATAGGGTGTTGACGGTAGTATACTACTCAGCTATACATATAGCTACAACATTGATCAGAATACGCTGGCTTTGACAGCGAGAAAAAACACTTGAGGAATTTCATCTTGTCACGTGACGTCCTCGGTAGCTTAGTGGTCAAAGCACTCGCCCGGTATGCGATGGGACGTGGGTTCGAGTCCCACCTGAGGTCGATGATTTTTTTCAAGTGTTATTTATCTTCAATTAAAGAATTTCATTTTATTTCATTTCAGTGGACGTCATATACCAAAAATGATGATGATGATGATGTTGAGAACTGGCGAATGTAACTTGACTTGACAATGTAAATCAGTGTTGCTATTCTATTTCTGTTCAAACAAACACAAAGGTGCACAAGCAAAGACAATTAACGAGAAAATGTAGATAGATAGATACTCTTTATTGCACACTAAACAAAGAAGTTACAGTTGATATTTACAGAAAGATGTACAACTTAGGCGGTCTTATCGCTAAGAGCGATCTCCTCCAGACAAGCTTCAGGTAGAGGACAACTTTAAAGTAATCATGTATTTAGACTTCGATTAAAATGATATTTGCTAATGATATAGTAAAAAGTTTTTTTTTTAAATATATCCTCTATTCGGCAGTCCGGATCACTTATAAGCTTTAAAAGTAAACTTAAAACCTATCTCCTTTCCCTTTAGCTTTTTTTTGTTTTTCTGTCTTTTCGTCATGATTCTTTCATGTTTATTGGGTTTGCATTTATTGTATTTATGTATAAGGTATTATGTATGTATGCTTTATTTAGGATACTATAAGTATGTTTATTATTTATTTTGTTAATTTACGTATATGTTTTATTAACTATATAAGGTCCGATTTTATTAGTGTTCATCCTGTTAACCTGTGACTATATAGGTGAAAAGCAATCGTAAAAACCAATTTTCAAATGTGTACCATAAAAACTAAAAAAGTTAAAAATCAACAACATCGACTTCATATTGCATAAACTCGTCCTATCTTTGCTACGTTTAACCATCTGATTATCCGTCTTATTCCTTCCCCTTGTACAGAGCGAGAAAAAGTTGAAGATAGGACGAGTTTATGCAATATGAAGTCGATGTCGTTATTTTGTAATTTATTTTTAACTTTTTTAGTTTTTATGGTACACATTTGATAATTGGTTTTTACGATTGCTTTTCACCTGTTTAGTCACAGGTTAACAGGATGAACACTAATAAAATCGGACCTTATATATATATACCTATATATATTGTTATTTTATTTTTCTTTCTTTAACTCTTCACCGCCTTCACCTCTCGACTTTTTAAACTGTCCTCTACCTGAAGGTTGTCTGGAAGAGATCGCTTCTAGCGATGAGACCGCCTAAATTGTACCATTCTAAATGTATTTTCTTTTCTTTGTACTGTTTGTTTTGTGTCGTGTGCAATAAAGAGTAGGTATCTATCTATCCTCTACCCTCAAGATTGTGCAACAAAAACGTTTTAATTCAAATAGACAGTCATCTCTTTCATGACAATAACTGATTACACCGACTTTATTTAGCTGCGTTATATAAAGTCCGATTTTATTAGTGTTCATCCTGTTAACCTGTGACTATATAGGTGAAAAGCAATCGTAAAAAACAATTTTCAAATGTCTATTATAAAAGCTAAAAAAGGTAAAAATTAATTACAAAATAACAACATCGACTTCATATTGCATAAACTCGTCCTATATTTCACTCTTTCTCGCTCTGTAAAAGGGAAAGGAATAAGACGGATAATCAGATGGTTAAACGTAGCAAAGATAGGACGAGTTTATGCAATATGAAGTCAATGTTGTTGATTTTTAACTTTTTTAGTTTTTATGGTACACATTTGAAAATTGGTTTTTACGATTGCTTTTCACCTATATAGTCACAGGTTAACAGGATGAACACTAATAAAATCGAACCTTATATTTACGCACGGAATGGATAACTGGTGGGTTTTTTTAAGAAGAAAAATACGGTGTAAATTGATTTCCGGATATTTTAAACAATTTACTCGAGTAATTAAAAATCACGGTCCATTTACCTCTGTTTTAACCGAACCCAACCCAGAGAATAATTTATTATTAACCGAACCCTTTGTGGTATATGTAATTAATTCTACTGAAATCAGTCAAAGCCAATTTCGATCAGTAATTTTGTAACATATTTTTTTAATAATTCAATAATCTAAAATCCCTCTTGTTATTTTTTTACTATTTGCTAGAGTATTTACCTATCTATAAACGAACCAGCGATACTGCTAAGAATTTAAGTTTTAGACAGTTTTAATAAATTACCAAGGTTTTTAGATTGGCCTAATTTTCTAATTAGTTATTCGTAAGCATCAAACTCCACATTAATTTTGTTTAGTTTTCCACATTATTTTCGCTTTGTAAAATTTTATTAAAACTCACTGTATTCTCTGCTTGAAACCTCCGTTGAAAATTAATTAAAATAATCCTTATTATTCCAAGCGAAAAGCAGGCAATATTGACGGTGAAAATAGTTGGTAAAAAGCAAAAGCAACCGCCGCCCTAACGGATAGCATAAAACGTTGTTTGCGTAATAAATTTCAACTTTGAACATAATAACATTAGCGTATAATGAAGATTGAAATTTCCAATACAATTTCCAGTGGTGTTCGTCCACTGGAAAATTAAAAATTATCGAACCACTCGTAAAGGCATGTTCTAACAATAGATTTTGCATTTCGTTCGGGGGACGGGGTACCCATTTTCATCGTTACACGACAGTGAGAAAATGCATTAAAAGGACATTGTACGATAAAAGAAATAATAAGATGAAATAAGTGTTTTAAAGGCTTTATCCTGTCGGTTTTAAGGATTTAAACAATATAAGGTAGGTTGTTTAACATATTTCTGTCGTTCCCCGATCCTAAGATTGCTTCATGATGTAGCCATCTTTAAATGGTCGTATTTCATGATGCGGCACAGTACCCGCTGGCCATGTCATGATGTGGTTAGGACAGATCGATGATTCATGAGGCGTTTGACAATATGACCAGCTGACGCATGACTACTTCATGAAATGGCCAAACATTAGTGGTCATATCGTAAAACACTTATAGGCATTATCCACCAGTAGAGGCGCTGATGTCGCTTTGTTTTTGTGGTACATCATGGCGGCAGACAATTATTTTTCTTAAAGTAAATAACAATGGGTAAATTGAAGATAAAAGTGCAGTGACTTAGTGCAGGATTTTTATAAAAGTCACTCGACAACCCGTCTTTACACTACGCGACATCGATATTGAGCTCCGGGGCAAAGCGTGGGGATCGCTTTTGCATCTTACGAGACAACCATCATATCAGAGACACGTGTGTGCGGAGCCAACAATCAACCACGGCCGCGGTGCAAGCGTGAAAGCGCGGCGCGCGACTAGCCAATCACGTAATCGTAAATAACGATAATTCCTTTAATGTTTAATGGTAATATTTTTGTTGTGCCTTATAATAAATATTTGTAAAAAAAAACGACCTGCCCTGGACAGGGCGTTACATTGTATTTTACGAACATCATGTACCTACCTGTATAACTTTTTTGTGTACACCATGTACATGTAACATGCAATAAATGATTGATTGATAGGTCTCTTCTGCGCAACTTTCGCCCAGCGCGCAGCTTCCGTGCCGCTAGTTGTAGTTTAGTTGTACTACTGAATAATGGTGATCGCAATGCGCCCTCTGCCGTCACAGCCCTATATTCTGGCTCTCATTTACTACATGTCTTGCATTGCAATGCTATTTTCTGTAACAAAGGCTGACAAAGGTGAGTTTCTTCTTATCACCAGTCGATATGTAGTCCTGAATCGGTGATAGGGAAATGATTTATTTTTGGGACGTATAAAGTGCCCGGAAAAGGGCCTACATGCTGAATAAATGACTATTATGTCTGAGAGGGTACCATTTTGTGCACTCGTTTACTGTTGTTTTATTGTTAATGTTAACTGTATTATTGTTAAGTACAATTTCGAATTGTTCCTTTGTCTTGACAAAGCATTAAAGAACAAGTTTTCTATAGTAATTTGTTAAGGTAGAGTTGTCTTTGTTTTAATTAAGGTTTGAGTATTCTTTATTTATTTAAATAGGTAGGACGTATTTCAGTTAGAAGGTGTATTTTACACGATTGTTAGGTCAACGGTTCTCTAAATTAATAGATCCATGGACTCACCCTTCATGCAAAAGGTTCAATTAACATTTGAACCCAACTAAAGCCAGTTAAACACACACTATCCTACTTAAACTAAGACTATGAAACTGGGTAGTGTTGGGACCAAGTCAAATACACTATCGATGGGACGACCCGTTTTGTGATGTGATCATGTGATCGTGTGACTATTAAAATGTAAGGTTTTATCGATTTAGATTATTTTTTTGGATAGTATATTTTTTATTACATATGAACTGCCTGCTTTGTAAAATGTAAAAAATGATTTTTATAAAAAAAGGATAGGATGTTAAACAGTGACTTTATTATGATTGCCAATTTTATTCTATAACAAATTATAAAATATTTTTACTTTCTATTTTTTACTGATAGTAAGATGCAAATTGGGCTCTTATTGCATAACAACATAAAAGCGTCACCTATATTATCAACGGTAGAACTATAAAGACGTGACGTACGTGTCTTAATTCAAGCAATGGCCTTAGAGGTAATTTGATTAGACGTTAATAGATGTTACCCTAACACCTACCTACAAATAAAACTATAACCCATTTCCAAGTCACAAATGAAACATCTAACATCGATAGCCTAACTATCGATAGCTCCCCAACACTATCGCCAGCCATTGAGTAAACAAACATGAAAGAGGAAACGATGTTCCTACTGGACCTCATTTACCGAATAATCATATGCCGAGTTACTGCGTTGGGTTAGTATGTCTAACTAGTGTGGTAGTGAGTTCATAAAATTGGGTGTTTTACTAACTCACGTATTAAAGTTTCTGTGCAGCCGGCCGGCATTTAGCATACGCTCCTAGCGTATGCTAAATAAATAAATGAGGTTCAAAATGTCTAAAGTAGATATCTCATTTATTTTGTTGGACTAAAATTCCACCATTATCTTATCTTTGACAGTAATTTTTTACGATGGTCAAAAGTTGACAAGACTTGTCATTTGATGCTGTGTAAAAAACACTTAAAAGTTTCGGAGATAGCTGGTTACTGCTCTCTGTTTTTAAACGTATTTTAGTTTCGTCGGGTATCAGAATCAAAATCATTTATTTCTGCAAATTGGCCATTATAGGCACTTCTACATGTCCGAATATTTTTTTTCCTACCACCGATTCAGGACTACCTATCGGCTGGTTGAGAAAAAGCGGCGCAACAAACCAGTCACCTTTGATTTTATTACAGGAAATACAACAAATATGTAATCGCCATAACAATGGCTTTACTTAGTTTTGAGCTAGATATAGTTGTGATAGTGAAAAACAATTTTTTTTAAATCATTTTTATTGTTTATGTCAACCGTATATTCTACGTCGCATACCAATACTACAAACAGACGTCGTGGCAAAACTGAAAATCGAAACAAAAATAAAAACGTAACTTCAATCGTCTGTTTTTACTCTTTTCATGAAACATTTAGTGTACTGTTACCACCATCAAGTACAAAGTTTGGAATTTAATAAAGGGTTGCGAATGTGAAACAATCTAAAGTTCAGTTTAATTATTAATTTCCTAGAGAACATCAGTTTTGTAACTTCAAAATTATTATTTATAGTGATCTCTTAATCGTATTAAGGAACTATGGTTTTTATGAGATCACGATGGAGATACAACAACTTATACAGGGTGTTAGGGAAATGGTACATCAAGCCGAAATTACCCTTTCTGCTAACAGTCTGCCTGCCAGTTTAAGCACTTTTTTTCCACAGACATAATATGTCTGCCTGCCAGTTCACCGGATGCAGAAATTTAATATCACAATTTTAATTTTTTTAATACAAAAAACATCTTAGAATCAAATATGTATGTTTTTTTTTTCAAAATATGATTTAAATTTCTGAGTTCATCATAATATTTATATATTATGTTACCATAGGTGAGTTTCGGCTTAATATATTATTTACCCTTTTGCATAAATAAGCACACAGTATTAAAGGTTAATAAAAACCGGCCAAGTGCGAGTCGGACTCGCGCACAAAGGGCCATACCATTTAAAAACGACAAAGAATCACGTTTGTTGTATGGGAGCCCCCTTAAATAATTATTGTATTCTATCTTTTAGTATTTGTTGTTATAGCGGCAACAAAAATACACCATCTGTGAAAATTTCAACTCTCTAACTATCACGGTTCATGAGACACAGCCTGGTGACAGACGGACAGACAGACGGACGGACAGACAGACGGACAACGGAGCCTCAGTAATAGGGTCCCGTTTTACCCTTTGGGTACGGAACCCTAAAAACTAACTTATCTCAAATAGATGGGATATTAATAGAGACGAAATAAATCCTTTTGTATTTTCAACATTTCACTATTAAATAAATTGTTGAAATTAAAAGTACTTAGGTTCTAAAAGAGTGTATTTATTTTGTTGTACCTTTGTAATTGTAGTTTCCAAGCTAAAGCATTAGCTTTCCATTTCAGGAATTTCTCAATAAGTATTAGTAATTTGATTACTGAAACGAAGATCTTAATTACGTTATTGCGTGCCCTCTGATATTTCTCTTGTTTGCAACTTTCTCGAAGTCGGCGTAAAACATTTTTCTCATTACATTCCATTATTACTCTGCCTTGTCGTTTCTCAAACTGGGTCGGTCAGATCAAACGGGGGTAGAAAGTAATATTTAGGAAAATTGGCAAAATTTTACGCTCAGGGAAAATGAAGATTCCCATACATTGGTAATTTATAAGTCGCAATACAGGGTTACATTGCAATGAAGTACTAAATTTTCAGGGACCACTCAGAATCAGTAACTAAATCGATCTAACACATTTTTGTAATAAACAAACACATTTTTTTTATTATTATTACTCTCCGCTGTTAAAAGATTGTGATAAAAAATACGCACGCACTATCTCTGTGCAACCTAGAACTGCAAAGTTCAATGCAATAATAGTCACAATGGCGCGCGAAAACAATCCTTAGCCTTGTAAGTAAGTTGCATTTTTAACAGCAGGAGCGCCCGCGCACACCAGAGGTTCAAATTGCCGACAAATACAGTAGGTACGCAGTGCTCCTCAAGATCATATTTTTTTTAATTTGGCACTACTTTGCAATGTAACCCATTTTTTAAGGGAACCTTATTTACAAGTTCACTTTACTTCCCTGTATTTAATGATCCGTAATAAACTACCGACCGACATGTTTGTCGTCTGCATTTATGCTAAAACATAGTTGTCGCACATTATTATAATTAAATTGAGACTTATAGTTGCTAGATATACACTTTTTGTTATTATAACTGAAGGTAGGTTTCTGATTAATTCATGATCGTCCTATAATGAAGAGAGTATATTTATGAAAAACCTATGAAATGTTTATTAATTTTTTTGATCAGATTCTGAATCAGCTTCTAAAATTGAGCTTGTACTTTTATTATAAAATTTTATGAATTTAATTATAACCTTAAAATATTTATTTATGTTTGTTATTGGATAGAGGAAATTTCTATACGGTTTGTTTGCTAACAAACTGTGCTTGAAATTTCCTTGAAAATATGAGAATAATGGTTTTCAACGCTTTTAAAAAGAGATAACAAGGTGTTATGTACAGCTACTTGTACTAGATTGAAAAATAATGGAGTAGTTTGGCGGGAGTGTTTTCATTCCATTCTGTGAGATTGCTCGTGTAGAGAAGCGTTAAGCTTATTGGCTGACATATTGAAAATGAAAAAAGACTTATGTTTTCGTCCATGTAAATTTTAATTAATGTTACCTTATATTTATTAAAGAGCCATTTCATATTGGTAAAGTTTTTAGGGTTCCATACCCAAAGGGTAAAACCCTATTGCTAAGGCTCCGCTGTCTGTCTGTCTGTCTGTCCGTCTGTCACCAGGCTGTATCTCATGAACCGTGATAGTAAGAGAGTTGAAATTTTCACAGATGGTGAGGCCAGGTGAGACAGATGATGTATTTCTGTTGCCGCTATAATAACAAATACTAAAACACAGAATACAATAAATATTTAAGGGGGCTCCATGCAAAAAACGTATCTTTTTTTGCCGTTTTTATAGATAATGCTACGGAACCCTTCGTGCGCGAGTCCGACTCGCACTTGGCCGGTTTTTTGGATTCTTTTCTATTCTTTTCTATAGCTGGATCAGTGAGACTAATATAAAATTGTGGTCTTCCTATGTACCTTATTCAATAGCAAATAAATGATTCTGATTCAATCAAACCGTACTCAACCCTCTCGATGGAATTAGACCCAATTTTCATAGTTGGTGAGGCCTGTGCCTTGCAGTAGGACTTATTTAATAAAGGCATATATAAGGTATTTAACTTTTTTATCAGTTCAATTCAGTCTTAAATTCTCTATGGTTCAGTCTCTTCTATTCTATGCCAGTTCTCTGACTACTTGATACAAAACTTTTCCTTCACTACGTCCATAGTTTTTATCTGCCTTAACCTCAAAGATTATGCCTATGTGGTCATCTTGTTGCTTTAAGTGCTCTTTGGATATGTCCGTATATTTTTCTTTAAATTTACAATCTTTAAAACTTAAGTTAAATTCTAGTACACATTTCAAGCGATTGCAATCTTACCTTCTTTTCGCTTTGTTTGGATAGCCAGATCATTGGAATCATGCCCTCTCATTGATTTATTAAGCAGGTACTCACCTAGCCGTGTGGCATGTAACGTATCTGATACTGTATCAAGTGAGTACGTAGGCACCACGACACGAGCCAGCTGCGAGCCGCCGGCGCGTAGAGCGCAGTAAGCTCGCAGTGACCCTCCGAGATACAGTATCAGATAAGTTACATGCTACCCGTCTAGGTGAGTACCCTGCTTTATATGATACATTCAAAAACACCTATTATGACTTACCTCGCTACAGATACTCGTACTAATTACACACAATTGCTCCTTGTGAATTTTCTAACCAGCAACCTTCTGTATAGTCTGAAGCGCGATACTCTGGGTAATAGCAATATATTAAACGTAAGACAAGACAATCATAAAATTTATTTCAATTGTCAGTAAATATATCCATACTTATATTATGAACGCGAATTTTTGATGTATGGATGTTTGTTGCCCTTTACGCAAAATCTACTTAACCGATTTGGATGAAATTTTCACACATATAGAATATGATCTGGATTTACTTAAAGGATACAATATTATGCCGTTAAAAGGTTCCTGTGGAATATTATTCTATATATTGATCTTTTTTGAACGTTTTTTGTTACATATAATATCAAACATCCTGTAGTCATGCAAACGAAGTTGCAGGGACAGCTAGTATCATATACCTAAGTCAAACAATAGAGTAGCTTTAGCGATTAATTTCACCATGGATCATAAACGATTTGAAATTGAAATAGCGAGCGCTAAATTTCCGCTTGAAAAGGCACTTGATTGAGTTACCTGCCTTTTCCTCTGTCTAGGTACATGCGATGTGTTCCATACAAAGTGCTTCCTCAAAAGCATTCCGTTTATTCCGGCGTTAAATATACCGTAAACTTTCTGAAAGTATTTTTAAAGTTGAGTGCAAATTGATATTAAACCGTCAGTGATTGGCTAAAGGCGTGATCAAAGCCCAAATAGAGTACAAAATTTATATTTGTTAATCAAAACCGGGGCCTCTGTTCAGCAACCCATTGATATAAATGGACAGCCAGTAAACCGCATGATAGGTATTAACATTCATGGTTAAGACATATCATAGTGTCACGTGGTTTTTCGGTCGACAATTATTTGCTATCGAACGATTCTTAATCGGTTGACGGGACCCTATGACCGTATCAGAGCAAATAACTTTGTCACAAAAAACATGCGTAATAGAAATAAAGTATCTTTCTTCTCAAATATTGCCTTGGAGCGTTTTAACAACCTTTTTAAATTCTGCGAACTAAAACAAACAAGTTGCAAGAAATTAAGTAACAGAGCGTAGTTTGAAAAATAACAAAGTAACCTTTTACGATGTTTTTTTCTCTTATACCGCTCACTTTAAACAGAAATGATGAATAAAATTAAAAACAGTAGCACCGGTCTGCGCACTCTGCATGCTATACACATAGCACATTATGCCATTATATTATGTGTATAAACTATTCAACTTGGCGTTTCTTTGCGAAAGTGAAGTCAAATTTATTGAGTATTTAATTACATAATAAAGTTATGTAAAACATAAAAATATGTAGAGGATAAAAGTGCTTGATATCGTGTCAAAATGTTTCGAAAAATTGTTTTTATCCTTCAGATAAGTAAAATATAGCTTATTAAGAAATAATGCAGAACTTATCCGTACATTGTCTAATAGGCCCTAAGAGTATCTAAAGGCAGGTGTGAAATAATTGGACTCGCATTAAAAGATAGGGATAACTCCACTTCACTGCACTGGTTTACTAAAGCACAGAGATAGTAGTGTACGTTAGTACATTATACCTCAATGGTATTGATGATGATGATGATGATCTTTCCGTTTTCGGCCATAGCGCCCACATTGGACAGGCGCTGGTGCACCCGAAGATGGCTAATGTAGCCGATCTCCGCAGCGAACTCCCGTGCACAATGAGGGCACGTTAGTACACCGCTTACATAGTTATAGCTGATGGCGGCAGGATGACGGGCCTTTAGCTCATCGCGCTTAGCGTCGAGGCTGTCCTCGACGCTAAGCGCGATGAGCTAAAGGCCTTTACGCTGCTCCTCAATGGTATTATACCTACTACATACTCTAAACGTAAACAGGCAGAATGAAATGAGCTTGCTGTCTCTCTTTTCATTGTTTTTCCACTTTAAATAGAATAAACGGGTCCACGCATAGAGTCGGCTATTCAGCAGAATTCAATGTAAGCGTGAACCTGCAGTTGCGAATGCAAATTGAATAGAGTATTGGCGTTGGGCCTTTTTGCTATATACCACAGTGAGAATGGAACAGCCATATCAATACAACCTCAAATTATTATGTGTGGAATCCACACTAAGCGTTAAATTTAAAAAACTTTGTCGGTAACCAGGTCATGGAAAGATTTCTAAACTCGTGTTTTTATCGTGCTATTTCTATAGTTATTTATAAGTTAACAACGCTATGTACACATTGTTACACTGATAGATTAGATCCCTTGTTTAATTTTATTGTACGGGAATTTATCCTGAATTAAATGGAGAAGAAAAAACCCTTATTATGGACTGTAATATCACACAAAAATAGCAAAGACAAAATACCACTAGCATACAATAATAAATTAGCAATGAACTGAACTGCTATAACGTTCAGGCAGCGAACAAGGGTTCTGATTTTATCTTCTACACTTGCTACGTTAGTTAGTACCTATACATACATATAAGCGGTTGAAACCGCGTAGGTATACTCATTCTAGTAAGTTTTTAACGCGGTGTACTACTTCTACTAAGCACAATATAGCCTATTGTGCACAATACCACCACCAATTTAGCACCACTAATAAATTTATATACATTCTATGAGTTGTCAAAACGCACCTCTCCCTTGTAAATTGTATGGTGACAAGCTATGACGTCATAGTCTACCCAACTCAACTGCCTAACATTCTTTAAATTTTAAAGCACGATTCACACAAAATTATCGGTTATCAGGCCTATAGGTGTCAGTTTAAAAAAATTATATCATGTAATTACCTACTTATTTTATATTACTATACAAAATTATATATTATTCTATCTTAAAGCATTTCTACTGAGTACTCCGTTAGATTTCGCCATCGCCACCAGCTGTTGAGGTTGATGTTAAAAACTAATCGTCACCGTTATTACGTATCTTGTAAAAGCAATGCGATAACGACAAACGAGCAATTCTGAAATGGAAATATGACAGCAAAAAGCAAAAGAGTAATCTACTGACATAGCTGCCAATAGCTAAGCATCAATCGGGCGAAGACAACGCGATTATTGCTGATTGCAAATTTTTAGGAAATAATAAGGGTGCGTAATTGATGAGTGAGCTGTTTGCTTTTTCCTCGCTGTGCCATGTTATTGAGTAATCGACTAGCGTGGCCGAGTGACTGATGGCTCGCTGGGGTCTATGTAATCTATTACAATTTCGAGTATACGCAGTTTCACGTATGTGTTTCGGGAGTTATAATAGAAAATATTGAATAGAATATAATAATATTTATTTGGCACAAACAAAAATGGACATACGGCTTACAGAGAGAGAAAAAAACGAGGTGTGCCAAAAAAGACCCCCACTCAGTATTAGTATGGCAACTGAAGGCTGCCACGACACTGATATTCTGCGAGGGCCTATAACACTATATTGCATTGGAAAGGTGAAAGTGTAATGGATCTTTGTTAGTAAAAATGGAAAGATTTCTGGAATTTTGTATTTTGATGTGTACTTAGTTAGTGTCGTACTGAGTTAGTGTCATACTAACTAAGTAAACATCGAAAAACAAAAAAAAACAATATTAACTTTTCTAAAAACCTTAACAGCTGGTCGGATATGAAAAGTTTTTTTAAAAGATTTTGATATTGATTCTGATGATTTTTGATTCCTATTTAATGAATTCTGAAGCCTCAGTAGGTACTTAACAATTATATAAAGCGCGATTAAAAGTTTGTAACATTCAAGCTTCCGTTTTATTTATACTTATTATATTAACTATTAATAGCAGGATGTGGACAGTAAAAGTTTCACCCGATAACTGTCTACCTAGCTATAAGTTTATCATTAAAACTCTGAACTACATCCTCTTCTAAACAACAACATGGCAACTTTTGATATTTTGGGTACAGATTATGGGGTAATGTAAACTAAAAGTTAATTTATACCTCGACAGTTAGTGGTTTTTTGTATCAGTAAAACGTGATTCAGAAACAAACATACTAAGCCTATCTGAACCGCGTTTGAAAAATACAAAAACCACTAACTGTCGAGGTCAAAGGTGCAATAAGAGGTTACGAGGTGCCAGACAATGGATTCCTAGGAGTGTACACACATAATTATCCAGCCCAGAGACAATTATTAAAAGGTTTGTGAATGTGAGTTATGGTTCATTCAGAAACCTTAAATTTTCTCGGGACCCTTTGCATTCAAGGCAAACTACCGTGCCACAACTCCTGTCAGTCGTCGGGATATGTAAAATACATTATTACTTTCGCATTTGTATTATAAATAAATAACAATAAATAAAATATTTATTTCACAAAAAAAAGATTAGCAAGATAAGATTTCATTGAGCAGTTTCATTCTCAATGAAATCTGTTTTACACTTGTAAATTCAAAGTAATAATGATAACAAATCAAAGATACATACAAACGTAATAATACTATACTATCAAAAATGATAAGAAATCGTAATACCACTATTTACACCCACTGGTACTCCCTGACGAAAGTTTCATAGGATCTAATTCGGGGCTAGGTTTCTTGTCCAGACTAGTTATAAGCCTTTTAAGTTTTGCTATATGGAAAGCAGGTAGAAGCCCTTTAGGGCACGCCAAGTTGCAGCTCATGATGGTATGGCATCTGAACGCTTTGAAATCGTCGCGCAAATCGTACAGTCTCTGCTCCGTATCCTCATCTCTAGAGTCAATGATCCAACGGTAGGCATGCAGCAACGACGCTGGTCCCAGGAACCGCCTCCCATTCCACCAGTAGCTGGGACAAGAAGTGGAACAGCAAGCGCAGAGAACGCACTCATACAGCCCATTCATCTTCACACTGTCATTAATGCTCTGAGCGTACTGGATCTGCCCAAGCGGCCGTTCATTCTTCCTGATCAAATACGGCCGGATACTATCGTAGCCGTTGAAGAAATGCGTCATATCCACGACTAAGTCCCGAATAACGTACATGTGCGGTATAGGGTAGATAGTTATTTTCTTGTCAGGGGGTATCTCTGTGATACAAGCTAGTTTGTTCTGGCCCTGCATGTTTATGGCACAGGAACCACAGATGCCTTCGCGGCAGGATCTCCTGAAGGTGAGAGAGGGATCCATATCTTTTATTTTGATTAGAGCGTCCAGTATCATTTTACCGCACGTGGTGACATCGAGTTCGTAATTTTGCAGTTTCGGTTTATCTTTCGATACCACTCCATTGTATCTGTAAATTCTGAAAACTCTTCGAGGATCGACAGGTTTTTTAGGGGCAGCAGGAGCGGATTTTGTCGTTGCCTCTTTACTATCTTTCGTAGCTGCAAAAGTGCGCTTTGTTATTAAAAAATCATTTTTTTCATGCAGTTTAAGTTTGTCTAAAATTCTTTTCATAATGTCTAATGAAATTAATAAAACATAATATTGATCAAAACACCGATTATTTTATTTGCGACTTTTGTAGAAATCGAGACGGCTTATGTCAAAGGTTGTCAACCTTTTTTTTCTTTTGTATCGCGTTTAAAAGTATACAAATAAAAAAGTTTGTAACATGCTTCTATTAAAACTGTGATAAATAACTCGATTTCAACTATTGTATGATTGGAGTAAGGACAAGGAATTGATAATAAACATAAAGTATGTGGTGTTACGGCCCGTTCACACATGGTCTCTGTATTTACAGTAGCATTTTTAACGGATACGACAAAAAAATATGCTCTGTGATACATATGTACCATAGATAAAAATTATAGTTATTACGTTCAACGTATCGTCGTTACTAGATGCGATTTTCCCACACACCTATGACACACCACACCGTTCTAGCCACACTGCACAACACACCGTTCCCCCTGCCCTGCACACAGTAATTATCCGGTAAAGTTGTACGGATACGCATTACTTGTTCCGTCATTCAGTATTTGATGACAAAACGGTATGTCATAATTTATCGGACTGATATTTTGTAATGTGTACAGAATACTGTGTCATGTATTATGTCGCTCATTCAACTCCATACGCTTAGAGCATCTAACCAACTAAATGTTCTAAGTACATACGCTATCAATGAAAAAAACGTATGTAATAAAACTGACCAGTAAAACGGAGACCATGTGTGAACGGGCTTTTTAGTAGTTTTACCACGTTTTAGTACGTCCTTCAAAATCATTGATTGTTGAATTATTTTTTAATTTTATTTAGATCATTTATTATTATTATTATTTATTTTAAACACATTTCATTGTCATGACAGGAAAATCCTAATGCGACAGTGAAGTAAAAGTAGGTACAAAAACTTAAAACAAAATTAACAATAAATTTAGGTTACATTACTGTAGCAGATAATGAACAAGGCTGCTTTAGTAAATTCACTCAAAGAAAAATAAAATATATCCGTCTCATTGGCAATAAGTACGAAGTGAATATCATACTGTTGCAGTCCACTGCTAAACATATGACCCCAAGGAGCGCCACAGCGCACGATCTCCCGCCCTTTGCATCCAGTCACTGCCAGCTGCCTTCTTCAGGTCATCGGTCCACCTAGCCGGGGGGCGTCCTACAATACGTTTGCCTGAGCGTGGTCTCCATTTCATTTGAATTTCATCATTTGAATAAATACATTTATAGTAGACAGCATCACATTATTAATTAATACTATTATTTTATTAATTAAAAAAAAACATATTGCTCTTATCCTAATTGAAATTTTAATGCTTTTTCATTTTCAAGAATCTAACAACGTAGTAATATTTTCGCAGGTAAACTAAACATTCCTAAGATCTAAAAGGCCTGTTCAGACACAAACTCGGTAATTAGCTGGGGAATCAACACCACGGATGGTTTATTCACAAACAGCTAGTCGACTCTCTCTATCTCATCACGACGCATTATCTTTGTACCCTACACACTGTTACGTAGAACACCGTACTTGGTATTTCCTATATATACTGTTTTTATTTAGGGCCGCGTTTTTATAATGTCTGGGCGTAATGTCTGATGATGTAATGCATACATACTATTGTTGCAGTGACTACTCATCATCATCATCATCACCAGCCTATATCAGTCCACTGCTGGACACAGGCCTCTCCAAAAGGAGGATTTTGCCATAATCGCCACGCTTGGCAGGTGGGTTTTTTCTCACACAAAAACAATGGTAAAAGGTGTTAAAATATTTTGTAAGAACATAAATTCAATGTTTAATACATTTAATTTGCCTAAAATGAAACATATTTTAACATAAAAACAGACAAAGATTTGCTAGGTAAGTGGTAACATTCTTGATTAAGAGTAGTTAAAATATTATTTCTTTGAGTAAAATCCTTTTTCTATCATATTTCGAAAGGAAATATGCTTTTTTTGCGAGGTCAATGTTGGCCTCTTATTTACAGTGGTATTTGAGCAGAAAAATGAAGCTAACTAAAATAAAATAAATATTGGACAACATCAAACACGCTGCTCTGATCCTAAGGTAAGTAGCTAAAGCACTTGTGTTACAGAAATCGGAAACAACGACGGTACCACCACAACACTCAGATCCGAGACAATATAGAAAAGTTAGTTTTCTACATTGACCCGACCGGGTATCGAACCTAGAACCTCGGAGATGGCGACGTCATATAGTCCGGCGTGCTCGCCTCTCGGCTACGGAGAAGAAGAAGGTTAAGGACCTACGGAGGTTGTAAAGGACCTATTATACTACCGCTTGATGATCTTCACACCAGTGTGTAGTTTCTACCCTCATCAAATGCAACACCTTGATGGGCCCTGTGATATTTAGCCGGTTAACTAACTGAGGCAAACCAAATAGAATTCGCTCTAGTCCCACCCTTTAGCGATGTTTTCCTTTACTTTGAACTATCTGGATGTTTGCGTTACATCTTGATGATTTGGGAGCATGGAACACAGAGAAAATACTCTATAGATTGTACTTAGAAGTTATTTAGTTTCTTTGAGCTGTAAACTAGAAAGTACTATGTACCGAGCGAAGCTTACGTTATAAAGGGCTGTCACAAAAAAAATGGTAATAGTTGATTATCATCTGGTCGGCAACATTATAAGTACCACAAACATTTACCTACGTGATGAAGCTATATATAATTGTCAATAATAACGTAAAGAAGGCTCTAAAAAATAGTTCCAAATATCATTTTTATATACTTTAACCACGGTAATATTATCTATACATATTATCTATTAATATATATTACCGTGCTTTGGCTTTATAAGTAAACTAAATCAAATTGACATTCATTGTATTTCGCATAATTATTTTACTAGCTTTGTTCAACGAAATTGTCTTTTTTTTACAACTTTGAAATAAGTGGTTCATCAGAAACTATTATTTAATGTAGTTTTCAATTTTTTTGAGATTCTTCTTTATCAAATTTTAAAAAAATACCGCTCAATCAAAAATAACGCACTTACCTATATTTTTTTAAATGCATAAATCTATCAAACGGGCCAATTTCCTTTTAATAATTCATATTATACTCAATCCAAAGGCATTATTTCTAGAAATATGTGAGTTGAGTATATACTTACCTACTAGAAAAGCGTATAATTCATTCAGCAATTTTCCACTCCATAAAAATAAACGGATCATTCCTTTAGCATGTAAAATGCGCGGTTGTAATCACTTTACAAAGTTGCTGAAATGAAATTGAGGACCGATAAATATCGTAACGAGGCCTGTTAAGCCAATATCGCTTTTATTTCCATGGCGATATGAGTCAAAGTTAACTTGTACGCGGTATCGTTGGTACCCAATTTTATCAAAGGGGAGATGAGTCCTAGTATGAAAAGCCATGATTGATGAGTATGAGTAAGTTATTTATATTTTAAGTGCGATTTACATTGTGCGATTAATAAAGTAATGTTATTAAAAAATATATCTTTAATCCATATATTATATAAAATTGGCGCTAGACTACTTACATTATCATGGTTTTAAACTATTCTATAGTACTTATTGCCGGCCGGATTATTGTTATAACGACGCGTTAAATTTGCGTTGAACGCGAAAGGTTCGATCCGCGGTTGGGTTCAATTCATTTTTTTTTATTGGTCGGTCGGGTCTGGGTGTCCTGACAAAATGTATTAACTAAATTAACTATTTCTTACTACCAGGTCATGCAGTGGCTGGCCTTAGTTTTATTTTGAGGTAGGCAGAAGATACTACTGAGGTGTTTTATTGATGAAAATCTTGGTTTTCATCAATGACACACATTTGTAAGTACCTACAGCTGCCTACCTCATTTCACTTACCAGGTAGGCACTGCCTAATTGCCTCCATGCACCGCACGCCCCTAAGGTCATGGCAATTGTATCGATGTCTGGTACATTACATATAATACAATATTTATTAATTGTCAAAATATTAATGAATGTCACAGTCACCTTGTATTTCACCATGTTTCAGCAGATGGTGATGGTGACGCTAGCCTAAATATGTCCCGAAGCAGTGGTAGGGAAAAAAATATTGGGACGTTTATAATTGCTTAGTTTAAGCTATTTGCATTTACCATTTTGCAGAAGATGGTCGCCCGGTATAAATTGACTTTATATAGTTGATGTTCATAAAAAAAAAAAAAAAAAAAAAAAAAAAAAAAAAAAAAAAAAAAAAAAAAAAAAAAAAAAAAATAAAAGCAAATAAAGTCAGGTGTAAGTTTAATGAATGGGCTACACCTGGTATTTACAAAAGTAGAAGAACATTATATGAATTGTATAGTCTAAAAGCAAACACTCAGAACCCACAGATCATAGATCATGTTAGAAATTACTCTAAAATATTTAAAAAAGTATGTGCCACTGCAAAATCAAATCATCTTCGAAATATTATTTTGGGTTCTGATAATAAAGCAAAGGCCACATGGAACATAATAAATAAAGAAACATGTAGGCGTAAACAGAATGATCACTCTTACTCTCTTAAAATTGGGGATAAACTAATTAACTCACATGCAGAAGTTGCAAATGCTTTCGAGGAATTCTTTTCGAATATAGCTCCCTCTACAACTAAAGAACTGGCTTCTTCTGCTGAACTAGCTGAATCCCTTCTCAAGTCGGGTGTTGATGAGTGCAAAACTCAATTTAATTTTAGACATATTAATCCTAATATACTAATAAAAACTTTCAAGGAATTGAACATGAAAAAAACTGAAGACTTATGGGGGATCTCAGTCAATATTATCAATACAATTATAAATACGATAGCCCCTTATCTTACAATTCTTTTTAATAAATGTATTGATGATAAACAGTTTCCTACTTTGATGAAATTTAGTAAGATAATTCCTTTATATAAATCAGGCGAGAAAAATGATCCTTCAAATTTTCGACCAATTTCAATTTTACCGGTACTTAGTAAAGTTTTTGAAAAAGTAATTTTCAATCAACTTTTATCACACTTTGTCCTTAATAAATTGTTACATAGCAAACAATATGGCTTCACGAAAGGTAGAAGCACTACAGATGCTGGAGTTGCACTCTTGAAACACGTGTTTGATGCTTGGGAAAGTAGGCAGGACGCTTTGGGAGTTTTTTGTGATCTTTCTAAGGCTTTTGATTGTGTGGACCATCAAACTTTACTGAAAAAACTTAGACACTATGGTGTTTCATGCGATGCCTCAGATTTAGTAAACTCTTATCTCACAGGCAGAACACAAAAAGTTTGTATCAATGGAGCTGAGTCTTCTGGGTCGCCTCTTACTATGGGTGTGCCGCAGGGATCGATATTAGGGCCTCTGCTCTTTCTAATTTACATAAATGACCTTCCATCTTTTACGAAAGACCTCTGTGAGACAGTGCTATTTGCAGATGATACTTCATTGATTTTTAAAATCAAGAGAGGTAAAGACTCATTTGACGATGTAAATAATGCACTTTCGGAAGTATTGCATTGGTTCACCACCAATAATCTTATGCTCAATGCAAATAAAACAAAGTGCATCAAATTCACAATGCCCAACGTAAAACTTGTCTCAACACATATTACTGTAAAAGATGAACAACTTAATACATCTAGTTCCACTACATTTTTAGGAATCACTTTAGATTCCCGTTTGCAATGGGGTGCGCATATCGAGACTCTGTCGGGAAGACTTAGCTCTGCTGCTTATGCCGTGAGAAAGATAAGACAACTGACTGATGTTGAAACGGCAAGATTGGTGTATTTTAGCTATTTTCATAGTATAATGTCATATGGAATATTGTTATGGGGCTCAGCAGCAGATATTGAATCTATATTTGTACTGCAGAAGAGAGCTGTACGGGCAATTTACGGCCTTGGACCCCGAGACTCCTTAAAAGAACTGTTTAAAGAAATTAATATACTTACAGTAGCATCCCAATTTATTTATGAAAATATAATGTACATCCGCAAAAACCTGTCCTTATTCCTTAAGAAAAGTGACATTCATAATCTTAACACACGGAATAAGAATAAGCTTGCCGTTCCCAATTTCAGACTGCATAAAGTGGGTAATTCGTTTATGGGAAAATGTATTCGCTTTTTTAATAAATTACCAGCGTCTATTGTAGAACTGCCCCTGTTAAAATTTAAATCGCATATTAAAACAACTTTAATGAAAAAAGGATATTATACTGTAAATGATTATATAAACGATAAAAATATTTGGAAATAAATACTGCCCTGCTCGCACAGGTACATTTATCTTGTAATGTAAATATATACTATTTAAAAAGAGGCTGACAATAGTGACCGAGTTTCTTGCGCTACTTCTTCTCGGCGCTAGCCCAAAATTGTCCTGAAGTAGTGGTAGGGAAAAAAAATATTGGGACGTGTAAAAGCGCTTAGTTTAAGCCTATTTACAGAAATAAATTGGTTTTAATGGTTTTAATGGTTTTAAGTGGATTCGGAATTTCGCATCATGAATGACATGTGGGCTGAAATAATGGAACAAGTTTAGCGAAACTAATTTCATCAGTGTTTCGAGTAATCAGTCTGATAACTACATAATAACTAACGGATAAATTAATTAAAGTCTACATCTTAATATTGATTAAGCATTACATAAACAAAATAGTCATTTTAGAAGGTACTTATTGCTAGAGATTTTTAATAACAACGTGAATGCGTAATCTATATTTTCTTTTTTTTCCATTTATTCAGGACAACAAACAATATTACAATGATTCTTAATTTAAAATACTACATTACTATACATATAAGTAATTGTAGGACCAACAACATTGTCCACATAGAGATAGTGATATTTAAGTTGAGAGCTGCCCCCTAACCATGAACTGTTAAATCAATCACAAATCTGTCAAAATCTGTCAATTTCCTACCATGAAGTCGTAAAAACAATCACATTTATTGGATTTTGACAACAAACAATTTTGCCTATCATTCACTCATTTCAGTACAAATGACGTTTATTATGACACTAATGACAGCTAGAAATTGATTTCAAATGTCAAAATAATTTGTATGGAAAATTTATTTTTTATTGTTTTCTTAATTTCTAAATGAATGCTGTAAAAATAGTAGCAAGATACAAAAATAGGATTAATTATATATATATATTTGCATAAAACATTATGATACTTCGCTTGACTCTCCGGAAATCGTAAAAGCAATCATGATATTTAGCAATTTTTATTTTTCTTTTTTTTTATTCGTACCATGAACTGCTTTAAATGTGTTTGTTTAGTGATGTGAAAGAATGAACGACTTGTCTATATCTTGGTCGTCAGGAGAAAAGGAACGCAATATCCAAAACTACTGTCAACAGATAACTTTGTCTCTTTCTATTGTTGTATCTGCCTAGTCTATGCCTAATGTCATATCCATGAAAAACACGGAGCAGCTGTCCGAAAACAAAATTAAATAAAAAACGAATATAGCAATATACTCTGAAATGAAAAAAATTAGGCGAGAGGTAATGCAATTTATGTTAAGGTTTTATGGTTTTAAAAACTGAGATTGTATGCCAAGTGCTAGAAATTTTTGTATGGCGCAAAATTGAATCCGAACAATGAGCTAATTGAGCTATAAATTTTGACCAACGTTGAGACCTTGTTTCGGAATAGACTAAAAAGTCAACTTCTAATCTATATTTGTGACAGCTTTTAAATTATGACATTACCAAAATTTTGAATCGAAATCAATAACCGTTACATAAATTTATTAAATTACCGGCTTTTTGGAAACCATAGAACTTAGTAGTAATACGTAGTGATTACTCCTCGGTAATACCATAAATACAAGGTACGTTTCACTATGTAAAATCAGATAGGTACGCATTTTACGAGTAGTACCTATCGTGTGTTTAATTTCTCTAGAGAAAGTGATTATTTAATGTATATTTTATGCGATTTAAGGGAAGAACAGCGTGAGCAAAAAAGAAACGCTTCAATAGTCCAACTAACAAGTTACATGTAAAGTTATCATTGCAAGGTAGGCAAAAAATTCTTAAATTCATAACGTTTGGATGTTTGTCTTAAAACTGTATAAATTCTATTTTATTTCTAATAGAAAATGTTTTATTTGGTACAAGACATAAAGAAGTTGTTTAAACAAAGTCAAGTATTGAAATGATATACCTATCCGCTCTCGATGAAATTCTGTGCATAGATAAATCATGACCTTCCTGGCATCACCAATCACCATCATCATCATCACCGTTCGCGTGCCATGTTCCAAGTCTTTTTTCACTAGTTTCTAGTTTGTTTTCTCTTCCATGCATTCTGCATTTACTCATCATTGAGACATAACATCCCTTAGCATTCCTACCTATATTATATTTTTAAACTTTATATTGTACAAACTGATGTAATCTAGTCGGCAGTTTCGTATGACAATGTTTTTTTTTTTAAGGTTTAAATTATCTTCTGTCGAAAAAGTTGCTGTATGTGAGCAGGAGAATTAAGCCTGTCCCAGACAGACGCGGCCTGTTGTGTAGTATGAAAGTCTCAGTACTATTCAAATCCACGCGACTTGCGCGGCCGGAGCGCGGCTAGCCGCGGCCGTAAGCTTCGCCCGCTTCTGCTCAGCCGCCGGTATGTGCGCTCGCGCGGGGTGCGGCCAGTTGCAATTTTTTACAACTAGCCGCAGCAGCCAATTTAAAATATAGGTACTTTGGTCGTTCGGTATTTCATTATGAAACAAACTCACATAGTAAGATATAAAGAAATGACTCTCCAGGCCGCGGCTGAGACCGCCATTTCTTGCCTACTCGTCATCGCGGATGGACGTCTAAACTAAGTCATCTAGAAGACAAAATTCTCCTTTTGTTGGGCGGAGCTTGCGGCCGCGGCTACGTGGATTTGAATAGTAAATAAGACCTTCATACTACACAACAGGCCGCAGCCGCGGCCGCCACCTCAGGCCGCGTCTGTCTGGGACAGGCTTTATCCCCTATCCCCTAAGAGGAAGTAAATTAATATCTTTATTATCTTAGGACCTTATTGATTATTAACTTTATTTTACTTATATATATAATAACGATTTTATTTTGGGTTTAAGGTAACCGGGTACGTGTTTTGTTACAAACCGAAGAGTACGGATCCACAGGCAATCGCTCGTCATTTTGTAAATAATGTTCTATGAACAAATTTATTCAAATATAAAAGATTGGAAGGGTCAATAAGGTAACACTGCCGTGGATAAAAGGGCATAGTAATTCCTTAGGCAACGATGCCGCAAATGTACTGGCGAGAAGGGGCTCGGACATGGTCATAGAGGGGCCACCCTCGATCCTGCCCTTACCATATTCCCAACTGCGCGCCTGGATTAGACACAGTGCTTTATCCCAACATAACGAACGATGGACTCTGAGTACAGCATGCAGACAATCGAAACTGACTCTCTCAGGGGTCACACGACCGTGACCGGTCACTGTCTCCTAAACATATATATTTACACCATAGGCAACACAGACAGCCCTCTCTGCAGGGCTTGTCTAACTACAGATGAAACCGCCGCCCACGTAGTCTTGGAATGCGAGGCGGTAGCATCACATAGCAATGAAATCCTTTAAAACCGAAGGTCGCTCCGCGAAGTCTGTGAAAAACCCAGGAAACTTCTGCGCTTCTGGGTGGAGCTAGGCTGGTTGCAACCGTAACCATCACATCCCCCACGTTTAAAAGACCGACTTTGAGTTTAAGCACATGAGTAAAGAAACGGAACAGAGACAAAGCTTCTAAAGAGCTAGCAAAATTTATACCTATTTTGGTAGGGTTGGCACAATTGAATAAATTTAAAATATAAATGTTCTTTGTTTTCACATTTTTTATTAAAATAGGTTATTTTTTTTACAAATTACATACTCTAAATATATTTATTTATTACTTTTCGTTTTTAATAATTTGTTGTGTCTTTTAATCGAATGATAATTTCTAAATCTAATATAAAGTTTTTTCAAATAATTCAATGGGAAATAATCACATGGCAAATTAAATGTACAATCTTGCAAACGTGCTAATATGTCATTACCAATATTAACAATTTGTACATGAAGATCAAAATACTAACAAAATTTTTGCTCAAGTAATTCAACAAATGCAATAAAATTGTCAGGAGGTATTATCACACATAGATATCGATTAGGCTTAACGTTGAGTTCTGGGACACCCTGTATTAAACGTAAACGTTTTCTTGTAGGTATACGAAAACCAAAACAATGAAACCCTGTTTTAACCTTCAATAAATGACAACATTTAGGTTTGAGTATATAGTATAGGCCTAAACTAGCATACACTAGCTAGAGGGACAAAAGTACGCGCGCCGCGCGCCGCGCGCGAGCTTCGTGTTCGCGGCGCATTCGCCAGATCTGGACCATATTATGTAGTCTGGTCGCAGCCTTTAACGTAACAACGGAGTATGGTTTGCCACAGTGTGCTTAAGTACGTTTTTTACAAGAATTAACTGCACTATATTATAAAAAAATACGGAAAATCAATGAAAAAAAAAACATATTTACAAGGTTTTTTTTTTTTTTCATGAAAACCTCATTCCTACGGGAGATGCCGTCATAGTATAAAATCACCAGCAGTCGAGATCTATTAACTGAGATACATTTGAAGTCTGCTGGTGGGTGGGGTCGATTTTCGCATGGTCTTTTCTGTCTTCACGATAGAATTTAATGCATATTATAATGTTAACATGGGCTAGTTTCAGCTTGATATACTATTTACCTGTATATTAAACACGTCTTATTCAGAGTGCATTTGCTGGTCCGGGACTAAGATTAACCCACTGTTCTATACCCAATCACCGTACGTTAGGTAGCACCTTGGTCCTGGTTAAGTGAGTAGGTTTTAGTAAATAGTTCACTTTATAAAACGGTCAAGTGCGAGTCGGACTCGCGCACGAAGGGAACCCTTCGAGCACCATTTTCTATAAAAATGGGCAATTAAATCGAGTTTGTTATATGGAAGCCTCCTTAAATACTTATTTTATTCCGGCTTTTAGGGTTCCGTAGTCCTGACAAGAAACCCTTAAAGTTTCGTCATGTCCGTCTGTTTGTCTGTCTGTCCGTCCGAGATTTTGCTGTTGACTCTAGAGAGCTGTAATATTGTGAAGATTTGTAAATCAATCACGCTGACAAAATGATAGCATAAAATTTTACAAAATATAGTTTTAGGGTAGCTCCGATACTAGATGAACTCCGTAGCCGAGAGGCGAGCACGCCCGAGAAGATATGTAGCCGCTATCTCTGAGGTTCCAAGTTCGATTCCCGGTCGGGTCAATGTAGAAAAAGAACTTTCTATACTGTCTCGGGTCTGGGTGTTTTGGTACCGTCGTTGTTTCTGATTTCTATAACACAAGTGCTTAATCTACTTACCTTAGGATCTGTCCCTCTAGCATGAGTAATAGAACATGATATGATATAGCAATTTATCGCATATCTTTTGTCAAAATATGAACTTTTATCGAAAAAGCGAGCATAACCGTGACGTCGCCGGCAAGGACATGCTCACTGTTTCAATAAAAGATCAAGTTGGAGGCTATGTTATCCATATATATATATATTTATATTTTGAAAGAAAAGAGGCAATAAATCGCTATATCATATCATATCATATCGTATCGTGTTTTGTTGCTCGTGCTAGAGGGTCAGAGCATTGTATGTGATATTGTCAAATACTTATTTATTATACGTGTAACGTGGGGGTGATTATTTTTTCATCGTCTAACCCATCGTTGAATAGGTCCCTTAAAATAATTTAGGGGTTGCTAATACTACTTTTCGATTTAGAGTTCCGTTTGCCAAATATTTAACTTTAAAATGCCAATTTTTGTTTGGGTAGGGCGTAAATAAAACTATTGGTTTTAAAATTCTGTAAAAAATCATGGTTATAGTGCTTTCTATGAATTTTAAGGAAAATTATAACGGTTAATTTTACCTGTACCTGTAACCTGTTAGTTTTTCGAGTAATAATCGTTTAATTTTGTCGTCGTTCGAAAATTTCTTAAAGGGAAACTTTTAAAGTGACTTAAATGAAGACTTAATTAAATAATTGCTGCAATATATCGTGGGTACCACGGGCAACTATAAAACCCTATACTGCGTGTAGCACGACGTGAACTAGGCTGGTTTTTAGATTTTTTAGAACCCTAAAAATAGTATCGTTATGAGGTAGTATACATACTTTGAACTATTTATATATAAATGAGAGATAGCCGTAGTGTAGGACGCCCCCCAGCCCCATATGGACCAACCTTAGGATGATGGTTGGCAGTGGATGAATGAAAAATGCGGGTGATCATGCTCTTTGGGCATTGTCAAGGCTTGTGTCCAGCAGTGGACTGCAAAAGGCTGAATAGATAGGCAGTATGTAGAGACTGGCTGGCCGGACTTCCCATAAAAATCTACGCCATACAAATGGGCTCCCGTGGGCGTGAACCTGCTGGGCTCATCACACCGACTATCGTCCGGTGGCCAGTCATGTAATAGTGTGATGTTGAGGAGATGGTAGAGCGCCCCCTACAATCGAACATGCAACGCGCCAAACTAGTTTACTATTCTTAGTTTAGTTTACTATTCCTTTACCGGCGAGATCCGCATGGTTCGGGAAACAAAATTGTGACGGACGTATCGCTCTGCTCCTGGTTGCTGAGATGGTGGGGCATGCTTGCTAACTGGAGAGTGGTGAAGTCAAGATAAACAAGTACCTACATTCGAAGCAGCAATCGCTCGAGCAGCTTTGCTGCGTAAGATGAAGCACCCCGCTTCCTATGCCTCTAAGATGTGGCCGTTGCGGATAATTCATTGAATACCTAGTTTAGTAAATGCCACCTTTTTTTCAATAGCAAGTGAAGTACTAAAAGACAAAGTGAGTAGCTGTGGATTAGTATAATTTCCGAGTACCTTGTGTACCAGTTTGTATTATTAAAATAATTTAATGGGTATACATTTATTAACACTATTTATTCTTAACGATTGGCTTTCACAATATTTTTGAAACACGGATAATAAACACTTGTGAGGCTCTGTCTTCATCGAATTCTGATTTCAACGACTTAGTATCTTGGATGCCTAATCATGACACTGCTAGCTTTCTTCTGCTCCGGTACCAGGGGTACCTTATTCAGACGCTGTTAGCTTTTTTCCCTTCTGGTATATATAAGGTACTTAAGGTAATTTAAAGTTTTTCGAAATGAATCAAGAAACCCATAAAAATGATAATTTATTGTGTTATGTTGTCCATGCAAACATCGTTATACAATTGAACTATTATAAGTGTTACCTATAAATAAAGTAAAATAAAAAATAACAAAACACATTCTTGAAATGTGATTTCGAGTCTAGAAAAAAAATATTGTAAAATTAATTGTAAATACGTGTTTACATCAAATACTGACTTTAACTTTTTTCTAATTTTATCCAAAGAGAATGGAACCACTACGTTTGAATTTGATCATTCATGACGTATGACTCTCGGTCCGAAATGATTTTTAAAAATCAAGAGCTCAGTCATAGCTCATTAAGAAAGGCTGATATTTACGCTAAAAATAGGTAACATTTCTACAAAAATAACTCCTAGTACAAGCAAAATACATTTTTTTTATATTTTCAAGTAATTAGCAAGCAAACACAGGTATTTATTGTGTTCAATAATATTTCGTTCATTTAATTTATCTAATTCGGACCGCCTGCATTATTTTTTGACATTATTTCAACGCATAGACATTTTTTTACAGTTCACTCGTTCTTTCACAACACTAAACAAGATCGTTTTAGGTAGTTCATGGTACCAAATCACGTGACCAAAATTTTGTGCTCATATCAAAGTGCTACCAAACAATCTCGGTCGTGAAAAAGTTCATGGTTAGGGCCCTGGGCCCTAACCATGAACTGTTAAAACAATCACAAATCTGTCAAACATTATCATTTCTGTCAAATTTTGTATGAAATGACGTACCAAAATTGACAGATTTGACAACTTTCAAACATCACAAATCTGTCAAACATTATCATTTCTGTCAAATTTTGTATGAAATGACGTACCAAAATTGACAGATTTGACAACTTTGAGATTGTTTTAAGAGTTCATGGTTATGGCCCAGACATCTGATGAAGTTAAAATTAAACTAAAACTAGGGTGATTCCGAAATCATCAGCTCCATTCCATTGAGCCCGGTATTCGGCACTCTTACTATCTAAAATGTAAGCTAAAGAACGATATATATATATAATGTTAAATAAAATAACTTTCGTAAATATTCTGTTGCTCAAATTCAGCAATTTGGATTTTGTTTATTTTAGTCCAATGTTAATAGCATCCTGTGTAGGAACCTTAGCCTGAAACGCAGCTGATGATTTCGATTTCATCTACATAATCTTCTTTAGTAATTATGTAATTTATTTCATTGGATTTCAGATTGGTAAACCCATAGACTTAGAATTCGCTAGTAAAACATTTTTATATCAATAAAACTATTAAGCATTCTATTTATTTAATAAACCTAATTATTTGCCTGGTGAATGAAGATGAACGAATCCAGAATATCAAATAGGCATTTTTATGAAGATATATCAACCAGTATAATCTGGTCGCTATAAAGCATCAAATGTCTTAACAGCGCAAGATCAGTTTGAATTAGACAAGGTTAGCTTGACCTAGATGTACAACTGTCAACATTGAATACACCTTATTACAAGCGACATACGGTACAATTCTATAGAACATTTATGTACTTATTGTATGTACAAATATGGATTACATCTCAATCAGAGATAGGATAAATCAAACATGGATAATAATGTTGATATTGGTCAAAACTAATAATAGTGAATTTGGTAATGGTAATTAATTAAAATCAACATTTAACTGATTATTCAAGACTAAACTAAAATAATAAATCTATGTAATTGATTTTATCCCTTATTATTGTACGCTTAGGGGCTGTTTTTTACAATTTTAGGCCAACTGATTAAACCAACTACAAAAGTATTTCGTTCGTTCGGACGTTAAAACTAACAAATTAAAATAACCGGTCACTCGTATCAATTCTTTGACACAATATGACCAACTCAAACCGTGTAAAAAACACGACCGTTTTCAATGTTCATAAATTGCCAAAGGCTTGATACAAGTGAATGGTTATTTTAATATGATAGGGTAATACGTTCGAGCGAACGAAACAGTTTCGTAGGACTTCAGAATTGCTCGCTGTGGCGTTCTATGGGTGAGGCCTATGTTCAGCATTATACGTCCAACGGCTGATGATAATTGTTTAAATAATTTCAATTATAAAACATGTTTTTTTTTTAAATTAAATTCTCTTTTTAATTCAGCGTACTTAAAACATTTTCAATTTGCTTGTTACATTTTTTAACTAGCACTTAATATTATGTACAAAAGTCAATAAATCAATTCTTAAAAAAAGTTTACCCGTGCAGCTCAAAGTGAATGTAAAGGACCCCCGTACTATCATCTTTCGAGCGTCGACGTCGTGGCAGCGTCCAATCAGTGTTGACGCAACGCTTGCGCAGCAGCATTTACTTAACGCTGATTGGACACTGCCACGACGCGCTCGAAAGATGATAGTGTGCGGGAGGAGGTCTAAAATGGATTTTTTTATCTATGTAAAGCTCATTGACGACCCATCGACGCCCGAAAGACGCTAGTGTGGGGGAGGCCTTAAGGCTGTGTCCCCAGTAGGACAACTGTTAGCGGCCGACTAAGTCGCCGCCCTTCCATATATTTAAAATGGAGTGTCCACAGTTTGCCAGTTTTGCACTCACTGTACGCAGTTTGCACCATTACGCGCGCCGACTATCTCAGTGAGCGGCCGACTCCCAGCAAAACCGGTTCCAATCGGCGGCGGCGATATGGTTGTTCGATCTGAGTTTGCAGCTAACTCAAATTTCAGTTCGCCACAAATTTGCGGCTCACTCAGTCGGCCGCTAACAGTTTGCCTACTGGGGACACAGCCTAAACGTAATTTTCATCTAAGTAGAACTCTTTTAAATGAAACTACTTTTACGGATTATTGCCCATTTGTAACCCAAAATCGTAGTTATGAAAACTCCCCATCATTCCCAGCCCAGAACAGTTCTTACAAGGATCGACTTCGTTACGAACTTCGAACTCGCTCGGAATCATAAACATACCGAACTTCAGGCTGTGATTTAATTTGCGAAATGAACACGCTGAGCCGTCTGGTAATTAACGACGTGGTATGAAAACAATTTCGCTGGCTTGAAATACTGGGGCTTCACCTGCGTGACGCCTAACGTTCAAATAACGGCATGATTAGCGTTAACTAAATTAAAGCATTAAGCTGCGCGCTAAGTGCGTGGCCACACTTATTTGACGTTTGATTCTAGCGTCTAACGACGTAGTTAGCGTGTGATCTGTGAGTGTGTCTTTAAAATTAAAATAAAAACGCTTCCAAGAACTCAATATTTTTCTCATTTTGTGTACTCCATCCTAACTTAATAACTATGCACTTTAACATATATTTCACAAAGAGTTTTTGAATGTGATCGTGTTTAAACATGTTTAGTGTAGTAGGTGTAGCCACAACAACGCACTAGACGCCCGCTTAATCCCTTTGATGTGTCAAAAGTTACCGCCATCCGAGCTATCGCCTAACGTCTAATTTAGCGCACAAAGACCGGCCACACCTGCGTACTACGTCAGATAGAGCACTAATTAACGACATTAGACGCAGGTGAAGCCCCAGCATAACAAACTGCCGCGAATAAAAGCAATAACACTGATAGTCATGCTAGGTGATACTTCAAGTTTATGAAGGCGCTGTCAGAATCTAATTATTATAGGTACTTATAATTAGACGACCTCCGTAGCCGAGAGGCGAGCACGCGGGACTTTAAACGGCGCCGCCATCTCTGAGGTTCCGGGTTCGATTCCCGGTCGGGTCAATGTAGAAAACGAACTTTTCTATATTGGCTCGGGTCTGGGTGTTGTGGTACCGTCTTTGTTCTGATTTCTATAACACAAGTGCTTTAGCTACCTACTTATCTTAGAATTAGAGCAATGTATGTGATGTTGTCCTATATTTATTTATTATTATTATTTATTAATTAGGCCTTATAGTCTCAATTGCTCAAATAGAAACTAATTATGAAATTCTACACAGTATAATTGCATATTGATAAATTCTAGCAAATAAACGATTGAAATTTAATTTAAAAATCAATAATACAAAAGATAATTAAATTTAACAAATTGATTTGAATACTAGTGCTCTAAATATATCAGCAATTTAAAATTAGACACACATTGCACATTGCAGATTATAAATGGAATAAACCAGTCGCTTAACGAACTTTTTGATAATTATTATACAATAATTCTTTTAAACTTTTGCGTTGCATAATAAACTCAATGAAATAAAGGTACAAAATGTTACCTCTTTTGCCAGAGTGTGACCACGGTCGGTGTAACGCGATCGAAAAGTCAGGCAAAAGAGGTAACATTTTGTACCCAAATTATGATCGCGTTAATTCCCGTTTCATTTAGTTTAAATTATTATACATCATATTATATTAAACTTAAAAGTTAAAAAAAAAATACCCTTCTTGATCTTAATTTTACTAGGACAGATCAATGCTGGATTGTGCATACTTCAAGTTTAAATTTAAATTACATTTTAAGCCTTCTGGGCCATGACCATAAACTCTTAAAACAATCTCAAAGTTGTCAAATCTGCCAATTTTGGTACGTTATTTCATACAAAATTTGACAGAAATGATAATGTTTGACAGATTTGTGATTTTTTGAACAGTTCATGGTTAGGGCCCTGGACTACGTCTTTACACTATTTTAGGAAATACTATTATTATAAACATTCATTCGTCTTACAAACACGAGTGCCTTGCTATAACCACAGAATATCCATGGCGGATCTCAACATCATCATCATTTCAGCCACAGGACGTCCACTGCTGAACATAGGCTTCCCCCAGTGACTTCCATATTGGCCGGTTGGAAGCGGCCTGCATCCAGCGGCTTCTTGCAACCTTTACCAGGTCGTCTGTCCACCTTGTGGGAGGATGCTTCACGCTGCGCTTGTCGGTACGTGGCCTCAATTCCAGAACCTTTCTGCCCCATCGGCTGTCAGCTCTACGTGCTATGTGCCCCGCCCACTGCCACTTTAGCTTGCTAATCCGTCGGGCTATGTCAGCGACTTTTGTTCGTTCGTGGATCTTCTCATTTCTAATTCGATCTCGCGTAACACCTAGCATAGCCCTTTCCATAGCATGGCGGATCTAAAACTCTCTAATTAAGGGTGCCGGTAATCGAATTAAATTGTTTCCCTTCCTATAAATTATTCTTACAGCATAAGCGTTTAATCGACATAGCTAAGCCTGTCTTTTCACCTGGTTATAATGATGATTGATGCAATTACCCAGTTAATGTCAAACCCGCTTTAACACACGGTAATAACCTCGGATCTCTAATTAGCTTTCTAATTACCCGCAATAGAGGTTGATGTAGTAGACTAACGTATATCCAATTAAAATTAATGAAATAAACCGGAAATAAGCGAGTTTAAATCACGTGGAGAGCGTGTCGTAGGTTAAATCACTATCATCATCATCATTTTAGCCACAGGACGCCCTCTGCTGAACATAGGTCTCCCCCAGTGACTTCCAGATTGACCAGGCCGCTTCCAGGTTGGAAGCGGCCTGCATTCAACTGCTTCCAGCAACCTTTACCAGGTCGTCACTTCATCTTGTGGGTGGACATCCTACGATGTGCTAGCAAGTATATAGCCTCCATTTCAGAACTTGTTTAATACAAATAATTTATCCTTAAAACAAACTTAATATTGTATTTTTAATACATGTTCTTATTTACATTCAAACTGTACATGTGAGTTAATAGGTAAAATATTACTTTAATTATGTAACAACGTACTTAAAACGACATTACTGAAGAATGATGAAGATATAGAAGACCTTTAAAGTAAAGTCAAGTGCTTTAAAATTATATTTTCTATGATAGCTACACACAACATTGGTAGCAGAAGTATGACTACTGCATTAACCTCATAATGCAGTAGGTACAGTTAATATTGACGATGGGTTAACTACTCCATGTAAGTATAATACGTAGCCGGAAAATAACAGCCAAGGCGCAAATGAGCTCTCTTAATGACCTTTATAAAAGGATTCGGGCTAATTTCCAATAACCCTGTATACTTGTGTAAGTATTCTAGTAAATAGGTTAAATATTGCGACCATGCACCATTGTACAACATACATTTCTTCAGCACAAATGCTCGTGGTTATCACACAAACACTGCCCCTTTCGGGAATCGAACCCGAGGACCCATGGTTTCTACACCGAGTCATTTTAGTAGTTGTTTTCCCGCAGTAAAATGATTCTATCTTATTAGTACAACTGTTTTTTTTTATGGTTTAAGGTTATTTTTTTATTCAAATCACCTGTAGGCATTCAAATTCGAATCGCCTGCAGCGCGTGCGATGCAGTTTATGCTGTATTAATGTGTGCGGGAGCTTCATTTACTTTAAAAAAATATTTTGTGCGGCAGGCAGTACCCAAATACGTCACATCTCGTAAAAGAAACTATCGTTTCTCACGGTTTCGAGTTGATGGTTATTTTTTGATTAGTTGAGAACAAAAATATTTTTATTTAAAAAAAAATAACTCGCATGGTTCGATAGTACTACTAAAGGTAAATCGTTCTGCCGCGGGAAAACAACAACTAAAATGTCACGGTGTATATTTCATGTGATATTTCAAGTAATTCATAATTTTGAAAAAAAAAAATTACTTGTAAAATTAGCTTCTTGTACAAACAAGTATTTGGACTGGCTGTTCTCTGCGTTATAATATTTTAATACATGACTACGGGTAATGTATTAGAACTATTCCCGACAGACTGAAGTTAGGAACTTCGAGTTTATGTCGTTAAGGGATTAATCAGCTAATTACTAGGACTTGTCCGCTTTCTAATGAACATAACAACGTTATTAAAATAACATTGTGTTGTGGTGCATTATACATAAATATGTTTACAGGCTTGGTATATAAATGTAAACATATATATGTAAAATAAATAGAGCACATCCTCTTTAAAGCTTTTGACGACCTCCGTAGCCGAGTGGCGAGTGCGCCGGACTTGGCATCGACATCTCTGAGGTTCCGGGTTCATTTCCCGGTCGGGTAATGTAGATAGGTTCTTTATTTTCTCGGGTCTATGTGTAGTGGTACCGTCGTTGTTTCTGATTTCTATAACACAAGTGCATTATAGCTACTTACTTTAGGATCAGAGCAATGTATGTAAAGCTGACTAATATATATTTTTGTCTTGACATGATCATCCTGGTGCTCAAATACAACGATTTTCTGTTTACATCAAAATCTTAGAAATAATATCTTCTCCATACTGAATTTTCAATTAGCTGTTACGATTTGTATAAGTGACGAGATTGGACTGGTTGATACGAGTGATCAGTGATGACCGAATCATGGATGATATATTCCCAAAGTAAGAAATGAATATCCTTGTGTTACAAGGTACTGAACAATGAATTTTGCAAGGAGGACGAGTACACACAGACTAGAGATAAAATTGACATGGGTCAGTAATTGATGTTTTTGAAGCCTATACAGGGTTACATTGGAAGATACTGCTGTAAGAACAACGGATCAAAAAACCATAGACTTAGGATTCGCTCAAAAAACAGACGCAAAGACAAAGAAACATAAAGTAGGTACACTACTAAAAGACAATTCGTGTCAATGACGATTTGACCTTGTATATTTATTTTCATTTTAGTTAAGACACATTACAGTAGAAGAGCGCCAGTAATCTAAACATGATCTCGTAGCAGACTTCGTAGCACGTAGTTGCTATAGCGTTACGTTATTCGTAGACTCGTAGCAATCTTCGTAGTACTCTTCGTAGCATGTCCCAGGGTTTTGATAAATTAGTTAGTGGATTTGATTGAATCTAATGCTATGCTAATACTTTATTAGTCATCAAATTAAAAAGCTATGTAGACTTAGTTAGTTAGTTAGTTAGTTAGTCAGATCAGATTTAATTTATATACCTAGGTTTTTTTTAGATAATGAATCCCTTATAGGGTTGATCAGATCACAAAAGATTTTATTACTATCACATTAATAGGTCCGTACTTATCTCCCTGAAACATTCACTACTCACTTTGCTTCGCTATATTTCTTCTATAGAGAAGGAGCGTTCAGATAGGAAACAGCTCTATTATTACTGTAACAACGCTATCTGCCTTTACTAATAGTTGAATACAAGCTATAAGTATAAAGAATGAGCCAAATTTTTGGGGATTGGTTTAGACATAATCGACACCAGAATACAGGGAAAAAAATAATTGTAAAAACAATTAAAAAATAAATGTTTGTGTTCTAATAAAGTCCAGCATATAGTTAAAATCTATTGTAATTACGAATTATTACTTAATTAGTAAAAAATACTTTTAAAATCGATAGGACGCGGTCACGATTGCACAATTTTTGGCCTTAAATATTGCGCATGTTAACCCTATTGATAATAAGTTTTTTTTTGTGTAAGTATTTGTTTCCCCTGTAATCATCCAAGATTACTTTTAAACTTTCGCGTTGCATAATTTAAACTCAATGAAACGGGAATTAACGCGATCATAAGGCACTTTGCAGACGGCGGGGTGGGCCGGACCGGTTTGGCCGCGAAACAATAAAGACCGCGTCTGCCCGTCGATGTCGGCGGCTGCCCTCGCCGCGAACACAAAGCACACCGCCGTGCCGCCAGTGTCCGCCGGGCACCTGCGGCGCGGTCTTTTTGTCCTCAGTGTGCGTTGGTAGTATAGGATTCCCTTTGCGCTATCCTTCGCGGTGAAATTGACCGGCCCGGCCCGCCCTGCCGTCTGCAAAACGCCTACAGGTACAAAATGTTACCTCTTTTGTCTGACGTTTCGATCGGGTTACACCGACCGTGGTCACAGGCTGACAGTCAGCGTGTGACCAGTTCCCGTTTCATTAAATTTAAATCTTCCAAGATATTTATAGCTCTAGTATTTAAAAATACCTATATGTTATTTTATGATAACACCGTATCCAAGAAAGAAATTACCTAACATTTAACCTCTCAGAACAAAATAGAACTATTTCTCGGTACTCACTTCAGTCTGTACCCCGACTTAATATTTAACTCGGATAAGTCTACAATCATGTTACTCCAGTACACGTCCCGGCACTTGACGGCTCGAGCCTAATTCATGAGAAAGAGATAATCCCCGTTTAAGGCCTGCGTCTGTAGGCCTACTACGTATATATTTTATTCGTTTGTACGTATAAATTTAATAAATTATAATTCATCACCATCATCATTCAGCCACAGGACGTTCACTGCTTAACATAGACTTCTCTCAGTGACTTTCAGATTGGCCGGTTGGAAGCGGACTGCAATTATAATTAATTTGTGTCGAACAGAAATATGAACGATTGCAACTAGCCTTGTAAAAGCACGAACGTTTTCAATCCCACTAATATTATAAATGTTAAAGTTGTTTGGGTGATGGTGACTCCATCACGCGTAAATAGCTGAACGGATTTGAATGAAATTTTGCACAAATATAGAACGTGACCTGGATTAACACATAGAATACTTTTTAATTCAGTTAAATGTCTATGGAATATATTGAATAAACTAAAGACCACGCGAGCAAAGTCGCGGGAAACAGCTAGTTGCTCATATATTTGACACAAAATAGTAATTATAATTTCTAAGGATTATACGTTCGAACGTACGAAACATATTCGTAGTAGGGCTTCTGTTAAACACACTCCCGGTATTTTTTTACGGTTCAAGCTGCCTTTGAGGGTCGAGTTATGGAGAATAATATTATTTTAATTTAGCGCAATCATATCAGAGCAGAAAAATAACGTTTCGATATATCGGGTGTAAAAAAAGGCTTAACGAAGCCGAATACTACATATTCTACGTATTATAACGATCATTTTTTTCTTTTACACTATACCTTGGAAATGACGGGTAACCGAGTTATTGACAGTCAAAGTTACAATTTTTTTTCAAAGATTTTTTACAAAATTGACTTCTGTTTGATAATACTAAACTTTTTTACAAAGAAACATGATCCGCTTACACACTCAGGCATAGTCTGTGGCGTGCGCGCTATACATTGTGGGTTAGAAATAAGTTATTTTTTTTGATACCCAAAAATAAAAGTCATTTCCCAGCAATTATTTTTTTGGCATTCTACTTGGTTTTATGTATAGAATTCGTGGTTTAAGGCTTCGTTAAGCCTTTTTTTACACCCTGTATAGTGATAAGGAAATAACTGGCTCGAGTAAACTGTATGCTATCAAAAACATAACATGTAAAAAAAACATGTCTCGCAACTCAGTTCTTCTACCGTGAAAAGTTGTAGATCCATGTAATACCAACACGGTAAATTTATTCAGTCCCTACATAAGGGACCTTCTGTCTTAAGTTATTACGTAAGTAGCTAACCTAACAACATCTTATAGTGACCATATCAATATTAAAAATATTTCATGTTTTAAATAAATGAATTGACTTGGCAATCGCATGATAACACAGTGTATCTCACAACGAACACTTATTATATGTAACAAGATTATTTGCGATTGCCAAGTCAATCTTATTTATTTAAAACATAAAATATTTTTAATAATTTTCAATTTGTTTCTTTTCATTGATCAAAATAGAAATTCTTAAACTACCAGTGGCATTTTTTAGATTTTGTAATAAATAAATACAGTCTTTCTTTTAGACCGTTTGATCGTTGAATAGGTCCTTTAAAATGACTTTGGGCTCGCTAAGATTATTTTTCGATTTAGGGGTCCGTGTGATCGATCGTTTTGTTATCTGCCATTCAAGTCGACAATATTTTCTTTGGGTTTTAAATCAGGCTAGAAAATGCTCAGCAAGCTCGCTCTCGCGGATACTCGCCAAGTCTGTACTCGCTCTTTAACTAGCACAAAAGACAACTTAGCGTCCACGCAAGTAGTTGTGTAATCAGTAGCCTGGCTGAATATCTGCATAAGTCGGTTAGACTCTACTAAATTACTGCAAAGGAGTCTACTTAATTAGAGCAGTCATTTCCTTTCTACGAGTTTTGCATTTTCACCGGCAGTCGTTAGTGGTACCACAGTAAAAAATGATACAGTAGGTTTACTCCCCTCGTAATCATGCAATAGCACAGAGCGGTACAGATAAAGCAGCAGCCCTCAGTTGCCACGACTAATACTGAGTGGGGGTCCTTTTTGGCACACCTCGTTTTTTTTCTCTCTCTGCATGTATGTCCATTCTTGTTGTGCCAAATAAATATTATTCTATTCTATTCTATTCTATTAAATACAGAGCAGTGAATAATACTTTGATGAAGGGAGACGCAAACAAGTAAAAATGACTACAATTTTCCAAAAAACAATCCAAATTTTGAGCCGTATCCTATATTTCTTCCTTAAATTCACAAAAGGAAGTAATTAAAGAAAATATTCAGAGATTTATGTGAATAAGGAATAATATTATTAAATTACAGACTAGTCAGATTTAGTATGTGTGTCAAGTCTCTGAGAATGTTAAAAATACATTGCGAAATTAAATTAACAATGTCAATCCAAAAGCTTCCCATACTATTCATGGTCAGGGTCACACTTGAGTACCGTTGATTTACCTTTGACATGGTATAAGATGCGATAAACCTCAGAACATTAAGAATGTTTGCCAACAAACCTTTATAAACCTTGGGACAGGGAACCAAACCAAAGTATTAATTTAAAGTGCGGAGTTTTTTTTCCTTTACAGCTGAGCAAAATATAATAGCAATCCATATGTAGAACGTGATAAGACTTAATGTCACAACAGGCACAATAGGCTAGCTTTTCTTCTCCGTTCGTAAAAAAATAAATAGGTAAGAAGCAAAAAATGGGTATCATAGAACTCGAATTGGCTTCGTGCCTACCTACTACATATTTATTCACTGTGATAAAATCCTTTGTACGTAATGACTAGGCCGAGCAAACAAGGTAACGTAAACAGAGATATCTTTTTTCTAAATGAACTAAAATATTCCCGCTTTCAAAGTGAAATTAAGTTCCTGTTTTAATATTCTTGCGGTTATGTCGGGTCCTGCAGCTTTTTTTCCTGTTCGGTTACACTTTTAAAGTTGTTTGCAAAACATTTTTGCTCTCATATTTGCTGTGACATTTTTTATGTCTCTATAAAGCCATGTATTCTAATGGTAACAAAACAAAATGCGGAACACGTGACTCGACGTTGTCATGGCAACGGTGCATGACTCAACTAGCGGCACCGATGTTGAGCGCTCGGCGAAAGATTTTAAATTTTAAAGATTACGATTACGTGATTGGCTAATAATATGACGAAAACGATGATCCTCTCATAAAATGCGCTAAGCGATCTACTCTTTGCCCCACTACTCAACATCGGTGCCGGTTACTGTGGGCGTATAGTTACTGATCATCCCTAGATTTGCCAAAACGTTTTTTTAGAAATTACAGAATAATGACAAAAGGAATAGTTATAATTATTTAGATAAGTAGTACTCAAATAAATATGCACTAGACAAAACACTAATTCATACACTAGGTCATAGCCCAACACCATATTTACATTAAGGTCATATTATTATCATGCCGAAAAGAATAAATAATCGTTTTTGTAATCGATTTACAAATCTCATCAGATACAACGTTATCGAGCTAAATAATGTTGACCAGAATATTTTACGGCCCGTTAGGCGAGTCCAATTTGTCATCCTGGTGAGCTGTTTAGTTCTGCTAATGCGATCTAGTCATAAATAACATATGTGCTTTATAGTTAACGACCCTTGTGCACTTAAACGAAGAATTAACATTATAGATTCGCCTTATATAAGTTCGTTTTAATTGAGAATTGATCTATTTATTTAGAGTGAATAGGCATCTTCTGGGCAAGCTCGCTCCATCGTAGATCCCATCTATGCTCTAGAGCAAGATTGGGGTCAAGAGCAAGCCCATCTCAAATTAAAAAAAAACATGAACTTGCGGTCTTTAGTTTATTGACAACATCCCACAAAAAAATTAAGGATAAACATTTCTAGGGATTTTTTATTAGGTACGAATTTTTTTAAAACATAAGTTGAACAACTATTACTCTCGAACTAACATGTAATTTCAGATTTTTTTCAAGCTAATAGTTTAGCTTTTGAGGGGGGGGTCTATACTACTATACCTACGTACTATAAGTTATTCTTCAGAATCATGGTAGACTTTACATATCTATTCTATATAAGGTGTAAACTTATCAGTTAACTCTTTTCTAGGGGATGATTCTACTGCTTAAAAAGAACAAATTTTTCTATGGGACCAACTTCAAAATCGCAAAGCAAAAATCCATTTCCCCATACAAAACGGCAGACCAGCTGAAATCAGTTTGTATAAATATATGAAATATTTTTTTACGATTTCGAAGTTGGTCTCATACAAAAAGTTGTTTTATTTGAGCAGTAGAACCAACTCCTAGAAAAGAGTTAACTGATAAGTTTACACCTTATATGTATATCGTATGATGCCGACCAGTCCCAGCCACATGGGACGGCAGAACAATAAATATTTATTGTACTCAGAGAATGCGACTGGTTGCGTAGTTATATTTATATAAAATTTAGGGTTTTTGTTAGTTAAGCTAGTTAGTATAAAGAATTTATACTTTTTACTCCTTGTGCATATATTTTGATGCTTGAAAGGTCATTGAAAGGAATTAGTTGTAGGTTACTACTTCTTTTTAATTTAATCACATTAATATTTCTATTCGATTACTATTATAATTTTTTGTTACGTCTTGGTCTACTATATAAGTGTTTATATGCCATCATAATATTTGGTGTGATTTTAATTCACATTCTGTAGTTATACGATACATATTACAAACCATTCAAGTATAAGGCGCTAAAGACCACAAACTAAATGAAAGAACTGCAACTTAATTACCTGAGTAACTGTGTAAATTATCTTAGTGTTTGTTAAGTGACAAATTCCATTGGTTAGACTAGTCACTTCCAGTCGCAGTATACCAATATCTTCATTTGATTCAATCCGACAGCTTGCAGCGCTCCATTATGTGAACGTGTATGTCATTTGAGGTACAAAATATTAAAGTACTTAGCAATGGAAAGTATCTGATAACTCTAATTTTTATTATTAATGTTACATGGCAAGGTGGTGCCAATTTTCACGGACAGACGAACAACGAACAGAAACTACTAAATGTATCGTTCGTTCGGACGTATAAACCTAACAAATTGAAATAACCTGTTGCTTGTATCAATCTTTTGACAACATATGACCAACTCAGACTAATCGTTAAAAAAACACGAACGTTTTCGATTGTTCATAAATTATCAATGGTTTGATACAAATGATTAATAGGTTTAATAGGTTAATACGGTTCTCCGTGCTTCGGAAGGCACGTTAAAAGTTGGTCCCGGCCAATATCGCTTGATATTGGTCGTGAAGCCTAGTCAGAGGCCTTAAGGCGGCTTGATAACATCTGACAGTAGGGTTTAGTCACTGGCCTTACAACACCCCTCCACCGCACCGCACCGGGCCCGTGGTGGAGTATGGCCCAAACCACCTCATAGTTGAGGTGAGGCCTGTGCCCTGCAGTGGGACGTATATAGGCATACTTTACTTTACTTTAGGTTAATACGACCGCATGAACGAAACACTTTCATATTAGGCCTTGTGCAGGTCCTGTTTAGGTTCGTTTGAGGTATGAAACCCATAAAATCAACATAAACAGAACCGAACAGAAAATATATTACAAGAAAAATACATTTAAAGCAAAAACTATCTTCGGACAAAGTGTGTCATTCCCGCAAATATGGCATTCCCGGACGGAATGCGGCGGGAATGACGCCCTCGCACTCTTGTTAAGCCGGATATTAATTCTGTACGTCACTCGCATGTAATTTATGGGAATTAATTATTATTTCCCTACCATTATTGCTGGCTTTCGATGAAACAATCCCATTGCTAGTATGTTTGTAGATAAATTAAGACATAAGGGCGCTTACTAATATCATAAATTCAGGTTAGCAATTTAGTGTATGTTTTTTTATCAAAACGTATTGACCGATCTTCGACGTGTATAAATACTCGTATCGTTTGAATATGAAGGTTTCCTTACGATCTTTACCTTTACTACTGAAGAGCCGAAAGATCCTGCCCTCCATAACAACTAGATTTATCGACACCCAACTGTCAAAATAGAAGCTGTCCCAATAGTACCCGAAATTCTTGGTACAGATATTTAATAAAATCTTTTTGCGTTAGATTGGTACAACTGTTATTGATGGCGGTAAAAAAATAACCTAGCTTCTGTCGAGTATTTTGCAACTAATTAACATTTATTACATACAACTTTTGTGGTCGCGTTGTTTTCTTAGATTATCGGGGTGTGGTTCATTGTAAGTTCCTTCCAGCATGACATTTCAACAAGGAATATTAAGTATCTCGAAGTCATAAGGCGTTTGCGCGAAGCTATTCATCGCAAACGGCAAGATTTGTACCTGCAAAATCGTTATCGCGCCAGCTCACACAGCTATGATTTATTTGTAGCTTTTTTGCTAAAAATTCAACGGACATCGCTCCGCAGGCACCCCACTTACCGGATAATAGCACCATGTGACTATTTTCTATTTCTTAGACGTAAATTACCGCTTTTTTCGGAAATCTATTCGAGACCATAAACGCTGTGAAAGAAAATACGACGAAGGCGCTGAAAGCCATCTCGATTTCAGTGTATGAAGTGTTTCGAGGACTGGTTGAAGCGCTGGCGTTAGTTTATTGCCTCCAATGGAAGTTATGATGGAGACAAAATAAATTTGGAAAATTAAAATCACCCCTTGATTTTTATTAACAATTTCCGGGTACTTTTGGGACACAGCAGTATGATTATACAAAGCCGCCATCTTGAACTTTTATCGAAACTGCATCATCCGTACCGGTGACGTCACGATCATGCACGCTGTTTCGATATAAGTTCATATTCTGACAGTTGGGTGTCGATAAATCGCTATATCATATCGTGTTTTCTTGGTCATGCTAGAAGGCAGGGATGCAAATGCAAGACCCACAATTGCAAGGCCAAACTCTAAACACTGAGCTACAACCGATCCCCTTACCAAGTAGTTTCCTACATTCCAAGACTGCCGGTAGTAAAATATGTCAAAAATACTCAGCAAGTGTATCAAGGTAATACCCAGATACGGACAGTGGTCGATATGAGCGCAGTGCATCTGGTTCACGTTTTCAGACGCTCCTGATGCAATCATAAACGTGACTTTCTCAAATTAAGGCCCAAGGAGAAGATCGGGGGCGGTTTCTATTCAACGAAGACATCTTTCAATCTAACATTTTTAATACTTGAAAAAAAATCGTCCGCCTCAGGTGGGATCCGAACCCACGTTCATAGCCCGGTATGCGATGGACGTGGGTTCGGATCCCACCTAAGGCGGACGATTTTTTTCAAGTATTAAAATCTTAGATAAACCTAGAATAGTAATTGCTAAAAACAAAAATTTAAATCTTTCAATCTTCTTTTTTTGCTCATATTTCCACAGAATAAAAGCCACAGAATGCATGCTATCTTCACTATAGCAACCCCGCTGAGTGGCACCCATTTTAGTGCTTTTTGTTGCAGTTTTTATAAAAATATATCACTATATTTTAAATGTTCGTTTAAACAAATATACCAATTTTCCGCTTGTGTTACGAGGAAACAGGTGTAGAATTTTGCAATAGCCTTAATCCAGCTCACCCAGACACTATCTTAGTTAGTTGTTTTGTTTTTTAAATGGACCCGAACCGAATGGAATCCTGTACCCGTTGCCTTCAAGGCAAATGCCGCACCATTAGGCCAAGCTTATATTATTTAAATTTTGTCTTTTAGCAATTACCATGCTAGGTTTATTGAAGATTTTATAATACTTGATAAAAATCGACCGCCTCAGGCGGGAACCGAACCCACAACCATCGCATACCGGGCAAGTGCTTTTCCAACTGAGCTACCGAGACTTTAGCAGAGCTGACGAAATCTATCAAGTATTCCTCGCTGTCGAAGCCAGCGTTAGCTAGCTAGCCAGCTAAACAACCAACGTTAGACAGCCAACGCTAAAAAAACGTAAAAAAATACTAGAAAAAACGCTAACAAAACGTAAAAACTTAAACAAGCTTATATAATCGTTTTCGTTAACAAAATATCTTAAGTTACCCTCGCCATTCCCTGTCCTTTGAGGCACACATGATAATAAAATCCGAGACAAGCTACAAACAACAGAACATCTCTGCGGATGGACAAAAGTAGGTATTAAATTATGACACAAGAGTCGCGACAGGTCGATTCGCTATAATGCATTGAGACCAAAGATATTGTATTTATAGTGCAATGTCTTAGATTGAGACTGCTTGACAGCCATTTTAAGTGGAATTTTCTGTGACAGACCAATCAGTCACTTTGGAAAAACAAGGTCACAGTTAATCCATTTCGACAGAGTGTACAAAACAATGGGACACTCTTTAAAACCACGTGATCAGCTAGTCATATACATCAACTTTTCCTATGGGAGAAACTATCAATTTCGTACGTCATTATGTACGAAATTTGACAGATTTGAGATTGTTTTAAGTTTTAATAGTTCATGGTTACCCCATGTATTCTTTTTCATTGTCTACCAAGTATTCCACTTTACGTATTAAAGCCGTTCGAGTCAATTTCATATTTCTCGTCAAGTCAAATAAAAAATGCAAGTGTTCTTATCATTATTTTCGCAGTCGGCTAAGTGTGAACGGTCCTAAACTAACATAGGCTAAAGCTCTCCTACAAATGTTTGTTTTAAACCTTAATGTAACTAATGCCCAAGTTTTGATCTTTCATTAAAGTGGTTTTCATTTCGTGTTTTAAAGAGAAAAGGTTTCGTATTAAATAGAGTAAATTTTAAAAGCAAGTAGGTTTAAATTGCTTTAGGTATACCTTCTTTATTTAAGTAATTAAGAGGCATTTGTTATCATGTTACATGGTGACTTTTTAAACATCCATCCATCCATCCATCCATCAGCCGAAAGACGTCCACTGCTGGACATAGGCCTCCCCCAAGGATTTCCACAAAGATCGGTCTTGTGCCACCCGCACGCAGCGGCTTCCCGCGACCTTCACCAGATCGTCGGTCCACCTTGTCGGGGGCCTACCAACAACACTACGCCTTCCGGCCCGCGGCCGCCATTCAAGGACCTTCCTGCCCCAACGGCCATCAGTCCTGCGAGCAATGTGCCCCGCCCACTGCCACTTAAGGTTTGCGATTCTGAGAGCTACGTCGGTGACTTTGGTTTGCCTCCGGATCGTCTCATTTCTGATTCGACTTTTTAAACAATACGTTACAAATCGTAATAAGTTATTTTAATCATATATTATGAACTATTTTTACTGTGAAATCTTTAGTAAAATCTTGAAAAAATATAACGTATTCCAAGCATTTTAGTCAAATGGTTTTGGTTACATAGCAAGAATACGTCATATTCATAAGTAGAGTTCTGTTTTAAACATTTAGGTGATTAAAAAATATTTAAAAGCAAATTACCTAGTCCTCATAATACATAGATAGGCTTGGACTTGAAACTTGTACCTAGTTTAAGCAAGTAGCAACTACGGTTAGATTTCAAATAGGTAAACTTGAATTAATAAGTAACTTACAAAAGTAACTATAAATAACTTTCATGACCTTGGTTCAAAAGCTCGTATGTTATCTTAAACATGATATTAATTTATAAAACCAAAAACATGTGGTTTATTATTTATTCAAACGAAACATTTAATTGTATTGCTTTAATCTGAATCTGCGTTATTTACATACTAATTGCCATTCTAAGTCTATTTGCAAGTTACACAGAAAACGTGATGCGTTATTTGCGTGCCTCTCACTATTACCAAGTTGGGCGTACCTCACTAAGATGCCAAGGCCACGTCGCCAGCAGCGTCGCCATGGTTACCCATGCACGGGACATTAAGTAAAGTTCAGTAGCCACAATGGTCGTAGAAGTAGGTTGCCTTCTCGTAAGGTTAGTCATCTAGTCGCAGCAGAGATATAACATGTTTGTACCCAAACGTTATTCACCAGTTAGGCCAGGGTTAGAGAAACATGTACAAGGATAGTGACCACCCTTCCCAAAATTTGATATCGTACCTTTATAGTTTCGCTGTCTGTCACTATTCTAAACTTATGTCGAAGAGTTAGATGTTTAACGTGAAAAATAACTCCTTCTAATAATAAAATCTATCTTCACGTATAAGTGTCATTGTAGTCTAGATTTTAGTTAGAGAAGGATGAAGTAAACACTATTTACTATCACTGCTGTCTACATTTCACGTAACAAACATTCATCATTACATTTTATGCTTTGCAATCGTAAATAATCTGAAAGAAAATTCCATATAAGAAAAAAAAATCAAATAACGGTTTTTTATAACTAAGTATTTGCCGCCAGCGGCTACGTCATCGCGGGCCTCCCAGTGAGATATCACTCTTTATGTTGTTTCTATGTGTAAGTGTGATCGAGCATTTTCCATTACTGCACACATCAACTAATGGTGTTCCTTTGTAATCACGGTAAACAAATTGTGAGAAATGACTATGGTCTTTATTATGATCAAAACAAGGCTTATGTTGAACCGTTTTTGTCGTAAACGACATTGTCGGTCGTTAACAAAGTTGAAATCATTTTCCTTTACGGAAAAATTGGACCCATTGCCTATCATGCCTGCTTTACATAATATTCAAGTACACGTTATACAAAATAAAAACTCATTTTTGGTTGAGTATGAAAATTACACAGTGTTACAATTTATTTTATTTTGTTTTAGAACTATGCCACACTTTTATTTGTACGCCAAAATGAATTGAATGGGTTGTTGGCTACTTTTACTGGCAGCTTCAATGGTTACCAGTAAACAATTATTAGAAGAAAAAAAGAAAGAAAAAAAGAAATACACAGCTATTAAGAAGCTGCAGTAATCACTTCCTGGCTCCATCGGCTCATTAGCTTTTAGACAATTATTCCTGAAAATGCCTTATTTGAAACTAATATTAACAATATTTCAACCATAGCGGATATTTTATTTAACAAACGCAGGTCTGACAAATTACGCCTGCGTAACGTTTTTATTATTTTTTAATCCTATTTATCATAAAATTAGGCAAAGAAGGAAATAGTGGTTTTGAGGACTGCGGCGGAAAGTGTTAAAGGTATCATAATTCAATTTGGGTAATGTCTAGGTATATAAGTTTTTTTTAACATTAGGCGAAGTAAACTTCTAGTTTTAATTTGAAAGACACACTATATTCGAATTATACAGAAGTTAGAATGCATGGACACGTAAGTTGGTCTAGATTATTCTGTTCTCTACACTTTATAGTTAAAATAGTCTACACTGAAATCTGCAAACCGTATGACTTTAGGAAAGCGACACAAACGCTCCCAGGCAAATATAATTCTTCAATGAATATGAATTACTCGGGGAATTTTGCATTTGAGGTGTGCGATATGAAAATCCTTTCGTTTGAAATTATATTTGCGGTAGGAGCGGTTACCGTTTGACGCGCTATAGCGATAAACGCAGCCTTTAAGCTCGCCGAACAATAAGTTTAATAAAAAACTAAAAACCGACTTCAAAATGAAACTAAAAAGCGAAAAATAATATTGACTAAAACATACCTAATCAGTTCTATTTGGAGTCGGTGCCAGCCATCGACAGTTAAAATGTGTACATTCGCACCGACTCCAAAAAAAACTGATTACGTATGTTTTAATCAATATTATTTTTCGCTTTTTAGTTTCATTTTGAAGTCGGTTTCTAGTTTTTTATGAAACTTATTTTATTTCACAATTTTAAGTGTTAAGTCCTCTATTTTGCCCCACCTAACTCCACCAAAAATGACTTTACAGCAAAGTGACCTAGACAAATGTTGTTCTTCTGTAGATAACCCACCCAATGGTATAATAAAAATAGGGTGCTATTAATGATCAATTTTTCGACGAAATTTATTACAAGTCCCAGACGCCTTTAAAATAAGCTTCAGTTTTCACCTTCCAACTCCGCCAAAAATGACTTAACAGCAAAGTAACCTTAGCTAATGTTGGTTCTCTATGGACCCCCCATCGAATGGTATGATAAAAATAAGGTGTTATATTGGGCCAATATTTCGACGAAAATTTGTAAGTCTTATGGAAAGGGTTTTCCTACACTCCAACCAGAACGGCGGCTATTTTGTTGTCGTAACCATAGGATAAGGTCTCGCATGAAATACCAATTAAGAAAGGAACTTTTAATTTTTTTTCGTTATTGTGTGTGCGCCCCCAGTAAATAAAAATTGGTGGTCTGGTATCTCATAAGCTCCACGTCTGCTCAACACACTGCGAAATACGTTCTGTCGACAAAAAGCAGTATTATCTTCTAACTCCTATCCGTTAAGGAGTTCTGTGGCTTCCATCATCAGGTCAGCAATATGACATGATGATTACCAGACCCAAAAATTAGCATTGAGTCAGAAAATATATGCAAAATTGACGGCGTAATCGTGTAACAAACAAACAAAAAAAAACATTCAGACGAATTGAGAACCTCCTCCTTTTTTTGAAGTCGGTTAAAAATAGTAGTGTGTGCGTGGCCAGTTTTAGGTCTCATGTAAAGAGAAAATTCCCGTTTCAAATGCAGCTGCGGTTATTTTTCACTGTATATAACGTTTTCTGAAAGTGTTGGCCCATATAGTGCACATATGGGTCAACACTTTCAGCGAACGTACCTTTCGAGCCAACAAACTACTTTGTTTTATTACTAGTAAAAGCTTTTCTGAGACTGAAAAATACGTGTTTACAATTTAAAAGGGGAAAAAATTACATAAAATTTGATTGACAGCGAAGAGCCAAGTTGATTGCTGTGCAATCAACTTGGCTCTTCGCTGAATTATACTATTAGGGTTATCATTAAGATATTTATAATTTTAATAACCTGAATTTACTTAATGACCTGTGATCAATCTGGATAAATTGTAGTCAAATAAATCTACTAAACTCAATTAACCACTTTGAAGTAAATGCATATCAATTCTAAATATCAAATAGTTAAGGTAACACAATTCCATCCCCGCCATTGTTCTTTCTTCTCGCTCAGTTCGCGTACACATGTGTGACGGGGCCATAGTTATTCAATTATTGTTATCTTTTTTTCCGAGCATACGGGTTAATTACACGTTCTCCAACCGGCCGGGCTGTGTGTATCGCTGTTTTTGGCAGACACACTGAACTTTTAAATTTTAAACGAGATTTGTTTGCCTGTGTTGTTTTTGAATCGATGTGTGTGCGAGTTCCAAATTAAATCCGGAAGCGACGCAAATATATTACAACTTTTCGGTTGTGCTCGTCAAAATATTACACACCTAGATACCAAAGATATAAATACAAATGAAAATTGCAATTTAATGTCAGTTTAAATTTTCAAATAAAAGAAAAATATAAGTAAATAAATTTAAGACAACATCACATACATTTGCTTTGATCCAAAGGTAAGTAGCTAAAGCACTAGTGTTATGGAAATCAGAAAACCGCGCATTATTATTTTGGTATTCTGTACTAGATAAAAAATACAAAATTGACTTAGTCGATAAAACTCCTTCCTGACTTCGGCAACAGTTTACAAGGAATTAATTAATTTGTCTGCTTATTATTCCTTGTTGATATTGTAATAGCACAGATGTTTCCATCACTGTCGACATCTGATGCAACTTCTATTTCAAGAATCTACTACGAGTAGTATATTGAGGATCACTTGTGATGTTTTAGACTGTACCATCCTGTATATGGGTAGTCAGAAGGTACGAGCCAACTCTTAGGGGTCCGTTTTTAACCGAGTCCGGGTAATACGTAGGCTTTTTTTTAACAAATGCATTTTTTTAAATTAGAAAAAAAAATATTGTCCACATTTAATTTAATTATAAGTCATAATTAGAAAAAGAAATCTACCTTAATCATCAATCGAATGCTCGTTACATTTTCAGCCAGGAAGGATACCACAAATTCCTCGTTGATTGGAATACAAGTGAAACTAACAAAAGGTTGTTAAAAAGAAGAAAATAAATATTTTATTGTAATTTTATGTAAAAACTTCCTATCCTATACTTATCTGGCATTAAGAATAAAGATTGCAACGCATCTTTCACCATTTCTTCGTTCGCAGTTCAGGAAAGATGTAGATTTTTCTTGGGCGATCGTCCATTTTTCTGAGATGTCTCCAAGCTAGTTTATTACATAGCTCCTTTATAAGGAGAAACTTCGATTTATTGCTACTACATATTTACAAAGTAATTAATACTAGTCTAATATTTATAATGTTTTGAAGCGCGAAATGATTGAAGGCTACATAGCAATACTAAGAAGAAGTCGGCAGCAACTCTGCCGTCTATAAGCTAAAAGGCCGCTAAATGACAAAAACTAATTTTGAGCTAGAGCCAATAAAAGCGGCAAAATTTTCAAACCGATGCTACTCAGTTTCTATAAACATTCAGTCATGTTGCCATATACCAAAAGAAAGGTTTTCTTTTCAACCTTCACATGAAATTGGTTAATTTTGATAAATATTAATATTTGTGTAAATAAATACATATTTTCCTTTCTAATCTTGTAAAATTTTAAAGATCGTTTCAGTTGTGCATAACTATATAGCGGCTAAAGGTTCATAACTGCTTTCTAGTTATGGATTTATTGATAACTGCCAAAAGAGTTTTTTGGGACAGGAAGTTATCGATCTTATCCATAACTATAAAGCGGCTAATTACACATAGCCGCCTTTTAGTCAAGTAAATATCGCTTAACTTCTCTTCCATAATGTTTTAACAACTTTTATTACAGCCTGTGCATATCTTAAAAGCAGTTAATTACTTAACCTTTTCATATAACTGCTTTTTAGGCTAGCATTATCCTAGCATTTGTGTTTTGAATCCTGCAAAATTATACGTTAACTTTTAAAATCCAGCAAAGTTTTTTCAAAGACATGTGCTTTCCACAAAACTACCAGGCATAAGACATTATAAAATAAAAAAATGTGACCTCTTCTAAACAAATTAAATTTGAAATAATACTTTTTAGGAACCAAAAATAGCATGGCTAGTCAAAAAATATTTCAGAAATTGAAATTTCACGTATTAGATAGGAAGTCTCACTTAGTAATAATAATTATAATCATTCATCATTATCGATGTTTACATTAATTGCAATCTATGTAACAGAATCATACTTATACAACCAGCAGTACCTAACAGTTTTAGCATGCAATAAAATTTATATTTTAATTTTAGTTTCACTCTGTTATTGTAAAACAGTCCGTATTTATTCGTGTCAAAACTCATTAAAAATATTATCAAATAAAGTTTATAAGTAGATATCCTGTCGCAAGGACTTCCATATCCGTCTATTGAGCCACCGATATGCCTTAGCATCAACGGAGGTCTGCAATGCCATTGAACGTCGCTCTGCCATGAGTTTGAGTGTATGGTCGGTATATTTTGCGACCTGCAGGCTTACTCTTGACGAGTTCGAGTTACGATCAAAATCGAATCAACGTCGAGAATCATTGATTTGGTACTCTTGAACTTGAATAAGCGCCAATCGAGTTGTGGTCGAATTGTGAACTACTTGAAATCGAAAACCGCCGTATATCCTTACTCCCGACGCCATCAAGGTCGAGATGACGTCACATTGAAATCGAAAACATATGTCAAAGCTCTCGATTCATAAGACGCTACTTTTTTTCGATCGAAAGTGTGATTTATTAGTAAATAAGTAATAAATAGGTAAGTTTCTTTATTAAAAATGCTATAAGATCCAATAAACTTTCTTCGTGAGTGAAAGTGACTGCAATATTTGCATTTTTTAAGCTTAATCGGTGTTTGTGTGTTTAGGTAGAATGGCTTGCCTTGCTGCACAATTTAATTTATTGGAAGAAGCCCAGAAAGTTGAAGCACGCCAAAGAAGACGTATGAGGCAAATAGCTCGCTATAGTGCAGCAGCTACAGAAAGTAGTGATGCAGAATTTGTGGCTAATTACCGGGTTACAAAAGACATTTTTGTGGAGCTAGTTGAAGTGCTCTCCCCATTTTTAAAATCACCATCCCGTAGAAGTGATATTCCTATAAAGTTTAAGGTGAGTTTCGAGTTGTATTTTATTTAAGTCATAGTGTTTTTATCTACTATACTACTACAGTAGGTATTAATCTAAATTAATAATACCTACTAACAATTCATAAATAGTCTAAATGGAATTTATTAGATTTCATTGTTTGTTTCAGATATTGGTTGCTCTCTCTTTCTATGCAACAGGGAGCTATCAACGTCTCGTTGGAAGATCCCATGGTACTGCTATGTCACAGCAGTCAGTATCAAGGTGCATCAGAGAGGTGACCAATGCATTCAACCAACCAGTTATATTCCGGGAATATATTAAGTTCCCTAGTAGTGCTGATGAACGGAACGCTATAAAGAGAAAGTAAATATATAACTATTGTAAAAAAAAACAACAACAATGATTACATAATATTTTATAAATAAAATGTTTTTATTTTAGATTCTATGAGAAATACGGAATACCTGGTGTGATTGGTTGCATAGACGGAACCCATGTAGCCATGGTGAGACCAACGGAGAATGAGGATTGGTATTTCAACCGCAAACATTACCATTCCAGAAATGTGCAAATTGTATGTACATTCACTTATAATTAATTCACTTATAACTATAATAAATAAAATAATTTGTAAACATATTTAGAAGCTTTTAATATTATTATTATTGGTTGATATAAATAAGTATGAATTTGTTTCAGATATGTGATTTTGATTTGAATATTATCAGTGTAGATGCATGTTTTGGTGGTGCTACTCATGATTCACATATCTTCAACCAACATACAGTCAAAAATCACTTAATAGATCTTGTGAATCATGGAGAGACTGTGTGTTTGTTAGGTAAGTGTTAATTTAATTTAAATATTGTTTATTTATTAGAGTATGTTGAAGCATAAGTGAAGAACAGTAATGCTTAAATTTAAAAAATATATATTATTGGTGAAACTGAACTAAAATAATTGTTTTGTTTTTATTTTCAGGTGACTCAGGGTATGCACAAAGAGAGTACATGATGACTCCAATTGTTAATGCCGCTGCTGGTTCTGCAGAAGAATTGTATACTGAGATACACTGTTCAGCACGTAACCGAGTGGAAAGAACCATAGGGTTGCTAAAGGCGCGCTGGCGGTGTCTACTCAAGCATAGGGTGCTTCATTACAAACCTGATATGGTTTCTAAAATCATAAACGCATGCTGCGTGCTACATAACATGTGCAACGCAGCGCGTGTCCCCGAGCCCAGCTTAGCGCGCCACGTGGCGGAGGAAGACGCTGCGCAAGAGCCGGCGGAGCCTGCGCCCGCGCCCCCACCACCACGCGCCCGCGCCACCGCGCCTGGCCACGGCGCAGGCGCCACCCTAGAATTGCGACGAGGGGTCGAAGCGCGGCAACGCATTGTTGATATGTTGTGGACGAGGCGGCAAAGGAATTAATAAATTTAAGAGATTACCTTTTAAACTTTTTTTATTTAAACATTGTTCCTAATTAATAACTATTACATAAAAATATATAACTTCAACCCTTACTTGTAACGCTTAAATGTATGGCACAGATAACAGTCTTCGGTAAACATTTTTGGTTCAAATAATATCTATAAATTAACTGCCCTTAATATATAATTGTCTTTGTTCTCATAAGTCCCCGGCCCATCATGCCAGAGTGTCCACCTAACGGGATTGCATGAAAGTTTCTATGGCATTGACCACCCTTGTCCCAATTGTACTTATGGCTTCAGCTATATTATTACAAGCTGCAGAAAGTCCAGCCATGTTTTCTTGCAAAGCTCTAGCGTGTAAGAGCTCTGCCTCCACCCGCCTCTCTTCAATGGATACAAGGCGATCTCTTTCGACTTGAATTTGAGATCGCCTTCCTCGGTCTATTGTAGGTCTATTTGATTGACGACTCAACCGAGATCGAATGCGAGGGCTTCGTCTTGGAGCTGACAAATAAAATATGTATGTAAGTATGGTTTTATTAATATATATTATCATTTGCAAGAGGGACAGAAATTCAAAGTTTGTAATGCATAACAATAAATTTTAACACAAACTTACTAGATTGGGTAGAGGCTAAAAGTGGAGTATGGTCTGGACTTCCCGGTGGTGGCAAGATGATAAGTTCTTCAGGTTGTTCCTCTATTACTGGTGGTGTCGGTGCAGTACTTGTTGACGGTTGCTCCTAAAACACAATAATAATTCAGAATTAGTTAAGTAATAGAAAAACAAAATCGACATTTAATTGTTGATCTTTATTATATTGGTAATGGTGATATCCTTACTTCAATCTGGGCATGTTATGAATTGATGGGCAAATGATGATAAAAACAATATCCCCCTATTAAAATATTCTAAACATTAAATTTGCAACCAAACTATTTTTTAACAATTTTATAGTAAAAAATATTACCTGAGATGGCAGTATTGGAACACTAAACTGAGTGTCTCCTTCTGCAAAGCCTCTTCCGCCCAGTATAGCCACCATTCTCTCCTCAATGTTGGTGAGTGAAGGTAAGTTGGCAGGCCCACCACCTCCGGTTCGGTTTGCATCTGCATTGCGTTGCCCTATAACTTTTTTTAGGGCATATTTTTTGTCAGTCCAAAACTGAAAACCCATTGAAAATAAACCATGAACATAATGTGCATAATATTATGTATAAAATAGCATTATTGATACACCTAAATATATTGATGTTGGTTTATTATAGTACAATGTTGTGAAACTCAACAACTTTCTAGTTTTGCTATACTGTAAGTTTAGTAAGTTGGATAAATGATTGCTATATAACAAAATACTACTTATACAAAATTATAAGCCTAAAACTATAATGAGAGTCCCTATCAATATAAGTTAGTTGTGTTTAAAAAAGTCAAAATATTGTTAATTTCTAGCAATGTTTGCTTTATAATAATTACCTTACTCCAACCTTTAGCATCTTTTTGCGTTCCTCCCATAGCATTTAGAGTTATTGTTATTTGCTCCCATTTACGTTTGGTCTCCCACTTTGCTTGAGCGGAACGCAGATGACCCTTTGCAATTCCTGGATTTTCTTCTAAAAAATTTATTAAAGTTTCTAACTGTGGGTAAGTAGGCCGTGCACTTTGACTCATGATCTGAAAATATAGTTAAAAAAAAGACTTCTTTATGCTAGGTATATTCCAATAGCAATCATTTTCACTTTAACTTCACCTCGTAGCTCGACTTTACATCGTTTACAATTTAATTCTAGAACAAGGAGAGCTTTAATTGATAGTACCTGTAACTATTGAAAATATATCACTGAAGTTAAATAAATTAGCAGCAGTCACTAGCACAGGGATCACTTCCTGACTAACTATTTCAACCCATGTCGATGAACAACATAAACATCGTCAAATGGGCACCACAAAACCACTTAACATTTTTTAACAAGCACTTATAACTTATAACTCTTATTTTACTTACCCTATTTCAAATACTTGAGTTTACAATACAACTTACAAATCCGCCGCTAAAACTTACATCATTCAAGTGTCACTTTTTTTTTTTTATACGCTAAGGTAACAAATATTTGAACAAAATTCCAAGTTTGACTAAAAATAAGTAATGTTTTACTAGTTATTGGCATATCTTGATGTAAATTTGCGTTTAATTACGAAAACCATTCTAAATATATTTGTATTGGAAGCAAAAGTAGCGATTTTAAATTAAAAATCATAAATTGTAGTGACACAATAAAGAACCTTTGAGTCTATGATGATTACGTCGTCAACCGGAAATGCTTAACGGATAGCCATTTTAGATCGATCTCGACTCGATTTCGATTTCGATTCGATTGAGTTCGGGAGTACCGTTTTATTATCGAGTTCAGATTTTGACGAGGTCGAATCAAGATCGAACATCGAGTTCAAATCAAATTCAAGAGTTAGCCTGCTGTTTCTACCACGGGGTTTGAACGGGGACAGTTTATACAAACCTATTGTAAATCTCGTTCACTAACTCGCAGTTCTCTAGGCGTTCAAAGCGATTTAACAACCCAAGCTGAAGGCATTAACAGGTCGGAGCGTAGACTTCACATGAGACCTTTCTAGCTTGACATTAATGTTTAATGTGCCTCTAACCATTTGTGATCGCTTCCGGTTTTCACCCTGTTGATCACGAAGACATCATTGAACATTCGTCGCTTTGTAGTCATGATAAAATCAATCTCATTTTCGTGGACCTATCGGGACTTATCCAGGTCAACTTCTTCTGAGAAAAGGAATTCATCGAAAAGAGGTCCTCCTTTTCCAGAAATTTGGCCAGCCTTTTTCCCCTGGGGTTTCGCGTTGAAACCCCCATCACAACATTGAAGTAAGTTTTAGTGGTTTTCATGGCCTTACTGATATCCTAATACATAGCCTCCACTTCCTTATCAGAGTATCGGTGTATATAGCTGTATCACCTTCAGCGAGTATCTATTCCATACTCTAAAGTATCAGGTATGCAACCCAGCTCGACACACTTCCGATGAGGGACTTGTGGACGAGAAACTTGACACCACTTTGAGACAGTTGTTCGCCCTTCCGGTGATAGTGTAGGTTGCCAGATTTCAGGGTTATTGTGTCCTCCTCGCCCTTTTGTCTGACTTCTAATATTCGAATGATACTCCAGTGCATCCTACTTAATTCTTATTCAAGCTCAACAATCTTCTCATCAGTCCTTAGCGTGCGTACGTTGTGTATGTGTAATGATTATATATTATTCAAGTGATTTTTCTATGGTCCTCGAGGGACTACATTTTAATATTGCATAAAATTATTGACTGATCACGTTTTATCATTCTGGTAACGTTTAAAAATGTCATACTAAATATCTAATAACAAAACATTCCTGCCAACTGAGTAATTGTCTTGCAGTGGAAAGTACAGTGTACAGAAGACTGAGGGACTACACTTTAGTATTTAAGCATAGAATTTTTTATTATTTTTGTTTTTTTTTTTATAAGTGTACTATTAGTTTTACAAAATGCTTGTTACTTTTCCACAGAAAAAACTACAACACTGCACAACTACTAAATATCATGTGGTCCCTCAGTCCACACATACAATCTTAGCTGACGGACGAACTAAAGACACTGCTCAACCAACATCACTCAGTTTCTATTAGCGGATTTAGCGGGTAGGTTGACTCAAGAACTGAACATAAGCCGGCTGCCTCTCGATGGTCTACTGATAATGATAATTTTATTGGTTTTAAATAACTACGTGAATAAAATACTTACCCCAGAAACCTTTACGCCACCATGATGACTGATGATTTTGGCGCGAAACCCAAGATAATTAATATCATAATTCGCGATGTAAGGTGAATAAAGATCGGATGTTACGAATAATAATTTTGAGTTTTTTTTAGTTACCGTTAGATTTTCTGTAGTTCTGGAAAACATACCAGTCAGAATAGAAACAAAAATAACAATAGGTTAATTTTTGCCGTAAATTCGCCTATTAATGGCTTCTAATATTTAAGTCATAGCCAAAACTGCTAAAGTCTATAATAATTATTTCGCAAAGTTAGTTCCATGAAAACAAAGAGTCACGTTTAAAAAGGTACCTACCAATGCAAGGCGTTATCAGTCAGTAATTCAAATGATCTAAGAATTTCTAGAAATACGCAAACGCCCCTTTCATCGGTGATATTAAAATTTTGGTTCGTCGCACTATCCTAGTGCGCTGACAACTTGACTTGTGTCCTCCGCAACCCCAAAAAAATCCCAACGAGAGGCGCAGGAGCTTGCGTAGTTTGCCGCTTTTTAGCGATGTATCGCTATTTACCGTCTTTTTTGCTATGCAAGACATAGAAAAAAATATTAATTTTACTTTAGGTACGGACAAGCATGGCTTTCTATAATAGTTTATAAATTGTAAAAGTAGTAACAATACAACGCTTAAAGGCCGCTAAATGATTCTAACTGCTTTTTAGTTAGGTAAGAGCGTAATTACCGCCATTTAGTTAAGTCTATGCAAGGTATTATACTCCAACGTAACCAAGCTAAAAGGCCGCTAAAATACTTTTGCTGCCTTTTAGCTTATTGTTAAATAATAACGGTTTTTTAGTTTAGCATTGATGGTAAAAATGTTTGATCGATCCAAACGTTAAAGTAGTATAGCTGACTTTTAATCTAGTTGGGCTGTTTAGCGGCCTTTATGCGATGTAAAGTATATATTTTTTGTATTTAGCTGCCTTTTTTAAAAAAATATCTCGAAAACGGTAAAAGATAGAATAACCGTTCCAAGACAGATCGATAGAGATTTTTTTCTACATACTATAACATTTAAAAAGTGAAAAATGACCGAATGTCATTTAGCGGCCTTTTAGCTTATAGACGGCAGAACTGTCTGTCTATCTGTTTATTAATGTTAAGTAATTGTTAAGAGTAGAGTTCTACCATGCCAGTTAAAACTGTGTTTAAATTCTGTCGGCCTTATAAAAATCGACTAATTAACATCTTAGTAACTGATTAACTATTCACTGCTTAACTTCTTAAGTAGTGCGTAACTATTTTTCACTCATAAACGCTACTTAGGCGTTAGTTAGTTAATTACCACAATTTTTATTTTACTCTGCCAACACCGGACTCTAGTCATCATGAAAGACCGAAAAAACTGTCATTGAAGCAAAAATTTTAAAAAAGAATGTTCAAAGCAATGTCACTTGTCAATCAATCTTGAGACCAAAGAGTAGTACTTGTATTTTTCCACGAAGGGAAAGGTGATGGCTAGAGCCATACAGCCATTATTAAGAAATCTCTTATGTCATTTAAGAGTGCAAGCGGGACCCCCTAGATGACAGCTAGCTAGACAAAAACCAGCTGTTGCTGCGACGCCATTTCGGTAATTAAATTTTAAACAAGGGTACGATGCTGCTTATCTTAACAGCTAGTTAAGAGGTCAATAAGACGATGATTAACTTTAATTAGCGTTTATGAGTAAAGATATTTTTTAATAAGCTGTTCAGTAGTGACTTAAATTTAATCAACGTTTATAAGTAAGACCGGGTGTGACTTTAAACTGAGATTGATAGATAGTTATATACTGTTTATTGCACACCACACAAAACAAACAGTACACAGAGAAAAATACATTGTGAATGGTACAATTTAGGCGGTCTTATTGCGAGAAGCGATCTTTTAATTTATTTAAATCTAAAATAGAGTTAATAATTTTAGTCCCAATCTATTTATAACACAACAGTTTATGAAATGTTGCCTGTTAAATATTTAATTTACTCTGTTACGTTAATATTATCCAGATTTAATTAAAAGCTTTCATTTGTAAAGTAATTTAACTTTTCCGTTTCGAACTGGGGACTGGCTTCTCGGTATCAATAAAATTGTTTTGTTCAGTTTAAGATTGTTTGTTTGTTTGTTTAACTACTATTGTTTTACTCGTGAAACGGCTTTGTTTTGACTTACATTATAGATTAAAGGCAACATAAATTAATTGACAAAATATACAGGGTGCTGATGTCAATCCTCGCAATATTTAGGAAGTATCTAATTGTGATCAGAAATCAGTAAAAAAAATACTTTGATTTTTTTTTATACATTTTTAAATATCTACGATTTTTATAATCGACCACTTTCGATACAAAATAGTCCCCCAACGCAAACGGCTGCTATCCGCGTGATAAAAGAGCGAACCGCGTGGCTCGGTGGGTGCCGCAGTGTAAACTTATTGCAGTATTGCAAGCCACAATACAGTTGATGTCATACGGAAAATATTCGCTATAAATTCTTTTTTTTTTGTAATTTTGTTTTGGTGGATAATTAGTTTATATAAGTCATAATAGGTCACCTCAATAAATATGGCGAGGATTGTAATCAGCACCCTGCTCCCTGTATAAATTGGGCCTTTCAACATTTGAGTGTAAGTAATTTCTACACAGATTCCTCTTCATATCGTGTCCAGCCGTTCTGCCGTTCTTATAATATTACCCACCGTCTAGCAAGACCGAGTCCACGCTCCTGACTTCTTTTTATACTTCTCCTGCCATCATTACATCTACCCAAGGGTCCTACTGCAATTTAAATGTCACAATTCGTTCGATAACATTCGTGACTTTATTTTAACAACATATTTCAATGACAGGTATCACATAAATAACAGGATTTAAAGAAAACGGATCTCACTGACATAGGCCTAAAATATTTAGAAAGAAGTGGAAGTTATCGGGACAGGGTGGACAGACGACCTGGTAAAGGTTGCGGGAAGCCGTTGGATGCCAATCTGAAAGTCTCTGGGGAAGGCCTATGATTAGCAGTGGACGTCCTGTGGCTGAATTGGTGATGGTGATGAGGTAGAGCAGGAAGGTGTTGGAGCGGAGGCCTAGAACTAGACGTAGAAGCGTGAACAGGTGAATGTGATTTAATGAAGGGAAATAATATTATAAATATCAGACAACATCACATACATTGTTCTGATCCTATGGTAAATATCTAAAGCACTTGTGTTATAGAAATCAGAAACAAAGACAGTACAACAACACCCAGACCCGAGACAATAAAGAAAAGTTTGTTTTCCACATTAACCCGACCGGAAATCGAACCCGGAACCTCAGAGATGGCGTCGCCATATAGTCCGGCGTGCTCGCCTCTCTGCTACGGAGGTATTCGAAGGTAGTGAGGAAGAGAAGGATATAAAGAAGGCTCCAAATTATATAAAATGGCGTACATAAGGAGTGAGTCAGGTTGAAGAAGACCTCGCTGTGAACTAACGACCTAGTCAAGGTTAAAACTGGATGCCAACGTCCCAGACTCCAGAGCCTCACTGTGGCGTTTCCGTGTGAGTCCAATGCTGAACATTGGACACCCTAGCCAATGTCCAGCAATAGCCCGCCTAAGGATTGTGATGGTTATGATGTTGAATGAGTGTCCGGAGAAGGGCCTATATACAGAATAAATAATTTCAATTCATTTAAAAAAAAAAACAAAAAAATATAAGAAGAAGAACATAGTTGAGTATTTATAAAATACCGGGCAAGTGCGAATCAGACTTGCACGACCGGTTCCGCACCATTATCTAAAAGAAAAAAACTCACTCATTTACAATTTTTTATTTTTTTATTTTATTCTGGTTTTTAGTATTTGTTGTTATAACAGAAATACATCATCTATGAAAATTTCAACTGTCTAACTATCACGGTTCATGAGATACAGCCTGGTGACAGACGGACAGACAGACGGATGGCGGAGTCTTAGTAATTGGGTCCCGTTTTACCCTTTGGGTATGGAATTCACTAGTGATAAAAATACATGCCTTAATCTAATATAATTTTACGTCATAAAATGAGGCATGGAGTTCAATAATAATGAAACAAAACTGATTTCTAATTACGGAATTTCAATTACATCAACGATGTACCTACAATGGAGGGCCGTCTAGTTAATAAAATAGCCCCGTGCAAATATGTGGTCGGACCTTTTCACATTTGCCCGACTCGTCATGCGGGCGTAATACATTTTCCAGAGATATATTTTGTGATAATAATCTACTTACTTATTATGAGTTGTGGAGGTTTAGAAAGACATGCGTCAGAAAATACATTAGCTATCATAATCTTGAACTGAAACTGAAAAAAAATGCTATTTTTACTTGGGGCATTTCCCAGTACACCCAAAACCGTGCCAATTTAAAAACAATTTTATCTAAATTAAAAACGGGAATAGAACCTCGAACCCTTTGCGTTTCAGACGAAATACTGCCACTACGTCAATCTGGATCATCGAGGTATAATGTACTAATCTGGATTATCAAATTAAGGATTAGGAATTATCTTTTATTATTTAAATAAATAGGAGCCAGATGACAGATGACACGAACTGCCATGGTTTCGAAACTTTTAGGGTTCCATTCCCATTCTAGTACCCATAGGATACAAATGGGATCCTATTGATGGGGTCCGTCGGTCCGTAACCAAAGCGTGTATCTGTTGAAGCGTAGGTAAAACACTTGAAGCTCCCACACAGTGTCAGTAGTTAGAAGGTCATTTTGTACCTGTATTGTGGACTAATGTTACATTATGAAAGTGATTAAATGAATATGAATATGGTCGCTATAATAACAAATAATAAAAATACTAAAAATAAAAGTGATTTAAAAAACTTGTCGTTACAGATTTGGCTATCCGCTCCCATCTCAAAAACTTACCAACTCTATTTAATGCGGCTATTCTACGCAAACGGATAGCGTCACTGATCTACTGTTTGCGGGGCAGCCCCAACAACCTCCTGCAGAGTGTCGCGGTGAGGTTAGACGTGGACAGTGCTCTTATGTTGCACTGGACGCAAGTTCACCTTGCCAAAGACACTCGAATCTCATATGTGAATTTATTTACTTACATAGTTTTTAAGACCTTTGTCACACCCACACCCACATACACACACCCATACGTTTAAGATAAATGCTTTTATTTGAAGATAAATAACACTTGAAAAAAAAATCATCGACCTCAGGTGGGATGCGATGCGATGGGACGTGGGTTCGAGTCCCACCTGAGGTCGATGATTTTTTTCAAGTGCTATTTATCTTTAATTAAACCTTGCATGGAATTGCTAAAAACAAAAATTTACAATAAATGCTTTTAATTTTTCTTCTATATTTTTTTTTGCTTCTATTCTTTTTGATACCAATTTGACCCACATCCTGTGAGTAGAGTGCTGGTGCTCTGACTGAAACACAACCTCTCAGCCTAGCTCAGACGCCAGTCTCTACCAATCTAAATTTACTGATGTATTGTTTAAGCCCCAGCGCATTATTATATTTGTCTTAAGATTTTATATTGTTGAGAAATAAAGATTTTTATTTATTTATTTTATTCTTTTCTACCTCAACGGCCAAGCCATAAATAATTCCGTATAGGCCCTCTAACACGCTCAGACCTTGGCATATTTTGTTCCGGGCTCAATTAATTAAGCAACATGAAAGTGGTCCGATGTGCTGCTGGTTAGGCATGAATTGTGACCTTAATTACTTGGGTCATAAAGTCCAAAATTGTGTTAACATTTTCCGTTGACAGTAGCCGCTAGTGTAAACACTTAACCCATTTCAGGAGAGCAAACAAAAACGATAAGTTCCGTACGCAATAAAAAGAGATAGGTCGACACGACCTAATATCGCATCAAATGGGTTAATATTGACGTTTGAAGCGTTATTGACTATCCAATGGGTTGGATTGGTTACTTTGAATATGAAACAAATGACGTTATATCTAAATTGCGAAAAGCGATATTTGAATGGATAATACGCACCCTTAATTTCTATAAATTAGCAATCAGCAATAATCGCGCTCTCATCGCCCTGATTCCGTATCTTGCAAAAAATGGTCTAATTCTGGCCTTAAAATCGCAAATTGACAGCAAAAAACAAAAACAAAGCAATCTACTGTCAGTGCTGCCCATACATTTTGACACTATCTACCAATCTGCGCAATTATTGCTGATTGCATATTTATAGGGAATAAGCGTACCGATTGATGCTTAGTGACGAAATCTTTTGGCAGACCTGACATTCGATTGCTTTGTTTTTTGCTGTCAATTTGCGATGTTAAAGCCAGAATTGCTCAACTGTCGCTATTGCATAAATTTTGCAAGATACGCAATAAGGGTGCCGGCATACCATACATAATATACCATAGATATAAACAAGCTAAAGTGGCAGTGGGCCAATATCATTTGCCATCGAACCGAATCCGATGGGGTAGATGTGTTCTTGGGTGAAAATCGCAAGGAGGACGCTCTCTGACATGGATAAGATGTTATATGCTAAGCTGATACACCAGGTAAAAGGAATGGCCATCGATCAGGATCAGTGGCATCCATTGGAAAAAGCCGGCGTCCATTGCATTGGAAATGGGCTAAATATTCACCATGTGAGGTGAGCTCAACCTATGGAGTAAGAGCCTCTGGAGTGACAGACCACCAGAGAGCCAAGTGCGAGTTCCACAAAATAATCTTGTCACTTACTTCGATCGAAAACTCAATGCTAATTTGCATTACCTTTCGATCGATTTAAGTGACATGGTTATATTGTGCAACATGCACTAGGCACCCAGGTGAACTCAGCCTATGGAGTCTTCTGTTGCAGCCTTCTCCAAAGAGCACGATGTCTTGCTTTTTAGGGTTCCGTACCCAAAGGGTAAAACGGGACCCTATTACTAAGGCTCCGCTGTCCGTCTGTCTGCCTGTCACCAGGCTGTATCTCATGAACCGTGATAATTAGAGAGTTGAAATTTTCACAGATGATGTATTTCTGTTGCCGCTATAACACCAAATACTGAAAAACAGAATACAACAAATATTTAAAGGGGATCCCATACAACAAACGTGATTTTTTTGCCGTTTTTATAGATAATGGTACGGAACTCTTCGTGCGCGAGTCCGACTCGCACATGGCCGGTGTTTTCATCTAGCATCAACCAGCCATCTTTATAAGGTCGTCGGTCCATGAAACTCCCCTAGACTATGTTAGCGAGACGTGGTCTCCACTCATCCCTTTTATTATGATAATTAATGACGATAAAAACACGTCCTTTTTATGTTGATTAATTTTACTTAATCCTCGCGTGCTTAGCCTACTAAAGTGAAATATTGCTCCATTATCTAGGGGCACAAAATATAACAGGAATAACTATACGGGATGTCCCTGGAAGTATGGATCAAATCGAACAGGAGCATATAGCTATATGGCGTCGCCATCTCTGAGGTTGGATCCCCGGTCGGGTCAATTTAGAAAACGAACTTCTCTATGTTGTTTTGGGTCTGGGTGTTGCAGTACCGTCGTTTCCGATTTCTAAGTGTAACACAAGTGCTTAAGCTACTTACCTTAGGATCAGAGCAATGTATGTGATGTTGTCCAATATTTATGTATTTATTTATAACAAAAAAACTACAGCAGTGTTTCCCAACCTGTGGTCCCCGGACCCTCAGGGGTCCGCCGACCTGTCTCTGGGGGTCCGCTAACAGAGAAAAATGAATAGTAGAAGAGCTTATTAGTGCGGCTAAACGGATTAATGGGTTCGCGGATTCTAGATATTTAGCGTAGAGGGGTCCGCCCTTCAAAAAGATTAAGAACCACTGAACTACAGAATACAGAATACGCGCAAAGACCCGACGACACGATGACAAAGCGAGGCAGTTTACAAAGAGGCTGTTATTACCGCGAAGCGTTCCCGTCATTTGTTTTGCGACATGTATAGAATCAGAATTGGATCATACTCGTATATGCTGGGAAATGTATGTGATCATTTGTAATGAAAATTAAACACGAAAGCAAATTAATCCCTTACAAAAATCATTTCAGCGTGTTAAATATTGTACTGTTCTATAACATCTTTTTATGGTGTGCATTGATGAGAATTGTAATATATTTTATACTTTATTATAGAAATAGAAATAGAAAAATATTTATTTGACACACACATCATACATAGAATACAAAAGAATTAAGATTAGAAAAAAAAATGTGTCAAAAAGGCCCCCGCTCAGCATTTGTCGTGACAACCAGGGACATATCACGACGCTGATTTTCAGCAGGGACCCTGACGTTAGGGGTACAAAAGCACGGCACTAGAGACAGGCATTATTACACAGACAAATAATTATTAAAGAGGTTATATATAAAACTAAGTTAAAAGGAATTCTGTCACAGCTAGTTAGCATAATTAAGTTACCGAGTTTACTGTAAAATGTATTTGGAGAAGAAAATTACTTTGATGATGTTTTTAATTATGTAAAAACAGGAAGCAGTTACCGCATTTTATGAAAGGAAACTACGGAACGTGACCGGGTTTTTTTTAGATTTTGACACTAAGTATAATTATATAATATTATGAGCAGTAGAATAAACCTTTGAAACTCATTGCGATTAGTAATGAGAAGAGTAAATAAATAAATAAATAATAAATATTGGACAACATGACACATATTGCTATGATCCTAAGGTAAGTAGCTAAAGCACTTGTGTTATAGAAATCAGAAACAATGACGGTACCACAACACCCAGACCCGAGCCAATATAAAAAAAAATGTTTTCCACATTGACCCGACCGGGAATCGAACCCGGAACGTCAGAGATGGCGCGCCTTAAAGTCCGGCATGCTCGCCTGTCGGCTACGGAGGTCTTCAAATAAATAAATAATAACAACACATGTGTTGTTATACACGTTTCTATGATCCAAGGTCAAGCACTTGTAAAGCTAAGCTAAAACACTTGTAATGTGGTATAGAAATCAGCAACAACGACGAAACACCACACCCAGACCTGCGTCAATATAGAAAAGTTTGTTTTCTACATTGACCCGATCGGGAATCGAACCCGGGACTTCAGACATGGCGAAGTACCTATTACCTCGCAATTTTGTAGTATTTTGTGCGTTTTACGCATCTATTTTGATCAAAAACTGTAAACCAGTGATGAATGGGCGGCCGGTCGCTCGGTCGGATAGACAGACATGACATTTTACGAGGGTTTCTTGTTTGATTAACGTACCCTAATGAAGGCCTTGTGTTTGGTTGTATAATCCCTTAGTTTTAAGACAGGGAATTAGCGTTTATTCTGATAATATTTAATCTGTATTCCCTAGTTTCATATAATCTATATTCACGTTTAAATCACGATAGTATCACAATCAGTATCGATAGTGTCAGTAGTATCGATAAGATTGACGTCATTGACGTTAGACCAGTGCCCTAACCATGAACTGTTAAAACAATCACAAAGTTGTCAAATCTGTCAATTTCGGTACGTCATTTCATACAAAATTTGACAGAAATGATAATGTTTGACAGATTTGTGATTGTTTTAACAGTTCATGGTTAGGGCCCAGTTGGATTTCATAAACATAGAAAAACTATTATTCGCCTATTACCTATTTACACCATATAAGTTAAGAAAGGTACGAGTAGATGTGTGAAAATAGCACTCTCCTGATTTAAGTAAGTATAGCAAAATCGCTGGCTTTTCAATTTTCTTTCCAAGAGAAACGAATCAAAAATGCCTGTATTAACAGTGCTGTTACCATAGGTATAATCTTAATTTTCTTAAATAAATCTAAGCCGGTCTAAAAATACATCAATGATAACTCACTAGTCCGACGAACTAACTGATTGTCCGCCCAATTTGTCGACCTTGTCCGGATAGCCTATAAAAGTATTGTCACATCTTGTGTCACATAACCCAATTGCGACCTTCCACTTTCGTAATAACGACCAAATTCTTTTGCGGGAATAAGCCGATGCGCCTTAAGAAATATTGTCACACAACCCGCCTTCATTGCAAAATGGGAGTTGTGTCTATGAGGTAAAGATTGAAGTCGGTTGTCATGTAACACGGGGTAGTTTAGTAGAAAGTTTGTCCCGTCACGTCGAATCAATTCATCAGGAATGTGATTAATGGCTCGCCGCTGACTGATGAGAGCGGATTTACACAGATTCAGTTTCAGGCAATTCAGCGTCAGGTTACACCGTTTGAGCTCCATAAAAGCTTATGTGAATCGCATTTAGCAAGTGGGAAGCTGTTGGATGCAAACAGCCCATAGCTGCTCGCTGTGACGTTGTATGGAGGAGCCTATATCCAGTCAATGACTTTTAATCAAAGGATAATAATGATAGTAGAAAGTGCATTTAATTGAAATACCGCTTAGAGCGCTTAGACAGAGAACAGGGATCTTTATGATGACCATAACACGACTCGTCACTCCGGTGCAACATTCTTTTGGTGGTGACAGGAACTTACAAAAGTATTTTGTAAGTTACAGTTCTTTGTCTACCGAATTATTTTCTTAATCACTAAAAAAAATGTTTCATTGACAGACTCTCAGACTGAAGGACACTCGGGTTAAGGTCTTATACCTAACTCGATCGATGCGTGAAAATCTTTTTACACGTGAAACAGTAAGTTTGTATGATACGCGCGCACGTTGTTAACAGTACAGACAGAAGAGTCATAATTTTTCACAATAAATAAATATAATAAACTTGCACCCAATTAGTGCTAAAAGCTCTGATTACAGAATTCAATAACGCCAACACAGTTCTGAAATAAAATTGATTGATTGATTTCAGGGTACCTCCCTTAAGTGAGTGCACTTTTTGACCCCACTTACTATTATTATTTCCATACACTCTTGGCGAGTGGAATGTCGTTTCTGCACTACGTCCTACTATCTATTCTGTGGCTTGACTCGAGTATGCTCACTACTTATCCCTGCAAGGTTCTCGTCCTAAGCAGGCTTATCGTTTAAAACCAGTGCAGGCTTAGGTGCTGAGAGAGGAAAATCTTATAAGGTTGCCGTAAACTAAAAGCCGAGCCCGTATAAATGTTAGTGGTCTTTAATTAAGACCAGGCATTAGTCTATAGTAAAATAATTAAAGTATGCCTATATACGTCCCACTGCAGGGCACAGGCCTCACCTCGACTATGAGGTGGTTTGGGCCATACTCCACCACGCGGGCCCAGTGCGGATTGGTAGAGGGGTGTTGTAAGGCCAATGACTAAACCTTACTGTCAGATGTTATCAAGCCGCCTTAAGGCCTCTGACTAGGCTTCACGAACAATATCAAGTGATATTGGCCGGGACCAACTTTTAACGTGCCTTCCGAAGCACGGAGATGCTCGTGATAAATGTCACTAAATATGGTCGGAATGGTCACCCATCCACTCACGGCCGCGGCGTTGGTTGCTTAACTTTAGTAATCGATACCAAAGCGCTGCCGCCACTGAGCTACGAGCACCTCTATAGAAAAGTAATTAGGATCGACTTAAATGATGATTAAATAATGGAAAACTACAGTAATGCATCAATCAATAGGCGATTTAATATTATAAATACAGCCTTTTTATGAACCAACAAGTCTATACCTATAGTTCGCTTCACATATTCAAAGTCCCTAATCCAAAATACTTAAGTATAAGCTCATTTGATTTGTTTGAACGATCCATACAAATCCAATATTCTATATTATAATATATAATATCCATTATTCTAGTGCTAAGCCTAAAATATTGGTCTCGGCACTACGGCAACGCACCATCCCTTAAAACATGAAATCTCGTAATGTATTGGCCATTCCTTTCTATTTATCCGAACTGGCGTAAGACTATCAATAACGAGACCCTCATCAAACACAAATAGACCATCACAGACACCTAGATCTGTATCCAAAACTGTCCAATAAAACGCTATTTAAGATTATTAGGCGTGCGTTTTATTGCAGAGGCGGATCACTTAGGAGGCTTGGGCGGTAACCACGAACTCTTAAAACAATGTCAAATCTGTCAAACATTATCAAATCTGTCAAAATTTGTATATGTAATGACGTACCAAAATTGATAGATTTGACAGCTTTGAGATTGTTTTAAGAGTTCATGGTTACCCCGTAGGTTATCGACTAATATTAAGACCTTATAATCCAGCTATATTTATCTTCAATTTATTTCACCAAGGTATAAGTCATCCAGTGGAATTCTAAAAGCTGATTATGATGAGGTTAACTGTATTGAAATAGGAAAACATAAATAGGTACTAAATGTGTCATCATCATCATTTCAGTCATAGGATATTCACAGTTGAACATAGGCCGGCCCTAATGACATTCAGATTGGCCGGTTGGAAGTAGCCTGCATCCAGCGGCTTCCTGCAACCTGTACCAGACCGTGTGTCCACTTTGTGGGTGGAGTAATGGACTTATAATGGCTTATGATTAAAAGGTTACCTCTTCTGGACGTAAGCCTTCCCCAAAGAGCGCCAAAGAGCACTATCTCCCGCTTCTTTCATCCATCCACTGCCAGCCATCTTCCAAAGGTCGTTGGTCCATCGAGCTGGGGGGCGTTTTACACTACGTTTGCCTCCATCTTTCATCGGTTCTGCGACAAATGTGGCCAGCCCACTGCCACTAAAACTTGCTACATTTTTGGACTATGTCCGTTACTTTAGTCCTCTGTATCTGTATTCAAATAGATTACCAAACGTTAATCATTGCACCCTAGCGCAAGAGTTAGCGAAATTAATGGAGTGGCTCAAACCATTCGGTTGCGGTTTCACCACGAGGCGAGCAAGGGAGAAGTTGCGTCCTAATCAGGTTAAAAGCTTTGCTGAGATATTTTGGAAGAAATGTACTGAAATTATCTTGTAACAGATTATTTTGTGTGAGAATTACACCTCGTTAATTAAGAGTAGTGGTTGCACAGTGGTCTTCAGTCGGTACAATTTGCAAATAATACTTTTTTTTCGATATTAATATAAAGATTGGACAATTGGACATAAAACATTTTTAATTAAAAGTTAAGATTGCTTGCGCTAATTAACGCTGTTTAGTTATTAAATAGTCAAGTTCAAATTGCCATAAGTGTAATTCTTTCAAATATTTTGCCCTAAGTTATTTAACTCTAGCACCATGGTGACTAGATTTACATAAGTAAACTACATACATACATCACAAAACCACCCAAACTTTTGCCCCTTGCGGTATATACCCTGGATTTGTAATCCGGGGCGCAAACTAAATAGGCTAATGGTCGATAAAAGGGCCATTAATGGTCTATTTGCAAAAATAAATTAATTTAATACAAATCCGTCCGTACGTGGGACGTCAAACAGGTGGACAGTCGACCTGGTAAAGGTTGCAGGAAGCCGCTGGATGCAGCCCGCTTCCAACTGGCACATCTTAAGTCACCGGGGAAGGCCTATGTTCAAATCTGTTCGTGATTACTTATCGCTATAAGTTAATACACGTCGCACCCTTAGAATTACAATGACATAAGTGCAAATACTATATATACTATACACTTGAGAAAAATGCATTAGAATATTTTTTTTCTCTTTTTTCTCAATATCTTTTTTTAACGATAATATTTAAGGATAATTAATATTAATACAAATACCTGATTATATTTACTTTAATATTAGTAGGACATAATGATTTTGTATTTTGTAGTTTAATTAATACGAATTTTCAAAATACAGAGCACCTACAGTTAAATCATTGTCCCACTAAAATATATATAAAAGAGTAAAAAATAGTGACGAATAATGACGTAAAGGTATAACATAGGTAAAATTGAAAAATATGTTTTATTACTATTTTAATAATTATAAGTACAAAAAGTAAAAGAAATATTTAAAAGTTAGTGTACATCTTGAAATAGGCGAATGGAAATCATTGTTTCGTGTTATAAAGAATAACTTTAAAAAAATGCTCCATTAAGTTATGACCTTAAACGCAGTAACAAGTTATGAAATCTAGACGAACAACGACCTAAATTGTAATAAGCGTCATTGTTCAATTATTAATATTATTAAAAAAAATTTGGAAAAATTACTTTTGTTACATATGAGTCAATGTTCTTCTTATAACAGCAAAAAACAATGGCCTTATTACATTAGCGTCGTTGTACACTGTGAAGCAACTAACTCGTCCAGCTCCCCGCGAGTAACTGGACAATCAGGCGTTGTTGCTTTCAATTCTCATCAAATTTGACGCTGACGCTACTTTCATCTAGCGGTATTTATTGTAAAATTACAAAAGAGTCAATTATGTTCCTTGATAGTTTATTACTTTTTACGGCGTTTCTTATACCTAACTAATTTTAACGATATTTTGCACTTGCGTCATTGTAATTCTATAGGTGCGACGTGTGTTTAACGAACACCATGTTATAATTTTAGTAAAAATGGTAATGATATTTCAGAAAAACATTTTATCGGAAATAAATCACTTTCCGCAATTCTGTTCTGTGCCATTCAATTCGCAACAATTCTAAAACCATCGCACGTGTAATTTGAACGTACGTCTTGTAATAAAACGTTCACAAAATTAATTAATTTAATGAAATAATTTAATTACATCCATTTGCGATTCTGCGTGCAATGTGGTACGACGTCCGTTTGTGAGGCAATCAACAATTTTGATTTGAGAGCGGTGTTTTTAATCAACGGATTTTACTTTAGGCCAATTTCATTAATATTTAATTACTTTTGAGCTAATCAATTAAAAACCGGCTAAATGCGAGTCGGCCTCACGCACCGAGGATTCCGTACAAACTTATAAGTATGTTAATAATGCTTTCATAATACGTATCCAGTCTCGAAAATTTTTACCGGTTTTTCCGCGTTTGTCCAAAAAACAGTGTGTACAGTACACTGTAGTGTGTCTCAACAAATTGTTATGTATAAGGAGGGGCGGCCCTTAAACTACCCAGTTTAAGTTGGCATATACAGGGTGTAAAAAAAGGCTTAACGAAGCCTTAAACCACGAATTCTATACATAAAACAAAGTAGAATGCAAAAAAAAATAATTGCTGGAAAATGACTTTTATTTTTGGGTATCAAAAAAAATAACTTATTTCTAACCCGCAATGTATAGCGCGCACGCCACAGACTATGTCTGTGTGTGTAAGCGGACCATGTTTCTTTGTTTTATCATCAAAAAAGTTTAGTATTATCAACCAGAAGTCAATTTTGTAAAAATCTTTGAAAAAAATTTTTAACTTTGACTGTCAATAACTCTTTAACCCGTCATTTCCCAGGTATAGTGTAAAAGAAAAAAAATATTGTAATAATACGTAGAATATGTGGTATTCGGCTTGGTGAAGCCTTTTTTTACACCCGATATAAATACCAGTGAAATTACAATACGACTGAAAAGAGCCCGTGAAATTATACGAACCAGTCGTCATTGACAATAATCAGTGTAATTATAATATCACGTCTTTGACAAAATCCCTGCGACATATACATTTCTAATATTCATTTGTAATATGTGTGTCTCAAATATACGAAGTTCATGTTAATACGTTGTTCCGCTGATCCCTAAATTCCCAGTTAAGCCTTCCATAGTGTGACTAGCTGATATACTTACTAGAAACAAATAAATACTGTTTTTGTACTTTTTGTCCTATAAGACATGCTTCTTTCAAAATTTTATGATTTGAAGCCAACGGAAAGTACTAAGATTTTAATTCCCTTGTGAATAAATAAAATGCCATAAACGGCCGTATCTTTTGATTACGCAGTTTTTTTACAGCTTCAAGGGATTGTGGAACTGAAAGTTTGATATAAAGTTTAACTTCTTACCTTTACGTAATCCTTAAACTACGTAAAAAGGGTCTTGACACAGTTAGACAGACTTGACAGACATACTCTTTAGGGTAGGTTCTTATTTACCTTTTAATAATGTAAGGAGCCCCAAAAATTACCTAAAGATTAAAGTATTTCATCATCGGCTTTAATATTCATGTAAATTTTACTATTTTTTTTGGTTTTTTAGCAATGACCATGCTAGGTTTATCCCACCTGAGGCGGACGATTTTTTTTTCAAGTATAAAAAATCGTAAATTTTACAAACTTTGAACTTAACTCCATGTAGCATTATCTACGATACATCACAATAAATAAATAAATACTGGACAACATCACATAGTGTACATTGCTCTGATCCTATTGTAAGTAGCTAAAGCACTTGTGTTACACAAATCAGAAACAACGACGGTACCATAACACCCAGACCCGAGACAGAATAGAAAAGTTTGTTTTCTACATTGACTGGGAATCGAACCCGGGACCTCGGAGAGTGCTACGCCTAGTTCGGCATGCTGGCCTCTCAGGTACGGATGTCGTCGAAATAGTTTTTGTAATCAATGAAAGGTAAGAAAGAAACTAAAAGTCAGTAAAGTACTATTAATTCCGTAAATGCCATTTGATAAAAAAAATCCTTTAGAATATTATGGACAGTGAAAGGCAAAAATTATATACCTTTTATCCTGGACATTACAGACATATTTTAGTTGCACCTTGATTTTTCATATTAATAACTACCTTGTTTTTTTTTAATAATGTCTTGTTTTGTATTTATGTTATTTTGTATCATATGTTTTTCTTCTTCTTCTATGCATATAACAAATATTTTTAGCAATCAAGACATTTAATGACGCTAATATATTCCAAATATGACAGTTGAGGTTACCATCTCTTCGAGGCCGCGTGAGAAGTGTGCATAACCCCAGAAAATGAATATAAACATGAGGCAGTTTGTCATAGCGCTGATGACAAAATAAGAGAACATTTTCGCCTACATTCGCACTTAGGCGTTTTGATAAGGGTATAGTGCAAAAAGAAAAAACATCGCAGTACAACTCATAGAAAACTACTTCAGGATACTTTTAAAAAGCACTTAAATGTGTAACTGTGATTATACTGCCTTATGGATTATGTCCAAGCGGATACCCGATGAATAAAAGCGCAAGAAAAACAGTAAAATAACTTTGATGTTTTTAATTTAGACGATAAATTAACAATAATACGACAATAATTGTAATATTGATGATGAATTGATAAACTTAACATCTAGATACAACCTATTTAATTATTATATTGATTTCCTTGAGCAAAGACGCTGGCACGCAAGTAGGTAATGTGTATACTGAAAAATATCATCTGTGACGGTTTCTTTGTACAGAGGCTTAGTAATTATTAAAGATCAATTTCTTTAAACTCTTTGTAAGGTAGCACTTTCTGGGGGGTAACCAAATGTAAAAAAAAATATATTCAAATAAATAATTTATTAATAAATAAATAAGATAATTAATTATAACCATGAACTCTTATAACAATCTCAAATCTGTCAAAATTCGTACGTAATGACGTACGAAATTGACAGAATTGAGATTATTTTATGAGTTCATGGTTACCCTACAAATTACGTACAGCGGCGGCGCTAGACAGATAGGCCACTCGGAACTAAGCGTCAAAATCGTAACGCACAAATTGACAATTGCGTTTACTAGAAATCTCGGACGATCCGGGGCAGTACTACAGCGGACTGTCACTCACGACAGTTTACTACGCATTGATCATTGTTATTGCGAAAAATGGATGAAAGCGTTTTTAATTATTACTGCTGCAGTGTGTTCGTGTGTTTGGATGTTTGATTACAACACAAAATTGTGATTACACGTTATTCAAATTTCCAAATAATATTAAAAGGTATATAAAACTAGGTCTAGGTTTTCTCTTGTTAGTAAAGTAAAGTAAGTAAGTAGTAAAGGTAAAGATAAGTTTTGATAGCGATCAATAATTCATTCCATTACACATTCAGCAGGAATGAGCTTTTAAATTTTCCTTAAATCGTCACTGGTATAACCAATGAGGATTTAAATATTACGTAAGGTATAACACCAGTATTTTAGGTAAAAGTGGAATAAAAAATAATAAACATATTAAATTATTCATTGATTATTTTTACATTCTCGTTGCTAGGATAAACACGTCACCTAGAAATGTCAGTATATGTCATAACAGATAATATAAAATAATGTAGTTAGTACGTATAATTTCTAACAGCGCGCAGCTGCCGCCGCTGTTAAACTACAGTCATTGAAGAAGCCAAGTTGGGGAGAGTAATTTTATTATTGCTCTGTCTACCCATTTAGGCCTGGACGTATGATAAGGTGAATGAATAAACTTATCGTTGTATCAGTGTAATAAAGCACACTTATTCATTTCAAAAATCAGATTTAGCAACCCTAGGCAGTCAGCCCAATTTATGCAGTTGTTTTCGAGAACGGCGGGAGTGGACCTTCTGTATTTTTTCTATTTTGTGGTTACCCCGCTGAGCAGAAGGTTAAGATTAACATTTTTAGAGTTAGCGTTTAAACATCATTTTTCTGGCTGTTTTTTTTATACTGTGGTGTAAGGCGCCAATGTGCGCTGTATCTAGGCCTGCCTACTATATTTCGCTTGTTATTTGTTCGCAAAATGATTTGGGCCAGCGGCTAATATCTACAAACTGAATATAATTTGTGTGGAGGCAAGATTGCCACAAAGGTTCCTTTGAATATATTTTGCACCCTGCGTAGTTTATTGTAGCTTGTAAAGCGCCGTGCTCGTATAATGTTGAGAAAATAGGGCCACAATATAAGTTACTAGACTTATATTTTAACTGTACGCCTGTAACTTTACTGTTGAAATTTAATCGAAAGTCTTAATTTAAATTCAAATAAATTCGATTAAATTTAAATTCAATCAATTTCTAATTTTTTTACTAAGGTAAAATTTGTTTTTTATTTTTAGTATTTCTACTTAAGTTATAATAATCTAATTATACACCAGACAACAGACAATACACCAGTGTTCTCGAAGCAAGGAAAAAACATAACTAGGCTATTATTAACTTCTGAATTGACCTGAAATCAAAAATGAGAATTTTTGAATTCAAAGTGAATCACCGCTATGCCGATTGGGTCATCATAAAAACTAAATTTTATCTCCATTTAGACACTCGTACTTAATTGGTAGATAAAACGTTAGGGCTTTAAGTTCACATTATGTACCCAGCTCCGTAGATCAAATGGTACGTCATTAAAAAAACCTAAAGCCGTAACTTCTATCCCTAATTTCTTTTAACAAATCGAATTACTTCCAAATGAATAACTTAAGGCATTCCCTTAATCGCCGAACTAAAAGAAAAAGAAATCAGCAACTCCCAAAGAACATTAGTCGGAGTAACTAAAATTAAATCTGCTAGGGCTGGAATGATTTATGAACAGTTAGCCCCGTAATTAATCCCGAGTTAACCTGCCGCAAGGTAGTCTGGGATGGATCGCAAATTGAACAGCCATTTCATTACAAAGTATCCAATTTTCTAACTACATGGTGTAGCAAAAAAACATGTTCGATCTAAAGGAGAGTTTCTGAAGGTCTTCTTCCAAAATGTATCGTTCGTTCGAACGTATAAACCTAACAATTTAAAATGACCATCTCCTTGTATCGATCCTTTGACAAAATATGACAAACTCAAACTAGCCGTGTAAAAACCCGACAGGATTGAAACAAGTGAATCATGGTTATTTTAATTTGGTAAGTTAATACGTCCGAACGAACGAAACGCTTTCGTAGTGGGCCTCCTGGTACTCAAACACAACAACTTTTCCATGTTCTCAACATCGAAATCTCAAAAAAATGTTTAACCTCTCAAACTGATATCAACTGATCAGAGAATTAATATAAGATGAAGATTTTCAGCTTTGTCAGCCTGTTTTTAAAAAGAAATACAGTTACAGGACATACAGTGCGAGCTAGGTAGGTTTAAAGTCCATGCACCATGACACCATCATGCACTTTTGTCGTTTCAATAATCGTCGACCTAATTTCGTCTACCTACTACCAGCCTTTAGTGATTAAAGAAGCACTATAAAAAGAAGAAGAAAATGGCTGACTTATTTGCTATATATCACGACCTTAGTAATTATTACACGCCAGATAAATTAGTTGCCGGTTTTAAGTTGTACCTCGCAATCGCGGTAACGATTTTGTAAAGCTGCGATTAGTTTTCTCTGCCCCTGGTCCTGTGTTCCTGGCCAATACTTTAAAGTTTAAGGGTTCGGGTAAAATTGGGTTAGTTTTGAAATAAACCTTCGTAGTTTTGTACAGATAATCTACTTGTTCTTAGGGTAGCCTCTGGCGATCGTCATGGGCTCATTGTCATCATCATTTCAGCAACAGGACTGCCATTGCTGAACGCAGACCTCGCCAATGATTTTCAATTGCAATCACCGAGTAATATTTTTTTCAAGGATCAGCTGGTCATAACAACAACTTCTATAGAAGTAACATCGAAATAGAGATTTTAGCTGTTCCATACAAACTTACTCTCAAAAACATGGTTTCGGTGTTGCTCCTATAGGGAAAGATGTTGTATACCTATCACTAACTGATCACGTGGTTTAAGGTGTCCCATTCTTATGTACCCCCTGTATACATATAAACCAGAATTCTCTTTCTAATAATCTTCCGCCTCATTTCTCAGCACATTCAATTAAGTCATAGAGCCATGTGCATCATTATCGTCCCTATTTATCTAGCGGGAAGCCGTAAGAAACGCGATACAGCTGTATTAATACTTTTTTTCTGCGGTCTCGTAATTGGGACGGGACAAACGGCGAAGACAATGAAGACTGATGGGGACAGACGGCGCATCGATCACACGGATTTAGGGACATTCTGTTTGGGACAGCCTGTCTGCGTGTAATCTGCTGTGGCGTTTATATTTTTCTGTGAAAAATCTACTTTTTGGACTGCAGATTTAAGGCTCGGTAGTTCAGAATGCCAAAGTTTAGCAACCAACACCGTCTGTAGTGAGTGGCCATTCCGACCATTTCATATTTAGTAACATTAATCACAAGCATCAAGGGTACGTTAGAAATGGTCCCAGCTAATTTCGCTTGATTCTAATCGTGAAACCTCAGAGGGCTAGTGACATTTGACAGTAAGGTCTAGTCCACCGGCCTTACAACATCTTTCTATTAATCCGCACTGGCTTAGTCGAGATAGGCCCAAACCATAGGATAGGGGTTGTGCATTACGTACGTGTATAGACATTACGAATGAGGGTCAATTTGTATTAGTGTAAAATACGGAGTTTTTTGACCTAACCCAATCCTTGATATCAGTCTAAAGTTTTGTCATGCCAAGTTCTTACGAATTTTAATTATACTATAACTTTGTGTTCGCACACTTATTAACCTCTAATATAAAATGTATGTTAGAGGTTAATTAGTATAAAAAATAACACTCATACAGCCATACTTCAGAACACAAATTCACCCAAAAAAAAAAAACAATTATGTAGGTATTACATTTAAGTCTTCAAAGTACACACAAAACTTAGGTTGGGTTGCTCCATAGAATCAGTTAAAGTTAAGGTCAAAGTCAAATTTAACTTTAACTGCAACGCTAACTTTAACTATTTGAGCGATATGGGTTGCACCATCGTATTCGGTAGCATGAGTTATTTACACCTAACTCGTTGTAGAAAACTATTTGTGACATGGCAATGCTCCACGTTACGTCAAAAAACTGATACGGCGTTATCAGTTTATTTGATCAGTTGTGTTATCAGTCATTGAATTGTCAAATAATTCAGCTGTCAAACTTTAACAAAGTATTTCTATTTCTTTATTTTAATTACTAATTTAACCACTGAATTTGCAAAGAGCATCGTGAGACTTGTTAAATAAAATGTATGAAATCGACGCTAGGTACGGAAATTAATGGACGCCTTGCTCACAAACATTTCAACAAAGTAAGTATCTATGAGTTGTGTGTTATTTTTTGTACTGTTATGTATTGTAACTTCAGTCATTTAATTCTTAACGTTTTAGGGAACTTCAGGAAAGTGGAGATGGAAAGATTGCAATCAATTGTTGTTAAACATAAAAACATATTATTCTGCAAAAAGATATACGGTGTTAGCTCGAAACAAAAACACAGTGCGTGGAGTGTGATCCATTGTGAATTCAATGCTCTCGGAGACACTCAACGCACTTAAACTACAGGAGCTGAAGCTCCGGAAAATAAGGGATTCAATCAGACACGTTCAGAAGTTCCATCCATCATCCATCCATCCATCAGCCGAAAGACGTCCACTGCTGGACATAGGAGGTCCATGACGTTACAATAAAGAGAAATACAAATTACAATTCGAAAATTTACATTTATAAATAGAATTATTAAATAAGTAAATATTAATGAGTACCTATGTTCTATTTTTTTATCCCATACTAATAGTAGAAACTAGCCGTGCCCTGCGGCTTCGCTCCCATGGGTTTTCGGGATACTATTTGCTTATACATAATATAGCCTTTCCTCATGAATATCGCTATCGGCCTGAGTAGCAGAGAGGTGAGCATGCCAGACTAGGCGTCGCAATCTCTAAGGTCCCGGAACTCCCGGGTCAGTGTAGAAACCGAAATCCTCTATATTGTCTTGGCTCTGGGTGTTATGGTACCTACCGTCGTTTCTGATTTCTGTAACACAAGTAATTTCGCTTCTTACCATAGGATGAGAGCAATCTATGTGATATTGTCCTATATTTATTATTAGGTGTGCAAATCCGTCACCAGCAAACTCTTCAGATTTATAATATTAGTTTAAGTAAATGTAAAGATGTTTGTTTGTGCCTGGTTCATACTAAAACGGCTCAACGGATTTAGATGAAATTTGGTGCACAGGTAGAGTACATCCGAAATTACTATTTATCTCAGTAAACCCATGGGAATGAAATCGCCTCATTTGGCAAATCGATCGGTTCTTGGGATATATACTTTCTTTTTCTGGGCCTTATATTGACCACCAAATCACTTTTATTTTCAGAAGTAGTTTCCGCGAATATTTCTCGTATGAACGACATGTTTGGAGATTAGAATATTCGACATGCATGACAGTTACTTGACAATAACTTTAACTTTAACTGGTCAATCTTGGGCGGTTACGGTTAAAGTTAAGTTATGACGTCATTTGACCATTGTCAAAATGGTGCAACCCATTTTTTACCTAACCGGTGTTTTAACTGAACAGTTAAAGTTAAAGTAAGTTCGTGCAACCCAACCTTACATAAGCAAACTTTTCACAACACATGTAACTTTTTGTTTTATGTTAAGTTTTAAAAAGTGTTGTAAAACCTCTGTTTCGCTAATGGCGCATGTGAAAAGTTTCAGCCAACGTTTTTCGCCGAGAAAAAGTTGTGAAATTTCGGACGGCTCACTCGCGAGAGGAAGATGAATGGTTCCGTTGATGGATCGGCGCTTACACATGGCTATAACTAATATACATCTTAGCTCGTGTCCTATGACCACGGGAAAAAGGGTCAAATTGTCAAAATCCGATTTATCATTTATTGCTACACTATGTCTTCTTGCGCAGTTCAAAAATCAAGTAGCCACACACAAGGGTTGTATTTTTATATTAACTAGTCAAACACCAAACGGACCTATGAGACCGCGAGACAATAGATTTCCATTGCGTCTAGTTTCCTTAGGCTGAGAGCTCAATTGCCCGCGTGGATTTGGTGTGACAAATAAGGCGTTTTGCAGACGGCGCGTGGTGAAATTGACCGGCCCGGCCCGCCCCGCCGCAATTTCACCGCAAAGGGAATCCTATACTACCAACGCACACGGAGGACAAAAATGTCGAAAAAAATCGGGATATTTTTAAAGTAGCCTATTTCCACCATCTGGATGGTAAATTATAACCATTGGTCATGGAATTAATATTTATGGGTTAGGTAGTTCCAGACCTACATCCGTACAAAGTTTAGCTCTTAGTTATATTTTTAAAGACATAGATAAATTGGCACATAATTAAAAAAAAGAAAAGATTTTGGAAAAACGACACAATTATGTTCAATCAAGCGGTTTCTCTTCAAGACACCCTTTTGAAATCACACTTTTTTAATCATCTCGCTCAGTTCGTGCACACATATCTGACGGGGCCATTGTTATTCAATTGTGAGCTTTATTTTCCGGGTTAAAATAAAAAGTGGCACCATCCATATAGACAATAGAATGAATGGACACATTACGAACGCAGCGGACACATGCACTGTCCTAACGAATAGCGGACATTTCTCTCGACGGCCGCCATCGCGCCAGCGAGCGAACCGGGCTTTCCACTCTGCTGGCTGGTGACGGTAATCTGTGATGTATCTGCTCTTACGCTATTGGTTCTGAGCTGGAAAGCGAATATGGAATACAGATGAGAAGGGTGAGAGCATTAGCCAATGAGCATCAGGACGTCACTTCATTTTTAGAGTTCTTTTGTCAAAGGGCATAATGGTTGTCGCTTTGACTAACTGTTTATCTTTATGTCAGTTGTTTCGTACTCGTGCCCGCTATTATTAAATTAACACACATGGAACGATGAGCGAAACTAGTTTATTTTTATTTGTCTGGTACATGAATTCTTATATTTTTCACCATTAGTGTCTCGATCTCATCGAGCAAAGCACATTTTTAAATCCCCAAATTAAAGGGGGTTCCCCGTTAAATTTGTTGGTTTTGATAGGGTCTGCAGTGCTTGCTTGGTCTTATAAAAACCAACTAAGCGGGAAATGAGGTTACGGTTAGAATTCAGAATTGCGTGATAATATGAGCACATATACTAGTAAAAATCTTATCTGTCTTGGGCACGTACTTATACAAGTAAATTAAATCAGTTTAAGAGTAAGTCCAAGTTAACCCTGGCAACATCAATCTATCTCTATCAACGCCAAACAAGTCAAAAGTACCGAATAACATTTTAAAGGATTAGTTTCAATCGCGAGTTAGATGGTTATGGTGGAACAAGTTATGTATAACACGACACAACATACTGTTTATTATTAGATAGAAGTGCTTTACCTCTTGCTCTACTGCGTCGTAGCAAGCAATGCTACGACTACGAGACGTGCTACGATTTCCGTGAAAATTAGGTGTGGGCTACAGTGACAGCGTTTTTATATTTATTGGTAGAACTCATTTACTTCGTATAACAAAGTATAACAAAAAACCTTTCCGATTCAAAAAGAGGTGATTCTACTGCAAAAATACAACATCAAAAAAAAACTTGCTACTCGATACAAACTGTCGTCAGCATACTCGTAGTATGAAAAGACAAAAATGTTTGTGTAGTTTCAATTTTGGTTTTATACTAACAAAAGTCAAGTAGGACATCCACCTACAAGGTGGACAGACGATCTGGTAAAGGTCGCCGATCGGATCTGCAGGGAGCCGCTGAATGCAGGTCGCTTCCAACCGGCCAATCTGGAAGTCACTGGGGGAGGCCTATGTTCAGCAGTGGACGTTCTGTGGCTAAAATGATGATGATGACTAAAGATAGAATTGATTAGTTAAACGAATTCGAAAGGGTTTTGCACTATTTATATGCCCTATTCCGGGCGTCCCAAATTTATGCGTTTGCTTTACCGCATCGGGACTTCACTACAGTATATTTAATGGTGATACTAGAACTATTTTATATTAAACCTTAACGTTTGGAGGGAAAACATATAATCACCGTTTAATGAAGTCGTACACCGAGATCATTGCATAAACATTCCTCGACACGCCTAACTCCCAAAGCCGGTTAAATTGTAAAGCCGGTAAATTAATGTATGTATGTTGTCCATTACTTATGTATATATTTGAATATTTATTTATTAAAATTTTCTAATTTTAGTTAACCGAGCATGTTATTCTTACAGCAGCTAACATAATAACTGTTTTGTACTGCAATCGTTCAAGTGGGTAGGTAATCGACATTTCTGAATATATACCACCAGCCAACTAGAAATCTCGTTAGGTATTTGATTGTATATTTAGTAATTTAAGTAAAACTTGAGTAATTCATATTTAGAATTTCCTTAGAAAGTTTCTTGTAATAACTTTTTTATCTGCTGCTCCTACGTTGAATATTACCTTAGGTAAAGTGGTGGAACTCTTTAATTGGCTAGTGCTATTTTTTAGATTTAATGTAATGTTTATTTATATTAAAAGCTGTTGATTTTCCTAATAAAATAAAATAAATTTAAAACAGTTGCATTACAGTAACCTCAAGTTCAACACTTCATCACCATATAGAATCACCGTAGAAACTAAAACGTTTAAAAAACTCGTTTCTTGTATTACGAAGACTCATTTTCACCATTAGACTGCGGCTTCCCGCAACCTAAACTAGGTCGTCAGTCCATCGGATGTGAGGCCAGCCAATGCCGAGTCTATACTTAGTCGGCAGTCGAAAACCTTCGTCGCCCAACGTTTGTCAGCTCTAAAACGATGTTGCTAGTTTAGGTGTGCAATGCTTGTGTTATTAGTTTAAATAATTTATACCCGCTGTTAGTAAGACCACACATCACTCAAGTCTCAAGATAAAATCTTACAACTCGCTACGTTACGTCCCCAATCTGAACATGTCTGTGGGATTTTAAACTTTATGACTTTTGAAATAAGATTGTTGTGTACACGAGGCTATGAAAGTTTTATCCCTCTCCTAGACTTTGTGACAGGACTTATTTTACATAAGTATTTGCAGCCGCAGGAACAGAAATATACAGGGAGGTGACTTAGATAGTTAATTTTAAAACTTGAATGAATGCTTAGTACCTACCTAGAGTTTTGTTTACATTTAACTATTAAGTCACTTTCAGTTATGCTTTTACTAATATCTTGTATTTGTTAACAACCATACCTGGGCACATTAAAGAGCTCAGTTATGACAGATTTGCAGCTGCTTTGCGCGAATGCCTAATAAAAAACACTTTTTATTCGGCAATGAGTTTCTTGAGCACAAAAATTGACATTATGTTATTGTTGATGCGTAGAATTACCTTAAATTACCTTTTAATATTTTTGTAATAATAACTTTTAATTTTTGCATGTCATAGATTATGGCTAAAATATCTGTATTATATCTTCGGAGCACTGTAACCACCTATCTAGAGCAAATAAACGATTTGATCGATTGATTTCATTTGAAAACCTTACATAATTAATTGAACATATTTAAACGTGATTTGGCGTTCCAAAAATTATAAGGATTTTTAGTTTAATAATAATGACTAACTACGACAGAGAGCCACGATACATAAACATGAAACATAGCTTTTTTTCTGCCACTTTACCGAAAGTAAAAAGGAAAATTACTAATTCCTTTCGAAGTTATTTTATTTACCAGAATTGAAGCGTAACCTAGCGTTAACTTAAGTACCCACTCCATCAATAACAAGTTGAAAAACTCTTAAAAGTTGCGCACTCAAGGAGAAATGTTTCATATTAAAAACAATTTCTCAATTTTTCCCTCTTTTGTAAGAATATTTCACAGAAATTTCGCCAGCAGTCTCGTTTCATGTATTACAAAACATCAAACATTATTCGAGGGAAAAAATATCGTTATGATTATGATAACAAGGTATGAGTACCTACCTCAGTCCAATTTATCATTTTGCTTAGAGCGCTCATTCGTTTTATTGCAAATTGTTCAACATGATGTTGCCTAAAGCTATCGACGCTTTGTAAATAATTGCTTTTTTTAACCACCTCCTGAGTTCTCCACCCTAAGGGTACCAACGGGGCTCTATCTAAATATATTTATAGCGGAAGCTGTTTATTGCCAAAAAAATTAAGCTTTTAAACCATATTAATAATAATAATAATAAATAAATTGTTTCCACAATCACACCAATTATCTAGCCCCAAACTAAGCAAAGCTTGTGCTATGGCGACTAGATAACGGATAAACATACTTAAATACGCTTATAAACATCCATGACTTAGGTGCAAATGCTCGTGCTCATCACACTAACATTTGCCCCTCGCGGGATTCGAACCCGCAAACGCCAGGAATTGTAGTCTGGAGCGCGAACCACTACACCAGACGGTCGTCAATGTTCATTGGCCGTGTTAAATATTTTCACTTTCATTAATACTACTATACTGTATGACTCGTAAATCGCTTTAACAAGATATTCTGTCATTTAAAATGAACAACTTTCACCACTAATTTTGAAATCGTAACATAAAAAGTCACCTCTCCAAAAAAGCCATTGATCTCGACGATGCGAAAGTATGTATGGACGAGTAATACTTATAGATAAGTATCACTATTTTTTCCTGTTGCACATTTTGCCCTTAGTAAAATCTGTTTACCTTAATACGAGTAGGTAAACCGATTCCCACGTGTTACCAGTCGCCCAGCACGTTTTTTCTGTACTTTTGTAACTAAACTCTACCTTGACGGCTGGACCGATTGTATTTTTAGGTGTATTTGAATAAATTAATGAATTGATAGACTGAATTTTTTGACCTGGCTTCTTTGCAAAGTTACCACATAAAAATGATAGTTTTTTTACCAGTTATGTAGATACTAAGTAGTACCCAAAATACTGTACAAAGTACTCGATAAACTATATGGGTTAAAATAGAAATCTAGCTCTTTAATGTTTCAATCGAAATTTAAGATAAAAAAAATGAACAAAGGCACCATCTAACACACGTAATGCAATAAATTATTTGATTTGATAATTAAACAAAATATGAGTTAGTATCTACATGAGGCCAAGAATAGGCACAGATGGCGGGATACCGTTATAGAGAAGCTTATTCCACGGGGATTTCACGACCCTCAGCAATGAGGAGCACGATGCGACGAGGAGGAGTTAGAATCAATTGAGTAAATTTTACGATTTGTAGAAGATAAGTTGATGAGCTCTTGACTGTGCATGAAGAAGGAAGCAATACTTTTAACATATAAATCGGTCAATGGTGAGTTGGGCTCAGTCTGAGGATCTCAAATCACACCAACAAATCAAATTAAATGCAAAAAAAACAAATGTCCAAATGCTATGACTACTTAGGTACAAAAACAATGCGTTTTATATAACATTGAATTTGTTCAATGAAAGCGGCTTAATTCTGCAGCCGTGCTTCGCTTGCAATTCAACTATGCAGCTGCGGTGCTCCCTGGCCCAGGGTTGCCACCAGCCGCAAGCTGTTACGATGCATACGATGAGCGATTTAGGCGCTACGCACACGGAACAACTTCAAAGGCCGTAGCCAAAGAAACAATTTGAAACAGTGAGAGAGAGAAAGATAAATATTTTATTAGACACACACAACAATACAAAAGTAGAATACATAAAATAACACTATTTGTCAAGAACAAAAACAATACGATTACAATACTAATGGTCCGCTTCGATGTGGTGTATAATGGGCACCAGCTCAGCGTGTGCTGCAGAAAATTGCAGCGCTGATTTTCAGCTGCAGCCTTAGGTGGCCCAATTCGTAAATACTGCGTGCTTAGTAAACTACATTAAATACTAATAAATAGGTATATCTAATAAATAATCTTTAAAAAATACAAAAACTTAAGACAGTTGCGTACGTAGCTTACTAGCCAGCTTGCGTTACACTCGTGTGTCCCTACCGCTCATACCACATCGTTACAGTTATCTGAGAGGGGATAACAAACTTAGATATCGTATCGCTACAAAGCGATCGACACTTGTCTAAGCCCGTTGATAGCGCAACTGTCAACTTTTCTAAGCAGTTGCTGATTGTGATGACTAAAACCAGCAATCAAGGCCTATTACGGCGCTGCAATTATAAATAAAAATTCGATCTGTAAGTGTAGGTATCAGAATGGGGTAGCCGACGATTCACGGTGCAAGTTGCGGAAACCAGCAACTGCACCAGGTATGTACGTCATACCTGGTTCAAATTTACGGCGAGGGTTGCTAGTTTAGACAATTGAAATCACCAATGCAGCACCCGGGAACAGTTGCGATTGCCGAAACTGGCAATCAAGGTCGCTAGGTCTGCTCAAAATTATATGAAAATTTAAAAAAATACTAGATGCTAGCACAAATTACGTATAGCGACGGCGCGCTATTTTGTGCTGCTAGTTGCCGATTGCCGTAACCTAAGAACCTCAGAGTGCTTTCACAATAGGCGACAAATTGACAACCCTATGGTATTTTGTAGGGACAACTCACAAATCACTATTTGCAGTCCGAAAATAGCCGGGATTTAAATCGGCAACTTTTCGCTGAACGGCTACTAATTAGGTTTACTTCAGCGTGGCTTTAGTCAAAAGCATTATTTTCTGAAACTGTTTATTTAAACAGATGCTTTTTAATAAAATTTAGTAACAAATACTATACTAATTCTAATTGTAATAATATTATAGGTTCTTATTCATGGTTCATGATTTCGTATTGTTTCCAATGAAGTAGATCAGAATAGAATAGAATATCATTTATTCAGAATCATGCAAGCACAGTATCTATTATTAAAGAAAATAAAAAATATTATGACAAAATATTAATAATTAGGCTTGGTTATCCTCTCGCTCAATTCGCGCGCACATGTGTAGCGTGTCCATTGTTATACAATTATTCTCTTTTTTGTCTGAGCATACGGGTTTGAGAATCATATACCGGCACCCTTAACGTATCTTGAAAAAGCAATACGATAGCGAAAATTGAGCAATCGCAAATTGACAGCAAAAAACAAAAACAAAGCAATCTATTGACAGTGCTGCCAAGAGATTTTGACGCTAAGCATCAATCGGGCGATGACTGCGCGATTATTGCTGATTGCTATATTTTAGGTAATAAGGGTGCGGGTGTAACAGAAAAAAACCACTTCTCCATATAAACGAATATCTCTCGATATACTGGGTGACCTAAAAAGAGCGTGCCAAACTTAAGCAAAGGATAGACTTATTATAGCTGACCGTCTATACAAAAAAAAAACTAAAAGTAATACAATTTCAGCGATATGATTTTTTAAAACTCCCAATTTTTTGCATAAGTACTTCGCTTGTTGCTGCGTGTACAAATGAGCAGATATTTGACAACAAGATTAAGAAAAATCGCTCGTTCGTACACACAGCAACAAGGGAAAGGCTCAAAATTGGGAGTTTTAAAAAATATGAAAAAACAAATTCTGAAATGGTGAAACTATTACTAAAAAAAATTTTTGTGTAGAATATCATCTATTAGTCTATCATCTCCTTAATTTTGGCACGTACTTTTTGGGACGGTTTAGTATGGGATAGTATTTTTTTAAGATTATGATTCTGGTTTTAACTTCTTTTGTGAGATGATTAAAATTGGTAAATACTTAGAAAAAACATTAAAATTGCTAAAAAATTACTTTACCTTGTCTTGTAACTGATCGGCTAGCACGGGTTGCATAGCAAAACGAAAAAAAAATGGGAACTATTCTATGGAACGGTGACTTTTTACTTTCGATTTAGATTGTGGTGTCAAAATTGTTTACTTAAAAAATGTATAATTCTACACCTTAAACAAATCTCCTCGTTTAAGCACTCACCCTGTATTTTCACTTAGCGTTTACAAAACGGCAACGGGATTCTTATTTACTTTTACAGAAAGGCCTAGAGCTTTAATTACATAATAAAACGTAGTCCATACATAATGCAAGTCGTAAACTCCGAAGTAGCTTTTCACTCGGCAAAATTCGAGATAAAATTCTTGCTTAATTTATTATTCACTTGAATACCCAATTTTCTCTCCGAACTTTGATCCTCCTGATTTTCATATCGCGGCCGCGCGGGTTCAAATGAGATACGCATAATGGGCGCGCCGGCGGCGAACACAAACTTGGGTGCGCATCAAATTGTTATGAGTTTCAATCCGGTTTCTTTGCGGAATTTCGGGTGTCATTTTATTGAAACGTTGTTTAAAATAAAAATGCATTTCGTAGTTTGGTATTAATTTTACGGTATTTGTGGGACCATGTTAAAAAAAATGTTATACATGCTAGTATTTATATTTATCTAATCCTGTTTGTTAGACGATAATTCAACGAATTATACAAGTCGAACTTTAGGAAGTGGTTCAATCGGGTTTAGAATAGGAAGCAAAATATAAAACGTAGGAAAAATAAACACGTAAAAAAATACAGAAAACCATAAACAGACAAGGGTCATAATAAAAAACTAGCAGAGAAACGTACCGACGGATGTTACTTTTTTACTATTGTAATAGGTTAGGTTAGAATAAAAAACGTATTATCACATTTTCCATAATATCAAGGTTTAAAGACAGCGGGAAAAGGTATATACTAGAAAAAGAAACACCAAAATACATAACTACTTTGTTTAATTTCAGGTTTAATACTTACGCTACTTTGTCTTCGCTTACATACAACTTAGATTCAATACCTGCCGTCAATCGCACGTTAAAGTATTTACTGGACATCATATAGATATAAAAAATATACTATAGTTCGTATTCAGTGCTATGATTACATTACATTTTACTCTTACAGAGAAAAAACATTACAAAGATTATTTTATACTGGGGTAGATAGGTAAACATTTAGCTACTGTATTTACAAAAATACTTGAACAAAAAGGAGAAAAATACACTTGTCAACGTTTGCTTATACATACACAGGATTAATATAAATGAAGTTTTTTAATTATTTCTTTATTTATATTCGTATCATGTAAACGCGCCCTAAAGCAACGGGGCAAAAGTATTATTTTTATAAAATACACAGTGCAGACACTAGAGGCGGTAATGTTACGTCAAGACAAGAATAATAAAGTAGTCAAAATATAAATGGAATTTTATACAGTTAAAGGAAAGTGACAAATTATCTGTAAAAACATTTTAGTTTCCTATACAACAAACTTTTCACCTTATCTTGAGATTAAATTAAACTTATAAATATAATATTTCAAAAATGCATCACTGTTGTGTGTTTATTGGTACTGCACTCACTGTAACAACTACAGAATAAATTAATGAGATTTTATACAATGCAAATGGTTGCGCAAACATATTTTAATTTTGTTTGTAAATAACAGTTTTATAACAATCAACCCAGGTTTCTTAGTAGAAACCAGCGGTTTGTCACAGATTTCAGTACTAAATAATTACAAAATTTCACCTACAACTTACTACAAAAAAATGGTTCTTTAGAACAGGACTTTCATACAAGAAATCATCTTTGTTGTCTACACTACTAATTAAATCTGATGTATTTTTTAAACAGTTATTGGTGCCAGTCAAATTATGACATAAAGCAAAGCGGTTAAAATTTATATATCAGATAGCAACTGTATAAGAAGCTGGTACACAGAAACCCTGGACTTTGTATAAGTAAATAAGACCTACATTTTCACTCATGATCATTTAAAGTCTATATTTGCTAGTTAGTGGGCTTGAATAATTTAAGACCTACTTATTACTAAAAATATCGTACGCGTATAATGTCAGTACAATGCCCGTTAGTGGGAGAAAGAGACAGCACTCTATAAACTTTCAGTTCGTGTTTGTTGTCTCTTTCACACAAAGCCACATATTTCACAGTTATTTTTACACTATTTCACGGAGAAAAGTCTTGGAGTAGTGTTGCCGAGCTATCTATAGTTTGATTATCGATAGTTGATCTTGAAATTTAGTTACACTATCGATAGTATTGATACAATCCAATAGTATCGATACTATTGATTGCTAAAATATACCAATACTAAATATACGCAGCAATACTATCGATATTATAGTATCGACACTATCGTTTCTTTAGACTACCGATTGTAGACTGTGTTTTATCGATTGTAGACTAACGATAGTACAAACCTATCGAAAGTATTGATATGCTATGGTATGGATAGTTTAAAACTATTGAGTAGGACTATTTAAAAAAAACAATTTTGTGGTTGTTTGGTGATTACTGTCATTTAAAAGTAAAATCAAAAATCGGAGGTCACTACGTACTATAAAAAGGGAAACCTACAATTATCAAGTGCTATTTATTAAATCATCATAACCCCTCGGGAAAAAGCAAAAAAGTCATTTCCCTTGTTTGGCTCTCGTTATTTTATAGTACGTAGCGGTCTCCGATTTACGATTTAACTTTTAAATGGCCAGTAATCACCCAACAACCGCAAACTGTCAAAATTTTGTAAAAGGCCTCTGAACGTCATTACTTTCGATAGTATCGATACTATTTGATTATACGATAGTATCGATAGCCCTATTTGTTTCGAGCGGGGCAACACTTAAAGTACGATGCCTGCTGTACATTAGTCCTGGGCGCGGGGCCCGTGACTCGATTCTCAGATGTTGTTCATGTCGTACAACACTTGCGCAATCGTCCGCGACGCTTCCACGCTGCTGAGCGCGATGGACGCTAGGTGGGCCTCGTACGAGCGGAGTTGGCTGGAATTTAACATATTTTTTTAAGCGATAGTTATACATCTTTAGACCTTCAGTTTCGTGTCAGAGAGGAGAGAAAATAAATAAACTACCCACTCAACAGTAGGGGCGCTCTTCACATCATCACATCACCAGCCTATATCAGTCCACTGCTGGACACAGGCCTCTCCAAAAGGAGGATTTGCCATAATCGCCACGCTTGGCAGGCGGGTTGGCGATCGCAGTTTGGCCAATGGTGGAGAGGAGACGCTGCTGCCCGTCTTCTTGTGGCGGTTCTCCTGTAGTCGCCTCTTACGACACCCATAGGAAGAGAAGGGGTTGTGCAATTCTTTTAAAGTGCCGGCACCACATGGCACTCATCCTTAGCGCATACTATCGTAAATTGCATAGCCCGTCAAGTTCATAATAGACTCCCGATTCAAAAACTATGGGATTTGGAACCCTTTAGTAGAAAACTATCAACCAGAAAACGACGTGACAGTATGAGTTAGCATATTTGTGACACGTGTGTTCTCAATTCGCTATCGAAGGGATCTGAATCAGGAAACAGGTTAATTTTTTAGACCTGCCCCAATTCAGAGTACTGAGAACTAATTTTGAGTTTATTCTGCATACAACTGGAACGCATTTGCCTATACAGTGGTCTACAGTGCTAAAATTGCGGTAGTTAAATAGTCAAAGTTATTACAGGTCAAGCTATACTCATGTGAGATGAAAGGTGCTAATTGGGACGAGATGCGCTAGGTATCAGCACCTATTTAGGGGGAAACTTCAACAGATGTTCATTCCATAAATGACTTATATCACGAATATTGTAATTTTTAAAGAGTGCGCCACGTTTTGTTGAACCAATTAAGTATGTAGACTAAAACTCACCGCCTTCCAGTATTGGAGTAGATAACGATATTCCGCAATATGAGAGCGGCAGTCAACCGTATACTCTTAGTCACTGGTCCTTCGTTCTCATCCTGGTTGAAACAAAATAAGTTATATTAATTAATATTCCCAATAATAAGTAAACAGCTAGCAATAATTACCCGATTAACACGAGGAAAGTAAGGTAATGCAGTAAGGTTTTAAGTCAAAAACATTAAGGATTTGAAGCCGGGACTTTTTGCGCGTACGCGCGTTAGTCGAACTTTCGTCGTCACTATGCTAATCAGGTCGTCAAAAATCGTCAAACGTGATTTTTAAATGACTTTTTGACGTGATAATGTCCTATAAATCAATGACCTCGCTCGAAAATAATAGGTTGGGGAAAAAGTTTCTTGGCATTTTTTTAAGAAAATTCAAAATATTTTTTAATAAAGTTTATTTACATTTAACTAAAGTATGTAGGTACCATTTTGTTCGATAACTTTTTTCCATCTTGTAGGTAGGGCCATGATTCCATTGCTCTATAGAAATTTTGGGGCTTCTGATCAAAATACCGCGACAAGTGGTTTTGGCAGTCCTCTCGTGATGTTAACCTTACACTGCCTAGAGAATTCTGAAGAGAGCGAAACAGGTGGAAATCTGAAGGTGCAAGGTCAGGACTATACGGTGGATGCATTAACACCTCCCAGCCAAACTCTCTTAATTTTTGCTGAATGGCTAAAGATGTGTGAGGTCTAGCGTTATCATGATGATAAACCACACCCCTTCTGTTGATTAATTCCGGCCGCTTTTTCTCAACTTCTTGCTTTAATCTCATCGTTTGTTCGCAGTAGAGTTCAGAATCGATGGTCCTGCCTGGTGCTCATAATGAATAATGCCCTTCCAATCCCACCACACACACAGCATCACCTTGTTGCGAGTTAACCCGGGTTTCGCCACAGTCTGTGAAGCCTGACCGGCCTTTGACCACGACCTTTTTCTCACGTTCTTGTCGTACGTGATCCACTTTTCATCACCAGTTATCAGCTTTTTTAAAAATGGTTTGGTTTCATTACGTCATAATAAAGAATCACAAATAAGTACACGGTTCATTAGGTTTCTTTCAGTGAGCTCGTGCGGTACCCAAATATCGAGCTTTTTTGTGTACACAGTTTTTTTCAAATGCGCCAAAACTGTTTTGTGGTCAATTCCCAGTTCTTCAGCTACATCGTAACTACTGAAATGCCGATCTTGCTCCACTTTTTCAAAAATGGCATCAATTTAATCCGTAATAGGGTGACCAGAGCGACGTGCATCTTTGACATCAAAATTTTCGGATTGAAAACGCTTAAACCAAATTTGTGCTACTCTCACAGACACTGCATTAGATCCATAAACATCGCAAATTTTTTTCGCGGCTTGCGTTGCATTTATACTTTTTTGTAGTAAAATTTTAAAATGTATCGAATTTCTTTATTAGATTCACTCATCTTGACAGTACGAAAAACAAATGAAAAACACACATTTTCTTAACTTTAATTTGGAATTAACTTCTTTAAAATTTAAACTTTTTATGATACCAAAACCAGCCAGATTCAAATAGTACAGCCAAAGAGATTTTATTCATAGTTCATACATACTATAATGCGAAAAGACTTTTTCCCTAACCTAATATAACGAGTTTCACGTGCGAGCGAGAGCGCGGCACCATCGGGCTACGCGTTCGGCATGTAACGCATTCTCTCTTCCACTCCATCAGCCGATGCGTGCAATCTATAGATTTATATGACGTTATCACGTCAAAAATTAAAAAATATAATGAAAACTTTCTTACAGAGCGGATTCTGCATACAAGTACCCCGATGCTGGTGCAGAAATACTTACCAATGTACTAGGTCTACTTACCGCTAGGTTAAAAACTAATAATATTTGGGACTACGGTTACCGTCTAAAATAACTACTTACTATCGCTATACTAAAATATATTTTTCAGTATTACCTACAACCTTTACAATAACTATGAAACATGAATAGGATACACCTTTACGCTAAAAAACAACAAAACAACATACAAACATTTAAAAACGAACAGTACAAAACATCACAACATTAACATGCACCAAAGAACGAAACCTGGTCTTCTTTTTAAAAATATAGACTCGATTTAAACCCCGACTATGATTAACCAACCAATTTACTGACTGACTTTTTTGCAAGAGGTAAAAGGCAAACGCAACATTTCATACTAAAACGACGGTAAAATGGGTCTATTTCTGCGTTTTGTCATTTGTTTAGCTATTATATGATAAGCTGTGATGTATTTAGTACTGTAACTTATGGTTACTTCCTGCAAACATGACGATGATAGGTAGATGGATGGATGGTTTGACTAGTGACTAGATCTACTCACATCACGCAAACCCTTAGAGCAGGAGGTACATTTTTAGCTTAAAAATCAACTACTAGTCTGTAAAAACATTTTTATTGAAAGAAATATTATGTTTACTAAAATTGCCATAAGCGTTTGCGAACCAACACTAAACAAAAGAATAGGACAACCACAACAACAATAGCAGAGTGAATACAGGTAGTAGTAGCAAATTCGCAAATATGACTTATCTACAATTTTTAAACCAATATTCTCATGATGAACTGTCAAATCACATTTCTTTCATAAATTGCAATATCAAGCACGTCATACTTTGCTTCCATACTTAACTTACTATGTAATAGAGTATATTTTTTTCTCTATGGTAATAGTGATAATTAAATATCAACATTTATAAATATTTAAAAATAATGAATGTCCTAAATAAGGTTTGGGGCAGTGCCTTATTAGGGCAGTGGTAAAAATTATCCCACCATATTCTAAATTCGTTTGCCTTTGCCCGATTAGGTGTTAATGTAAAAAAATCCCTATTACATTAGTCTCAAGTACATACAAAATGTTTTCCACCCCTGTATTCACTTTGCATCAACAATAACATCAACTAGCGGCACGAATCTTGAGCGCTGAGCGAAAGATGCGCAGAGGACTATTGCACGATTGGCTAGTCGCGTGACGCGGCTGCACCGCCAGTCGTGATTGGTTGTTTAGTTCCGTCCACACGCTTCTCTGATACGACAATGGTCCCGATAGATGCGCAAAGCGATCCCCACCCTTTGACCCAGCGCTCAACATCAATGCCGGGGATTGTACAAGCGTGGCAATGCGTTAGTGTCTCACCATCTGCTCCCACGCGCGACTGAGATCGGTCCTGTGCTGTGCGCGGCAACACACTCGCATTAGTGACGTCACACGTGACATGTGCCATGGTTATAGTACAAACAGTTAACGCTCACATAAGCGACATGGCTAAAACTAATAGCTACTACGACAGGAGGAGAGTAATCGTTGACGATCTTTAGTGTGAATACGTTAGGGCGCTTGTCCACCACAGCCATCATCCGAAAGTAATATGACGTCGTTCACATGTTTCTTTTTTTAAATTTGATATAGTCTGAACTCAAACTCAGAACTCCTGTTAAATAATATCGCAGGTGCTTTACCAATTAGGCCTGCTTAACACGACGAAAATGAATTTCTATCTGATTTTACCATATATGACCGTCATTTAAGAAACGCTGTACTCATAAACACACATCTTGTTATATTTGATGAGGCGTATGCTTTCTTCTTGTATTACATTTAGCAATTCACACTGCTTTATTGTGATGACATATACTTAATTAATGACGGTAATGCGATAGTAAACACAGCCATAACATAACCGAAGCCATAATAATAGCCAACTCGATCGTTGTCAATCGGCTGGGGTGGATAAGCGCCCTTAGAAAAAGAGCAATGTTATAAATTATGAATGACATCTCGCTCGAGTTTCATGTCTATCGTTACTAATTCAACACGAAAGACAGAGGCGATTCTTTACAAAACCGACTCTCTAAAGATCGGTATATCAGTACGACAGATTTAACAAACATTCAAATAGCATTCAGGAGAAATTACGCTAACAGGAAGGACATAAAGTGTAGCCGTAATGCTTCAAGCAACATAACAGCCAGGCTTTTGATGTAAATACTAATAAAATAAACCGTCTGCCATGTCGCTTAATTGTGCGTATATCCTTAAGGATATTATGATAGAAAAACAAATTAAAAAATTAAATATAAGTGTAACTTTTTAAACAATAATTAAAATCAGTTTAACTGTTTGGTTTCAAACTGACTATATCAGTATCCGGCATTTTAGTCGGCGACTGGGTAACAAAAAATGCTGTAAATATTATTGCTGTAAGGTATTTTCCACGCGCCAAAAAAAATGCTGAGAAACTACAGTTTACAGACAAGAACAATAAAGAAAAGAGACAGACCATAAATATTAAGGAACGACAACGAAAAGATGTCTAAACTTAAATTTGGTAAAAAAAAGTGTAATTAGGTCCATTATAATCAGGTTCAGGATCTGGCGCAAATTAATTAAGTTTTTCGCCATTTTGCAGATAAGATAGCGAAACATCAAAGCGGTTGTGACACTATGTATTGTTGGTTTTTTCCACTAAAACTGTACACAAGGTAAAGGAAGTCAAGCTCATTGCATTGCGGTGGATGTCGCCATAACAAATACATATCTAGTGTCCAAAAATCAATCTCAGCTAGTAATATCTTTTGGCTGCCTCATTCCTGATACGGTAACCTCAAAAAGTCTAATGAAGTTTCAGACTTTCTTCTTATTGACTCTTAGGTCACGTTCAAGGAGACGCGGCGCGTCGGGCGGCGCGATGCGCGGGGAGGGTTGCGCGGCTCCAAGTGTTTTATCCGGTTAAGAAGAAGCGGCGCGCGTCGCTTCCCGCCACATTTGACGCATAAAGACAAACATATTATGGTAACTAGTTGTTTCGTTTATGAAGGAGCGGGGCGTGCGGAATAACGGTTTACCGCGCTGGGCCCACCGCGTTCCCCGTTGCGTCATCCGCTAGGTACTTCACGCCCGTACCACACCTCCGCTGCGAAACACGAGTAACTAAACCGCTGGATGCATTCCGCTGCGATCTAGTGTAGAGTGACAAGCGTTCCGCGGCACGGAACGTAATGCAAGTCAGTCAGTTTAGTTGAGACAATTTTTCAGCTAACTTGATGTCCATTTTAATTAAAAACGCACTTTCGCTTCTTAAACATTGTCAACATTGACAAACACATACGGAAACTATGCGGTGCCGCAACAAAATGGCGGATGTGTGACAGGTGTCGGAGCAGATCGGCGAAACCGGGAAGGGGAAAGAGACAGCATTATAGTCAAATTAATGCGCTAGAGAACAGACAATTTCGCTAGTGTTCCGCTTCTCATACTTGCGGACAGGACATGGCGAAATCATTGCGGTTCCGCTGTTAGGGTTTCGCAGCGGATGTGTGGCACGGGCGTCACCGGCCGCGTGCTTCGCGGCATCGCCTCGTCCATCGCGTGCGACGCTCTAATTCAAACAAACGCGTGCAAGAACATGTCTCATTGAATGCTCCATACATCGCTGTATGTATGTTTTCCAACTGCCCGCTTCGCTCACCGCTCCGCCCGACGCCCCGCGACTCCTTGAACGTGACCTTAGACCTAAAGTGTAGTAATCTTAATTGTATCTTACCATAAGTTCCCTCGGGTTCATTTCCGTGGCGTGTTTGTTAAGGGCCGCTAGTGCTGCATTGGGCGGGTAGCCGAGAGACACTGGCTTGTTGCTATCCGCCTCCGCGGCGGTGTGGCGGCGTGCGTTAAATATTGCTTTTAGAGCCTAAGAGAAATAATAATCATCATTTTAACCATAGGACCCCACTGCTGAACATCATAGATCTCTCCAATGACGTTAATGAATGATAAGTATACAATACAGGGTGTTTAAAAAGGACCAGTCAAATTAAAAGACGGTAATTTTTAAACAAGAATTCAAGTCAAAACAAGAAGCGTAATTTAAAAAACTATTTTAAGTTATTATTTGAACTTTGGGTTTCTATATTTTCGTTAGGGCGTAGTGTAATTAAAATATGTTTTCCTGTTTGACAAAATATAGAGAGTTTTGGACCAGATCAATGGACCGACATCCTTCAGAGAATGACTGGCAGTGGCTGGTTCTTCAAGGAAGGCTTATGTCTTACACTAGACTGGAGTAGGTTGATATGATGATGATAAGGGTAATCGATGGGCGGCCATCCACCATCGATTCAATAGAAATTGATTTTAAATAGATTCCGAAACCTGTTTAAAAGTACCCGAAAAAGCATAACACTCACGTGCTCGCTGCAATGCTTGTCAGTCAAATGGTTTAGCAGCGCGAACGTCTTCCTCGGCACTCGATCGCAGTCCAGCCACATGCACGGCGCCTCGCCCGCCGCGCTGGGCGGGCAGTGCACGCGCGCCGCGTGGGTAAACACTTCGGACGCGTTCGTGAACGTTCTGCAACGATGCATGCTCTTTGAAACAAGATGCTAGTGAATGAAACCGTGTCTACTTAAGTATATGATGCTAGTAAAGTTAAGTAAGCCATAACAGAACAATTTCAATCAAGAAGATGGATTTAAATTATCACCATTGTAGAATACCGTGATTTCAAAGTGCAAATCGCGGGTTAGGCCGTCTCAAACAATTCCCGATACTGTTAGTGTATTTTGCCGGGCTGTACCAGTGACGAAAATGTTGAAGAAATGTCGGTACATCGAGAAAATTCTTCAACTCGTTCGAGACGACGTTGCGCAACGCCAGTCAACCCGCGACCACGGCTCGTGTAATCGAGCCGAAACGTCGGGACTAAAACAAATCGTTTTAGGTATGTTGTTGCATGAAAACCCGTTAGAGTGTAATGATTAAATAATTGCACTTACTTGCCGCACCCCCTCCAGTGACAAATCCAGGGCGTATCGTCCTGCGGGTTCGGCTGCAGCGGCTGCGGCAACGTCTGCAGTTGCGGCGGCGGCGTTGCCGTCGGTTTTGGCGTTGGAGGTTTCGGTACCTACAATAACGTATCAAGTTAGAGCTGCACGATACTTCTTGTTAGAGATCTGTTGCAAATATCTAAAGAAACGAAGAAAAAAGAAAAAGAAAACGAGAGTTGCACGGTCATTCATCAGACATACATTACAGGCGCACGCCGACGCCGCGCAAATAAGAGCTTTATGCACATGTACACAGTACAATTTAATCGATCAATCGCAAATTATTCGCGAATTTCTATTTTTTAACAGCAGATAAGAATAATTAATATTATTTGGTACTGATTCTGAGTCGGTCCTGGAAATTTAGCTCTACTTTGCAATGTAACCCTGTATTCAAACGTGATATAAAATGTTCAGACATATTTTAGAATACGTTTATGTTCATGAAATTGAATAACTTTGCCAAAGAAACCTGTACCGAAATATGGACCTTTCATATTATTTGACCAAGTTCTATGTTTCTTTTCATAGCTACAACCATTTACTGAAATATAGCTGAACCTTTATGTTACACGCTGTAACCCTGACAATAAACATATACAAATAACACATGACCCTTGCCCTGAGGGATAGAGTATATGCTAAACGTAATGAATACTCGGTCTCATGCTACAGCATTGTCTACTAAATTGTTCGAACTCGCAACGTGAAAGAACACGACCTTACCTCAGTAACTGGTTGTGTAACCACCATCTCTTTCTCGCCAATCTTGGTATTGCCAACCATGACTGGCTGCCTCGTTATCACTTGCCTCATCACTGTTTGTGGTTTCTGTACGTGAGGTGAAGACAAAAATAGAAAATACACGAGACTGGTAAGAAGAGGGAATCGGTCTGTCATCGTAATACAAACTGACAGCTATAGAATGATATTTAATACCGTGTTAGTGGATAGTTCGGAATTAAATTCGCTAATCCTGATATGCGCAAGTGGGCCTTAATTTACTTTTACTATGACAAAATTGTAAGAAAAATTTTCATTCATACAGGACGATAATGTATGGAGCATCAGTATTTTTTTCCGAATTTGAGTCTAAAGAAAACACATCTGCTATACCGATTTCAATCCTTGTTTTGGCACTTAAGTTGCAAAAATATTCGTGTAAATGTTTTTTCCAATTTTCATCATACTTATAAACTTTTTTTGAAAACGAAATAACCTTTAGAGTCGGTTGACATTTGACAAAGATACCTTACATACAAAAAAAAACTTACAATCGAATTTCCCAACCTCTTTTTTGAAGTCGGTTGAAGGAAATAAACTTACCCCGCTCGACTGTATTACGCTAGTTTTACTATCGCTCTGCACGACCGACTGCACTATAGTCGGTTGTACGTTAGTGACGACTTGGCTCCTTTGTGGTTGCTGAACCACCCGGTGGACGCCCGACTTCATCGGGGTGTTCATTATGATTTGCTGGTTGTTAGAAACCGCTATGATTTGTTGGTTGCCCTGAAATTGTTAGAAGTATATTTTTAATAAGGATATTAAATTCGAGGTGTATTAAAAATCATTTATGCCCAACTGACATTGTTATTTTTGATTTTATGCAATTTTTGTCGTTGTGTTTTTTCAAAGATTTGCCCAACAGATAAGAGCATTTGAGTTTCTTAAATATTGCAATCGAATTTTCATAATACCAAAAGCAAATACCGTGCTCTTTTGTACTTGGTGAATAAACGTTTTCAATATCATTCATATTATTTTTGTGATATATTTGATTTTACAAGAGTTTAAATGAAACTACTTTTACGGATTATTTCGCGATTTATTAACATTTTATTTAACCTGACGTTTCGAACACTTTACAGCGTTCGTGGTCACAGGTAGACTAAGGTGTTATTCGTCTTTACAATATTTTGAAAAAATTATGAACTACCGTCACTCAGTTAATATTAATTTGTGTTTACAAGAGTTGTTAAATTTGCCTTGGTAGAACTAAGCCGGTTCCAGGTACTGGCCAAATACAATAATGCGTTGAAGAGGGCTTAAATAACAAATATAAAGTTTTTAAACTATGGTAAAGGAAATCTGCCGTGACGTGCCGTGTGGGGACGGCCGTAAAGAATACACTTTCCCACCGCCGACAGGAGGCGTGTCGTAAGAGGCGACTAAATCCTGTAGCACGAGACGGGGAGCAGCGTCTGCGTGCGAAATAATAAAAAAACTGCGCTCGCCAACCCGCCTGCTAAGCGTGGCGAGTATGGCTTCAACCCCCTGATGACAGAAGTCACTGGGGGAGGCCTATGTTCAGCAGTGGACGTCCTATGGCTGAAATGATGAAAGGAAATCTGCTTAATTTATATTAACAGTCGAGGTTGTTCAATTTGCCTTGGTAGAACTAAGCCGGTTCCAGGTACTGGCCAAATACAATAACGCGTTCTAGAGGGCTTATCTAACAAATAGTTTTTAAACTAAAAAAAAACTACTTAATTTATGTTAACAGTCGAGGTTATTGTTTATATTGATTCGAGCAGTGATCTAGAGCTAAGATTCGATATTATCGTCATCATGACGATAGTCCGAAGTTTACATTCACGTCTTACCTGTAACAATTGCTGGTTTCCCTGTATGATTTGTTGGTTGCCCCCCATCATTTGTTGACCACCTTGAATTAATTGCTGGTTGCCTTGAATTACTTGCTGGCTGCTTTGTATTATCTGTTGGTTTCCTGTCACCATTTGGTTGTTCGTTGAGGTACTGATTAAAGCTGGTGGTTGCTTTTGAGTAACCACGATTTGCTGGCCTTGAGGTTGGTTGACGATTTGTGCTTTGTGTGGTTGCGGTTGTGAGGTTATTATCGGTTGCTGACTTGGGGTTATTTGTGGGGCGTTCTGTGGGAATTAGGTAAAACAAATTAACGACACAAGTAATGAAAATAGACAATGTTTTTCAGAATCGTAATAGCAAAATCTACACAAATATATTTTATGAATCTTTAAATAATACTCTAATAATAATAAAACACTATATAATATTTTTCGATTTAACAACAACCATTGTAAGAAGCCAAAATTCTAATATATTCGAAGCCCGTAACCATATTTACTAGCAAAATATTATAAATGAAAAGAAATTATATATTTTCAAAAATACATAGGCTAACCGAAATAAAAAAAGTTTTTTTTTAAACACATCAATAAACTAAACATGGTTGCTTCAAATTAGATACTTCTGTGTCATAAATATTTAATTTATTTTTAGTCTACTATCACTCTAGAATAAAAAAAGTAGTTCCTTATTAAAGTCCTGCTCTTTAATTATACGGAAATGCAACCCAAAAACAAACATCTCAAAATCAGTTAACGAATTTAACCAATTTGAAGTAACCTCATACAACCATGCTTCAAACATTAACCGGCCAACATCTACCAAGCACAACTCTAGTATCATGTGCATTGAACCTGAGCTATGGCCGTTTTGACCACTGTGATCGGCTGTGCCGTGCTCACAAGCGTCGGCTGGCTGACAATCACCCTCTGGGTTGATTGTATCACGCCCGAGTTCTGTGCGTGCAATAAACAGCTTTAATTTCTAGCTCGTAAGGTCGAAATCCGGTTGTAGATTAAATTGTAATAAGTTGTTGACTGTTGGCACTTTGATGGTTCAGTTAATATGCAAAAATAAAGTATGAACCTTATTTTTTTTATGTATTCAATAAAATCCCAAACATTTTACAGGGGGTGTGATAGGTTAACATATCAATGTCTAAAAAATGTTAGTAACATATCAGAAATTACGCATTTCCTCTTTTAGAACCACAAAAATGTCAACTTACTTGGTAGTTCTAGAAAATATATTTATAAAGTGTTATACATTGACAAAAAATAGTCAAGCATTAGTGATCCGTTAAGAACCGAATGCCATTGCGCAAAGAAAAAGTAAGTGCAACGATGTGGGTGTTAGAACGAAAGGTGGATTCTATAGACATTGGGCTTAATTCCAAGACTTTTTCTATCAGTATAACTAAAAGTTAAAGTTATTTATTTCTGCAAATTGGTCAAAAGTTCTGATTAAAAGTTAGTACATCTGTTTATCTATAACAAAAAGGCAAAATAGATCTGTCTACCTAGCAGCCATAGACCATTTTGACTGTGGTTAAAATTAAAAAAAAACCCCTAAATTTGACAGTTCTAAGTCCATATTAAAAAAAGAGATAGTGGCTTCCTAAAACTAAACCCAATATTCAAGCTGAAAAAAAATCTCCAAATTCAGCTACTCCCATCTCAGAAGTTATATTTAATATAAATTTGGTTGTTAGCAAACATTGGTGATTCTATTTTATGCTCACTGCGCATAGCAGTAGCAGAACAGGTCTTTTTTAAAAATTAAAGCTTAGAAATTGACTTACACATTATCTACACTGATACCTTCATGCAGCAGCGTTATGCGCTTGACTCTTTTTGCAGATACAAAAATTTATTTTTCTGAGCTCCATGCAGACGTTTTTTGGTAAATTATTGTCAGAAACACTCAAGATTCATCTACTCAATAAGAGTAATATAATATTTTCTACCTGTTTATTTTAGTTAGAGTTTGTAACTTTAGATTATGACTGGGGAAGTAGGGGGGGGGGGGGGGGAGGGAAAGTGTGACCACAGTTTTACAATGTTAGTAGTCTTAATATTACATTGTAATCTGTGGTTTTTTTATTAATAAGGATGTGATATAAAGGTGTAACAATACCAAAAGCAGTTATTACACTTAACCATTGTTAATAGCGTACAGAAGTTAAGTTAAAAGTAAACGAAGAGGTGAAAAGAACCCAAAGAAATAAAAGTGAATGAGTGAATGGAAGCGTGATTGAAGCACAATTTATTGTTGAACCTGTATGATTTGCTGTTGCGTTATGGCCTCTGTCGCCTGGGCAATAAGGCTGTTTAGCGTTGCCTCATCCAATCCACCAGGGTTGTTCACCTTTGCAAAGTTTATATTTATTTCTAAATGTCTAAAACTTTTCATTTTCTATATCTAATGTAACTTTGCTAACTTGATATAATTCAACAAAAATGTAACTATAATTACAAAATGCCTCTAAAATACTTTATATCTAGGTAACTTAAACTTTGTCATATAAAAAGTACCTAAATTACGTTGATGATATGATAACTTTAAGGCTATGAATACCTACTAAGATATTTATTGATAAATGAATTTATTGTCATTAAAATACATTAATACATACCGTTAAAGTAAGAGGACCTCCTCCTGTGCCCTGTACTATGATTATGGTTTTCTGCATCTGTATATTGCCTGGTAAATTTTGAGTAATGTAGCTCATTCCTCCTGTAAATAAAATCATAATCTTTTTTACGGATTCATCGCTAATATAGCCTGTATAAATTTGGAAGATACGTACGTACGAGTTGAAAACGATTGGGAGTGAGGCGTAAGCCAAAACCGGAAATCGAACCCAATAGGACCCTTTGTATCACTCTGCCATTACGATAATTATCAAGCGGCAATATAGTCGTATAACTCGGCAATTCAACATTCAACTTTACATGCACCTTTAGGAAATAGAATGTACTTAACACGTACGCATATAAAGCGCGAACAGTATCTTTATCGGTCTAGCCAAAAATAAGATAAATAGGTCGAAACAAAATATAGACGCGTTGTCGATAGTATAAGTGTCAGAATACTTAATACAGCTAAACATTTATCAACCTTTATGCATTAGAATACAGGATGAATATGAAGTCGTGTATTTCTTTAAAAGTACATACATAATCTTCAAAAATAAATTTACCATGCTACCAGCACTGGGATCGCGAAAAAAACATAATCTTCAAACATTTTAGACGAGAAAGATGATATTGTAGTTTGGAAATACCATCATGTCCTATGTTATTACACATCATCAGCTGACTGTATAAATTCAAAAAGCTACACGATTTTATTGTCACCCTGTAAAAAGTATAAATATAGCGCTATCTCTTTCTGCGGTTCCGGTTCACTGTTGATCAATTAAAGCTAGCCATATGTCATGCAACGGTCCGAATTAATAATGTTTTCGCGTATTTCTCAAATACGTATCCTGCGCAACTACAGGGAAACTTTTTATTTAGTATACTAACTTTATCGTACTCTGCTCATGAATATAAAGAACATTTACTATCGGAACAATATCAAAATCAAGAAAATAAAAACCGGTCAAGTGCGAATCGGACTCGTGCACGAAGGGTTCCGTACCATTATCTATAAAAACGACAAAAAAATCACGTCGGTTGTATGGGAGCCCCCTTAAATATTGATTGTATTCTGTTTTTCAGTATTTGTTGTTATAGCGGCAACAGAAATACATCATCTGTAAACATTTCAACTCTAACTATAACGGTTCATGAGATACAGCCTAATGACACAAAATAGAAAAAATACAGAAGGTCCTCTCCCGCCGTTCTCGAAAACAACTGCCCAAATTGGGCTGACTGCCTAGGGTTGATATTCTGATTTTTGAAATAAGTAAACCGATACAACGATTAGTTTATTTATTCATCTTATCATACGTCCAGGCCTACATGGGAAGACAGAGCAATAATTACTCTCCCCAACTTGGCTTTTTCAATTACTGTCGTTTTTAACAGCGGCGGCAGCTGCGCGTTTTTAGAAATTATACGTACTAACTACATTACTTAGGTACTGTTATGACATATACTGACATTTCTAGGTAGCTTATTTATCCTAGCAACGACAATGTAAAAATAATCAATGAATAATTTAATATGTTTATAATCTTTTATTCAACGCTTACCTAAAACACTGGTGTTAAACCAATGACGATTTAAGTAAAATTTAAAAGCTCATTCCTGCTGAATGTGTTATGTAATGAAATGAATGATTGATCGCTATAAAAACTTATCTTTACCTTTACTACTTACTTACTTTACTTTACTTACAAGAGAAAACCTAGACCTAGTTTTATATACCTTTTAATATTATTTTGGAATTTAAAGAACGTGTAATCACAATTTTGTGTTGTATTCAAACATCCAAACACACTGCAGCAGTACCTAATTAAAACACTTATATCCATTTTTCGCACGTAACAATGATCAATGCGTAGTAAACTGTTGTGAGTGACAGTCCGCTGTAGTACTGCCCCGGATCGTCCGAGATTGCATATAAACGCAATTGTCAATTTGTGCGTAACTATTTTGACGCTTAGTTCCGAGTGGCCTATCTGTCTAGTAGCGCGCCGCCGCTATACGTAATTTGTGCCGCCGCTATACGTAATTTGTGCTGGTGACAGACGGAGATACAGATGGACAGATGGACAGACAGACAGACAGACAGCGGAGCCTTAGTAATAGGGTCCCGTTTTACCTATTGGGTACGGAACCCTAAAAATTGCTGTTCCATAAATTTTGGCCGAGTAGCACTGCGACTTCAGTATGGAACAACGTAAATTTTAACCTTATATTTTTTTGTCCCATAGTAAAGGTTGTTTAAATTCTTGAGTAGAACAATACTTTAAATTTTATGTACTCATTAAAAAGGCGACCTGCGAACAAAGCCATATCAACGCAGTCGTACTGTACCATTCTGTAGATATTCATCTATACTAGCCTGTTCCTACAGCAGTGCTGTAAGTGGTTGACGTCTGCGGCCAACAGCCTTTGTGATAAAGAAAAAATATATTTAACAAAGACCCTGTTAAAACAGGTATTGACGTTTTTAACAAAGGCATGATAATGTCACAAGTAAGAGCTTTACAGTTGTAAAATAATAACTTGGATATTACGAATACTGAATAGCCGCCTTATAGTTCGATCTTCGTAAAGATTGCCAATCAATAGAGCATTCCCAAAATTTATCACAAAAAATCTATATTATGGTATACAGTTTTTAAACAAAACTAGACGCAATAGAAAATCTTTTCTAATATAGTTTGGGGGCCACGATTGACCATCGCATCAATGTTTACGAGGCTAGTCGTTACGTCCACACAAAATGTGGACTGACGACAAAGAGTGGTAAAGGTTGCAGGAGGCCTAATACGAAAGCGTAACGTTCGTTCGGTCGTATTATACGATCAAATTGTATCAAAGGTTTGACAATTTATAAACAATTGAATAAAAGGTCGGGTTTTTTACACGACTAGATTGAGTTGATCATACTTAATCAAAGGATTGTCACATGAGACTAGTTACTTTAATTTGTTAGATTTATACGTCCGAACGAAAGATATAATTTCGTAGAAGGCCTGCAGCGGGTCTAAAACGGCCTCATTAGATGTTTCATATTTCGTTCATAATATGTTTCATTTAGCAAATCTTAAAATGACAAGTTATTTGATGAATCATAAAATGAGCCTCGTACATTTCATATTTGCAGTTCATCTAATTTGACAGTATTGTATGGAAATTCGTAATATGGTCCACTTATTATGAAATGAGTAATTCATATTAGATGTCAAATTGGTGAACCACCATTTTAATGATATTTTTATTATTATTTTGTATTGATATTTGTAGAACACACAAAACTTGAGTATTTTGAAACATTTTGTTCCTTTGTGTTGTTAAGACATTCATTTTCACAAAAACCGTAAAGTAAGATTGGACGCGTCACTATATTTTTTTAACGTAGCAACATCGTCATCAACTATGATCCATTTGATGATATGAATTGCATATGATTAATTTATTAATGTGGCCGTTTTAGGGTTTGCAAAGCATTTCCGCTACATTTTACTAAATGAATCAGATTAAAAATGAAACATCCAATGCGGCCGTTTTAGACCCGCAGGAAGCCGCTGGATGCAGGCTGTTTCTAAACTAAAAATCATTGGAAGGCCTATTAAACAGTGGACGTCCTGTAGCTGAAATGATGATAATGACTACGCCTATATAGTTACCTTGTGAGCTACTCGGTGTGGCGATGATCTGCATCGGTTGCTGGACGTACTGGGTCGGTTGGGATGAAATTGTTTTCTCTGTTGAGATAAAGAATTAAATCAGAAGTAACATCAAAACGCCCTTATAGTTTTACTCTTTTGTTTTAAATGTCAAATAGATAATTTTCTCAAATAATACATCAACCAGATGGCGCTGGTGTCGGAAACTCGTTTTACAAATAAAAAGTATTCATTCAAATCTTTTTTTTAAATTACTTAAACAGTAAAACAATAAACATGCAAACTACTTCACGAGGGCGCTACAAGCAGGTTTAAATAAATAGAAAAAAAAAAACATTATAATGAATTTTATTTTTCCATTGCGATGTTGAGTTGTAAGATACAAAAAAACGTCACCTTGAAGAATAATTTGTCCAGATTGAGATGCGATTATGTTCTGCACGTCCATCGGTTGGACCTGCAGCATTGGTTGCTGCACTTGCATTGTCGGTTGCTGCACCTAAAACAAAACACATTTAAGCAATAACTAAAGCAAGCTATTTACTGAACTATAAACTAGCCAATTTTCGATAGGTTAGTTAGATTATGTAAGCGAGGTCTAGTCGACGAGTTAGCCCTTTAGAACACACACCACAAAATCAAATTTCCAATTCTCGTCGTATAAACTGCTTCCCTACGGTTTAGTACGCGCGTCTCCTGACTTTATTCGTGAAATGAAATGAACATTTATTTGCCTTTGAAAAAGGGTACATATTGATGGTAGTCGTGTCGTGGAGTTCAGCTTTTTCAACCATCTATGATTAGCATGCAAATACATTCTTATAATGTTTTATAATAAAATGTATACATTATAATGAATTAGTGACATGTAGAAACTATGAACGACGAGACGCGAGTAAAACATTGGTATCGGATACATACATAAAATAAAAGTTTATTTTCTAAGTACCTGTAAAGTCGGCGCTTGGACTTGCATGGATGAATTAGTGACATGTAGAAACTATGAACGACGAGACGCGAGTAAAACATTGGTATCGGATACATACATAAAATAAAAGTTTATTTTCTAAGTACCTGTAAAGTCGGCGCTTGGACTTGCATGTTGGGCTGTTGGACCTGCATTGTTGGTTGCTGCACCTGCATCGTTGGTTGCTGCACTTGCAGTGACGGCTGTTGTACCTAAATATTCAATGATAATTTAAATTTCAAGACCACAACATTGATTTGTTATAGTTTACACGCGCGTGCAAATTATCTCCTGAGATATTGGACGTTGTTGAATGTTAATGTACCGCCAATTTTATATAGGTCTTGACAATCAAACTCTGTCTCGCTTAAGACAAGCCAAGTTAGGTTTGAGTTAAGGAGACCGCCCTTAGCTTTAAGGTAAGCTAAAATACAAAATCGATTTACAAACTTTAACTAATAGTTTTCTTTGACTTTCATTAAGAAAGTATAACTCAGAGTATTAAGAGTGTATTGCGCGAAATTGTGAAAAATAAGGTATTTTTATATCACTTTTTCTAGACGCTGAATTGATTAAATACATTAAAACTACCTTTGTAGGCTAGCCTGATCCTAGATCTAGGTCGCCGCCTTGTTGAAATTTTGAAAAAATACCTTTAAAATAAAAAAAATACACATGAAAGGTAATAACTTCTAAAATCATTTTTTTTCGATTACTTTATCAATTTTACGCATTAAACAATGATTCTCACATGAAAATGTTTGTATTGCAATTCCGCAGACCGCCCCCTTCTTAAAATTTAGTATAAATATAAAAAATATGAATATTTTATGATTTCTTAATTTAAAACACAAACGCCTGATATATTTTAAAAGGAAACATTGCTCTTATTAATTTACTAGGCGCACTTAATTGAATGGTGTGATGCGTATTTTCAATAGATTCCTTGGTGAGGTCATGCACATGAAGCACAGATATTATTTCAAGCCAGCCTGCCAGCTGATGATCATCCCCGAATTCTTCCCTGATGTCCCCAACTAAAGGCAGCCGTGTTACAAATCTATACTTTGCAGTACATTTTAGTGTTTTTGCTGTCATTCAACTCAAATGTCGTCTTATCCCGTACAGAGTAGTGCAAACGCAGAGCATGCAAACCAATAGGTATCTAGCTAAAACATAAAAGAGTCTATGATAATTATGGATGTCATCAATAATGTATAAATAATAATAAAAATTGTAAATTCAATGTTTCGTTCACTTTTTCGTCAGCTGTGAGATTTATTATAATTAAACGGTGCATATTTTTATTTCGGGCTAATTTGAAATGTTATAATACCTACTTGGAAAATAGTTTTTTCTCAAGTAGGTATTATAAAATTTTGGTGGTCCCGATCAGATGGGACCCGAACCCTGGACCATTGCATACCGGGTGATTGCTTTTCCAACTAAGCTATTGAGACGTTAGCAGAGTTGACAAATTTTTCAAGTGCCAAAAGAATTTTTTTTTTAAAGATTTTCTGATCTTAATCAATAGTTAAATTTTATTTTTATTTAATTTTTGTTACAACCAATCCAAGGGCTCAGTCATTATCTAACATTCACTTATAATCACCATTCACAAGAGCCCAAAAACGCTGTATCGGCTGCCTAGGTGTTGATTACCTTACCATATACTTTCAATATTATTGAAATAACACGGTACCAAATTTCTATCTTTAAAATAAATATAATCTTTAGCCTGCCGCTAACACTCTTGCGCCTCACACAGACACTACAATATACATGACCTGCACCCCTTGCGTAAAATGTACAGACAGTAGTCGGTGATCCGCCGGGTAAACAATTTTTGTGGAAATTGGTGTTGTTTTTGTACAAATTACGTCGAAGCACGACAATCTGATTTTGTAACGGGTATGTGATCTTTGAGCCAGCAGTCATTTTAATGTCGTCCTCATCAAAATGACTGCTGGCCCAAGGTGGAGGCGAGTAACCTAGGATAGACCTCAGTGGAAACCATTAGAGGAGGCCTATGTCAAGAGGCACACTGAGATTAGAGATATTTTATAAGCTAAGTTACCAACAATGTGTATGTTATCTCTAATACCAGAATAAAGGGCTTTATTATTATTTTTATGTGATCTTTAATCTGACCTCTTTATTATTATTTGTAGCCCAATATGTTTGCGAATAATAATCTTAAAATATGTAATGGCAGTACATTATATTGTATATTTATAAATAAATTATCTTTATCTTTATACCTATAAACGTAGCCATTTCGTTGTTATCACACCATAACCTTTAATGTCTGATTATCCTGCCACTCTTTACCCTGTTCTGAAAGCAGGTTAATGAGATTGAACCTCCACAGCTGAACATAGGACTCCCACAGTGAATTCCAGATCGGCTGGTTGGAACCAACCTATATGGACCACTAGGAATAGCTTTTGTGCTCTGCTCCTCCACTCGGACCGACATGGTGGCGTTTTTATATAAACACTTCAGCACCTCGATGTACCTATAGTTAATATTGCGCAGTTGGAGAGACTGTAGTACTGCCCAAGTCTCGATCGAAGCGAAGGGCTTGTCATAGTCCACAAACGCTAAGCATTGTGGCAAGTTATACTTTTCTGTCTTCTGCATAACTTGTCGCAGCGTATGGATGGGGTCTAAAGCCTTTTTGGACTACTAAAACTATGTGCGAGACGATTCGTGATGATCCTCGAAAACAATTTGTAGATATTGCTCATAAGCGAGATTGGTCTGTTATTTTTCAGCAAGGTGTTATCCCCTTTCTTGTAGAAGAGCACCACCGTAAATCTTTTTCATGCCTCCGGCGTTATCTCCTCGAGCAAGACGGAGCTGAAGAGTTTCTAATGGACTTTCAGTATCTGTGTTGTATTGAATCACTGAGGTAATTCCACCGTCACCCGGCGTCTTTTTGTTCCTACGCTGTTTGTGCATGTCAGGTTGGTAATTAAAAGCTGATTTTGCATGTTTAACTGTTTTTTTTCTACTTACCAGTTCAATTTTCTTTAACTTAGTACCGTTTCTCATTAACCTGTACAAAAGCTCTTTAACCTGTGAGGCAAAATTTTTAAAAGGCTGTATTTTCCATATTTATGTCTAAACTCCGTTCACTTCAACTAATTATGAACACAAAGTATACATTAATTCGATTTACATTTACAAAATTTCATATTTGACACATTTTTAAAAATCGTTAAAATAATACAAGCGGTTCCACTTTTTTGAGAACGATCCTTATCTATGACACAAAAACTAAACGAGAATCGGTTCATCCGTTTGAGAGCTACGATACCACAGACATATACACAGACAGACACGTTAAAGTTATAACACCCCTCTCTTTTGCATTGGGTTCTAAAAACGCTGGCACCGACAGCTTCTCGCTGTCAGAGCCAGCGTTTTTGACACTTGAAAGATTACGCCTGCTCTGCAAACGTTTCGGTAGCTTAGTTGGAAAAGCACTCGCCCGGTATGCGATGATCGTGGGCTCGGGTCCCAACCCTTACACACACACTTACACACCCCAATTCTCAATTTGGTTGCAATTTAAGTGATTCAAATATAACTGGAGAAAATAAAAATGGTTTTCATTACTACTTTTACATGGTGTGCAAAATTAAAATTGGAGAGTTGTAGAAATCCTCAAAGCAGCAAAGAACTGACACACAATCACGAGTAACATTATGTCTATCTATAGGTATGGGAGTAGGTGCCCTCGAGTATGTCAAAAAGCCTCTTGATATACCCTACATATCGGAAAATATTTAATGCTGTCATGCTAAAGTATGTGAACTCTGGGAGCTGGACAAAGAGAAAGTCATAGAGGAAATAGCAAAAAAAGGGAGCCGAGAAGAATTTGAGTGGCTATTAAAAATGATGACGTGAATGCATGTGGCGTACCGATGATAACAGTTGTAGCCTCTTACTCCATCATACATTGTTGGAGTAAGAGGTCGTACATAGAAAAACATAAATAACTTTATCAGGAGCTGCAATTATCATTGGCTAAAGAAAAAGCTCTCTACATTTGCTGATAAAAATGAATAGTGTATGGTATGCGCGTGAGCTTAGAATTGCAATCTTGAAGTACCTGAGCATGTGTGCTATAAAAATTACTCTGGATCATCTAGCGGTACGGAGTCAACTGCCATAGTAGAAGGCTTCAAAAGTACATTAAAAATAAATTACATACTCATAGCTGATGGTATTCCGCAAATTTTGTACCGCGGCACACTGGTGTGCTGTGGTCATTAGTTAGTATGCCTCGGAATAATAAGGTTATCCCTGTCAATGATTACTCAAAATTAATTTCGAACAATAAAAATTGTGTACTCTATTATTTAGATCGCCTATGTTCAATTAAACTGGCCTGTGTTTCACATTCCTGACCTAAATACTTTTTCTGCAATTTAAAGCTTAGGTTTGCTTTTCAATAAAAACAATGTTTCGTTAATTAATAATAAAGTTTGTAAATATTATTTAGAACAAAAGTTTAGGTAGGTATTTATAAACTAAATATTATGTATGATCTTAAATAGTATTTACTTCTATACATTATTTTTTTCTTTAAGAAAACATTGCAGGTAATGTTTACTCTGTCGTTCAGCCTACTCTGTAAAGCTATTTTTCTATGTGTGAGTGTTCACGTACGGGCCCGATCGGCTCTCTCCGAAGTTTTTCGTTCGAATGGCACCCCCTTAAGTAGAAAACTAGCATGAGTTAGATACTTTAAGTACTGAAATGCAAATATTTGTATTACAATAGATGCAGACGATTTATTTGTTTACAGGCCGCAAATTTTTCTTCGCACCTCTTGAGAGAACAAAACATACAACTCAGCCAGTCTTTTCGCAACCAAAACTTATACAACTGGACCGGAATATCGGGCGTATAATTAAATAGGCATCAGGAGGCCTAGCACGAAAGTGTATCGTTCGATCGGTCGTTTAAACCTAACAAATTAAAATAACCAGTCTCTTGTGTCAATCCTTTGACGAAATGTGACCAACTCAAATTAGCCGTGTAAAAGACCCGACCGTTTCCAATTGTTTATAAATTGTCAAACCTGTGATACAAGTGAATGGATATTTAAATTTGATCGGATAATACGATCGAACGAACGATACGCTTTCGTGCTAGGCCTCCTCTTTATAGAACTTCCGTGTTTTAAATAGTGTAGAAATGCAACCAAAAAGTTTAAATTTGGTTTTATAGACTACCTACCTGCAAAATTGGTTCCTGGATAATGACAGAGCCATTATCTCCAGTGCCAGCTACTAAAACAGATTGTGGGATTGATTCCGGTTCAGTTTTTGGGGGTATCTGTTGGATAAATTACGAAGTTTTCACATTTAATGCGTATTTTATCCGATTTTCTTCAACACCGTCCATCGCCATTTTAACATCTTAACTTTTTACCGATTATTTAAAGTTAATATTTTAACTAAATACAATTATCTTATACATGAACTTATAGTTTAATTAACATAAATCTAATCAATCTGCAATTAATCAACGACTACTGTGACTGAACTATTAATGAAGGATTTCTTACCCAATGATTAAAATTCTAAAAACTCTAACTAAATACTTACCAAATTGTATATTGAGGGAGGCGCGCACCGTTTGACAGATAAACTTCAATCAATTCAATGGTATTTGTTAGTGTATTCAATTCTATAATAATTTCAACCGTTTGATTGCTTAGCAAATGTATAAAATTACACAATACTTTATATAAATATGTTCCCTGGTTAGATATAAATGGTAAGTTTCAAAAAATTGTGTTGTATATTCCTGCCAAGAGTTGCATTTGGTGATCAGTAAATACTTCTTATTTATCTAAAGACTGTTTTTTACACAACAGTAACTCTTTTTTGCGGCTACCGTGTTATTAATTAGATGAATGCTGGTACGATTATTATCAAAATTATTAACAACCACGATCGCCAAATAACTCGACCTCCGTAGCCGAGAGGCGAGCACGCCGGACTTTAAATGGCGCCGCCATCTCTGAGGTTCCGGGTTCGATCCCCGGTCGGGTCAATGTAGAAAACGAACTTTTCTATATTGGCTCGGGTCTGGGTGTTGTGGTACCATCGTTGTTTTTGATTTCTACAACACAAGTGCTTTAGCAACTTACCTTAGAATCAGAGCAATGTATGTGTTGTCCAATATTTATTAACTCAGGGTGGAAATGATTTAAGATTTTGTAGGATTGACATTTTGACGTTTATCTGCCACACGATGCGCTCATCTATGTATATTCAATCCACTATTTGTAAATTATCTCGTGCAATAAATAAATGAATAAAACTAGAATACGTGAGGTAAATAATTTTCACAAAAATGACCTTGCCACGCAAAGCTCTGGCTATCATAATTCCTGTTGGCCGCTAAAGTTCAGACATGAAAGAAACATCACAGTTAAAAATAAATAATATCGTTCAAATTATTAATACATACAATCAAATGGCAATCCAAATCAAGGTTAGAAATTGACGTTTAATGTCAGATTTAGGTTAAAGCCTTAACATTAATGTGTTGTTTTTATTAAAAAGTATGTCTAAAATATCGGATAAGAAAATCAAATTATCAGAATACCTTTTACTCGAATCAAAAAACTAAAAATAATTGAATAATTTTTTATTTTTTTTTTGTTAAATCCCTCGTATTAAATTTGTTACTGTTTTCACACAAAACAAAGCTGTGAAAATATACATATTTTGAATTCAGAGTTTTATTTGATTATTCTTCAAAAACATGTTTTCCCGATTTTTATAGGTCGCGAGCTTATGTATGGCCGCGCCGCGTTAAGATCATTCAAGCGTGTTAAGGCATTAAATCTAATTTTCACGACAAATTGTATCTTCTACTTACTAAATCTTCATCTTCCAACGCAGACGCCGCGAGCGCAGCGTACAGATTAGCCGCTGTCTTGGATACGCTCTCGGTGTTACTCTGAAAGATACGACAATTTACAACGTTAGCCCGAAGTTTAAATAACGTAGTACGGACAACAGCACGTCGACCTACCACAAAATGTCTAATTTTCTCATTTGAAAATGAACTCTATATGTCAGGCTTAAAGTTTAAAATCTATTGGACAATTTTTGACATTTGGGGTAGGTCGACGTGCTGTTGACTGTACATATATGTAGATAGCAAAAAGTTAAAGCGCCAAATCGTATTCCGTATTCGGATATACATTGCTATCACAAGTGATTTTCTTTTTGCTATTTATTAAAAATATAATCACTTTATTAGGTTCTAAGGGATTTATTAGTAACCTTCGTTCTAGGGGGTTGTTCTGCTGCACAGCAACTTTTTTTATACAAATAACACTTTCTCATACTAAACCAAAGACCAGCTGTTATCAATTTGTGTGGAGAAGTTGAACAGTTTTTTTCAATTTCTACAATTGTGAAAAGGTTGGCCTTTTTGTGCAGTTGAATCAATAAACTAACCAAAAAAATCAGGACATTATATTTTATTCATGTTTAGTGTGGTTCGTATTTGTTTAACAAAATAATAGCAATTACAACTAGGGGCACTGCACCGATGTTGAGCGCTGGACAAAGATGCGCAAAGACTATTACGATTACGTGATTAGCTAATCAAGCGCCGCCCCTGTCGGCGCGACAGCCGGGATTGGCTGTTAGCTCCATGCACACGCGTCTCTGATACGATGATCATCTCATAAAATGCGCAAAGCGATCCCCACTCTTTATCTTAGCGCTCAACATCGATGCCGGATACTGTACTATATGACGAAACCAATTAGAAAGAGAACAGAAAAAATGCGTTTAATTGATTTAACAACAAAAGTTACTCACATCTTTCTTATCATCAATTTTAATTTTTTTGGCCGGCGGCTCCGTGTACGAGTGGTCAGTGATGACGGTATCCACAACCTGATCCTTCTCAGTCTTCATCGCTTGCATCACCGCTTGCTGTATAATCTGTCCGCTTTGCAGACTGATCTGCTGACCTTCATTCTTCATCTGGACTATATGACCTTGGTCGTTCTTGAACTGCAACAACGACGCCGGCAGTTGGTCACTTTTTAGCTGAATAATTTGACCTTGCTCGTTTTTTATTTGGATGAATTGACCTTGCTCGTTCTTTATTTGGAAGAACTGGTTGGTCTGAGAGACCATGGGGTCGTTTATTTGTAGAACAGGCTCGTTCTCAGCCTTGACTTGGACGATTTGGCCCGTCTCGGTTATCTGAATGGTTGGTGCGTTCATTTGGGCGCCCATTTGTACCACTTGGACTGGTGGGTTAGATTTTTTCTCTAGCAAGTCGGCTAGCATCTTGTTCTGAGCCGTTTTCTGTGGAAACGTAAAATATCAACAAAAACCAAAGATGTAAACTGAAGGTATTATTTATTTTTGGCTTAGCTAATAGTAAAAGTATGCTTATATACTTCCCACTGCAGGGCAAAGGCCTCACCTCAAATACTCAACTACTAGTTTTGGGACATATTCCACCACGCCGGTCCAGTTCGGATTGGCGGAGGGATGTTGTAAGGCCAGTGACTGAGCCTTACTGTCATATGTAATCAAGCGATATCCCATGAATATAAATCATGGAGATGCTCATGATAAATGTCACTAAATATGGTCGGAATGGTCACCCCTCCACTCACAACCGCAGCGTTGGTTGCTTACTTTAGTAATCGATACCAAAACGCTGCCGCCACTGAGCTACGAGCACCTCAGCTAATAGTATGTAAAAAATGTAAATAACGTCACAAGAATTTCATTATATCCCCCCCATTCACATGTGGTCACATTTGTGACACTAAATATTTGTAATTCAATACTAGACATAAGACTTTGAAATGTGACGTCACGAAATTTAGGACCCCCTCACTCCCCTTGTCACATAATGTCACACTTCGTCGACCCCCTCCCACCCCTTTAATGTGTGACGTAATTTATGGATGCCCCCCTATTCCACCCCTCCTCTCCCCGGACAACTACACCAAAAGAACAGTACATCGCTTGTAGTCAAAATATTGTCCACTATACTTACGATTGTCAGCTGCGCTTGTTCATCTATTTGAATCTGTACGGGTTCGTCTTTGATCACTGAAAAACATTGTTACATTTAAATTATCTATTACACGTTTACTATTTTTATTATTTATTTCTGCTACAGTAGACAGAGTATGTACGAATGCAATAATTACCTAAAGATTCATCTGCGGTGTTTATGTATACCTGAAAAAAAAACTAAGTTAAATATACCTGCAATGATTTAAATACACAACACTGAACCTATAAAAGTTTCAAAGGTTTCAAATTAAATTGATATGTAAACTAGCTATCTATAACAAAGTCAATTTAAACGTTTCTCCATCGTTAAAAGTTAGAGGCGCTCTATAAAAGTTGCCTAAGCGAATTAAAAAACTACGCGACGCTACACGTTTAACCTAAAATTCGTACCAAAATGGTTTAAAACCGCAATTGAATTATTTAACCTTATATAAACTAGTGATGAATCCGATACCGATACCGTTTCCAATATATCGGCGATAATTAGGGTTTGCTGATATATTTGTATCGATCGGCGATGTTAGTAATGGACGATTCAAAGATATTTTTAAAATTTAATGCTTTAAAAATCTGTAAATTCGCGTGTTGTCTCGTCTATCTCGTCTATTCGCGTGTTGTCTCGTCAAGTAAAGCGCGGGGTTTCCCCGAGCATAGTTAACTAACTACCCTGCGCTTTATTCAGTTATACTTTGTTTTTTAAGCAAAAATCTTATCAATATTAATTTTAATTTACTTAACTATTAATTTACCAACATAAACCTGTCTATATTTTTAATATTAATTTCAAAATATTGCTTCACCTGTTTTATTTTACTTTACCTTGATTTTTGAATTCAATAAGCGTATCGGTATCGGTATCGCCGATATTTTTATAAGTGTATCGGTATCGTATCGGCAAAAAGGCGTAACGAGACATCCCTAATATAAACATACGATTCTAATTCGCGTATTCTAAACTACCTTTTCACCAGCCGGAGTGCCGCTAGCAACGCCCCCTGGAGTTATTGTCGAGCACTTGATCAGAGCCTCCGGATCTACGTCTAATACCTGAATAGAAATCACTGTTTAATGAGCGATTCATTTCAGGTAATTTTGTATCGATTAATAAGTAATTGAAGTTTTATATCGATTAATAAGACTATAGAAGTCGTGGATACGATGTGGGTTTTACAGTGAAGTAATTAATGTATATTTTAGTATTTACAAATTAATAATAACTAACCGATATTGTTGTTTAAACATTTAAACAGTCACATACATCCCTTAACTTAATCTTAAATAGTGTAAACTAGGCTTAAATTATACAAACCTGATTATTCTGAACGACAACAGTGTTGGTTGCAGGCCCCACTCTCTGTTGACTTTGCTGCCTCTGCGCAACCTATTTGCAATATATAATATTGAAGGTCGGGAAAACGATCGGCGTTCAGTTTAAAAAATGCAATAAAACAATTTTTTTGACTAGCGGGTGGGTAATGTAAACAAACATTGCGTGGTTTATAATATTACCGAAAACTAGACGAGTCGGTACTAGGTACCTGATTCAATTTATTTATAAACATAGATTGGGGATTGTAAGCGTTTCTTAAAATACTTTTCACAATGTTACTGTTCACCGTAAAATTTGTAAGTTACGCCAATATTAAACTTAGTTAAGTTTTATTGAGATAATACAATATTATGTTATAAACATGTCTGTAAGTTTTTCTACTCTTAACATACATTTTTGAAAAAGTTACTGTTTTAATTAAAAATAGTTAATAATACTCCACAACACCGCCAAAGTACAGTACAAGACAGACTCTTGACTTTTAAAATATTTTGTACATTCAGATTTCAAGCCCTTTATTTTTTACTCTTTTATTATAATCACATGCTTACAAATAAGCTTATGCTACTAAACATGCCATTGTTTATTCTGTTATTTCCTACTATGTTAGTTTAATTTTACTTCGACATGCTATCTTTATTGCATAAGACTGCCACTACAAAAACAACACTCTTTACAAGTAAACTTGTTACAAGTTCATGCATATTTCTCCAAAATAAAACCTAGGTATTACCGTAAGATCTCCTTCGAAAAAACATCTAAAATAATAAAATCATAATATATAACTCAATTACTAAACAAAACAAAAAATTTAATACCCTATAGTATAGTTCTTTTACTTGTTGAATATACAGAAACAAAATAATCGAACAGACAAGTAAACTAATGATGCGACCCGTCGGCTACTCATAGAATTTAATGGCCTTACTACAAAAAAGATAGACTAGGTTTAAACACTGTCTTAAGATTAGCCAACCGATTGAAAATGTTTGGTTCGTAAAATGTTTTGAATGTCTGATGTATCAACATTTCCAATCGGTTGGCTATTTTTAGACATGGTTTAAACCTTGTCTATCTTTTTTGTAGTAAGGCCATAAGTATTTTGGTACTCGTTAAAAAAAGGCATCTAATCAAAACTCGAGTGTAAGACATTCTCGTCATGACATACGGAGCCGAAACGTGGACACTCACGATAGGGCTGGTCTACAGATTTAAAGTCGCTCAGCGAGCTATGGAAAGGGCTATGCTCGGAGTTTCTCTGAGGGATCGGATCCGAAATGAGGTAATCCGACAGAAAACTTAAGTCATCGACATAGCCCATCGAATTAGCAAGCTGAAGTGGCAGTGGGCCGGTCATATTTGTCGCAGAACCGATAACCGCTGGGGTAAACGAGTTCTCTCAGACTAGATGGAGCGACGATCTTCGCAAGGTTGCTGGCAGGAGCTGGATGAGAGTAGCCGTGGATCGTGCAGAGTGGCGTGCAATTGGGGAGGCCTATGTCCAGCAGTGGACTAGTGTGGGCTGATGATGATGATGATGATGAAGAAACTCTCGATAATTCAAGAACTTCGAATTATTTCGAATTCTAACTAAGCTTTCAAATAGATTTAAATTTTACACAATATATTTTAGTAGTTATGCTTCAATAATAAGTTATTTTTTGTCGATAATTCGTGGTCTAGCATTCCGCATTTATAAATTTTCTACAAAAAAACCAATCCCCGTGTAGTCAATCGCTCTTTGTCCTAACAAAAACCACAAACATAAAGTAATCAGCAAAAATAAAAAGTAATTTTCATCAAATTCTATTTCATTCAGGGTCAGGTGGGGTAAAACAAACACACAACACTGCCAAACAGTAAATAGCGGTTTCCACTACTTATTTGTCTGTCCTAAATTTAAGACAATAATGTCACACGTACCAGGATACTTTATGCTATCAACAATCATGACTTTATTTTCTTCATGGTTCCCTACAGATTTTCTATACATTGATTGAAAAAACTTACTTATTTTTAAATGAAAATATGTAGATATGATTCTCATTTACTACTATGTTAATTTTACATTTCGTAATTTCGCCGTTATGTACCAGCAGCACCTATAGTGACATTTGAATTTTTAGTCAAGAACCGTTAGATACGAGCTGTTGTTTATTACCCCACCTTACCTCTCGTATAACGGCCTCTCCGTTTTACTGTTCCATTTTATCGTGTACGTTTATTTTTCGTCGATGGCGTATGTAGTTGTATGAGCGACTTCACACATGGCACAGTATTCTGTATACAGTAAAAAATATAGTTCCGTAAAAAAATTACATTCCGTTTTGTCATCGAATACTGGACGACGGAACAGTAAAAATATACGGATACGTAGAATTTTAACGGATAGATACCGTGTGCGTGGCGGGCGGTATGTGCGGGGTGTAGGAGAGGGAGTGATGCGACAGGTTTTGACTCGCATTTTCTATTGTACTAATTATTATAATCACTGATTAGCTATGTCAACCAAGGAGTAAGGTATACTACGAGTTTTCTGTTCACACATCGGATCCAGTAATGACGGATCCGTTGAACGTTATACGGTGCCTATGTGTGAACAGAGCATAAATTTATGACGTATCCATTATAAACGTTCCAGTAAAACGGACTCCCATGTGTGAACCGGCCGTAACGCAGTACCGTTTTCTAAATCACAATCACACAACTACTTAAGTAAACAAGATGTAACGTTATTATGTCATCTAATAAACAAAAGATATTTAAATTAATAAATTTATAGACACCCATGATTTTTGACCTTCACCCTACCAACTAAAATATTGGAAAATCTATATACCCATAATTTCCTGATTACCAACGTTATAGGCCACAAAACTTTAGACAAACACACTATAACAAATCTGAACTGGACCTAAAATACCAATCGCAAAAGCAAAACATCACAAATTCCAACTAAATAACATAAGATACCTAGTACACATCCTTGTGGGAGTCTTTGGTTTTAACAAAATAACGTTACATCTCGTACATCAAACCCATAACTGTTAGTGTTGTTAGTTAGCACTTACTTGCGTCTGCGGTGCGGGGCTTACTTTGTGAGCTAGTAGATGCTTGATCAATGTTGTGTTGGACGGATTGGCCTCTAGGGCTTGAGAGAGATGCGGGTGCGGTGGTGGCTGCTGGGTTTGTGGCTAGGCAGAAGAAAGCATTGATGTTTTTTGAAAGAATAACATTTGTATTGAATGCAACGTGCCCTGGATTAGAATATAATTTTGTTATGGAGCGAAATAACTAAGTTCCAGGGAATGGAAATTAGTTCTTTTTGAGATTGATCGTGAGAAAACGCTCTAGTAGAAGAAACCATTTAAGAAAGCCGCACCGTGTGCATGCAAAATTTAAACAGATATTTTAATTATATACAGATATTTTTTCCCAACTTCTTATTTAAAATTATTATTATTAACAATATAGAAGAAGCATCCAAGATCGGAGCTCTCTCAAGAGATAATTAAGAAACGAATTCATTTACACATATTTTTTTCAATTACTTTGGTTTATCGATATTCAAATATAATTTAACAAAGATAATTAAACAGTTTAAGCTTACCTGTGGTGTTGTAGGTACTTGCTTGACTTCAACAGTCCCTCCTGGTTTGTTTGTAAGCTGCGCTTTGAGTATCGGTGAAGCTGGACCTGACAACGTATTAAAAGTCAGTCAGAAAACATTACAATTTCAGTAAGGGTCGGTCGATTTTAAAACGCTATATAAGTTATATGCGCCGAATAAAATGTACCTTTTCCCTCAAAACCTGTCAACATACATACTTATATAAAAGTTATCCAGCTATTTAAAATCGGCTCTAATTCTACTAAAGCAGATTATAGCCATCACTGTAATCTCATTTATTGTCCCAAATAATCTTAGAGCATTCAACCAACAGGAGACGACAAGCTCGCTAATTTCTATGAGAAAAAGTCTGTCATTTCTTGCGGGGGGAAGGGTATAACGCACACATAGGGAATTAACACTAACGCATTTTCAATGACGTTGCTACGCTCGCACACAACAAAAATTATCTAACACTAGCTTAAACTAGACGCACACAAATATATTCACACACAAGGGCAACTTATCCATGCACGAGTGTGACGTCAGTTTTAAATAAACGAAGATAGTGCTTAACACTATCGATAAATGTTATCGATGAGTTCTGCCAGTATTATGATAAGGTTTTAATCAATTCAGACTCTATTATGTGTAAGATAGAAACTTTATGTAGAGGCGACTACAGGAGAACCGCCATAAGAAGACGGGCAGTAGCGTCTCCTCTCCACCATTGTCCAAACTGCGATCGCCAACCCGCCTGCCAAGCGTGGCGATTATGGCAAAATCCTCCTTTTGGTGAGGCCTGTGTCCAGCAGTGGACTGATATAGGCTGGTAGTGGTGATGACAGAAACTTTCCTTTTGGCTGTCATTAAGATCTACAGGGTTATTTATTAATATACGTCAGTATGGTAGAGTTTAAGGATTGGACTATACCCAGCCGGAAAACCGGTCCGGGTAAGTACGGTTTCAATCCATCGCAAGCAATAAGGTCGTCGTGAACGAATTCTAGCTGATTCTAACAGATTCCAGCTGGTTAAAGTCCAAGCCTAAAACTGCAAGAAATACCTGCAAATTTGATTTTCAGGTGTATTGTCATAATTATAATTAAAAAAAATACTGGGCTATAACCCGCAAAAATCGTAAATATAATTGAGTAAAGGTAAAGTTAGAAGGTTGAATTTTGTAAAGTAGGATTTGCAAGATTGGGTGTTAACTATTTTAGCTGTATTCGCGTTTTATACTATTTCAAAAAGTGCGTAGGTAAGGTAGTTCTATATCGTTGTGGATATGATTCATCTAGCGCCTCCCTCTTGGAGTAAAGGCATTCTCCAGATAGATAGATAAAGATAATTAAAAGACCTGTAAATTGAATATCAATCTTGCTTTTTCCACATCTGGCTGGCCCAACTCCCGGTTCAGGCAGAAGACTTTCTAAAAATATTACAAATATTTTTATCTCTTAAATCGAAAACATGAAATTAGTCTAGAGAAATCATGAAATAAGAATATCATAATACCAATTTTTCTGCTAGCTTAGAAAGACAAAGTTGTAAATGAATTCAAATATTATTGGTCTGGGTCTGTCTTTATAATATAAAGTTTTGTTTCTTTGGAATGGATTGATTTCTATGACTTTATCAGTAACTGAGAAGGTGGTGAATAATAATGAATAAAAAACATTATCCGAAACATTATCAAATCCGCAAAAATCCGTTCAAAACATGACGCTATTGCTGAAGCGATGGATTGAAACCGTACTTACCCGGACCGGTTTCCAAATGGGTATAGTCCGAGCCTTAACATACGCTTAAATAATAAATAATCTGTAAAATAAACTTTTAGCAACAAGCAAAATGTCTAAGTACAAAACACATGTTTCTCTAGAGTTTAAGATAAATGATAAGATATTTTAGGTGTCTCAAAGATTTTGTCGTAACCTTTTGTAATGTTATATTTTCGCAAAAATAATGAAAATTAATATTTAGTTATTTACCTTCAATCCCATAGTTTCCATGCTAGTGCGGGCGTGCGCCAAGGATGCATAATATTTCCCTTGCTCTTCAACATATACACTGAGCTTGTGATGCGAATCACTCTTGAAGACTGGACCGATGGCGTTGCGATTGGTGGATACAAAATCGCGAACTTGCGGTACGCAGATGATACCACCTTATTTGCGAGTAGTGCTGGCCTTATGGAGGAATTACTTTTCAAAATGGAGCGCGTGAGCCTTATGTTTAGGTTAAAGATAAATCGGTCTAAGACCAAGATGATGATCGTGGATCGCGTCAACGACAACTCGCCCGAAGTGACACAGATTGCGAACTGCGACGTGGTCCAGACCTACATATACCTTGGAGCTTTAATTTCAAGCAACGGCAGCTGCGTGGATGAAGTGAAGCGACGTATGGCCATAACCAGAACTACGATGGAGAAGCTGAGGAAAGTATGGAGGAATCGGAACATCACAAAAATCACCAAAGTAAGGCTCGTTCGAACATTGGTATTCCCCATCTTTCTTTACGCGGCAGAGACGTGGACAGTGCGCGAGTTGGAAAAAGGGAAGATAGATGCTCTGGAAATGTGGTGCTGGAGGAATGTGCTTGGAATATCATGGACGGAATTCCGTACCAACGTGTCCATCCTCCGAGAGCTGAAAATCACACAGCGTCTGTCGTCCTTAGTACAATCGCGCATACTGCAGTACTTTGGCCATATCTCAAGACGTGATAACGACTCCATTGAGCGGCTGGTTGTGCAGGGAAAAGTGGAGGGAACTAGATCGCGCGGCAGGTCACCGATGCGCTGGACTGACCAAGTAAAGTCCGCAGTGGGAGGCCGCGTGTCTGACTGCGCCAGACAGTCTGCAAACCGAGAGAGGTGGCGGGAGATCGTGAAGAGAGCTGTGTCCGCCTCCACCACTGACACGGACGCCTCAACGTGACCACGGCCGCTCTGCCAAGAGCGAAACGACAGAGAAGAATATTTAGTGGCATCTTAATATGGACACATTATAATAATGCCTATTGTAATCTTACAGTAAAGCAACCAAATTAAACAAAATTTATAACACCATACAGTTTTTATTGTATGTGTAAATAAATAACAACAAAAATGCTTGTAACCTGAGCCTTAACATCATTTTTGTGTTAAATAAATTCATTTAAACAATAAAACCTAATCCACCCGTTTATTTTCCCAACGGGTGGGTTTATTGGAAATGTTCCGAATATATTCCCATTTTTGAAATACATTCGGGTGGAATGCCAACTCTAGGTGACCTAAAGGTCAAGTGGTTAAATCGATATCGATATTTTGTTTTTGTGCTATCCCATCACCAATTTTGCTGCAGGGTGGCCAGCGTATATCAATAAAAATCTCAAATTTTCACAATAAGGTGAAGTTCGCAAATATATTTTAATTATTGAAGTAGACCGATTAAATGCAAATATTTATAGTATTGACTATTGATACTTTAAAAGTCCAAAAAAATTGCGCAAAACCTAAACAAGAATCATAATTTGTTAACTGTGATATATCATTAATTCAATAATCATCTATTGTAATTAATATTATTAACAATATCAAACGTGAAATACCCGTATGATTTTAAAGTTGGGTACTTCAGTATAAAAAATTACGCTAAATAGGATTTTTTACCTTTTACTGGTATCACTTTTTGATTGACAAATTTTATGAAGTTTTTGCAATTTTAAGGCATTATTTGCTAATATTGAGACTCAATAATACTTATAGATGAAAATTTACGCTGTCCTTTAGCATATAAGATGTTTCTGATCTTTTTTAAAACGAGCACACGGCGTAATTTGGCATTTTTAGCTGCGGTCCTTCCACGCTCACCGTGATTTGACAATGATGGCGGAACGCGCTGAAAATAGTTTTATATAACCTCTGTGACCGACGGTCATAGACTTGTGGCAGAGGGGAATGCCTGTCAATGGCGTCTCCTGTTGGTTGAATGCTCTAAGCAAATAATAGGAAGAACATCAACAAAAATGATATTACTAATGTGGTAGAATAAATTAATTTGTAAATTGAATATTTCGTAGCAAAAATAGTAAAATATTGCCACCGAGAATCTTTAATGAAAAATGTCTATACCTGCTGGTGGGTTTGTTCGTGTGGGTTGATTTCTTGACCGAATTCCGACGTACACTTGCTGGGTTTCTCCTGACGATGTAGTCACATTATTCGGACCGACTGTACCTCCGAACACGGTTCTATATAAAAACAAATTATTTACATTTAGGCTAGACTGTCATATGAAATTTCACTATGTTACTATGTCCTGCAAATTTATGCTCAATAATCAGGCGGGACGACGACGGTATTCACAATCCACCGGAACCATATTCTTGATATTTTTATATTAACTTGGTTAGCAATTGACATAGAATGGATTTGTGTAAATTTATCAAAAACAATCAAAAAGTACAATTTATTTGAACAATCGCTGATATGTAATCAGCGACAAATTAAAATGATCAGGATTACAAAAATAAGTTACTGTGTTAATTGCAAAAACTAGTTTCGGACACTAATTCTAGGAACGTTAAATCGATGTATCTAAAAAGCAGACATGATATCTACACAATCTCAGGGTAACAAGTGTAAGTCACATTCACAGTTCACTGACCTCACTAATCTGGGGAAGTGTGCGGGTGCAATGACCCCTTTCCTGCCCAACTTGCTGCAGCAAGCTAAATACTGGCGATACACTTCGGCCGCGTCGCAAGCAGTGTTGTCGTTCGGTGGTAGCGGTTCGTAAGACGAACGCAGCCACGCTTGGGCGAAGTGTTCGTTTTCCTGAGAAAATGGTGCATTGATAACAGTAAGACATATTGTGTATCTTCGAAATAGAGAAACAAGCTGTTGTCACATGTATAGACAATAGACTAAGGGTCGTATATAACAGATCCCATTATGTGACTAACGCATGTGGCGTTCCACAAGGTAGTATTTTGAGGCCTTTGTTGTTCCTACTTTATATTTATGACATTCCTGACATAACTACTTTATATGCATACTATTTGCATGCCACCACATTGATAAAATATACATTGCAAGGTAGTGCCAAATTTTCAGGGCCCACTCGGAATTAGTAACTTAATCGATCTACGATATAAACGATCTAAAATACAAACTTATTTTTTATTACGGGTAGTAATAAAAAAGAAGCTGTTCAAAGAGCTCTCTGTGCAACCAAGAACTGCAAAGTTCAATTCAATAATAGTCAAAATGGCGCGCGAAAACAAACCTTAGCCTTTTCGATGTAAGGTTCATTTCTAACAGCAGGAGCGACCGCGCATACCAGAGGTTCAACTTGACAACAAATACCTTAAGCAGTGCACCTCTAGATCTTATTTATAAAATTTGGCACTACTTTAAATAATATAAATATATTGGACAACATCACATACATTGCACTGATCCTAAGGTAAGTAGCTAAAGCACTTGTTTTATAGAAATCAGAAACAACGACGGTACCACAACACCCAGACCCGAGCCAATATAGAAAAGTTCGTTTTCTACATTGAACCCGGAACCTCAGAGATGGCGCCGCCATTTAAAGTCCGGCGTGCTCGCCTCTCGGCTACGGAGGTCGTCAAAGTAACCCTGTATTAATATCTTGTAAACCGTATTTTAAGCAAATAAATAATCTTTATATTCACCTGCACAGTCCGCTGCTGATTGTGAGACTGTTGCAGAGAGTTGACGGGCGCGAGGGGCGCGGGGGCGGGGGAAGACGCTGTGGCCTCGGCCGGCTTCTGCGGGGGTTGGCTCTGGAGTACAGAGGTTAATTAGTTTGGTGAGATACTTTGTATAGCCAGCAGATATGGTGTCTTAGTGTCGAAACACACTATGCTGAAAATACGCGACCGTAGTTGCGCGGCTGGTTTTACGTTCCGGTGTATTCGGCTGATATGACACACTTTCGCTGACACGCTGAAATTCGGTTGCGCAACTTTGTGTGTGTATTCAGTGTCGGCAATCGAACTGAACTTCGGTCGCTTATAATGTGTTGCTATATAAAACATTTCCGCCGAATCGCTGCCGAACTTACGCCCGACCGAAGTTCGGCTGTACGCTATAACGCGACGAAATTTCGGCATGGTGTGTCATCAATCATTTAGAATACATTGCGCTGAACTTCAGTCGCGTATTTTCGGCATAGTGTGTTTCGACACTTAAAGTGGATGAATTTTACTAATTTGTTTAACTATGGATAATTGGATAAGGCAGGACAGAGAAGAAGTTTAACTATAAATATATAAATTAATTGCTGTTCGTTACATCATCATCATTTCAGCCACAGGACGTCCACTGCTGAACATAGGCCTCCCCCAGTGACTTCCAGATTGGCCGGTTGTGAGGGCCTGCATCCAGCGGGTTCCTGCAACCTTTACCAGGTCGTCTGTTCACCTTGTGGGTGGACAGACGACAGAGGTGGGATAGGAAAAGTTGTTGTACATCAGCAACTGATCACGTGATTTTAAGGAGTGTACTATATTGATTTACACCCCGTATCATAGTGTTTACCTGTTGCGCGTGCGCATGCGCCTGCCGCTCGGGCTCGCGCTCGGCGACGGCGGCGAGCGCGCTCGGGCCGCTCACGGTCTCCACGACGCGCATCAGTATGCACGCGCGGGGACCGTAGCTCTGAGCCTGGGGACACACATACGTTTTAAATAATAACGATAATAGAGGAAGATCTACACTCGTGCCGAGAAAGCTAGCGAACCGACGGAGCTCGAACCCTTTGACAAAAAACCGGGGAACGTTCCGAAGCGCGAACGCGAAGCCGTTACACCTTTTCGGTTCGCGGCGCGTTTTCTGTAGGGCCATAATAAGTTTTGCCCCAAACAAAACTTGTTTCATACGAGAGTAGACGGCGCTTAAATACATTTATAAACATCCCTGACTTATTACATGCTCGTACTTTCATAAACACGTATATCTTTTTTAAAATCCGAACACACAACCTGCTTACGGATCTCGAGTGCAAACCTCTAGATCAAAAGCCCAATTCCCGTTATTAAAAAGTAGTAATAATCCGGTGTCGAACTGTTCCCACTAACACCAAAGTCCCAAACGGTGTTCTCGTACACTAAAATGACGATGTTAAATTGACATATCAATCCAAAGTGATCATAATATGATAGAGAGTGGAAAATGAACAAATGGTATTCTACTAATTTTAATGCTAATGATTGTTATGATGACAATACCACGTCTGATACTCACCTCGACAGTGACCAGAGACACGAGTGTGTGCACTAGGCCCGGCACTCTAGCCACCGCCTCGCTCGCCCTGTCGCCGAGGGAGGTCAGAGCGTACACGCACTCCAGCGTACACACCAACACCATTATGTCTCGCAGTGTCAGTAGAGAACACACGTCGCTGTACACCTGAAAGCAAAATAGGCTTTGACATTCGATTGTACCCACAAATTCGATTATTTTACTGAGTAAACATTCAATTCACACAATAAATATAGGAACGCCAAAATAAGCTTCCCAATGGCAGCAAAGAGAATGGTATTTTCGATGAGGTCATTTAAAAAAAAGCGTCAATGTAAAAAGGTTTGTGTGCGACATCATAACCACTGTGTTAATGGACATAAAACAATGCATATTAATTATTGTTGTCATTAAAAATGTAGTAAAAGATCTCTTTAGGCAGTTAAGGGAAATCATAGTAAAATTTCAGTTTCATTGACTTCAATAAATATGCAACGATTTGCAAGTACTTTACTATCCTTATAAATAATGTTTGATTTGACTTTATGGCCCCCTTTTTGTAACTGCATCTTAGTGTCACACTAACAAACACTATCGATTTTTACTGTCAAATAGAAGTTATTTTGGTAAACTGGTAAAGGTTGCAGGAAGCCGCTGGATGCAGGATGCTTCCAAACGGCCGATCTGAAAGTCACTGGGAAAGGCCTATGTTCTGCAGTGGACGTCCTGTGGCTGAAATTATAATGATGATGATAAGTAATTTAAGAACAATTACCTTAGCCTCCAAAGCTTTCAGCAGAGCGTCCTCATTAACCTCGTTCTGAGCGAGTTTGTTCAACAGTTCCAACGCCGCGAGAACTCTCGCGCGGTCCGGCGACACTAGCGCCGATTGGATAGTCGATAGCACGTGGCGGGATATCAAACAAGTTGCTGGGTCCTGGGTAGAAATGACAAATATACTATTAGACGGATCTTCTAAGAAGCTAATTATAAATACCGTCACACATTAAGAGGTGTGAAGGCGATCAACGAAGTGTGATATTGTGTGAAAAGGGGTGGGAGGTGTTCCTAATAAATCAGACAAACACCTATTGCACGAAATAAAAACTCTGTCTTACGCATTTATACTCATACCTTTATCACGAGCTCTGTTGAGACATTGCCAAGGGTGTCAAGACCCGACTGTCTTAGAGTGCCTACCCAGCAGTTCGCACACAGTAGCAGAAATCTGTAAAAAAATAAATTAATAAAATAGATGGTTCGATAGTTAATATATGTCAACAGTGGATAAAACTTTTTTTCTGAATAAGACATCAACGACATTTTTTTTAATAATGAAAAATCGACGATAAATCCGTTTTTGCAGAAATGTGTTTCTAGTACACGCAGAAAACCAGTTCTAGGTGTTCGAAAAATGCTGCGTATTTCAATTAAACCAATCAGAAAAGACAGACAGACAGATAACCTGGTAAAGGTTGCAGGAAGCTGCTGGTTGCAGGTCGCTTCCAACCAGCTGATCTGGAAGTCACTGGGGAAGCCTATGTTCAGCATTGGACGTCCTGTGGCTAAAATGATGTTGATGAAGATGAACCAGAAAAAAAAAAGTCAATATTCACTAGTTTAGTTAGAAACTCGATCGCAAAACATAAACCAAGTCTCTGTCTTGAGTCATCGAGTCTTCTGATCGAGTCAAATCCTAAAATGTTGTCTCATATGTCCAACAAAAATGAAAACAAGAATCAAAATCATTTATTTCTGCAAATTGGTTTATTTGCAGAAATTTACACACTCCACTTACCTGATCAAGGTAGTATTCCTGGCCAAGTACTGCACGTTCTCCTCGTGGAAGGAGAGCGAGCGCACGATAGACGCGATCTGTAGCACGCGCTGCGTGTACACGCACATGGCCCCGCCTGGCAGTACTGGGGCAAATAGCTGCTTCTCTTCCGACGGCTCTGTCACCCAGTCCTCTAGCACGTCCTGGAATGATGGATAGACCTGTCTTCTGTAGAATATTGTGATTTATAGGGTTTGTGTCAAAAAACGTCAACATCATTGGCCTTTAGAAGTCGACCTGGAGCCTGCTGGTCATAGGCTTCCCCAAGAGAACTTATTTTTCCCAACCCAACCGTATTGTCATGTGAGCAATGTGGCCAGCCTATTGTCACTAATGAAACTCGTCTTTCTCGTTTATTAGGAATGCGTGTTTCCTAAAATAAGAGAAAGAATGATGCTAACATAATGCTATGGTGAAGTCAGAAATTCTTTAGTAAATGTTATTTCCATACAATACGAATGCTAAATAATGAATATTTTAAACCAAGTATTTATATTAGGTTCAGGATTTATTTATTTTAAAAATCGTATAATTATTGAAAAAGAAAAAGGTGATAATGCAACACACACACACACTTGGCCGGTTTTTATGATTTATTATTTAACTACAGGGTTTGTTTACAGTAGAACGTTAATTTTTTATTTAACCATAAGGTTTATTAAAAGCAGTGCGTTAAATTATCATTTAACTACATGATTTTTAAAAAGGTTAGCGTTAATTTGTTATTCAACTACAAGATTTGTTGAATAACAGTGTTCGTTACCCGTCAGGCCACGGCAAAGAGACACAATGAAAATTTTATTGTTACGCGGCCACCGGTGGGTTATTGAAGCTAAATAAGTTATTTAAAAAGAGTGCGTTAATACGTTATTTAACTACATTGTTGGTTAAAAGGTGTGCGTTGATGTTTTATTTAACGACAGAATTGGTTAAATAGGTTGCATCCTATTCAACTTTTGTCGTGATATACTCACGTCCTCGATCATCTTCTCAAGTATATCCATATCCCCGTCATCCTGCATCAGGCAGTCTGTCAATGTATTATGAGCTGCCAACGCTTGCACCATCAGCTCAGGCTGTTCCAATCCCGGCTGCATGAACTTGGTCTCGTCAGCCAACTCTTTGGCCCCCCCTCCTCCCGCTCGCATCTTCCAGAACTCATCAGGATACCGCCCGCGCGCTTCGTAGTACGAACGGCCGATAGTGTCTCGGAGACTTACTGGGAATTATTGAGAAAAGTTTTAAGTCGATCGATCAGAGTAAGCTCCGTGATTCAGAACCTTTCGACAGCGAATCGATAAATCATGTGACACTTATTAGCTTCGTAAGTCTCGTGTATTTTAAAAAGGTGTATTTCTAACAACCTAAAGTACTTGAACAAGTACATACTAAGAATAGTGCTTCAGACTGAGAAGGAAAGTTTCCCATTCCTGTAATTTTATATTTTCTGCCTTGTTTTATATATTATTTTTACGTATATTTTTAGCATGCTTGCTTTATATCTTCTAATTTCTTAAAACGAATATACTCAAAATATTTTGTGAAAACTTAGTAATAGTACATAATGTTTTTATAAGGTTTACTATGAAAACTAGGAAAAATTAAGTGCAAGATTAAACGTTTGATATTGAGTACATAAGGCAGTTGTTTATAGTTTCTTAAAAGTAGTATCTGAACTGCTACTATCAGTTTGTACATCGGAACTTACGATGATAAATTGTTTCACGCAATCTGACGATAATTTGCCATCGAACAGACCTGAATCAGGGGCCATTAATTAAAACTGATATCTCCTCTAAAACAGTATTAATATACTCACAATGATTATAAACCCCAGCATGCGCCAGCAAGAAGTCCAGAATATGCGGCGTGGACGCTAACGGCAATCTATTCGAGTGGTCCGCCGCCAGCACTGTACACACGTTGACGGCGAAGTCTTGCTCGTTCGGCATCGGGGACAGCAGCGACAACGCCAGTCGCTCTGACGGGCCGGCAACACGGGTACCGGTTCGGAGCGCCTCACCTGACGCTGACGGTGCAATTAACACAAACTAGGACCCACTCTGGGGGAGGGAAGGAGGAAGAAAGGGAAAAGATAGACTAAAGACCTAGCAATAGATAGCATGGGGATAGAAGCGACAGCGCCAAACGTTTTGACGAGTGCAGATCGCTGACGGTGCAATTAAGACTAACTAGGACCCACTTTGGGGGAGGGAAGGAGGCATATAGGGGAGAGATAGATTAGAGATCTAGCTCGTTAAATATCGGGGACAGCAGCGACATTGCCAGCTTGTTCAACTGGTGCTAAACGCATCGCCTGACGCTGACGGCACAATTAACACCAACTAGGACCCACGCTAGGAAAGTGGAAAAGGCAGAGAGGAAAAAGATAGACCAACTAACTAACTAACTAAGGGGATAGAAGCGACAGCGCCAGCCGCTTTAACGGATGATCGCCCCACCAGACGCTGACGTGAAAATAACATAAACTAGGACCCACTCTCTTGGGGAAGGAAACACAAAGGAAAAAAAACTGTCAGTGAAATCTAGGTCGTTAAGCATGGGGGATAGAAGCGATTGGGCCAGTAATTTTGGCGGGTGCAGATCGCTAACGGTGCAAACTAAGACTAACTCACTGTGGAGGGAGAAAGGGAAGGAACGAGAGACAGAACAAAGAAAGATAGTTTACGGTTTACCACCAATAGGGACTGGTACAGCGATCTTAAGCGTTCGGTTCGTTTATGCGTTAGGCACAGCGTTACAAGATGTATGCAAAAGTAGTATATTTGAACAAGTCATTGCGCACTGTGTTTATCGGTAAGAACTAAACGCAATTTGTCTAAAGCCGCATAAATAAACCACGCGCTTTAATAACCGCAGTCTTATTGTATTGAATAACAAAGGAAAGAAAGTATAAATTAAGAAACCAAAAACCGTCATAAATTTAATTGATTATGCAGTACAAACATGTTATATCTAATAACTAATCTAGGATGTCTAAAGGGGTAAAATGCAGGTTATGCAGGGTATATACGTTTAAAAAACTAATTGCATACCTACTACGAGCGTTAAAGTGCACATTGGTACCCAGTGTTTTTTTTTAACTTTTCGATGGCGTAATTCACGCTGATTTTACGGACATGCTACTAGGTTTTGCCAACCCTATACCAATTCACGTGTATTTTAAACCATTGAAACGTTAAAAATTCAAACTAATCGCAGTCAGAAGTCGTGAGCGATATAAATTATATACATTTTATACCAACTTACAATCGAGTCGGCAGTCGAGAGAACGCTTAACGGTAACGCTACATCTTGTGACCGCGTCTATTGACTTGGCAGTGTTTAATATTAACTTTGGCAATTTAGCGTTTTGTGGCTCTATTGAATTACTAGTAAGGGCGATTTGTAACTAAATGTACAGGAGCTTTATGAACTGACAAAACAAGTGTGTGAAGAGAAACATTTAGTGCAAGATATTACTGTTAAAATAATATTGCACTGTGGTGCAATGTAAACTGCCAACGTAAGTTATCACATAAGATTAATCTTATATAGTGGTACTAAATGTTGTAGTAGCTTAAGGCCTTAACACCACCCAAGTGCCTAAAATCTCTTATATGAAAATCAAATTGTCAGAATACCTGTTACTTGAATCTAAAAATTTAAAATACCATATAGATATATACCATATAGAGATAGCTAGAAGAGGATTTAATAAACATCTTGAATGGAATAATTTTGATTTTCCTTTAAGTCCCTTGGTTAGAGACAAAGAAGTGTCTATTTTTTCATAAATTGCAAATGTTCTCTTAAACGACACAAGCTATTTCATTACTGTTTTCACACAAAACAAGATTATAGAAATAAACATATTTTGAATTGAAGGTTTTATTTGAAAATTCTTGTTAAAGGCATTAATTTCATTTAAAACACAAACACACAACGCACGCGCGAAATTGTATAGGCGCGACGCATCAAGGTCATTTAAGCGTGTTAAGGCCTTAATAGGAAAAATTATATAAAAAAGCAGTAGATAAGATAAATAACTTACGAATGTATCATAAATAACTTACGATTTTCACACCAATACAACAGTGTCAATGCCGCTCATATATACTTTGATTTTGAGATATCTTTATATTGGTGAAGGTAACACATTTTCCTCAAAATACATGGTTTAATTCAATTCCAATTCTTTAAAAATAAAACAACTAGCGCTAAAATGCATGGAAAACCAAACAATTTACCTGAAATGTAAACGCTGCCTCCCCCAAATGAGATCCGAGGCATCCCTCCGCCTCTTCCTCTTCGTGGGTCCTCATCCAGATCATTGTCGTCATCTCTGCCTGGAGGGCCTTTAGCTCGTTCATACCTAGCGTTAAATTAAATTATTTTTTAATGCCATCAACATTTCTTCTAGTGTTAGTTTAGGTATTATTTTGATTTTATTACTATTGACTACACATAATAGATATTAATATAAAAAAATATATTTTAAAATGTATTCAAACTTTTCATTTGTTTATGTGGTTTGATTTGAAATTTTTTTTGTTTATTTGACTTTTTAATTGATATTTATTTATTGATACATATTTTTTTTCTGCATTTTTGTAATTACTAACACTAGAATAAGATTATCATGTTACTAACACTTTTATATGGATTTTCAAAGTCTGCAATAAATGGATTTATTTATTATTATTATATGAGGTTTTAACATTAAATTAATTGGAAATATGTACTTACTTTTCTAAATAAGTTCCATAAAGTCGTCTAAGTAAGGTGGATCCATTGACACATGGATGTGGCAGTCTCAACGGCCTCAGGAATGATTCCCATGTGTCATTGTGATTAACCTGCAATATAATAAAATATACTTACAGTGTACTAGTATAGTGTTGCCATTCATCCAAAAATAAGAAAGCCGGAACTTTGGTCCCAAAGTCGAACATTAAAAAAAATTAAGGATTTTGGACAAAAATATCGAATAAATCAGCCGGAATTTTGAATTTCAAAGCTCGAAGCTAAATAAAGGTATTTTTGGCAGAAAAAAGTATGAAACATTAATAAATAAAACAAAAAACCAATGGTTGGATTTGCAGGAGGCGTTTACCCGAAAGGGGTTCTTAGACAACAATTAGCAATTTGTAAATTAGTATCACATGAATAACTTTTTTTAAAAGAAATAAAAGGCTTTTTTTAATTTATATGAAACATTAAAGCATTTTAATCTCATCTCGGTCTCTTGTTCACTACTTACTGAACTGAGTGATTGAATTGAATGATAGTATAAAAAGCCTAACAAAAGCTGGACGGGGCCAGACGCAGTCAAATTTAACCAGACAAGAGGTTAACACTTAACACTGTCCGGCTTTATCCCGATGGATGGCAACACTATGCACAATGTTCCAATAAAGAGGCTAAGTAAAGAAACACCTCAACTAAACTAACTACTAGAAACCAGACTACACAGATTTGATGACTATCTTTCTTTCATTTCATCAAAGGGAGAAAGTTTGATGACTTACATTTGACACAAAAGTGTAGCTCAGTTCTAATTCAACTGTTGGTTTAGTAGCACACTTAATAAAGATTTAAAACTTCAAAGATATATTTATTATTTGTCTATAAATAAATAAATATTCACATGTTGCTCTTATTGTAGCAAATGTAGCAACATAGTAAACTAATGCTCAATCCATTAAAGGAAATTACTATTATTAATTAAAATTATTTGATATTTTTTTCTTAATTTTAAACATTTTTCTCAATTTTTATATTGTTAACCTTAATCAGTCTCTCTGTATAATATGTGATTGCTTCCTAAACAGACATTCATCAACTTTATTACAACTATAAAATAAAAACATACCTTGCCGAGTCCGCCTCGCTGTTGAACCAGTGAATATAAATGAAACAGGTCTATTTCAATGCCATTCACTATAGGCACTTTGTATGGTATACTGAAAAAATAATATTATGAAGTAAGAGCATAAAAATAAATAGGGACTAGTACTACTATAAATATCCCATTATTCCCATTTGATATATCTTTTTATTTATAGATTATAAGCACAGTTAGGTACTTATAAATGATTCCATATTGTTGTAAACACAAAATAATGTGCCCTCTTAAAATTATTAGAAACTTTGCTTACAAATTAGACATCATTTTAAGTATTGAAAATAGCCGTAATGTTTGGGTTGAGACAACTAGAGATCTAATGCCTCTATGGGGGACAGGATTTCTACTTGCTACACTTCATAGGGGATTCATACGGATGCACATTGTATACGGTAGCCAGTTTCGAAGGATCATAATATTGGGAATACTCACTTCTTAGACTCATTAAACTGTTTCAGCTCCTTGAGAAATGCCTCCTTATCTTTGATATAGCTGCTAGATTTGGTATTTATTTGAGATTTTGCCATTTTCACGCGTCCTACAACCGAATTTAACAAGATCCTTTAACAGTGAAATTCAACGCTATAGCCAAGTGTACGCCGTTGAGGGTTAGCACATAGAAAGAAACGAATCACATAATAAATTTTTGATGGTATTATTTGCCAGAATTCATTGAGAAATCCCGAAATTTAGAAATTAATAATTTTTGTTGGTATTGACATTGACAGCACGCCGGCGGACGCGAACATGTTTGTTGCCATTTGCCGGAAAAGAACCACTGATCAAATAATACTAAAGAACTACGAAACGTAGGTAAAAATTAAAATAAAAGAAGTCAAGTTAATCAGAGTATCTTTGGTACTGTAATAACGAACAAGCCACACTGGATCATTTAATTTTACATTGCCCGGCCTTCAGTTTCCAAAGACTGCTGCTGATAGATGGCTTAATGAAGGTATACAAAGATGATGAAATACCCCGCCTCTTGCCATCTTTACTGAAGAATATAGAAAACTATCAAGAGATATACAATTATGTGATGTCAACTTTTAAAGAAATTTAACACCAACCTCAATGAAGAGACGATAATAAGCGATATGTTTTTAACAACATTAATGTGAAAATTATATGAATAATAAGACAACACTAAAGCATAGGCTGCCGTTAGATTGAAAAAAAAAAAGTATCTTTGGTCAATCATAAATATTTTTTTAAATACCCAACTTTAAAATCATTAAAAAGCTAAAAATATTGGCAGTGCCTCCGTTGCCGACGCCGGCACCCATTTTGGGAGCCGGCGCCGGCAGCCGCTATGGGTGCCGGTGCCAGCACTCGACACGGATGCCGACATTTAGGGAGTAGTTATGGCAAGAGCGCGAGGCGCGCGCCCGGTGCGCTGCGTTCCGCAACCCGGACGAAACCAACGTCATCAATGTCATATGCACGTCAAACGCAATACTATGACCACACTTCGTGGTACTTTTGAACCATCAACATGTTTACTTCTATGTTGTGTTTGTGTGTGTACATGTTCATCCATTTAGCTGAGAGACTTTTATGTCAATTTAATACCAATTATCAAAGAAAGACTAGTTTTCTAAAAAAAATACTGTTTCTCGTAAGAGTGTCCAATCGTTTGATAAACTTCCTACAGTACGCTGCTAAAAAAATAAACGATTACAACCAATAGGAGATGAGATAGAATATGTGCTGTCCAAAGACTTACTACGCTAATATGCGTACAATATTGTTATTATATGTTATTAAATCAGCAAGATGCAATCGGAAAAGAAACAAAACAAAATAAATAACAAACCAATAAATAACGCTTATAGGACACGCCTCCCTAGCACCTTTGCAATGCAAGTGTTTAAAAATAATACTTCATATTATTATCCCATGGTCAGAATGTGTAGGGCTTTTAACGAGTTAAAAAAAAGTACTAACAATGATGTGGACGTTTTTTGCAGGTTTTCTCTCGTCAAGAAAAACATTTCTGATTTTATAAAAGCCAAGTATTCTCAATCACCCTTGAATTGTGACTAATATGCTTTGTGTAGCACGCTGTTTTGATTCTGATTACTAATTTATTTTTGTAAAATCTTATTTTAACTTATATTATACACTACGCTTCGATATTTATAATCATGTTAGGAACACTATTTTTGGACTACAGTTTAGTCTATATCTGAGAACTCTTTTTAGTTATAAGCAAGTTAAGACTGTAATCTGTCTGTGTACTCTTCAAATAAATAAATAAATAAAACCGCCCTCCAAACTTGGACAAATCCGGGGAAACCTAAACTCCGGCATCCCTGCCCAGGAGAAGAGCGCCTCGGGCACGCGTCGTGCGTGTGCCCGACGAGCGCCCGACGCGCGCCCTCCGCTTGACATAATCCGTTCTATACAACTTCATACAATTTAGCAGAGCGCCCGAATCGCAGCGCCCCGGGAGCTTGTTATAACTACTCCCTTATTAAGTTATTCATTTTATGGTATGCAATTAAAGTCTTTGTTAATCAAACGCTTTATAAACATGTGACTTTCTCTTACCGACACACGGTTAAATGAGAAAATGCGATGAAATATTGGAGCCTCTAGTCACTTGGAATTTTTTTTCGCTAAACCATGTTTCGAAAAGAAAAAGTCACAAGAAAAGCGTTTAATTTATGCTCCTAAATACGATAAAAAACATAGATATAAATTTTATGTAGTTTCCTAATTTCATCACAAAGTTTTTCCAAGTGTCTGGAGGCTCTAATATTTCATGCATTTTCTCGCAAAGCCATGTGTTGGGAAAAGAAAGTTACAAGAATAAAAAGTATTTAATTTGGGCCCTATGTAAATAATAAAAATATTAAGTGTTTTCGTAGTCAACGCCCGGCACACCCTTTGCTACATTCAAACCTTTGGCATCTCTTATCCAGAATTAATTTCAAATTCTTCGTATAATGACAATAATTGGCCTCCAAACTGCATCTTTTTTTTTTCATTTAAAAACCAAAAAATATTAACTTCTCAACAACACGAAAACAACTTAGGCGAATCAGCAACCAGCTATTGTTTTTTTTTCTCGGTTCTGCATGCCGGCTCCCACTGTCGTAATTTTTGGGTGCCAGCGCCAGCAGCGGAGGCACTTCCTAAAATATTATAACAGAAATATGTATTTCCAGACTATTTACAATTTTTTTGAAGGCGGTGCCCGGGAAATCCTGGAATAATTAATGTTTTCGTTCGCACTTTGCACCAACTACAAAAAATAACTAATACAATTCAAATTCAAATCTATTGCAAATTAAGTGTATCAGATCATAATCTATCCTTGCGTAAACATATTTTTAACTTTTGAATTAAAGCCATTATTTTGAGCTTTTAAGGCTCGTACTCTAAGCAGCCAGAATCTGTTAGAAGCCGTAAAAATCAAGCAAGAATCCGTTCAAGCAAGCAAATTCCAAGCAAGAATATAATGAAACCGCACTTACCTACCCGGACCGGTTTCCGGCTGGGTATAGATCGGCCTAAGCCGCTCGTGTGTGTCTCTATCGCTTGTTACGCGCTCATGCTCGCACGCGGAACGTGACATTATTTCGTGCGTGCAGCCGGTCATGGATTTATAAGACGCACGTCAAAACATAATGTTGGTTAAAAAAACACATATATTTGAATTTAGTTCAATCGAATTCAATCATTTTGAAAGATGAAAATTGAACTCTTCTATTTATTCATTAGAAGATCTTATTTCGGATGCCTAATTCAAAGCCGGCTCCAGATTTTCAGACTGAGGCTCGGTCTATACCCAGCCGGAAACCGGACCGGGTTGGCACGGATTCAATCCATGCATCGCTTAAGCAATAAGTTCGTTTTTTGAACGGATTCTTGCGGTTGGTATCGGATTCCGGCATTTCCAGCGGCGTATAGACCAAGCCTTAGTAGTGCGCAAGTCGTGCGCGAACCCCCGAAGGAGCCGATTCGCGCAAGCGTTCGCTAATGTTTTCGCCGTGCACTGTCTGTCATTCCATAGAATAATATATGTCATTCACTGTCTTACTAATCTTTGGCACCACACCACTGTCAAGTGTCAAAACAAATAACATGTGTACTTTTAGGTTATAAAAAGTTTTAGTTATTTATCACGAGTTATATTTAATATATCAAGAAAGTAAATACTTTAGAAATTGTTGAAAATGGTAAAAAAGAAGATAGATAACCGTATAAGGGTTATGATAGAAAATGGAGTTAAATTGGGACACAGAACTATGTTTCTCCTCGTTGGTGATAAAAGCAGGGATCAAGTAAGTATTTCTTGGGTAAATTCACTTGTTATAACCAGGTTTCTATTTTTAATCACCATATCTTTTTCCTAGGTACCGATTTTGTACGATATGTTAGTGAAATCCACTGTAAAAGCAAGACCTACAGTCCTTTGGTGTTATAAGAATAAAGATGAAGCTATAAGCAAGTAAGTTGTATTTTTTATAGAATAAAGTAAATTCATCAACAACTTTATATTATTCCAATGTCAATGTAGTATATCTAGCAAAATATGCAGTAAAACACTTGGAGTTTTTTTGTGTTGACTATAACTTTGTGTCATTTTAATACCATTCTGTCTTACTTTATTATAGCCATGGTCGTAAACGAGCTAAAAAAATAGCAGCTGGAAAACTAGAGGTATCAGAAGAATCCCTGTTTGATGCGTTCAGAGTAGCAACCACGATCCATGGACGATATTACTCAGAAAGTCATGCCATGTTGGGACAAACATATGGAGTTTGTGTTCTACAGGTGTGTATTGTGCATCTGTGTGATTTACACATGGTGCATCCAAATAGCAGTTTCTATTTGTAGAGCAGTTCCAAGTGTTAGGTATTTGGCGAGAAAATTAGCAACATAGGCCACTTGCATGATATTAATGTTTTGCTTCACAAATTGTAACTGCAAAATTACATATCAGTTTTATTTACCCTTTCATTTTAGGCATTTATCATTTATTTAGCTGTTGATGTAATATAATTTGCTCATAATCTAAAGTAGATGTTTATGATGATGATAAGTTTATCAAGAATTATATTTAAATTGAAGATAAATAACACTTGAAAAAAAATCATCGACCTCAGGTGGGACTCGAACCCACGTCCCATCGCATACCGGGCGAGTGCTTTGACCACTAAGCTACCGAGGACGTCACGTGACAAGATGAAATTCCTCAAGTGTTTTTTTCCCGCTGTCGTAGATTCGAGTCCCACCTGAGGTCGATGATTTTTTTTCAAGTGTTATTTATCTTCAATTAAACCTTGCATGGAATTGCTAAAAACAAAAAAATTTACTATATTTAAATTGTTAAAAATCTACTTTATTAATACTATAATATATATAATATTTTTTCTGTAGGATTTTGAGGCCCTGACTCCAAATTTAATGGCTCGGACTATAGAAACAGTTGAAGGTGGTGGTCTCATCATCTTCCTACTCAAAACCATGGACTCGTTGCGACAACTGCATTCCATTTCTATGGATGTTCATTCTAGGTAAGAAAATTACAGGAGCTATTTTAAAAAAATTGTGGGACTTTATTTTTTCGAAGTTTTTTTAACTGGCTTTAAAATATATGAAAAAAAACAATACTCTGTGTTTCATAAACTATTTTTTAGCCATTGATATTATAACCAGGTCCATAGTACATAACACCCAAAGGAAGAAGCTTATAACCTGCTATGGGATCAAATGATGTGTTAACGGCTGACATGATGTTAAATTTCAGATTTAAAACAGAAGCGCATGATACAGTAGTGAACCGGTTCAATGAGCGGTTCCTACTGTCCCTAGCCGACAACCCCCGCTGCCTTATACTGGACGACAATCTGACTGTTCTACCTATATCCTCTAAGACAGCGCAAGTGGAACCCGTTGATGCAATACCTGAGGTATGGTATTTAATATATTCTTTATTTCTTTGTTTAATCTGTTTTGTAATTTTTTAAGAATATGTTTCCTGTTTTTAGACTCGATTCTAAATAACTTTTTTTAACAATGCCAATACTTAGTTTTTGAATGATTTCTTAATATTTTTAACGAAAAAGTATGTAGTTAAGTTAATTTGTGTTAAAAAAAGTTTTAAAGTTATAAAAGCCCAGCCCAGCCCAGCCCATGTTTTTATTAGTAAAACTTTCACGTTAGATTCGAACGGAAATTAACTTCTTCATTATAGGTCCGCTTTTAATGTGTATTAACTAAAAATGTACCCCTATTCTAGCGCGTGAATCCAAAACTGACAGAACTAGTTTCATCTCTTTCCGACTCGCCGCCCGCAGGACCACTCGTGGCTCTCTGTCGCACGTACGACCAGGCGACGGCGTTGGTTGCACTGATCAACACATTGGCTGATAAGCAGTCCAGGTAATAAAACATATTGACTAGATAAGGATCAACATAATAAAATTTTATTCATAAATTATAAAATGAATCTAAACAATATCCATTGTTGCCTACCCTAGCTTATAAGTAAATTAATTGTTACGAACGCACCTACTTTAATTTAATCCCCATATCCCCTTTATTTGGAATCAACATTAATTTTCATCAGCTGTTGTGGTGTATGGGATTTTTTTTATAATAAAGTTTGATGTTTGAGTCGATTAGAAAAAACATTGCAATCTCGTACAAAAGTTTAAAGTTCAAAATTCCGTCCCTACAAATGCCAAGCATGACCCAATACATATTTGAATTAATTTTTTTTCTATACACCGTGAATTTTGAGATACCCGAGAAAATTAACTAACATACTCAGATATCGATATACATCGAATTCGGCGAATAAAAAAAAAATTTTTTATGAGATATTTATTTAATAGGTCCCTAAAATTCCTTAAAAAATATGCACTATAAAAGTCCTGCTAATTCAAATAGTAATCATTATCATTCCAACATTAACGGAACCAAAATCCACCTAATTTAGTCGCGTAATATTGGCGTACGGAAGGAATAACTATGAATGATTTTTTTTTTCATTCATAGTTATTCCTTCCGTACGCCAACGCCGTACGCTGTTCCGTTTTTTTTATTCGCCAAATTCGATGTATATCGATATCTGAGTATGTTAGTTAATTTTCTCGGGTATCTCAAAATTCACGGTGTATATTTTTATTTTTTTAATTCTCTTTAAAAAAAATTTTAAAACTATTTTTGTGTTTTGTAAAGCTAAAAGGGTTAAACTTATCTCCCATTCTAGACCACCTCACTGCCTCACCGCAGCCCGAGGTCGAGGCAAATCCGCCTGCCTCGGCCTAGCAGTCTCCGCCGCCGTTGCCCTGGGTTACGTAAACATCTACGTCACTTCCCCTCACCCAGAGAACTTGATCACGCTCTTCGAGTTCGTACTGAAAGGTCTCGACGCGTGCTTGTACCAGGAACACATAGATTATAATATTGTGAGGTCAACGAACCCGGATTTCAAGAAGGCGATAGTTAGGATAAATGTCGCTAGGAATTCGAGGCAGACTGTGCAGGTGATTTTTTTTTACACAATTTTATTAGTTTTACTTATAATTTACAAGTCAATTCAATTATTCATTAACAATATACATTGTAATATGATTAATGTTTTAAAAACTTGGTTTCATAATTAGATTATTGACAGTTACAACTCGTAGTCTAACTAGAAAGTAATTTTAAATCAACTTCTAACTAACTTCCAACTACAAGAGATTGATTTTAAAAGTTTTTGAGCTTTTGATGACATTATATTAGATTGTACAACAAGTGCATAAAATGCACCATTTTACCTGAGACGTGTTTCCACCCGAGCCACAGGAATTTATGAGACCAGTAGGTTATCTTTGTAATTTTTCCTGTATCCATATAGAATGTATCTGGTTTTTAAAAAATCGTCTCTTATTCTAATAATACAGGCTTACTTTTAAACCAGTTGCCAAAAGGAGGTGAATTTATTCGTCAATCGTCGACAAACGAGTTTCTATCAACAAAGAAATCGCATTTATTTTAATTAACGCTCATTCTCTATGATAAAAGCTAATGTAAAAGTCTTATTTTAACGATTTCAAAGGTCATCCCATAGTAAAAGTTGTTTCTATTGACAAACACAATCGCCTCCCTGAATTTGGATACTTCATAAAAAGTCACCCCGTCCTTTTATAATTGAAACCGCTCCATCGTCCTCAGTACATAACCCCGGACGACCACTCTCTACTATCCGCTGCGGATCTAGTGCTAGTAGATGAGGCAGCCGCCATTCCCCTGGCGCACGTGTCGGCGGCGGCACAGAGGGCGCCACTGGCCTTACTGTCGTCCACTGTGTCGGGATACGAGGGCACGGGCCGCGCGCTATCCTTGAAGCTGTTTGCGCAACTGCAGACTAAACACAACGCGCCGCCGCCGGTAAGTTAGTAGGTAACTTCCTTCTAGATACTTCTAGGTAAGTTCACCTTCGTCATTTCAGCTACAAGACGTCCACAGATGAGCATAAGCCTCCCCCAGTGACTTCCAGATTGGCCGATTAGAAGCGGCCTGCGTCCAGCGCCTTCCTGCAACCTTTACTAGGTCGTCAATCCACCTTGTGTGTGGACGATTCTGCGCTTGTCTTTCTGCCCCATTGGTCGTCAGTTCTACTTGCTATGTGCCCCACCCTCTGCCAATTGAGCTTGCTAATCCGTCGGGCTATGTCAGCGACTTTTTTCGCTTAGGGATCTCCTCATTCCAGATTCGATCGCAATGGACCCGGTAAGATTGGGTCTTAATTTATTAGGGAAACTTTTGGGCATATATTCTAAAGCTTAAATCCAATTTTCATGATCAAACTGTGGGTTCATCACCAAACGACCACACACTAGTACTAGTAGACTAAGCAGCCGCCATCCAGAACGCCTTCCTGCAACCTTTACCAGGTTGTCCAACATCGAAATGTCCTTAATAAATTTGACAAACAAGCTACAGAGGTTGTTATAATAGTATAAATAGTTACAAATACAACAGCTGTTATGTATGGGAATGTAATTTTTTTCTGCAATTATGATGATAACCCCATAGTAAAGTCCCTGAAAATAATGCTGCCAGCGGCCATATTACTTCAGACTTATGTTCACAAAAAACTTTTATTCCTACAGATCAAACTGGAAGAGCCAATACGTTACCGCGCCAACGACCCTATGGAGGCGTGGCTCAACTCGCTCCTCTGCCTCGAAGCCCCCGCCCCTTCCGTAGGCGTGGGGGCGCCGCCCCCGGCCGCCTGCGAACTCTATCGGGTGAATAGGGACGCGCTGTTCTGCTACCACCGCGCTGCTGAAGCGTTCCTGCATAGATTGGTGGCTATATATGTTGCTAGTCATTATAAGGTTAGTTATTTGCTATTATAGTAAACAAATGAATTCAACAGAGAAAAATAACAAAGGACGATCGACGAATCTTACTGAAGTAAAACCTTCACTTTTACATGTCAAATTAACTAGCCCCAAAAACCCAAACAATACACCCATTGAGCACCAGTGCCAAACAGCAGTGTTTCTATAGTTCGTTTTGTGGCAGTCGAAGGCGTACATTTATAAACATAAATGACATACGTATTAATATTCTGACTCATCATACAAACATTAGGTATAAATATTCTTACCTATCATACAACCATTTACGACTTGCTGCATTCGAAATACCGCCTCGCTTTGTAAACCGAACGCGACTTACTAGAGTAGTCAGTCATTTAATTAGAAGTGAGATGTGAAACGTTGACACCACTCACAAACAATTCTCAGAAATCATGTCTTTAAAATAACACCTTAAAGTCATTGCTATAGAGGCGTACAACTAGCGGCACAGATGTTGAGCGCTGAGCGAAAAATGCGCAAAAGACTATTACAATTACCTGATTGGCTAGTCGCGCGGCGCGCCCGCACCGCCGGCCGGGATTGGTTGTTAGATCCCCACTTTGCCCCAGCGCTCAACATCGATGCCGGGGATTGCATCTATTAGGCGCTTTGCAGACAGCGGGGCGGGCCGGGCCGGTCTGACCGCGAAGCAATAAAGACCGCGTCTGCCCTTCGATGCCCGCGACTGCCCCCACCGCGAAAACACTAAGTACACCGTCGCGCCGCCAGTGTCCGCCGGGCACCTGCGGCGTGGTCTTTTTGCCCTCGTGTGCGTTGGTAGTATAGGATTCCCGTTGCGCTATCCTTCGCGGTAAAATTGACCGGCCCGGCCCGCCCCGCCGACTGCAAAACGCTTTAGGTGTCAAAGTAAACATTGTGTTATGAAGTACCGTATCTACCAGACAATGTATTTGGCCAGGGGGGGCAATATTTTCATCCAATATTGAAACCCCATTGAATATTCCAGAACAGTCCAAACGACATACAGCTTCTAGCCGATGCGCCCGCGCACTGTCTCTTCGTGCTGTTAGCGCCGACCCCGGCCAACGCGACCGCCATGCCGGAGGTGCTGTGCGTCATACAGATGTGCCTCGAGGGGAACATCTCCGAGAAGTGAGTGACTTAGTGTTCCTACTAAACCAACAGTACGAACGACATACGTAATTACCATGCTAGGTTTATATGTGATTTTTAATACTTGACAAAAAACATCGTCCGCCTCAGGTAGGATCCGAACCCACGACCATCGCATACCGGGCGAGTGCTTTTCCAACTAAGCTACCGATTGTCGTGGGTTCGGATCCCACCTGAGGCGGTTTATTTTTTTCCAAGTATTAAAAAAGACATACGTTTATCTTCTAGCTGCGCACTGTATTATATTATGTGTGCTTTTAGCTACGATCCAGTGTGACGTTACTTTCCATGACGAAATTGGTATGATTCCTCGGTTTTGGTAAACAACATGTTTTTTTTTATCAGTTAACAGGAGTTTTTGAAGTGCAAACTGCATGTGAACTTTAAAGTTAACAATATACATATATAATATAATATACATATAAATATCAGTTTTGAAATATTTTACAAAGGGCCAATCTCAAGTAGAGAGTGTTGAGTGAAGGGAGATAAAGGTCCTCACCAAAAGTGAGAGGGGTTGTTCAATAAAAGAAATTGGTAGCCTGTAAATTCGGTTTACGAAAGATAATTTTACGTGATAACATCATAAGAAAATATTGATGCGACTTGGACGCATCGGCCTATGAAATGTAAGGGAGACAGGTGCGTCACAAGCCAAACCCTTAGGCCTATTGTGCCTTGCTCCCGCTCGCACGCGGACCGTGACACTTTTTCGTGCGTGCAGCCGGCATTCATCGATTTATCACGAAGACGTTATCACGTCAAAAAATCCTTACGTATTCCCTTCGTATTGTCTATAGTAAAACTCTAACAAGATTTAGTCAGACATAAATGGCCTTACTACAAAAAGAAAGACTAGTGTTGAACACTTGTCTAAAAATAAGTGAACCAATTTGAAATGTTGACACATCAGACATTCGAGACATATTATTATAAAACATTTCAAATTTGTTGACTTATCTTTAGACAAGTGTTCAACACTAGTCTATATTTTTGTAGTAAGGCCAGTTTTGTTTATTAACCTTCGTATGTCCATTGCCCAGGTCCGTCAAAGACAGCCTAGGCCGCGGTCGCAAGGCGGCCGGGGATTTGATCCCGTGGAACATTTGCGAGCAGTTCGGAGATAAAGACTTCCCCAAGCTCTCTGGCGCTAGGATAGTGAGGATAGCCACGCATCCGTCTTACCAAAGGGTAAGTTATCGTTTTCGTTGTTTTCTTTTTTTTTTACTTTATGGCACTTGCCACTTTTGTACACTTGTACAAAAACCACAATTCAACAACAACAAAATCTTCTCTGATAGTCGACTAATAAATTAAAATGCCAGATTTTTTTAAAAATAATTATGATTTTAAATATGTTCACTGGGAACAAAATGTTCTTAAGGGCTCATCCACATATTAGGTCACATAAAATATCAACTTTAAGGGTGTCATTATTGCTCATCTTGATATGATTGAATAGTGAAGGGCTATGAAAAGGTGTGAGAAGAATCTTAGTAATGGGTTACATTGCAAATTAGTATTTTTTTTTAAATATTAAATAGCAACTTTGAATCAGTAACTTTATCGATCTATGTACAGAACTTTTTAAATGTTATCTATCTGCTGTTACAAAATGGAACTTAAAGATTGGTCGATTAAATTGCATCGTATTTGCTTTGCATTGGATAAGGTATTTGTTGACTTGGCAACTGCGGACGTGTCTGTGATCTCTAATGAACCTTGTACCTCGCTTTTTTTTTGGGGAAAATAATTGCTATAAACTCGTTTCGGACCTTGCGATGTCGGCCTGTATTGAATCTAGGAAATGTCTCGTGTTGCCAGCTCAAAAAAGACGCTTATAAGTAGTTTTATCATCCTCATAGATGGGGTACGGCAAACGCGCGCTCCAACAACTAGCGGCATACTACAGCGGGGACATCCCCTGCCTCGACGAGGCGCCGTCCGACGACGAGGGGCAAGGCGCCAACGGCCGCGGCGACTCGCTACATACCGAGACCATAGTGCCCAGGTGAGCATAGACAATCGTCAATAGGATTATCCACATTTTTTTTAAATGTGTCTTAATTTGATACTTTAGTATTTATAGGGAACCAGGATTTTTATTTTATAAAACAGTACCATAAAAATGATTTTAATTTTACACTAGCTGTGCCCGCAACTTCGTTTGCGTGAACAACAGGATGTTTGGAATATCACTTATATCTCACAGGAACATTGAACCGGGATAAAAAGTGTCCTATATAATATACCAGATCTTATTCTATATGTGCGCAAAATTTCATCCAAATCCGTTCAGCCGTTCATGCATGATTGAGGCACAAACATCCAAACATCCTCACAAACTTCCTCATCTTAATGTGTGTGGGTGGAAGTTAAAAGTTTTTAAAATGATTTCTAACATACTATTTTATTTACATCAAAGAAGTTTCTGAATGTTTGTATGTATTATTAATTTCAATTATTGTTTGGTAAAGTTTAAAAGTAATATTAATGATATTACATTTTTTGCAGAGCCAAGCCGCCGACATTGCTAAAGCGTCTGTCGGAGATCAGAGCCGAACATCTGGACTACCTCGGCACGAGCTTCGGTCTGACGGAAGAACTGCTCAAGTTTTGGAAATCTCAGAAATATGTACCCGTATATCTTAGGTAAGTTTGTTTTTAACTAACTGTTGCCTTGCTTTCATGTGAAATTCCTTTTAACAATAGAAGATTTCTTGGGTTGGTTTCCTGGTTCGGATCAAACTGTCTTTTGTCAAAATTGGGTCGAGCCTAGTGTGTTACTCAACACTTGAGTTAAACATTTATTTTTCTCATCCATAAAGCGAACGATCTATGTCAACCCTAGACCATAATGTGCGCTAGCTGAAAGATATCTAATTCTAAGACATCATTTATTAAATCTGACACCTTATTTTAGCCCCAATAACCCGGTACATTATCATTTATTCGCAGAATCTGATTTTTGTTTGCTGCAAAACCAATAAAAGGTTAGGCAGTTGAGTCCGGTAAGCAATGACGTCAAAGCTTGCTATCGCCATACAGGTTATAGGGCAGAGGTGCGTTTTGATAGCACATAAAAAGTATGTCAATTAATTATTGGTGTCAACTAGCCTATTATAACGAACAGTTATAAGCACCTGAGTACACATAATGTTTCTTCTCAGCTAAAAGTGAATGACCTTTACTGTTTAACTTTAAAAAGTTTGAAGTTCGATTCCTACATCATATCCTTCAAATGAAATACGAATTAATACTAAAAGTTCACGTAACATTCGTTTGTTTCAGCCAAAAACCGAACGATCTAACCGGCGAGCATTCCTGCATAATGCTTCGCTCGCTGCAAGAGGGTTCGTGGCTGGCGGCCTACAGCGCCGACTTCCGACGTCGCTTGTCCCGGCTACTAGCGCGCTCGTTGAGGAAACTACCCGCTTCACTCGCTTTGACAACTATGGTCAACGATAATGTAGCTGTTGAGAAGCCAGGTTAGTATTATTTATTCAACGGTGTACACATAATAGTTTGTTCGTGACTAGTAGCCTACAGCGCCGACTTCCGACGTCGCTTGTCGCGGCTACTAGCTCGCTCGTTGAGGAAACTACCCGCTTCACTCGCTTTGACAACTATGGTCAACGATAATGTAGCTGTTGAGAAGCCAGGTTAGTATTATTTATTCAACGGTGTACACATAATAGTTTGTTCGTGACTAGTAGCCTACAGCGCCGACTTCCGACGTCGCTTGTCGCGGCTACTAGCTCGCTCGTTGAGGAAACTACCCGCTTCACTCGCTTTGACAACTATGGTCAACGATAATGTAGCTGTTGAGAAGCCAGGTTAGTATTATTAATTCGACGGTGTACACCTAATAGTTTGTTCGTGACTAGTAGCCTATAGCGCCGACTTCCGACGTCGCTTGTCCCGGCTACTAGCGCGCTCGTTGAGGAAACTACCCGCTTCACTCGCTTTGACAACTATGGTCAACGATAATGTAGCTGTTGAGAAGCCAGGTTAGTATTATTTATTCAACGGTGTACACATAATAGTTTGTTCGTGACTAGTAGCCTATAGCGCCGACTTCCGACGTCGCTTGTCCCGGCTACTAGCGCGCTCGTTGAGGAAACTACCCGCTTCACTCGCTTTGACAACTATGGTCAACGATAATGTAGCTGTTGAGAAGCCAGGTTAGTATTATTTATTCAACGGTGTACACATAATAGTTTGTTCGTGACTAGTAGCCTACAGCGCCGACTTCCGACGTCGCTTGTCGCGGCTACTAGCTCGCTCGTTGAGGAAACTACCCGCTTCACTCGCTTTGACAACTATGGTCAACGATAATGTAGCTGTTGAGAAGCCAGGTTAGTATTATTAATTCGACGGTGTACACCTAATAGTTTGTTCGTGACTAGTAGCCTATAGCGCCGACTTCCGACGTCGCTTGTCCCGGCTACTAGCGCGCTCGTTGAGGAAACTACCCGCTTCACTCGCTTTGACAACTATGGTCAACGATAATGTAGCTGTTGAGAAGCCAGGTTAGTATTATTTATTCAACGGTGTACACATAATAGTTTGTTCGTGACTAGTAGCCTATAGCGCCGACTTCCGACGTCGCTTGTCCCGGCTACTAGCGCGCTCGTTGAGGAAACTACCCGCTTCACTCGCTTTGACAACTATGGTCAACGATAATGTAGCTGTTGAGAAGCCAGGTTAGTATTATTTATTCAACGGTGTACACATAATAGTTTGTTCGTGACTAGTAGCCTATAGCGCCGACTTCCGACGTCGCTTGTCCCGGCTACTAGCGCGCTCGTTGAGGAAACTACCCGCTTCACTCGCTTTGACAACTATGGTCAACGATAATGTAGCTGTTGAGAAGCCAGGTTAGTATTATTAATTCGACGGTGTACACCTAATAGTTTGTTCGTGACTAGTAGCCTATAGCGCCGACTTCCGACGTCGCTTGTCCCGGCTACTAGCGCGCTCGTTGAGGAAACTACCCGCTTCACTCGCTTTGACAACTATGGTCAACGATAATGTAGCTGTTGAGAAGCCAGGTTAGTATTATTTATTCAACGGTGTACACATAATAGTTTGTTCGTGACTAGTAGCCTATAGCGCCGACTTCCGACGTCGCTTGTCCCGGCTACTAGCGCGCTCGTTGAGGAAACTACCCGCTTCACTCGCTTTGACAACTATGGTCAACGATAATGTAGCTGTTGAGAAGCCAGGTTAGTATTATTTATTCAACGGTGTACACATAATAGTTTGTTCGTGACTAGTAGCCTACAGCGCCGACTTCCGACGTCGCTTGTCGCGGCTACTAGCTCGCTCGTTGAGGAAACTACCCGCTTCACTCGCTTTGACAACTATGGTCAACGATAATGTAGCTGTTGAGAAGCCAGGTTAGTATTATTAATTCGACGGTGTACACCTAATAGTTTGTTCGTGACTAGTAGCCTATAGCGCCGACTTCCGACGTCGCTTGTCCCGGCTACTAGCGCGCTCGTTGAGGAAACTACCCGCTTCACTCGCTTTGACAACTATGGTCAACGATAATGTAGCTGTTGAGAAGCCAGGTTAGTATTATTTATTCAACGGTGTACACATAATAGTTTGTTCGTGACTAGTAGCCTATAGCGCCGACTTCCGACGTCGCTTGTCCCGGCTACTAGCGCGCTCGTTGAGGAAACTACCCGCTTCACTCGCTTTGACAACTATGGTCAACGATAATGTAGCTGTTGAGAAGCCAGGTTAGTATTATTTATTCAACGGTGTACACATAATAGTTTGTTCGTGACTAGTAGCCTATAGCGCCGACTTCCGACGTCGCTTGTCCCGGCTACTAGCGCGCTCGTTGAGGAAACTACCCGCTTCACTCGCTTTGACAACTATGGTCAACGATAATGTAGCTGTTGAGAAGCCAGGTTAGTATTATTTATTCAACGGTGTACACATAATAGTTTGTTCGTGACTAGTAGCCTATAGCGCCGACTTCCGACGTCGCTTGTCCCGGCTACTAGCGCGCTCGTTGAGGAAACTACCCGCTTCACTCGCTTTGACAACTATGGTCAACGATAATGTAGCTGTTGAGAAGCCAGGTTAGTATTATTTATTCAACGGTGTACACATAATAGTTTGTTCGTGACTAGTAGCCTATAGCGCCGACTTCCGACGTCGCTTGTCCCGGCTACTAGCGCGCTCGTTGAGGAAACTACCCGCTTCACTCGCTTTGACAACTATGGTCAACGATAATGTAGCTGTTGAGAAGCCAGGTTAGTATTATTTATTCAACGGTGTACACCTAATAGTTTGTTCGTGACTAGTAGCCTATAGCGCCGACTTCCGACGTCGCTTGTCCCGGCTACTAGCGCGCTCGTTGAGGAAACTACCCGCTTCACTCGCACTTAATACTATATTACGTCAATGATAATGTAGCTGTTGAGACACCAGGTTTGTTATATTCATTTGGCGTTTGTTCTTATTCTAATAATAACTTGTGTAGAATAAAGTTGACATGTTGCCAGTGTTTGTGTAGAAAATGAACATCTGCACCTGTATCTCCCAGCTGTAAAAAAGCCTCTTCTAGGCCAGCACCTATTCGCACGGGGAACGGGGTTGTCATCTGACCATAAGATTTCATCTGCCCTGTCCCGGTCAAAGCTATATTTTTGTGACGTGTATAAGTGCCCAAAAGTAGGCCTATACAGGGTTAAATTTCAAGGTAGTGCCAAAATTTGATCTAGATAATATAGAAGTGCGTCTTCAAAGTTTTTTTTTATTTTTACTGTTATTTTAACAACATTAACCTTAAAACATCCGAGAAAAACGACAACGTGACCTGCTCAGTCATTTATAATAACAGGCGTACGCCGCGGCGCCGGCGTCCTCTGGCTTGTACGGGCGCTCCTGCTGTTAGAAATGTATCTTAAATCTTAAAGGCTAAGGTTTGTTTTCGCGCGCTCTATTAATGCATTAAACATTACAGTTGTAGGTTGCACAGAGATAGTCCGTGCGTATTTTTATGAATGAGACAGGATTATCCACGCGTACCGTCTTTTAACAGCGGATAGTATAATAATTAATATAAAAAAATGAGTTTGTTTTTCACGTAGATCGATTTCGTTACTGATTTCGAATGGTCCCTGAAAAATTGGCTCTACCTTGCAATGTAACCCTGTATACAGAATAAATGACTGACTCTGAACCCTCAATCCTACACCTTTCTCTGCCAGTGGTGACCAAGCCTCTGCGGCCTCTCTTCTTACGACGTAGACCTGGTTTGTCATCACTACATAGTATAAAACAAAATCGCTTTCTCTGTCCCTATATCCCTTTGTATGCTTAAATCTTTAAAACTACGCAACGGATTTTGATGCGGTTTTTTTAAATAGATAGAGTGATTCAAGAGGAATTTTTATATGTATAACTAGCGACCCGCCCCGGCTTCGCACGGGTGCAATGCTGATATTCCGGAGCGGCACGCTATGTTTTTATAAACAACGTTCACAGTTTTTCTGTAGTGTATTTAGTATCACCATTGCATCCGTGCGAAGCCGGGGCGGGTCGCTAGTCTATTGATAAAATTATGAATCTACAACCTGTATAATTTTCGTCAAATAAAAAGAACGCTGGAGGGTGGCGCTACTTGTCTCCACCGAACACTTATAGCAGTACTGAAAATGTTAGTTCCTATTTTGGCCACCCCTCTTTTTACGAGACGCCAAGTATACCCTATTTATAATTTCCCAGTGGTGACCAAGCCCCTGCTGGCCCAGCACCTGTCCTCGCACGACGCAGGCCGGCTGGAGGCGTACAGCCGGCAGCAGGCCGACTACCGGCTCATCACTGACTTGCTGCAGCCGGTGGCTGAGCTCGTCTTCCACTACAAGCTTAACGTCAAGCTTGATGCGGTGCAACAGGTATATATCTTTGTTTTTATTGTATTTCTTTTTACAAGAAATCCTTTATAGTATTAGTATTATTAACCTGTTTTAAAGGGATACTGCTCTTTCGCTGCGCTTTTTTTTTTCATGCGGTACCATATAATTTACAATAACTTAAACCATACCGTACTTTTATTTTTATCATATACATAGCCACTATAATTTGATAAATATAAAAAAAACTGCACTAACATTAAAGTTAAAATATACTGTAAATGATGAAATAGTTCAGTCGGGGGATTTTTGGCATTTAGGTGAAATAAAAAATTATACATTTATTTTTAACTTTCTTTACTATTTTGAAATAAAAGGGGGGAATTTTGAAATAAAAATTTCAAAATTTTCAACAACTCATCGAAAAGCACATTTAAGAAAATAAGGATGTTTAAGTACTTTTGTCTCTAGCTAAATAAGCCCAATAATAGATGTGTTTCATGTTTTGATTAAAGCAAAATTAGAACCTAATGGCCTTACTACAAAAAAGATAAACTAGTAGTTTGTTAATAATATGTCTCGAATGCTTGATGTATCAACATTTCAAATTGGTTGAATATTCTTTAGGCATCGTTTAAACCTTATCTTTTTGTAGTAAGGCCACAATACTCAAACCATAATCTCCACAGGTCATACTCATAGCAATGGGTTTCCAAATGAAAGACGTCGATGACATAGCGGCCGAGCTAGGTCTACCCGGCTCACAAGTCCTGGCCAAGTTCTACGAAGCCTGCAAGAAGATTAACTCCTCAATCAACGTTGTTCTAGAAAACACTGTAGCAAAAGAAATAGGCATAGAAGAGAAGAGCGCAGAAGACGTTAACACAGGAGGGCCAGTGAAACAGAGTCTGCAGGACGAATTGTCGAAGGCGGCTAAGGTAATTTTGGGGTGTTTAGTCATATACGGTAGTTTTGCCTTGTGGAAGCGAAATAAATGTTGATATTTTTTTTATTTGTTTTTTTATTATTATTTGACAATATAACACCTTAAGTGGCTCTTTATGTAGCCAAAGCACTTGTGTTATAGAAATTAGCGACAACGACGGTACCACTCAGACTCGAGACAATATAGAAAACTTGTTTTCTACATCGATCCGACCGGGGATTGAACCCGGGACCTCAGAGACGTTGATGCCAGGTCCGGCGTGCTCGCCTTTCGGCTATCTAGGTCGTACTTTGGTAGCACTTTTAGAAAAATAAATATAGATTTAACATCTTATAAGTAATAGTTGTATTCTAAGCCTGTTCAGAAGAGGTATTTACCTAAGCCAATCTTCTTCTTTGCCGCACAGAGTCCCTTCCTTGATTGTTTTTCCCAATCGTGCGACGCCATTACTAAAACCAATCTTGAAAACACAAACAAATACTACAGAAGTGCTTGTAGCTCAGTGGCGCTTTGGCAGTGATCACCAAAGTTAAGTGCGTAGATGGGTGACCATTCAGAACATGTTTAGTGACACTTCTTACAAACATCTTTGCGAAAAGGCACGTTTAATGTTGTTCCCGGATAAATTCATTTCAAAGTTGTGAAGACTAGTCAAGGACCTTAATTTGACCTGGACCTTATTCAAAATCGATCTTCACTAATAATTGAGAATTATGAATAAAATAAAGTTTTTTTATTTCAAATACCTACATCATCACCTCAGCCACAGGATTTCCACTACTGAACATAGGCCTCCCCCAGTGACTTCCATATGGTCCGGTTGCGCGCGGCCTGCATCCAGCGGTTTCCTGCATCCTTTACCAGGTTGTCTGTCCACCTTGTGGGCGTGTTTTTTTCGAATTATGTGTGTTTTTAGTCGTCAACCCAATTATCATCAACTAACATGAGCTTCAATAAAACAAAAAATGTTGCCAATTAAAGACCATTTTCCGTCTTTTCTTAGGAATTAGAGCGGAAGCAACGCAAGGAACTGTCGAAGCTGATGGGCGAAGACTTGGCGCAGTACCGCATCAAGGGAAGCGACCTGGACTGGCAGCAGACGCTCGCCAGCTCAAAGCAGAAGCATCTCGTCTCCGTCAAGAGGTAATTATACAACTAGCGGCACGAATCTTAGCGCTGGGCGAAAGATGCGCAGACGACCATTACGATTACGTGATTGGCTAGTTAGTTAGCTTGGCTGTTTCCGCACTTAGCCTCTTGATTGGGCCATTGTGCGTGCTGCATCTTTTTTCCCTTACTCCAACCAGCCCAGCTCATCCCAAAAGGTCAAAAACCTTTTCAGACTCCCGAAAGTCTCCGTGATTGGCTGTTAGCTCCGCGCTTACGCGTCTCTGATACGACGGTCATCTCGTTAGATGCTCAATCAAAGCGATCAACAGTCTTTGCCTCAGCGCTTAAGATCCGGGCCGGGAATTGTATTCTTATTTCTGAATTTACTAAACTTTAGTTATTAAAAGTCAGACTCGCACACAAAGGGTTCTATACCACTCAATATTTACATATATTTTTAATTTGTTTCACTTTGATCGATTTAAGTGACTCGGTTGTTTTGTTTTACTCACACTAGGCATCGAGTCCAGAGGGACTCGAGTATTTTTAACACTTACTGAACTTGACTGATGACCTCAAACTTCTTACTTCATTTGTACATACTTACTTATTATAATTATTATATTTCTAGTGGAGAGAAGAGGCTGGGCGATGACAGCAAAGAGATAGATGACCTCATAGTAGCGCACAACAACAAAGCCAAAAAGAAGAAAAAACATTCTAGGAACTAATAAACGTGTCCCTATGTAAAGGTGACTTTCATTTTATCTTTAACTTACAGGTTTGAACCTAAATAACACTTATTAAGAACTGATTCTGGTCCTAAAATGCAAACGCATAAATATGATTAATATTATGTATGATAATACAATCATCAAATCTTAAAACATCTCAAAATAATGTGCGTTATTATAGTTACACCTTGTGTAGCGAACATATTTTCTCACATCAACAGAATATATTAAAAGGTGTAACCACACTAATCCGAGCCGAAACGAATTTTAGAATGTATGTCTCATGGTGAACGTTAATGTAAAAAAACACTTAGTAACAGCTAGAGCTGGCAAATAATGTAACAAAATATTGATTATGAGTTTATTTCAGATAAATAAAGCGGCTCATAAAAATATGGATGGATGTATAAATTTGCTAAATTTAAAGCCTATCAGAATAATTCATGTAAAAAAGCTATCTCATTTATTTATTAAACATAACTCCATAGGTATTAATTGGAAACATGAAGATTACCAGTCGCCTAAAACGTTGTGAAATTTGTGAGTTACGCCGAAATTGATCGTTTGTTGACATTATTCGCCAGCTAATAACATAAAAATGCTTGCATTTGGCAATCAAGCACTACTTCTGGTGTTTGTAGCTTCATTGGTTTAGTTAAATAAAAAAACATGGGTAAAGAAAACAACAAGTTCAATAATAATTTCTATAATTATTGTAATATAAAAAAGTGTTGGTAGTTATTCAACCCTTGGAATAGACAATAGATATTTCCTCTTAAACATAACAAATACGCGGCGGCGCGGCGCGGGGGGCTTCATAAAAAAATAACGATCTTGTGTCGCCGGCCCGCCGCGCGCCGCCTCTATATTACCTTTTATTACAATATAATGTGATCTAAGAAAAATAATATTTTCGTCTAACGCCCGCCGGGCGTCTGGTAAACAATTTTATACTATAATTTGTTTGTCCCTTACTTTAAACACGCCCTACTCGTAAGTGACGTCGTTAGGTGGCTAAGGCCCGACGCCCGCCGCTCGATGCGTTCACACCGGCCGCGGCGCGACGTCGCGACAACGCACGTCTGTCGTTGACGCGTGTTCCGCATTATCGCTACTATATCGAGAATAAAACATCCACTACAAAACAATAGAATATCATTAACATTAGCTGCTATTTATATTAAACCTTATGCGTTTTTCGATTCATTATACACTATTTCTCACTTTGCTGTACTTGCAGGATACCTTTAAATTTTATTTGAAATAATACATTGGCAACATTTTGGAGACGCTTAAAAATTGATTGAAATACACATTTAAGACTTTATTGGTTTTTTAAAAAGTTATTTTTATCGAGCTATTTATGGGAAGTCTAGTTTTAATCGAACTTATCGAAAGCGCCATTGTCTTTTCGTGAACATAGGAGGAAGGTTAGCGTCGTAGACTGCTTTCGTTATTAACATCGCGAACGCGGTTTATTGAAAACGTTAGCAAATCATGTTCATAGGAAGATATTGATAGAAGAAAGCGTCAAAAGTCAGCGAAATTGTGTAAATCAGGTTAGTATTTTACTTTTTATTATACGCCACAAAACATTAATAATTAAAATTTATTATCTGAACATTATTACTTGTATACTTTTTAATTAAACAAACGTTTCTAATTATAATAGACTTTCTTAGCAATAAAATAATCTAATTAAATTATTTAGTCAGGTATGCATGAAATGGTTAGTTAAGAACGATTTTAAAGGAAGACAAAACTAATTATTGGCAATTAATTCAAATTTATTAATTTAGAAACCAAAATGAAAATATTTAAAATCTGGTTGAGGTATTATAAATTATTGTTATTGGTTATTAAGATCGCTTAAAACTAATTATTGATAAACATTAAAAATAAATACATCCACATTAAAATAAGGCAGTGGTGTATAATTAAACTAAATTAATTTATAAGTAACTTACTCGGATTTAAGATCCATGCACGCTAAAGGTATCCTGCAGTAGATTACATGTTAATCGTTATTTGGCTAAGCAATGCGTGACTCGGGACAGGGCCGTCGCCCGCGAAGACAGAACAAGTACACAGTAGAGTAATTGAGAAGGAATTGCACTTAGGAAAGGACTAGCGACTCTTGGCACTTTATCTTACGCTAACCATTGTGCTACGACACGCAAATTCAAAGAAAGTGTCAAAAATATCAAGCCCAGAAAGTGCAGCCGCGTTTAGCGACCGTCGCGCCACAGCGCACGCGCCGGTGTTGCCATCGATACACTGTAACGTACAGTCTCTAGCGGCGGAAAGAAACATACATGTACTACGTAATAAATACACCTCGATCTACGTAACTAATTACTCGCATTATTATAAAATATATACTTTGATAACGTCAAGAATTTGAACTTATTGTACGTAGATTGTGTGAAGCCAGTATACAGCGAGGAGCTAGTGGGGACAGGTTCTATACAACTTTAGATTTATCAATAAAAACACAAAAGCAAATGCACTAGACCTTATTGCCACACTTATGTTATTGCTACGACATATACATACTTCTCTACGTATTTATTGAATATTTTAAATATAATAAATTACAACATCCATTAATAAAAAAAATATTGTTAAACATTATTGCATTAATTTAGTTTATCTTTAACTCAGAAAGGGGGTTTCAGCTTAAACGATTGTATAGTCTCTTTTTACATCGAGTGCGGTAAGTGTACAGTGCTAGAAAGTACCTGAAATACTGTACTTCGATTCTTAAAGGAGAAATCAACGTCTGGTATCATATCGGAACCGTCTTCGGTTGAGCGATTCCGAAAAAAATGAGAGGCTAAACGATTTATCACTAAGGCACAATTTAAATTTCCGTTTTGAACTTTATCTCTAAAATAAATGAATTCAATTCCCCCTCTTGCTTCGACAGCTGCTTGCAATGTGGCTCCGCGGTCAGGACACTGATTGCTCGACTACTTACGCGTTAAGCCGTGATATGCGGGCGACCGCGGCGTGGCAGGCTTAATGCCTTTATGCGGTGGGCCCTGAAAGCATATTTCTAAAACATTCGAATTTCAATTCGCATACGAATTCACAAGAATCGCATACGAACTAGAATTTTTGAAGCTTCAAAAATACGTCTACCGGTCACTGCGAAATTGCTAAATCTCATGCGATTCATAGCAACTCCGTAGCAGGATGCCTGTGGCGCCAAGGCGCGGTACCAAAAGGGCTACTACAAAAATGTTTCGTTCGTTCGGATGTATAAACCTAACAGATTAAAATTACCATCTCCATAAATCAATCTTTTGAAAAATATGACCAACTCAAACTAGCCGTGTTAAAAACACGACCGTTTACAATAGTTCCCAAATTGTCAAAGGTTTGATACAAGTGAACGTTTATTTTGATTTGAAAGGTTTGAATGAAACACTTTCTTAATAGGCCTCCAGACACGAGTCTCAGCTGCGAGACAGAATATAGCGATCGATATTATTATGAAATGTAAACACACCTAAACGATACGTTCGACTAAAAAAGTTGCAAAAATAGTAATATTATGTATGCAATCTACACTTGACTATCAGAATACGGTTTACTTTAGTTACATTGGTTTAGAATATGAATTGCGTAGAGATTTAGAATTATTTAATACGGCCCTTGACTAGTAAATCGTATGCACGTCGGTACTCCCTCCTGCTGTGTTATTTGTGTAAAAGAATTATAAAAATGCTAAGCCACTAGTTTTCTATGTCCGTGAGTAGCATTTAAGCTTAATTTTAGTCTACCTAATGTATATTATAAACATTTTATAGCCTGTGACCAAAATGGCGACGTTTATTGCTTATCGCATTTGTTAGTTTCGTTTTACTTAAAGCTATTAACAAAGCTGCGACTTTGTCTATAGTTGAGTTAAGAGCTGTATGCAGTTACTTAAGTCTACACATTGATTTAAAATTATGAATAAACTATCATAGCGTGTAGTTAAAAATTTACCTAAATTTGGGCCAAATTCGCAATATATTTGTTATTTTTGTAAACAATACATTGTTATTAAGTAAGGATTATGATGGTAGAGTTTAATCCTGTAGAGTCTAGTTATTTTAGATTCTACGTAATGTGTTTGAGGTAATTTTGTAACAATTACCCACCTATTTTTGTTTCGTATTGTAATAAGTGAGTGCAGTGGCGGGCAATTGTTTTATTTCGAGGTTCGAGGCATTTAGATACTTACTAATGTGTTTTATTGATAAAAATTAGTGGTTTTCATCAATAACACACATTCGTTAGGTTGGCACTGCCAAATCGCCTATAAGCACCGCACGCACATGAGTGAGTGAAAGAGACACATTTATACGCAACGACATTTACAAAAACTCCAAATCGAAATTGGCGCAAGTTTTGGGTAGTTTGAAAACATGAAACAGCACACACTTATATATTTATGACTAATGTTGATACGACTAAACACTGAATGTAATAATGCGTCGGCTTTACAGTATTTAAATTACACTGGGTAGTTGCGTTCTAGCTTTTATCATCGTAATATCTTTAGCTAGACGTTTTTGACATCAAATCAATCAAAATCATTTATTTGCTAGAATATGGTTACAAAGTGTTCTTAAAATAATATTATTATTAAACATATTCTATCGCCAGCAACGTGCAAATTTTAACAAGGAATCTATCCACATAATTTTTAATAGACATGAATAATTTAATTTAGTTTTAAAGAAAAAAAGAGTATCATACTTAAAATACATGCGGAATAAGTTCATTGAAACCTGTCAGCCGGCTGGTCTTATTCAATGCATATTTTTAGTTACCTACAGTAATTTAATTGTATGCAATTGCAATAAGTGTAATTTTTTTTAAATATATTGTTTTGGTGTTATAAATCTGTAGTTACTTCCTCGTTTTTCTATGCACGTAATGTTGCTCCATATTTTTATGTCTGGGCAGACATGAATAAAGACCAACATTACATTTTATTTTTGAAATCTTTGAATCAATCAACTAATCTTTGACTTGCATCTTTAGATAATAGGCTTGGCTCAATAGCTCTTGCTCTCTCTGGCTCTTGGATATATTTTGTAAGGTAGTAACTCTTAGAATCCTAATTCGCAAACGAAATTGCAATCGCATAGGAATTACTAATGATTGGAGATACCTATAAGGTTCTTGGGATTCTAATATTTCGATAATTTGCCCACTACCTTTTTTGACAGCAGTTGGCAGTAGCCAAAGAAATGGCGGTAATTGTACTAGTTTTTGTTTTTATTAAATAAAATACAATTACCTATCTTATCACCCACCAAGTAATGTGACTTTGTTTCTTAATTGTCGGTTAGTGACGTCAATTTATACAACGTTTATCGATAAGTAGTAATTGAGAGTTTACTTTCGTAGGTGACTATCACTATGAGCTGTTAAAAAAGACACGATGGGGGTAAGTAGATGTGCATTACAGGCTGACAGAAGTATAAACTACAAACTATTAACTGTGGCTCTTCGTCAAACATTATTGCTTACGGTCGTGTCATTATCACAATTTTTATGAAGCTCAACTATAGACAGAGTCGGTAGGAGTGTCTACTACCATATTGTTGTACTGCAAAAGATATTACAGCAAAACTATCACCTATCGTATACAAAAGCGCAGTGCTGTGGCGGGCATTACCACAAACGGAGCTAAAGGCCTACGAAGATGTTGCGTTCGTTCGGATGTACTAAATAAAAATAACCATTCGCTTGGTTCAATCCTTTAATAAAATATGAACAACTCAAACTAGCCGTGTAAAAAACCCGATCGGTTTTAATTGTTCATAAATTGAGAAAGGTTTGACGCAAGTAGATGGTAATTTTAATTTATTAGGCTTATACGTCCGAACGCACGAAACACTTGCAGTCTTATTCAGAGTGCATTTGCTAGTACGGGACTTAGGTTAAACCACTGATTTATGTACGTAAGTACAGTGATTTAACCTTAGTCCCGGACTAGCAAATGCACTCTGAATAAGACAGTTGTAGTAGGTAGGCCTTCTGGTGCGAGCTTGCAGCGAACACGACAAAACTAAACTATCATCTACATATACGAGTTAATTGATATTCAGTTGCATGGTGTTTCCGTTTATTACGAACTCGGTACTGTGTTTAGCAGTAGTTTCCTTCTCTTTCTTATTTCTTTCCATCGCTTATACAGGCATCCTACTCTACTTCATTCCGCGTGTTTGTGTTTTATACAGAACAAACAGGATTACGCGGCCTCAAAACTTCTGGTAACATCTTTAATTATTGCTATTAAATATTCAATCGATTATTTAGTTAGTCCTACAATCTGATGAAAACTAAATATCAATCATTTTATTTAGATTTAAAAGCTAAATACGTTCAATCGGATCATAAACTGTATGTAATGTACGTTTATGATGCATGTTTAAAAACAATGGTCGAAGACGTATACTTAACCCATTCCCTGTCGAAGGGTAGACACAATAGGCAAAACAAGCCATTTGGCTCAAAGGATATTCATACAACGTGCCTCTCACTCTAACCCATACGTGTAAGTGAAAGGCTCGTAGTGCCTGGTCAAAACTAGTCCAACATGCGTAGACTATAGAACGATATCCGTCACATTTCTAACCCGTCGCACGATTCCTCTTCTAAATCCCTTTCTGGAGACAGTACCGAGCTCGTAAGGTTCTAACGAACGAAGACACGTCATAAGGCTAGTGCCTGCGCCGATGTTACGGACAGTTGTACTGGGCGCAAGCGCGCTGATTGGCTGACTGGTGTGCCAAGGTCTTGGGTGGTGGTAATATGTACTTATCTGCATATAGAATACACAATACGTTTTTACATTGCAGACCAACTTTTTTCAAAACGATTAATATTCAGAGTAACTTTATATCTTATTCGTGTTTCTTTCGCATAATGCCAAGTAACTATGGTGCGGAAAAGTATTTTGGCGTACATTTCGTGCAACCTAGACAAACTCAAACCCCTTAATTCAAATTATTTGTTTTTGTTGTAATAAACATGTCAGAAATGTATATACGATACCATATGCTTGAATAAATTAGAGTTTTGCCTGCATTGTTTACTTAATTATGTTTATAAATTTTGTCCTGTAACTGAACTCGTATTAGTGTTACTTGGTGCTTAAAACTGCTTATTTTTTACTCTAAGCTGCTGTAGGACAGAAAAATTAATTGAAACCACTCATTTCTGATGTTTTTAACGTACCACACCACCCATAAAACTGGCAATTATTATATGGTAGCAAAATTGACTAAGGCAAATTGAGTTACATTACTACTAATTACTTAAGCGATACGATTTACAAAAGGCGACAATATAAATACTGGTTCACGACATTCAATTTTAAGTACAACTAGAAGATCACGAAATTGACAAATGTACTAACTCCCACTTAACCTGCCCCTACCCAAAAACAAAAGGAAAAAGTAAAGGAAAAGAAACAAAAACAAAAATAATCCGTACATAAAAATTATTGTAATTGTGTATCATCAATAACATAAGGTATAGTTACACAAATAATAAAATTAGAAGAAAACAAATTTATACATAATTCTTAACGCGAATAAAAAAAAAACAAATTATACATGCTATCAACACAAGAGGCTACTATAAAAAAGAAAACAGTATTTTACAATTTCCTAAAACAATCGTCAAACGCTCTCTAACCAGCGCTTCGCTCGATCATCAACTAAATAATTACACGTACAAAAACGATTTAATTTGGCTTCGATTTAGGATTATTTTAGATTGTTTTGAGATTAAAACTTTTACACGGTAATTTTTCAAAATGTGCGCTAAGTTTGGGCACATGAAAATCATTTCTAGTCTCTCTGACTGAGATGGATTGTATCAACATTTTTGATCAAATTTAAACGCAATATTCAGTTTCAAATGATTGTTTATGCACATTTTGGAGAAAGGCGAAAAATTATAATGGCTTAAAAACAAAGCTGCAACAAAACAAAAAAAAAAAAAAAGAAATTTACACAATCGATAACTTGAAATTTAGAACTAAAACAATAACAAAATCAAGTACAAATACGCGAGTTTCGATCGAGATGCTTTGTGATAAAGTTAAAACAATACAAAATAATAGTTGCTACAACAATTTAAAAATAAAATGCAATAAACAAAATAGTAAGTTATCCAACTTATAGTGATTGCACAAACATTGTAAGTCCGTTAAAAGTAATTTCTTTCTTCTTTTTCACCGATATGCTCTAACTAGTGTAGTCACCTTTATCTAATCGAACTTAGATTTGTACAATCAAGTATTTATCGTGGGAACCCAGCTTAAAAAGCATCTTCTTTACCGCCCCCTGCAGTCTCTACTTATATAACGATCATTTTGCGAACGTTATTCTTACTGACGGCATGTTAACAATACTTTATAGTAACTACTTCAATGATCTTCAGTTTACGGGAAGATAGACAAATTCTGTTGGTGTTTTGTCGATTAAAATGAAATTTTAAGTCAGATGAGTAGTCATAATTAACAAATCTCTGTGGAGACTGCAGGGGCTAATCTTTTTAAAATAAAATGCCATCAGTGTCATTTTTTGTTATCGAATACGGTTTAAGTAAACTTCGCTTTGTTTACAACAAAAAAAAATCAATGTCATAGCTACAATAAATAAATAACAAACTAAAACGTATAAATAAAACATTTGTGCGGATTGTAAGTACCAATTTCGTGACATAAGCATGTAAGAACTCGTTTTAATAATAAAACTAAAGAGTAATAATTTAAGTATAGATAGTACGCGCTGGTCCGACGGCGCTGTCGCGCGGTAACTGCGATTGCGAACTTGCGACTACCCTACACTACCGTATATGCTAACAACTGAACGCTGCAAGCTCTCCTAACAACATTTACAATAATCACATTAAAAATAAATTGTCTTACTGAAACTGGCCCGTGAGCACGCTCGTCAGGCCTCGATCACGCCTCCTATCCCCTTATTCAAACATTATTATGTTATATTTTCTCCTTGTCAGCTTACTTATAAATACAGTTTACAATATAAATTAAAATATAGAATGAAAACTACACATTTCTTACAGTTTACTATGTACAAGGCATCATGTCACTGCTTATTATTAACAAACAACGTAGTTGCGTTCCGGCCGCGCGGGCGCGGTGCCTCGCTCGCGTCGCTTCGTATAAACGTCCATACAAAAACCTATCTGGCACTAATATGTATATTCATTACAAAATGTATAATATAATAATATTATGTATATACAATCACAACATAAATTTGATAAACAACCGAGAGAAATATATATATCATATTGTTATTGGTGTTACGGCATTTGTCCGAGTTACTTTAGAACATTTTCTTGATGTCAGCGTTGTAATTGTACTCTTTAAATGTATTATTATTAATTTAAAAAATATTTGCACTTTATTGTTTATTTTAATTCAATTAATTAATTAATCAAATGACGACCGTCACTTTGTTCTGATTAGCGAAACATCATTCGGTTACGTTTCGTCGATCGATACTTCCCGCGTTTCGAATCAGCTACATTGAAAATCATACATATAAACGAATCTAGCTCTCCTAACAGAGTATTATTGTCACTCCAAAATATGTCATACGAGTCAATCAGAGATCGGAATCGGTCTTCATTGTTATAATCTCTTTCCAAGCGTACAAACTTATAATCGACTGCAATAAACGTATATCCGTCGCGAAACATCTAGCTGATTTGTCTCCGAAATCATTTGATATGTATAAGAAAAAATGTTCTTCATAAACACATGGCCCTAACACGTTTTGCTCAATCATTGTTCTGCGCCTAATCATAGACTACTAGGAACATTTCATAATTGTTCAGTATAATGCACGGAATATGTCGGAACTGATATCTGTAACGGTACGTTGGTGTTCTTCCCGCTTCGTCGATGTCTTCGATGCGCAACGAACCGAACTAAATTACAGCTTAAAGTACGAATCAAACCTCACATACTAACTCACACTTGCAAAGATTCAGTAAAGCGAAAGTATACGCGAAAAATCCAGAAAAATTATTGCGAAGAACTACAAGTGATCCCATACATAGTGAGATATTAATAATATACTCGATTGGCCCACATGCGAACAACAGTTTTGTCGTATAGCTCCCATTACACTAAGAAACGAGCAATTCGTATTTTGTGTTCCCGACAGTAGAACTCTCAATGATACGGAAGATAACTACAACGAAAAACACTTAAGATATGATAAGTCTATCACTTACGATTAGTGACCCGAGCGCGAGACTCGATGCCGGCTCGATACCCGTTGCTAGGCAACGAAGCGCTATTTACACACATTTCATACAATTTATACAGTTTTTTTTTGGTCATCGTTTTGGGAAGAGAACGAAGTACGAAGACGTTTGTTCGGGTTCTGTGAGCGCACAGATCTGACCCGTTGTTCAAGGTATGCTGCCATTTCCATGAGTCAAGATACGCTATACCGTGAGTAAGAACGTATATCGATCTTGTTTGAATTAATAACAATATTAATTATTATTGTTAAAACATTGGTAGTCGAGTTACTCTAAATGTAGCTAGTTTGAGTAACTTGTTTGATGATGAAATCTGTTGATCCTACTGACATGTTTATAGATTTAATTTTAATATATAGATTTAAAGCAAATCTCCACTTATGCAAATCGAAAAACTAAATTACGATTAATAAGTATTTTGTATTACGATTTCTTGTCCAAAATATTCAAACTCAAAACCAGCTTGTAGTAAATTCGTTAGGATAAAAAAATATTATATTTTTATTAAAACCCAGTCATTATTTTTGATGAGCTTAAGTGTAGATCGTATTTGATGAAATCTATTTTATAAACCATTTACTAATACTATTGCTATGGGAATCCAAGTTTTGGTATTCCTATCATTATTACACAAAACATCTTTGTATTATGGTGATAATTCACTATTATGCTTTCAAAGTAAAATTATTATAATTCAAAACTATTTATGCTTTTGCTCATATTTGTTATCAAAGTTTATTGCACATGTATGGTTATTAAAATATAGTATTATTTTTGAGATTGTCACTTGTTTAGGAATCTAATCTTGGTAACGAGCAAGATGGTTTTAAGATTTTTTTATTAGAAACATGAATTACAAGTTCAAACTTGTACAGTTTGTACAATGTTTTGTTTATTGCTGACTGTTTCCAATTCCCACGATCAATAGCAAATACTAAAGACATTAATAATACGGACGCCACAGCGTTTCGACTGCGATTTACGTTTCCATTCGTATCCATTGTACAAACTTTGGTCTCCGTTCCTCTACAAATGTGATATGAATGACACCTGATAATGTCAATACCAAATTGTGATTATGTGACGTCATAGTTAAGCTAGCGCAACACTTTTATCGAAATACCAAAATAAATACACTAAATATTGTTCGCGTAAATAATGCAAAATAGCCGCGATAGTATAAACTTCAAAATATACGAGTATCACAGCTACGCTAAATATTAGACGTCAAAAATATAATTATTTTTCAAAACAATAGTATAAGTTTCAATATTCGATTTCAAAGATTAAGATCTACTAAGAACTTATGTCACAAAAGTTATGACGTCACAACCACAAGACAACTTATCGTTTTAAACACATCAATTAATGTAAATCTACTTCTAATTACTACTCTAGCATGAATGTATATCACAAATATAATTTTTAAATGACGTCAATCATTTTCAAGGACCTTTTCTTCATTTGATTGAATTGCTATTCAAAATCGCCAGTCTCATCTTTGTGGCGGTTTGTCTATAGTATTGCTATTACCATTATTCATCAAGATACTTAGTAATTCATATTTCCGTACCAAAATTCCAAGTCCCTTTAGTTTGATATCCTAAAAATAATGATTTAAATGATATATTTATATGCGATAATAAGCTAGAATTACAGCTTACACAATATTGTAGGTATTGATAGTAAAACAGATTCCATTTTTAAATGCACACAATAGATTTCATTCAACACTCCTAGCACACTAACCACTATTTGTCATTGATTAATGAAATTCAATATATAGCCAATCAGGCAATCACTATCTTTAATTGTGTGATTCGTGGTCTGGCAGCGTCACAAGCGAACCAAATTGTCGCTTTTGATATCATTAGATACCAACATAACAACAAACTCAGTAACCGTTCCTGTACAATTTACCTCACTGTGATTTTGTTTCAAATAATCTCGTTAAAGTCAAAACAAAACCAGCTAGTACGCAAAATCCTCGATCAAGTGATTGATTCTGTCACTTGATACCTGTACCTATGTGATACATCGGAATTGTTACTTCGTGTTTAATCGCCGCGTTTGTCACGTACATAACATGGATGGGTACCGGGCGGGTGTGTGTTGCGGGCGAGTATGCGGGTGTAGATGCGGGCGAGTATGCGGATGCGGGCGAGTATGCGTATGCGGGCGAGTATGCGGATGCGGTCACTCGCGCGGGCAACTCTTGAGCAGCGAGATGGCGTGGCGCACGTACTGCACGAGATGCCGGAAAGTGGACGAGAGCGATAGCGGCCCGCACTTGCGATCCACTGCTATGAACAGATCTGAAATAGAAGGGTATTCTTTGATTTCTGGTATGATAAACACTTGTTGGAATTAAGTAGTCTATTAACGTAGAAACCGATATAATTTCTTCACCATTTTATTGTATTTGGGTTTAATTGAATTGCACAGGTGTAAAACCTGTTCGAAAATAACAATAATTATCTAAATCTATGCCCAAATAAAAATCTCCTCATTTCGGAGGATTATGGGACATGTTAGGTTTCAGTATAGTGATGTGACTTATTTTACTGTAACTTTAAAGGTAAGGGAAAAAGACTCTTGTACGAGTTTGAATTATAAGTACTATACAATTTATGAATATTTCACTTTTTAACTTGTTAACAGGCTTAACAGCACAACCCACGGAGATACGGTATGGGATTGCTAAGAATTGTTACGGCTATCTCGATGACTTGATTCGTTGTCGCGAAGCAATTTACTTACAGCGCTATCTATTATCCATTAAACTCACCTCTATTCGGTCTCAGGCGACACAGGCAATCCGCCTGTTCCCACAACTCAAGCGCCACATACAGGAACGTATAGTATTTAGTCAGTTGTAGTAGAGCGTTGTGCGCCGCGGCCGGTACGCTGTGGGCCAGCGAACAGTACCCAGAGGATGCGCCCGACCCCACGGAACCCACCGAGCCCACGGACCCCACCGACCCCACGGACCCGAGCGACCCGGCTGGGGACGGGGAAGGTGATAGTGGGGATACAGATGATACGGATTCGGCGCTTGCAGGCTGGAATAGAAGATACAAGTTAGAATGCATCACAAATGTAAAAGTAACTATCTGTCAATTTGATACGACTTCGCGGCAAAACCAGATTGAAATGTTAACGAAATTTGGTAAGATAAACCTTGACTTGAACCACAGAAAACTTCTTAAAACCCATAGCTAAGAAAGTAAATTTGAAAGTTTAGTGACATTCCATATTTTATGTCGCCTAGTTATTTAACTCTAACGTATAATTCTCTCCACAGATACTTATGTGTAGCTAGGGACTGCAAATAAAATACAATAAGTAAAGGCTGCGTAATCCCTTGGAAAAATTACCTAACTATTCAAACCCGCAACTAAATTTGGTTAGACCAATCCGGATCAGAAAACATATTTTCGAACTTGAACGGATGATAATATTAATTTATGTAAAAACCTTTTGTTGGTATTCGGTAACAATCTTGTTGTACTCCTTGACTTCGCGGTTGTACATCTTGAACATCCGCAGGTACAGGAGGGCTTGCACTCTCAAGCTGAAACAACATTATACCTATTAGTTGCATACTACGATTGTATGTGATGTACGTCAAGAAGATATTGTAGTTATTGAAGTTTTTGACAGATGTTTTGTGTCCCTTACAAAGTTTTTTTTTCGGAAGGATTTTCACTCGAATTTAAAGTCAATGGCAGTTTAACAGGTTCCTCCTTGCATTCAAACTTTTGTTTATACGTTATCCTTTCTCTTTTTGTGATAGGTTATTGGACATTCAAAAGAAGTTACATATTGTATCGATTAATAGGACAATCATTAAGGGAGTTACTTGTTCTGAAAAGCACAAGTTTTTTTGGTGCTATTAAAAAGAGAGTGATTACGGCACAATTTTGAAAACAGGTGTTTCTTGTGACAAGCGTTCTTTGGTAGTGTCTGACCTAAGAAACACGTACTCCAGATACAGCATCATGAGGGCCAAAAACGAGTGATTGCTGCAGATTTTACAGACAGATGTGGACAAGTGTTTCATATTAAAAGAGTTGGTTGGTGCTGGGTGGTGGGTGAATGACCTGAGTAGCACGGATTGCAGATACAGATACGGAGGGCCAAAAATGACGAATTGTAGCCGGATTTTGAAAGCAGGTGTTTCTAGCTGAAATGGTTGGTTGGTTTGACTGACCTGAGTATATCCAGCTTGCTGAAGGTGGAATGCGGCGAGGCGCGGAACCGCTGCGGCATGGAGTGGATAGACTTGATGTACTCGATGGTCTCGCGGTACACGGTGAAGGCGCCCTTAGTATCAAGCTCAAGTTCCAGCACGCGGCCCGTGAGCACGAAGCACAGCACGGACTCTAGGTACAGCATCACGCGGGCTAACGGTTCTTGTTCGCGCTCGGCTGCAGTGCGGAGACGTGTCGCTTCTTCTAGGTAGTACCTGAGATAAACACACCATAGTTGCAATAGAGACCGAGTTCCTTGCGCTGCTTCACAATATTGTCCATTGTCCCGAAGTAGGGTAAAAATAATTATTCGGGTGTGTAATAGCGCTTAGTTTAAGGCTTAACCCTATTTGCAGAAATAATTGGCTTTGATTAGAGCTTACTGTCTGTATATGGCTTTTAAGCAGAATGTCTATAACAGCCTATTCGGGCTAAGTTTGGGGTGAGTTTCTACCAAAGCGGAGAGGAGAGAAAGATCTGCACGCCTTCGTTAGAGCTCAGTTTTGGCCAGACTACTGTCTGAGTCCAAGTTAGGGTTGGTTTCAACCAAAGCAGCATCTTGGACACAAGCGGACTAGTATTGGCTGTCATTTCTAAAGCGCAGCTCTTACCCTCTCCTTTCCGCTTTGGTGGAAAGCTATCCTTAACCTACTGAATTCGGGTTTTATTCGAGATCTTTTGGAAATATTACAAATGATTAATAAGTTTCATAGAAAACATTGTTTTTCTGATCCAAAATAATATTTTTCCAAATTAAAAAGTAATAAAAGAGTTTTAAAAGTAACGCGTGTAAGGTAAAGATCCGATTCCAAAAGGAAATACAAAAGCAGTTAACACTGAACGTTGTACCACTTGGTCTGTTTATTAATTTTGAGAGGTTTAGTTTACCTTAATATAGTTTCGCATAGTTATTAAATAAATAAAGAACTCACTTGTGGTCCCTCTCCTCGTCGGATAGCGCGTCAGCCGGTTGCCTCTCAAAGTAGGAGTAGTAAATGGGCGTCTGACCGCATGCGCCCGACCGTTCGTGGTTTGTGGCCGCCACTACACCGCCCTGATGAAATAATTGCTACTTTAATATACAGTGTACAGTGCGCACGCACTAATAATCTATAGCTACACTGTAGCGCAAAAATGTTCAACATGATCTGTTGAACGTTTTTGCGCATAAAATTATGGGAAGTGTAAAACTGTCATTTCGAGTAAATTTTCAGAAATAAATTGACATTGTTGTTTTGAATAATATGCATGCGCCATCATCATCACCATTACTGCCATTAGCGTCAGCGTATTTGTTTATTTTCTTTCTTTACAAATTGTAGTTCTATTATAGTTCGTGTAATGCTCTTGCGTTGTTTTCTTTTACTGTTTTTTATCTTTGTGGCTGCAAAATAAACATTCATTCATTCATTCTTTATACAGAGCAGTCACAGCGCTGTAGCCGCAATGATTTCTATATTGCTGCGATTTGCTGGTTACATTGAGTAAATGAATGCTCAATGTGAACACTCTCGTTGATGCTGGCGCAGAAATAAATTGGGAAATACTTACAGCAACGATAGGAGCAGGAGCTGGGGTAGGGGCAGGCGTAGAGGCGGTGCAGGAAAAGCGGCAGTTGCAGGAGGGCGGGGAAGAGGCAGCGGCATAGGAAAGTGTAGGGGCTGGGGTGTATAGGCAGGGCCAGGGTTAACGGCAGGGGAAGTAGCTGGGTAGGGAAAAATTACAGGAGCAAGGGGGAAATTTCGGGTCAAGATCAGGGGATAGGGCCTTTGCTCCTGCAGGGCCAGAGTTAGAGGTAGGTGTATTTTGGGAAATACTTGCGGCAGGGGCATGCATAATGGTAGGAGCAGAGTCAAGATGTTGTAGAAGTAGATGCTATGCGTAACCCCTTTACTTGTTCCTAGTGCGGCATGGGCACGGTCACGGTCAAGGCAGGGATTAGAGCAAAAGCAGGTCGAGTGTGTAATCATATTCTAATGTACCTGTTCCTGGTGCGTCGAGGGCAGGGTCGGGGTCAGGGACATAAGGGCCAAAGCAGGTGCAGTGTATTATAATGTTGTAGTGTACCTGTTAATGGTGCGGCGTGGGCAGGGATAAGGTATGGATTAGAGCAACAGTAGGTGGAGTATGTAACCATATTCTAGTGTACCTGTTCGTGGTGCGTCGTAGGCAGGGTCGGGGTCAGGGACATAAGGGCCAAAGCAACGGTAGTATATAATAATGTTGTAGTGTACCTGTTAATGGTGCGGCGTGGGCAGGGATAAGGTAGGGATTAGAGCAACAGTAGGTAGAGTGTGTAACCATATTCTAGTGTACCTGTTCCTGGTGCGTCGTGGGCAGGGTCGGGGTCAGGGACATAAGAGCCAAAGCAGGTGCAGTGTATAATAATGTTGTAGTGTACCTGTTAAAGGTGCGGCGTGGGCAGGAATAAGGTAGGGATTAGAGCAACAGCAGGTGGAGTATGTAACCATATCGTAGTGTACCTGTTCCTGGTGCGGCGTGGGCGCGCGCTTGGGCGGCGCGCGGCGCGGCGCGGCTCGCAGGGCGCGCGCGGTGGCGGCGCGCAGGCGGCCCAGCGGGATGCGCACCACCACGCGCGACCGGGCTGCACGACGATACGACACACACTTACTATTGCATACTACTACGTCTTCTTTTTGATTTCGTTTTTGTTACGATAACTTGCTAGGTTCATTCAAGATAATACAGGGTGTAAAAAAAGGCTTAACGAAGCCTTAAACCACGAATTCTATACATAAAACCAAGTAGCATGCAAAAATAAATAATTGCTGGGAAATGACTTTTATTTTTGGGTATCAAAAAAATAACTTATTTCTAACCCGCAATGTATAGCGCGCACGCCACAGAAGAAAGACGTACTAAAAATTTTTATCATGTTTCTTTGTAAAAAAGTTTAGTATTATCAAACAGAAGTCAATTTAGTAAAAATCTTTGAAAAAAAATTGTAACTTTGACTGTCAATAACTCGGTAACCCGTCATTTCCCAGGTATAGTGTAAAAGAAAAAAATGTTCGTAATAATACGTAGAATATGTGGTATTCGGCTTCGTTAAGCCTTTTTTTACACCCGATATAATACATGATAGCGTTGATGTTCCAAATAAATTGAGAAGGCAGATTTCGTTCAGTCGAGATATGTCCCTGGAGCTTAATTGGTAAAGCGCCTGCGCGCTAAGTAGGAGATTATGGTTCAAATCCTGGCATGGACGAAAGATGTCTTCTTTCAATTTAAAAATATGTATTTCACAATATTGGCAAAGTAATTTACTAAAATAAATACATAAAAAGTTATTATAATACATGAAAACAGTCGACCGCCTCAGGTGGGACCCGAACACCGAGTACTTTTTCAACTAAGCTACCGATGTGCACTCACTTTCGTGTACTCAATTCTAAAAAAATTCGCTAGGTTATTTAACGTCCTCATCTCATCGTCCTCGCTGCTGACCGTCATCATCATTTCAGCTACAGGACGTTTACTGCTGCTGTATTATCGTATTCTTTTTGGTTTACGGAAAATGTCATCGTCATAGTCATCAATGATGACTTATCATCATGTCAGCCATAGAAATTTTAACTAGTCATCGTCATCATCATTTCAGCTACAGAAAGTTTACTGCTGATCATAAGCATCCCTCAACGACTACCAGATTTGCTGGTTAAAATTAATTATTGAAAATAAAGACCAACATTTATTTTAAAGAAATGTTGGTCTTGGTTAAACAATGTTAGACGTTCCAATTGTTTAAAAGGGGCATAAATTGTATGATTCTTTTGCTGAAAGTGAAGAAAGCACTCTAAAACACCTTACATTCAATTGATTAATGTAAAGGTATAATAACATACTTATAAATTGCCTTTATTCAAGATTTTATATACTCTATCAGTACGCGATAATATGTCGACGACTGCTTGCAACATGGATAGATAATTGCCGATCGGCGACTGTCACCTACTTCTGCAGTGACAGTCGTCGACATATTGTCGCTTACTGTAACAGTGTCAGAAATCCCGAATAACAGCAATACTGTCATTCGTATGTAAGCGTCCTCCTTGAATGGCTACCTAAAGCACCCGAAAAATCACAAAAAAAACTTACGGTTGCTGGGAGCGTCTTCCAGTCGGTCGTCGGCGCGCGGCTTCAGGCCCGAGCCCACATCGGCCTCAGCACGAACATAGCGCTCGGCCGCGCGCACCCGCGACGACAACTTGTCTTCCAGCCGGTCCAACTTGGCGTCGCCCGATAGCCTGTCCAACTTCGCGTCGGTCGACAACCGATCCATCTTCGCGTCACTCGATAATCGGTCCATCTTGACATCGGTCGACAACCGATCCATTTTAGGGTCGGCTGATAATCGATCCATTTTGACATCGGTAGATAGCCGATCCATTTTGACGTCGGTGGATAACCGATCCATTTTGACATCGGTGGACAACCGATCCATTTTGGGGTCGCTTGATAACCGATCCATTTTGGGGTCGCTCGATAACCGATCCATTTTAACGTCACTCGATAACCGATCGATTTTGGCGTCGCTAGATAGCCTCTCCATCTTGACGTCGCTGGATAACCTAATAAAATGAGTGAACAAATAAATAAAAATACACCTGATACATGTACGTACATGTATGTGTATAAATGTATGACATTTTGAAAATAATAATCCACTTGATCAGGACTTGAACCCTGGGCGTTCAACGCGAACCATGGCGCCATTACGCAATTGGATCGTAGATAATGTAATTAGTAAAAATAATATTTATCATAAAATAATACCTCTCGATTTTTTCCTCGTGTAAACGCTCGATCGACATCTTCTCGTCAGAGAGCCGGGATATTTTCTCGCTTCTCTCATGTGACGATTTCCGTTCGATCTTATCGCTCGATAAACGATCGTGCGACATTTTTTCGTACGATACCTTGGAAAGAAACACAAACAATTAGAAAAGGTGGAATATAATATTATTATTCTGGGATCCAGTCGTTATTTGATCGATATTAGCAAATTAAATAATTTATTTTTGGTAAATATCAAGTCCGATAAAATATGACATAAAATATAGGTAATTAATTTTACAGTAAATAAACACAATTACCTTCTCCCCGGATATCCGTTCCGGCCGCTCGGGTATACTGCCCGATAATCGGCTAGAGATCCGATCCGTCGGCCTCGTCCGTTCGGTCGGTCGATCCGTGGGCGTCCGGTCGGTTGGCGTCCGATCGACCGGTATCCGGTCGCTTGGCGGTCGTTCGGTCGGGAGTCTGTCAGCGGAGCGTCTGTGGTCCGTCCTCTCGATCGAGACGCGTTCCTGTATTCTTTCGTTGGCTACTCGGTCGGCTTCGCGTCGTCTGGATACAAAATAATGATTTTTTTATGACCCCATATAGACACAGTTCAACATCCAAGGGTTGATCTCTTAACTCATTGAATGCCGTGCGAAAGAATGAGACCGCTTAACAACAAATTTTTGATTGTGTCTTGTAGTATATTAAATTAATTTTTATCCGACAGATATTTAAGTATCTATTTAAGTAAGTATATATTTAAGTACAGACAGATATATCGTTATAGCAAATATGATTTTTAATGACACATAAAAGTTTTATATATATTAATTAAAACCTTTTCTACATTATTTAAAAAACGTTGTTTCCTCCCTTTCAACGCTTGACTTTAACGCCATCTATTAGAACTACTCTTAAGTGTCAGTTCAGACACGTCGATTATCGCGCGATTTAAAAATCGTGCCAAAAACGCACTGGTCTTATTTATCTATCTATCTTTGTTCGCAATCGTTCAGACTGTTAACGCGCGATTATCGCCGTGTCTGAACAGACACTAAAGCTATGACGTCATCGGTACAACTGCATCAGACATGACGTTGCTTTTTAACATGTTTTTTTCTTATTGACTTTACTAACCTGGCGATCGCATCAGCGTCGACCGGCGGGGGGATAGCGGGGCGAGGGGACACCCTCGCGAGCGCTTCGTGCCTGCGCTCGGGCGAGCGGCGGTCATCATCGGCCGCTTCGGGCGCCGTCACTTCTATGATCGTCACCTGCCCTTTGCCCTTCCCTCCCTTACCCTTCCCGCCCTTGCCACCTTTACCGCCACACTCGTCGCCTTTCTTAGGCGTGAATACCTGCCGATAGATAGTAGAGCATAAAAATTGTATACGGGACACGAATACAGTTGTTCAGCTTTTAATTTTCATTCTGAACTCAAGGCGCTGACTTGAATAAAAATAAGACTGTCTGCTGTCAAATAAAATTCATACCTATTTGATTATAGATATGCAGTATAGGCCAAAATTTGCTCTCGGTATTCTGACCAGAGACGCGACTTTCAGAAACGAAGAAAACGATTATGTAGAGACAGAGCCACACGCTCTTCAAATAGGCTCACAAAATTGGCTGTTGTTTGTATGGAACAGCCAGTGTACCTAAATTTATTTAATGTTAGTGACTCGAGAATATCAAGTTTAAAATATGACAGCAACTATTTTGCTACCATAGGATTAAGGTAAAGAGAGGACGAGACATAATCTTGCTTTATTTTTATTGATTTATTGCTAGCTTTTCTTTTCCCCGTGCTACCAAGATTTTAGATCAAATGGAATCATTAACCTTTAAACAGGATTAAAGCTATCTTGTGTTCAGCTAGACATTGCAGCTTCATTAATTTAGCCATTAATTGATCGGGTTGGTACACTAACATTAGTAAGATTATCATCTTTTTTTTTGTTTCTTAGTATTGTCATCAACTGAAGTCAATTGGTGGTCATAATACGCATAGAACGCCACAGCGAACGACTGTTGGGCTGTTTTCATCCAGCGGCTTCCCCCACCTTAATCAGGTCGTCAGACCATCGGATGGGACTTCATTACGTACCTAGACGTAAGTATTAAAATCCACTGACCTTGCGGAATATGTGCGTCTTAGTATCCTGCAACAAGTTATGGTGTGGCGGCGGCTCGTTGTCGGGCGGCGGCGCAGGGGCGGGCGGCGGCGAGGGCGGGCGGTGCTTGGGCGGGCGGCCGCGCTTCTTCTTCGCGGGCTGCTCCTCGCTCGGCCGCGGCTTGGGCGGCCGGCCGCGCTTCTGCGGCGCCACCGTCGACACTGTGGGCGATGCTGTGCTCTGGAAACGTCCGAATGACAGTCAGAAATGAACTAGAGCACGGTTCAGCTATAGTTATCAGTATGTCCAAATAATAACGGTCAGAAATGAAAACGGATCAGTTATATTTATTTCTGATTTTAAGCTGGCTTAGGCCTGTAGCGTATTTTTATTGAACCATCCAGTACTGTGTGTGCAGTTTTTAAAAATGTATAGGGCTGAGTTTAGTGTGTTTTGGTCATGACTTTGAGTGTAGTGCGTTTTCTATGTTTTAGGAACTATGAGTGTGTGTTTTTTATTGGTCAGGACTTTGAGTTGTTTTCCATGTTTAAGGGCTATTTATAAGTGCAGTGTGTTTTTCATTGTTAAGGACTTTGGGTGTAGTGTGTTTTCCATCGTTCATGGCTATAAGTGCAGTGTGTTTTCTGTTGTACAGGACTATTAAAGTAGTGTGGCTTTCTATGGTTCATTAATATTAGTGTAGTGTGTTATCAATGGATTCAGAACCATGTGTATCTATAGTGCGTTTGGTTCATGGCAATGTCTGAAGTCCATATTTCTTGGTTTAACACAGTATCTGTAGTTTAATTTTATTGCTGAATGTCACCATTTTATACCGTGTTTTATGCAAATAAACAATTTATTTATTATTTATTGCTCGAGACAATGTTTGCAGTGTACTTTTCACATCTTACAGTCATGTGTATCGTGCCTTTTTAGTGCTCCAAGACAACTGGTGCGTGTAACCCTTTTTATATGTTTTAAGACAATGTGTATAGTGTACAGCACTGACCGGATTATGCCTCGGCGTCTCATCGTCACTTGAAGCAGCAGAGACGCGGTTGGCGAGCGAGCGGCGGCGGCGCGTCGGCCCGGGCGACGGCGACGACGTCTCCGAGTCCGACATCTCCGATATTGGACTCTGTTGATAAGTACATGAGGTTGGAAATAGCTCGGTAGTAAACTTACGAAAATGGTATAACAGTATTAATTGACTTTTAACATAAATATACCTTTGCCTGAAGTTTATTTCTTTGTTTGATGTGCAATAAAGAGTTCCTATCTAGGTACTTTATGAAATAAGATTTGTTATTTTCTTGATGCAAAAAAATGTATTTTAATTGTGTACTAGGCTATAGTCTTCAAATTGCCTTGTTTCATAATATCGTCAATAAAATCTAAGTCGCTTCATCTTAGCCAAAACAGTTTGATTGTATAGCAACCTTTTGTTATTGATACAGATACACAGACGCTGTTACCGGCCACTCTGTACGCGTGACAGCGCGTCAGACGCAGGGCTGTCGGGAGCGGCAGCGGGCCAATGACGCCTAGGGCTGGTACAAAATGTTATACAGTACAGGGTAGCCGTTAAAGTAAGAGTAGCACGTACCACGCGGCTAGCCGTGTTCTGTGTGGCATTCCAGCGGTTGACCGCAGGATAAATGTAAAGCTTTTTTCTATTACATGCAACTGGCTAGACAGTGTGTTTTGCCCTTTAAAGAGACGAGGAACAAAAGAGTTGTAGCTTTTTAATGATGATGACGTAATTTTGTTAACATTGTCCTTATACGTCTCCAAAATGTATCATATTCTTATGTTGAGGTTAAGTCAATCAAACCAGAAAAAAAACATACACAAAACACCTAATATTGACATTTGTTTAAACGTTGATACGGCTAGAAGAAACACAACATGATAGAGCATAATAAAAATGATGATACTATCTCAGACAAGAAAATAAACGAGTCTGGGACGTAAAATGCACCAGAGTGACAAGTCTGTGTCACCTAAATTGAATTAGTTTGCAACAACCCTGCAGCAAGGAGTGACCTATTTGTTGCTTAGTATTTTTATACCCTCCCTACGGATTTCCTTTAACAAAGGAAGCTAATCCTGTGTAGCAGAAGCTTTCTTTTTGTTAAATAGCTTCCAATTAGAAAGGTAAATGAAATAGGCAGCCTTTAATGACTTCCATTCAGATCTCGTTTTTAGGGTTCCGTACCCAAAGGGTAAAACGGAACCCTATTTCTAAGACTCCGCTGTCCGTCTGTCTGTCCGTCTCTCATCAGGCTATATCTCATGAACAGTGATAGTGAGACAGTTGAAATTTTCACAGATGACGTATTTCTGTTGCCGCTATAACAACAAATACTAAAAACCAGAATAAAATAAATATTTAAGGGGGCTTCCATACAACAAACTTTTTTGCTCGTATTTTTGATAATGGTAGCCGGTTTTTTTAAATTGATTTTGTTATATTAATAAATTCTATGGCAGTTAAACAGTCAAACATTTATTCACGATTTCAAAATTTACATAAACTAATTCCCCTGATACGAAATAGGTAACTTGTTTGTTATATTTTTAAACGAGAAACTTCTCACCATTCCCAAAAATGACCAAAGTTGAAGTTTTAACCAGCAATGTTACGACGTTACAAAAACATCAAAAGTTGAATTACGTTGAGAAATCTCTACAGAAACAGCAGTATTTTTGTACCGTTCAAAAATAAAAACATAATACGACGTCATAATCTTATCGGGAGTTCTCGTTCAACTTTATGCACAGTATGGTTTCCGCGGACCAAGTTTTTTGATCCGAGATAACCTCTTGTCGTAATTTATTTTTATCGCCTTATTACGTTGCTCCGAAATTGCACTTTATTTCTTTAAGTTAGTCAATTCAGTGGATTCTTAGAATAAGCTATTACTCAGATAACACTGTTAAATTTTAATAGCTGAACGTTTTGTGCATTTTGTCACATAAAGGAGCGTTATTGCTATCGTTTGACAAGCTTTTAAATGTCACAATGAATATACAGATCTAACCTCTAATGCTATAGCCATAGCGGTGAGATTTCCGTGTACGGCGCCGACGGCTTGCCACAAGATATCCTTCAGCCTGTAGAATTCGGCCATAACTACTCGCCTGTCGAGGCCCTGCACGCGACACTCCACGCTCGCTTCAAAGTCCGCGAGGGCTCTCCTCAAGTTGCATTTAAGCATGGCTAAGTTGATCCATTTCTGGCGCAAATCCTCTTCACGTTCATTTATTATCCGCTGGAGTAAGTCAATCAACGCCTCGAAAAGGGTTTCCATTTAAAATTAATTACACCGTTCAAAACGTCTTTGTGAGACAAATAAGAGCTTGTTAGTGATAGTCCGAGTGTCATAGCGGAGACAATGTAACGATTATGCAAACTTTTGCTTACTCGGTCCCCTTGTACGGAGAAGTGTTTACCTTTTGAAACACGACGCCGGGAAAGGGTGCGGATCTCATGCACGGTGCGATATTCTATCGTATCGTGTTATGCTAAAAGCGTTTGCAGTGTCATAAACTGCATACGTTGCATTTTGATATTTATTCAAATTAGGTGTTCGGAATGCGACTTGGGGTTAAAGTCATCGATTTTTTTCAGAATACGACCCGTGCAAAGTATACGGTAGTTATTTGGTACCATGAAGATTCTTATGCATACTTCTAAGAATATAGAAACTTAAAATGTATTTCAACTTAGCATTTTAGAAGCAGATTTGTTATTAGTTAACTTGATACTAAAAATATCAAAATACAAAAGGTGCATCCATGAAATGTAATTATTTTTCAATGTTTGTGCAGTTGATGCAACTGTAAAACCACTAGACAGATAATGACCAACCACTAGCTGATTTTGCGGGGACATGATTTCTCCCACAAAAGGGGAAAATATAACACAAAACATTCCTTGGAGCGGAAGTACCTAAGGCACGTACGTAGGTAGCACTCAAAAAGGGCACTGAATAACTAACTAATTGGAGTACTTTCCGGATAAGAGGGAGAAAAGGGTTGTATGGGCGATACGTTTCATATTTTGTGGGTACTATTATTACCCCTTTTTTATCATAGACAATACATATTCCAACTTTCTAAGCAAGATGGATATCATCCTTGTGGTTTGTTGTTTTAGATTGCGCATCAACTTAGAAGCTTTTCTACGAGTTCCAAGAAATAAAATTCCATTAGTAACGGAAAGTTTTTGGTGCGAGTCAGCAATTCACGTGAATTCGGATTACTCGAAATTGTCGAGCACAATCGAATTCCCTGAATGAGTAGATGTATATCAGGCAACACAAGGTCACACACGGAGTGAGTTTCGCGTGAGTTGGCAACGAGTTACGTAGATTCCTAGAAGACTGAGCGCTAATGCAAAGTTAGAACTTGCAGTCTCGGAGAATTCTAGCAGTATCGGATCGGCTTCCCCGTAACACCGACGAAAGAGTTTCCGAGGATACGGCTTCTACCAAGTAAATAATTTATGTTAGGAATTTTACGAATACTGTTTTCATATTTATCAAAATTACTATTTCTGTGGCATGGATAAGTAACACGGCTGCAGAATTAAGTTATCAATTATGCACTGTGCTCTAGTTCTGTGTTCATTTCGTCTAAATCTAACTTTATTCGTAAAGACGAAAATTAGTGGATAAATAGTCTTTATTGCACACAAGAAGTTACATTAAATGTTTATTACAAACATCATCATCCATCAGCCTTTGAAAGATGGCCTGCACATTGAAGCAATAAAGCCATGTATTCACTATGTTAGCGAACCTCTTGCGCTTCGCGCTCTTGCAACTGCTCCACATAGTAGATACGTTCGCGCTCCTTGAGCGTGCAACAGTGCGCGCTCCGCGCTCGGCGCTCCAATCGGTGGCGGTTTTTGGACAAACACAAGGGGGAGCGCGATCGGTATCGATCGATACGTCATGATGAGGTTCGAGAACATAATGGATACAAGGCTTCAAGCTCTTTTAGCAGGCCAATTTTTTCGTAGTATCCTAGTATGAAAAGGAAAGTCAGTTCATAAGAGCTCATAGTAAGGGCCCTGTATTTGCCAAATACTACTTGGTCATTTGTGTTGAACTGTTAACTCACTGGCTCTCTCGTGACAATTATTATGTGTTTCATTCATGTGTGTGTAAATATCCGGCCTACTTTTTCCTAGTATGAAAGTCAGGTCAATCAAAATGAAGGCGAGCTTTGGAGGCTTACAGCAAGGGGCTGTTTTAGGTTGGTGTTAAACAGTCGTGCTAACTCACCGGCTTCCCCTTGACATCGGCGAGTGCATGCCTGAGCTCCTTCCCCTCGTAGTCTGCGCGCGCCTGGTCTGGCGGCTGCGCGGGCGGCGGCGCGAAGTTGGACAGGCTCCACGACGGGCGCTGCGCGGGCGGCGGCGCGGGCGCGGGCGCGGCCGGTGCGGGCGCCGCGGTCGACTCGGCGGACGAAGATTCCGACTCCGAGTCGGATGGGGACGAGCTGCCGGAGCTCGGGCTTGCAGACCCGATTGGGGAGAGGAGACTGTGGGCGAACAAAATAGCTATGTTGTATTGCCGTCTTTTTTATGATCTTGCACTAAGGATCTCATTAAAGGTGTGCTTCCAATACCAGCGGCGAACGACATTCATCTTACCAAAACATCATAAACATCTTACTAAATCTTCATCAACATTTAGCCTTCAAAGGTCTATTGCTGGACGGACCCCCCTCCTAAAGAACATTACAGCAAGTGATTCCAGAACGCTTGCATCCAACGGTTTCCCGCAACCTAGACTAGGTCGACAATATCTACTAGATAGGAGGCTTGCCCATGCCGCGTCTTCCAGTCCATAGTCGCCACTCGAGAACCTAGGCTATCTTCACCAACACGGTTGTCAGTTCCGCGTGCGGTGTGGACTGCCCATTGCCACTTTAGGTTTGCAAACACTCTTATTAGGTGTCGCTAGCTGTCAGCGGTAGTCAAAATATCTACCGCCGGAGTGTTGCTTGTCGCTGTCGGTATCGGAATCATGCCTTAGGGCGACGAGAAGGTGACACTCGCTGATTTTTTGTAAAACCATTACATTGCTGTAAAATGACATTATGATACTTACGGCCCTAACGTGGTGGTAGTGGCTGCGACTTCATCATCGCTTTCTGACAACCCAAGGTCCTTGTTCACCACGTCTCTGTAAAGATAACATTATATTTTACGACACAATACAAAATATCATCACTGGAGAAGGAAGATGGCGAATTCGCAAAGACTGCATAATTCAGAAAGATTGCAAAACTGACTATGTATCATTTACATAGTCAGTTTTGCAATCTTTCTGAATATATAAAAGTTATTGTATTTTGACAGATTTGTTTAGAGGTAGCGCCCTCTAATCGCTATCATAGTAATATTTCAACAATCGCTTAGATTAGTCATATCACAGAATTAGTATTATGTCTTATGGAATCTGACGGGTTCGTTAAATATATCTATGAACTAAGGTTAAGTTATAAGTTCCAAAACCAGTTTTACAACCAGTTACACTGATACCATTATTACTATAGTTTATACTTCCACTTTTCAAGTAAGTTTTTGTCAAAATGGAAACTTATTTTTCACGCCACACAAATAAGTTTGTCGTTCTCAAGCAAACTTACAACAAACTTTAAAAGAATCAAACTTTGCCACTACTCAAATGTTTACTACGCTGTTAGTTTTACTTGATTTCTATTTTAAGTTTGTACTTACGGTGATACGGAATTCCTCGAGTTTGATATCCGGTTATCTAGACCTGTAATAGAAAAATAAATTTATTAATAACTTGAAATCTCGATAAATAGACATCATAATTTTTGATTACACGATATCACAAGTTATGTTTAGAAAAATATCATCAATGTATAGTAAATTGTCTCTTTCGTCAAATGTAAATAACCATAATCTTATGATGTATACATTCATAGATACATAATAAAAATAAATAAATATAAATATTGGACAACATCACATACATTGCTCTGATCCTAAGGTAAGTAGCTAAAGCACTTGTGTTACAGAAATCAGAAACAACGACAGTACCACAACACCCAGACCCGAGCCACTATAGAAAAGTTCGTTTTCTACATTGACCCGACCGGGGATCGAACCCGGAACCTCAGAGATGGCGGCGCCATTTAAAGTCCGGCGTGCTCGCCTCTCGGCTACGGAGGTCGTCTAATAATATTGTAATCCTTAATCGTGCTATTACGCATTAACGATACTACATTCGTTAATTGTGACCGATTAATAGGAAACCTTAAATAAACATTACACGTTTGTTATTCGATAATCGATCTCACAGCTGGTATCCAATCACGCTGTACTGTAACACAATCTCTGACGTTTCGAAACCCTAAAAATCCCATATTCATGGTCCGTGACACCGTCCACTAATAAATCTATGAATAACAAACACAAGTGAAGAGTGCAGCGAGGGCTTGAGAAAGGGACCGTGTTTACTTAGGCGTGATATACCGCCAAGTACAAACAATTTTAATCAATGCAAAACAAACTGTACTACGACGTCATAAGAGTCATTAAGCTTCAATATAACTGTTGAACAGTTCACATGAACCAATTTGAGTGCAGTGCCGCGGACAGGTGAATTAATCTCTATTACCATTTGAATAAGAGCGGTTTTAATTGTTAATAACGCAGGGGGGCTCCCCTGCTCGTACGCAGAGGTTAGGCTGACGGCCAGTAGCGGGTTCGGTTCCGGGCCAATACCCGGGCGATGTAAACAAATGAGCTTGGGTCACAGACCAGTAGCATAGCAGACTCCACATTCACAAGAAACTAAATCCAATAGATAATAAACATATCAAATGTACATTAATTAGGATAGATATCACAAGGCTTTATTCATAATGAATTATATGTTAACTTTCCGAAAATAAGAGGATCACACTAACTAGTTTCTTTAAAACAAATTTCCGAATTCTAAATCATTTTCGAGACTGCTTTTGATACTTTTCCCAGCGCATTAAAATTACTGAAATAAGTAATACTTTAGCTTACACATAGCTTTAGCTGTTACTAATACACATTTATTTTTTTATTTTTTTTATTTGAGATGGGCTTACTCTTGACCCCAATCTTGCTCTAGAGCATAGATGGGATCTACGATTGAGAGAGCTTGCCCAGAAGATGCCTATTCACTCTGGACTTAAAGAGAGTCAGGTTATATTTGCATGCTATTGTCCATAGCTGGATAAGTGAGACAAATAATAAAAAAATTACCAACTTCAGTGTACTTTGTTTAATGGCTACTAATTTATTCTTGTATCTGTAAACGAGGTGTCTATTTCACATAGCTATCTGTGTTACAAGTTCACCGCGGTTATTTGTGTAAGCGATTATGACGTTAGACATGCCCACGAAAACGTTGGGAACGGAATATCAAAGGCGAAACGTTTAACTATTGTGTTGTGAACAGTACATTTTTTCACTGCAGAGTTTTTATCTGGTATATTAATGGTCTCAATTCTAAGTAACTAACCATGTAGGAGTTAACAAAGCAAAACCATTTGCGCAAAGTAAGTAAATAAAGGCTACCATTGAATTAAAGGATATCGCTTAGTACATGTCAATGTGTCAAATATTATGACTATGTACTTATTTTACAGGAAAACCATGTACCAATAATGTTACGTAACAGAGCTGCAGAGTAGTAATTATGAAATCACCTAAACGTCTTAAAAATTAGCAAATTATTATCAATATTATTTATTATAACGCATCAAATATGGTTACTTTCTTTTCAAGGTTATGATAATAGTGGTAATTGCACTCATTTCATAAACAACTCATGTTGTAACTCTTTGTTTTATCAGTGTGCGCAATTGTTTGTTATGCCCGTTTAATCAATAAAAAATAACAGATAAAAAAAACATTAATAGAATATGTTTTTTTGAGACAGGGAAAAACATATTTACTTTTGTTTTAATTTGATTAAACGTTCGCTTTTTTTTCTCTTTATATTAAACTGTGGTGTAAGTCCACAGTTTAATATAAAGAGAAAAAAAAGCGTTATACTTAAACATTTAAAAGACCTACGATTACGATTAGTACGATTAACTGTAAAAATCGAGTGTGGGATTTTTTAATAATGTGCAGTAAATAAGACAACAGGGTCAGGGTGACAAAGACGGATTTTGCCATACATTCGATTACTGAGCTGAGCCATTCCGGCTTTATCAATAAACTAATGAACTAAAGACTTAATTATTAAACCCATTTTTAACTGTACAAAGGGTTGCCAATCAATACATGCGAATCTAATTCGCAAACAAAGCCGCAACGCGTTCGTTATCGCCTCGATCGAATGAAAGTAATCAAATAAATCATATTGTGAGCGAAAAGACCCTCAATAAAATATTTAGAGCCTGTTTTACAAAGTACAGAGAAAGTTATGTAAAAGATAAAAATATGTAGAGGATAAAAGTGCTTGAAAATTGTGTCAAGAATCGTGTTATCCTTCAGATAAGTAAAATATAGCTTATTCAGAATGAATGCAGAACTTATCCGTATATTGTGAAACGGGCGCGTTGTCGCTGCGTTTTTTGATAAAAAAAAGGATTTTTTATTGAAATTTACATAATATTCCATATAATCTTAATCGATTAAAATACAATTCTAAAAAAGTTTTTATTGCATATTGATAATTTTTGAGAAGTTATTTGCTCAGTCACTTTATTTAGAAAGGCAGTCAATATCTGATTAATCAGAGGCACGGTAATATTATAATATTACGGTGTCTGAGGTTTGCATGGAACCTAAACGTCCGAATTAAAATTTCCGAATTTAAAGTTAAATTCCTAAATACGTCGCCTACGGTCGAAATTTCCAGAAATTTCCAGAGCGCTTCGGAAAATCCCAGACTCTGATTGTACAGCATGCAGCAGCGCGGGGTCGTCGACCCGCAATTTGTGTCAGACGGATGATGCCCGGACATTAGACTAGCTAGAGGATTTCGAGAACTTCGACATTTTAAGTTTAGATATAACTACTTAAAAAAAAGTCAACAATTCCTAAATGACTTTAAAAAACTTTGACATTTACTAAATAAACATTATTTAATTTAGCTCATTGATAAAAATCGAATTGCTACTTCTTTACTTAAGACACTAAAAACAACCGGATTTCTCGTAAGTATTCGTCGTGACGTGACATAGACTTTGCTATTTTTTTAAATGGAGTTATATCTTACTTGAAAAAACATAATCTTTAAAAAAAAACAACATTGATGGAAAAAATTCCCTTCCTTGAAAAAAAAGGGTCATAAAGTATCATAAACAAACAAAAACGCCCGAAACACTAACCTTCGCTGTTAACTTAAAACGAAACAGTCCTTAATGAAGCCCTACAGTATTCGTCGACAAAAAGCAACGTTTTAAAAAGAATGAAGAGAGCGCAATTATTTTACGTAAAACAAGCGACCACATTGTGTACTTGTTTACAAAACACGTCCTTTGTTCAAACACAACATACATGTGGTTGTTTCACGCTGGGTATACTTAGGCATGCAATCGGCGAGCTAGCTTGGCCTATATAATTTATTGGCTAGACGACAATTGGGACGGTAGTAGACCGTCTAGCTAGAGGCTGCTTTAAATTAATGGTTCTATTAATTTTCTAGCAATTCGAGGCCATCGGGGCGGGGGTTGTGTATGATGCGATCACGAGTGTGACCTATCGATTGATTTCATAATAAATGACTATATTGAGCTGGCTAATTAATTATAGTATCTGTCTCACTGCTGTTCATCAAAATCATAGGTTCTTCATTTTAATATTAAAATAATTCAGAACAATTTAAGAACTTAATGTTATATAGCATTCTCTACCAGTCAATCAAATTTCATTATGAGGAAATAAATAATTGTCAAGTATTATGATTTTTAATACTGTTACTTTATATCAACATCTAAAGCAGTTTTCATTCAAGTTCTTAAGAGTTACGACCTTTTAAGTTTAAAATACTTTTTGCCGACCGTATTGGGAAGCTAGATGCGCTTGCGCCGCGAGCGCAACGGATCGCTTGACGGCGCGTTAACACGCGTAATGACCACACACGTCTTCTCACGTTCCTTTAACTGGGCTTACAGTAAGTTTTAAAATTTGTTCTATTTAACTACGAAAACATTACATCAAAATTAGCAAGGACGCACTTCTTAACCTCATAAGGGCAAGTCAAAAGTCTGAAGTTTAGTAAAAATAATTATTGACATAAAAGGTCCTTTGACAGAAATGGAGCGGCAGCACACAACTCAAAAAAAGTATTCACGTATGAAAAATGTTAATGTGTATTAATTAAGTAATCATGAAAACAAATGTGAGTACACGGTTACAAATTCACATGCACGCCATAATTTGATCCGTTAATTTAAGTATGATTAATTAATTAAAATTAAAAAGCGGTTACTGGATGACCATAAACAATCGAGCAGGGTTCACGATTCCGAGTCACGACTGGGTAGCGTGTTTACTTTCCCACGTCTTCGACGATCGCGATTGACGAGACTCAGGGTTGCTAACTTAAAGTTAAATTATTAATTACAGTCCATAATCTGGCATTTGACCTGTCCCTTTCCACAGGTCATATTGACCGGAACGGCAATTTGAGGATTTCTAATGGAGGATGAACAAACTGAAATGTCAAAATATAAGTTTTTGTTTTCGGAAGAACGCAAATAGTTATTCTTATGTCACATTTTAATGAAAATATTTTGATATTTTTTTTTATATTTGCTCCACAAAATCACAAACGAATTAAGTACAACAACTTAGGCAGCAGTAGCACAAACTATTTACGACAGTTTTAAATAAGCTTTGATTTATCAAGTTTTTTTTAACAAAATTGCAGCTCTGTGTATTCTATAATGTGATATGATACCCCATATTGTAATATGTTCTTAGGGAAAACTCTTTAAAGCATTGGCATCCCTAACGAGCATGAGAAGGAACGCATCAACGAAACACTGTACTTCTCAATAATGTATACGAATAATTTATTACTTCTGGATTTCTTATCATTTTAACCATTTTAGAAGAACATTATTAAAAATAGATATAGTCTCTATATATCTAAATAGATATAGACTCGAATAAAGGAAAATATAAATGTATCGATCGGTATAATTATAATATTTAGCTGTCTGTACGACTTGACAACACAGCAAAATCGAGCGAAAATCGACATGCAATTCGCAACATTTATTTCGATTTAATTCGATGGGTACGTATAATAATAAACTCGTCTAGACTTGCACACGATGCGTGTCAGTCACAACAATTGTCTCGTCTCTACACTGCAGTGAAATGGTTAAATGGCATACAATCTAATTTATTGGCTGAATCTATTAAGAATGCAAATGTTTGTCTGATGATCAGAGCTATAGTCTGTAGTTGTAGGATTTTAGTGGTTTCATATTAGTGCGATCGTGCTGGAAAAGAAATACCTATGTGATATTTCACATAGGTATTTCTTTTCCAGCACGACTATTTTGACTATTGTCAGATATTAAAAGTATTTAACATGTGTGTATCAAAAAGGTTGCGAGCGTAATGCACTTTTTGGGTGACTATTACGCCTTAGCGGATGATACGATGACTATGGCCATTGGTCTGTTATCTGGAGCAATAAATATACATTTTCAATGTTTATATGAATTTAAAAATGGAACGACTGGTGGTGCAAGGGAAAGTTGAGGGTAAGAGATTACGTGGGCGTTCTCCAACACGATGGACAGACCTCATCAAATCTGTGACGCACTCCAACATCAACAATTGCTCTCGCTCCGCCAAACATGGCGACGCATCACAAAAATAGCGGTGACACGAAGAATCGACCGAGACATGACCACGACCACTCTGCCAAGAGTGCACGACTAAGAAGAAAAACTGGGATTAAAAAAACAAAGCCGTAGCATCCAACTATGCATTGTTTACAAACTAGCTTTCGCATTATAAGAGACAAGGCAGCGGGCAGACAGGCTATCAACGTGACCGCATACACTATCGACCATTCAAGGACCTTAGTCCCGTGACGTCATTAGGCCCCGTTGCAGACCCAGCCACAGTCCAGTGGAAACAGCTAGCCAACTTTACGCAAGACTTTCTTTGTCTTCGTTAGTAGAACATAATATACGAAAGGTCACGTTCCACGAATCGATGATTCCGATTTACTTAAATGGAAATAGTTTTCCTATATCCGAACCGGATGATGTATTATGGTTGTCTAGGTACGTCGGGTTTCATGGATCTTTTTCCACCTTAAAATTTGTCCCGTTCGTAGTGGGGCAACGCTTGACCATGATGCGACAAATCTGGTTATTGCATAAAGAGCTATTTCTAACAGACCTGTAACCCGAAACTCGGAGACAAGACTACGTTGGACCACAGCTACATAAAGTAATGTGAATAAGCAGGTTACCGCCAAGCATATGGTATAATTCCTACCAAAAAACCACATACAGTGCTGGTATGCGATCTCACGACACGCCCACGGATGTGAGGCGAGTCACCCACTACGGACTTAGCAAGTGCCATGGTTTATCGCTAATCCGTCGTGCTACTTTTGTTCGTTTACAAATCTTCTCATTACTGATTCGATCTCACAAAAAAACACCGCGCATAGCTCTTCCCTTAAGAAGCTGTGCGACCTTGAGCTTTCTAATGAGGCCCATAGTGAGGCCACGGTTCTGTTCCATATGTCATCACTGGTAACACACACTGGTAATAGACTTTCGTCGTTAGTGTCTTGGTTACTGACTGGAAGTTGTAAATGGAAAATATATTTGTGCTGGCTGTTTTCCCCCCTAAACAGCTAAATGCAAATGAATGGTCGCCGCCGGTGGCCATGTTGTTTTGCCAGGGATCACGTGAGCCGCGAACGTGATCGCGATCGCTCGCATTCGCATTGTAGATGTAGGAAACAATAAATTTTAACAGCCTGAATGTACACTTGACGGCATTATTGCATAATTATTTTTCGCTTTGCATATTCTCATATTCTGCGCAGTTTAATTGCGAGAAGTGCCTAAATGAATTTTGGCACATTTTTTATTACACTAAATAAGTCTTAACCCTTTTTCATTGTAGTTAAGGCTTGTTATTAACATTGACAAAAACGAATTATGAAAGTTATGAAAGGATTAAAAACTAAACTTCTTAAGACGTACACGTATACGAAGAAACATTATTATTAGTAACGAGTCACATGAAGCGACTACATCATCCGTATTAAAAGGTATGATACTTAAACAACGGTAAAATATTAACTACGTCTGTCTTTCTATGACTATCTACGCAGTAAATCGTTTCAAGTGGGTTTGTGTTTGTTTTTATGCGTTTAAGTTACTCTCGGCTCTACAACTTCCATGACCCCTAACCTGGCAGCTTACAAAATACAAATATGGTGAAGTAATTAGGAAAGCGTTGGTTCGAAGGGCTATAGCCGTAATACGTCTTGGTCGGAAACTATTAGGGCTACGCCAGGGCGTGACGAATGCTGCGTTCATGCATCATGGTCAATCACGTGTGAGGTACTGATATGGTTGACACGACTGTCCAGTGTCCACCTTATTAAAAATTATACTAGGTTAAGCCACGACTGCAATTTTTTTAATGTCGGTACGTCACTATTTATTATTAAAATTTAAACACTCGCGGCTATGCGAAAATGATTAATTTTCGTTACCGTGTTACATTGCTCGCTGTTATGGACCATATTTTAATAAAGTTTCGTGGTACTCCTCGCCTTAAGATATATCATTTGAGCAGGACAGATATTATGGGAGATTAAGCAAATAATAGACTACGAACTATAGTTTCAGACTCCAAAGTTCTTGATTACTTATTTCGGCAACCCTACCGTGAAGGCGGACTGACATAATGGATGCCGGTCAAGCGGTCACCCGCTCCTTTGTATGCTGATGGTTATAGAGAGCCGCACTAATGTATGTATTGTCGCTTTACAACAAATAATGAGATGAAACAAACTATTCTGACATTCTGTATTGTTACAAACTGCCTGACTAGTATGGTTTATCAATTGTTTAAAATCTACGGTTTTGTCAGTTTGGAATCCCATTTTCCCACGGTTGAATTACCTGAGATCAAGCTGTCACTGTTTCGTTATTCAGAAACATGGCAGTTGCAGCCCTAACCATGAAATCATTGGCAAAACAATATTTAATACGGATAAAATTATTTACATAAGGAATAAGGTTGCGCCCAAGGTTTACATTAACAGAAAAAAAACAAAAAAGGACGAACATGTGTACTTTGAACGTCTAGGTATGAGGAAAACGTTAAAGAATCAACGGATGCGAATGCAATAAAGATACGGTATTTACGCCTCGCTCTCCGGTTTTGGGCTTACATACCCCGAAACGCTTAGTTAAATTACATTAAAATTTTGTACACCTAAATATTCAAATTATAATTTTGTTTTATCAAATCTTTGAGATGTCTACGCCATTTATGCTGTCGTCATTTTTTGTCATATATTTGTTGCGACTGCACTGGTTCAAATTCGAATTCAATTGTTTTCCGTTGGATTTGAAACATAATAATTCGGTTAGAAATGTAACAAGCTTTATTTTAGTAATATCACATTCTGAAATTACTTATGTTTCACAAGATTGCTACGGAATAGCTACGACTACGAGGTGTTACAGTAGCAAGCGTTTTTCTTCCTCATTTTTACGCTGTTTAAATTTTTTAACCTTCTAATTGTCTTATCAATTTAGTAAGTGATTTGCTGATAGAGCCAGTATGTGGATAGTGGAACTCTTCAATGTCTAATCCTTAAATTTAGGCTAATTAAGTCCTATGAAAACAATAATATGTTTTATAGTTTCAGAAGTTTTATTCTTGAAATTAAATAAGCTCAAGTTACGGATAGAAACCAAGAAAGTACATAATATCAAGGTAACAGGTACCAGATATTTTAGGAAGCACCATTTCCCCATAGTTTATACAATTGCGTCGTCGGCACGAACTTACTTGGGCTCTTTGTTTTCGTTATAAACAAAGTTACAGCAGTCCAGGCTCTTACAATTTATATTGCGCAAAGGGTTCCAGATTTACCTGGTAAATTTCGTCCTTTTTTGTTCATAACGTTCACAATTAGAAATGCGAAGTCAAACAAGCTTGCCAGTAACACGTTTTTTTGTATTTCCGTATTGTTTTCAAGTATTATTTCGTTATATCTAAAGAAAGTTTTTTTTTGTTGAAATATGGCAAAAGGCAAAATGTTCTTGCGTTACGTTTTAAAAATACAAAGCCATGAATGTTATTTATATGTTCGTGGCATTGTTGATACAGTAACGAAACGTAAACAAAACGACAAACCTTGCAATACGCCTCAACAATGGCTACACGTAACGGCCCTAAACAAATGAACGCTATACATAATTTACGATCGGATACTGTAACTGTAAGCGACAAGACAATATCTATTAGTTTGAGAGTATAATGAACTAATAACACAGATGTACCTACACTTTGACTTTGACTCAAAGGTATCCATTTTTATGACAATATTCTTTGACTTTTAAGTACTTATCCTGTTTAAGGATTGGTAGCATAGCAAGAAACTCTCTGTCCAATGATCGATACCACGATTTTGTCTATCGTGCTACCCTTGGACAAGGAACCGGTTGGTAATGGTTTTAATAATTTCACATGTAAATGAATTGGAGTATCACGAGGATTTCACTTAATTAAACAACTTGATAAATTCGATCATTGTTTAAGAAACCCTCGATCGGCAGAGACGAAAGGCGATCTAACCGGCGCCTGCGCATGTTAATTAGCGGTATTTATGACGCGGCGACACAATGCGACGTAAATTATGTGTACCTATCGCCGCATCGACGCGCGTACGCGCACACGCGTGCAAAGACAAGATTTACGCGGCCCGCTGTATGGTAGCGATCCGAGATTGAACTGGCGATATGATAAAATTTAAAGGGAATAAATATAGAATGAAAAATAAGCATTCTAAACAAAACACGGTTCTTTAAAATATGCTGATATTTTGTGTTAAGTGTGTTTTTGAGCAAATACTTTTCAGTTGTTGCAGCCTTATGCAAATCATTAAGAATAGAACTCAGAGTACCTATTTAATACTTGGGAACGAACCTATTTAATTCGAAGTCATTTATAATTGAGAGAAAATATTAAAGTTCATTTTAGAAGGAAAATTAACTTCTTGCTACATATTTTTATAAGATTATAAGAGCGCTTACTTTTGATTATAAGAGACCTTTCGTAGACTTTTTTTTATTTGTTATCATACTTATGCTGCGTTCAAATTAATGGACTTTCGAAAGTTAACTGGAATACAGATCACGTAATAATTACCACCACCTTTCATCATAATCCTCATCATTTAAGCCACAGGACGTCCACTGCTGAACATAGGCCTCCCCCAGTGACTTCCATATTGGCCGGTTGGAAGCGGCCTGCATCCAGCGGCTTCCTGCAACCTTTACCAGGTCGTCTGTCCTATTCTTTAAGGTACTATCCTAATTACCTATAGGTACCTTAAATCCAACTTGTATCAGACCCGAGCAAAAACGACCTAATTACCAAACAAAATTCGACATAGTAAAGGCATAGTGTTTACTCAGAACCTCGTGAAAATTAGCATCGGCATTACGTAATAATATCCAACCGGCCGGTTTTCCACGGCACTACGTCACGGAGTTTCCACGTAGCGCACTACATCGTCGCTCACGCAGCTTTGCGATTGTAAACATATTTCGAATTCAATAGAGCACTTGACTTTATGATATTTATCAGTTATATGGTTTATTTTTTTTCGGTTCTATCTTGTCGGAGGGTGCCTTACGCTGTGCTTGCAAGTCGTGGTCTCCACAAGCAATCGTTATTATAATAATTACCTACATATTTAGGTCATCAAGGACTCGCTAGATCGCCATTTATTGAGCTCATTCTGGTCAAATTAATTCCTATCTTACTCTAAATCCAATAATGTTTATATCATGAAGATTAAACAAGGGTAAAATCTCGTAAGATCTGCAATGATTTACATTGATAAATTAGTTGCACTAAGTGCAAGATTATGTATCTAGTAAACAATCTAAGTTTAGTATAAATTGTAATATTCAATTACTCGCACAGCTTGAAGTAATCTTGCATAACACATTAATAACGCGCAATGAGGGCTTGTAATGAACACATTACACTTAACATCTAAACTGCTTGTTTAAATAAGATTATTAAATAATATTGCGAGAAATCTAAGCAAATGATTGTCTGTTTAACTCACGTTCTCATACTATTGCAATAACTAACAATAACACACAAACAATTTTTGTTTGTTTTAGTTAAAGATTGTTCAAAGACATTCGCAATAATTCGAGTTTCTATACATAAGCGGTCACTCCTTAATCTGTCAGGCTTAAACCACCCATCGGTGGTCGAGTAACAATAACATTTTCATTGTGTCCTGGCTTGTAGGTTTAATATCTTCAACATAATTACAGTAGAAAAAATCCTTAATTATTAGCTATAAGAATGATAAACGAGGCAGTCACGACGCGTCTGCTCCACACAAAGTGTACGCCGCTGAACTCTATTAAGTAGTTAAAAGAAACAACTAGTTGCAGTAAGCACCTTGTTTTAAATTAACACATCTATTTAACTATTAGGGTGCATCCTCCCTTGACGTATTCGTGAGCGAGCAATCGCTAGCGAATGCTCTTCAGTATGCCTGGATACGTTTTATGAGAACTATCATGTTGGAACGGTTACAGAGCAGTAGCCAAATGGTCATCAGACATTGGATGATAAGGCTTAAAAATCTAATGACAGAAACTTCTATTTCAAATGCATAGTGTGATTCTGTGTGATAAGTTAGTTGACAGGATTGTTTCCACTGGAGAGCAATAAGGGTGGCATGGATCCCTTCCTCCTTCAGCAGTAAACGTAGACTGAAATACTGATGATGATAGCGTAGTTTTAAAAAGTCATCAATTGAATGTGTATGGAAATTGAGTTGAATGCTTTTAATTGCTCTTTGTGAGCGCAGACTTACAGCGAAGGGCCGACTCATAACCGTTTACTCGAGTAGAAAAATAAGCTGTTATTGTTTTAGAGTGTTCATTGTGGAAAGAGACGACAATATTAACGTTGATTGTTTGTTTAACTTCGCAATTGTATCGTCTTCAAAACGCTGTTTAGTATTTGTCTTCTTTCAATGAGTTAAGATAGAGTCCAATCTGAATGTTAACAAAGCCACAAATCGATGAATATTCGCAAATGCTACAAAACTGTTGATTTGAAATACATACCGCATACTAGTTCATTTCCCAATAGAACATCTCCGCATTCTATCAACTGCTGTAGTAAGGTCAGTCGGTTCTGATAACCGAAATCCGATGTGAGCAATCCCAACATTTTCACTATTCACAACACTTAGTATTCACATGAATTTCTTCACTTGTACACTAAATTCACTCTATAGGTATCGATTTAGAACCAATACATGTGGTACATAAAAAGTGTTGTTACTAGAATCGTGCGCACCGCACATGTTCAAGTTTGGCGCCAACTAAAGACAGATGCGCTCGCGGCGGGCTCTGGTTGCGACTGCGTGCGTCTTCCGATAGCTATTACCGCTTACCGTGGACAGGTGGTGACAAAGGAGTCCCAACTTCCCCTCTATTCACTTACATACAAGTCACTCGATCGCTCGACCGACCCATCGCTCAACTTTGTCCGCGGGGTTATTCTCGAATCCCATTGTTCGTGACGTAATATTTTTCTGTTGAACATAATATCAACATGCCACGTGCATCACTGTCATAAAAATAAAAAAAGTTACGTAAGTGCAAAGTGACTAATAAAGGGTACATGAAGATCGTGTCGAATCTTAAATGAATCAAATTTATTCTGTCTGATTCGGTCATAAGATTGTAATATGTTAACTGAAACGTCACATATTTATTTATTAGAATAAATTGAATTTTGGTGTTCGTTTGGTTAGTAGAATGGTATCAGAATATCCCGATCGGGAAAGTGCATGCATGGTGTACGTGAGCGGGTGCACGGCCCCCGCCGCTATTATTACTCGGATAGGGGGGTTGGATAGGGGTTTGATATTCGCACATCAACATGTTTGCATTTCATCGATTTCGACTCGCGAGACGCCCGCTCCGAGGGCCTTTGATTACTAATTCTCTCGCCTGACCGAATTGAGATTTAACTAAACAGCCGCACAGATTTCTAGTCGTTAAACAAATGAATTCGTTTCTCTATCTAGTCAAATCAAATGTGAATAGTTGTGAATCACCGCAATTGTATTCCAATCACAAACTTTAAATACTAAGAAGGTTTTATAGCGGTGCCATAATTACCGGCGACGGCGTTTCGTTGCCGGCATTCTAATTGGCGTTCAAACGGCCGATCACAGATTTTTCCAGTTGTAATATATTTCCACGGCTAGTGTCAAGGTTTGCGTCGCGTCTGCTTTATTTATTTTGGTTCGCGCACGTGGTGCGACGCAGGCGGCGACGGCGGCGGGCGCGGGTGTACTGACCGCGCGTACTCCCCACGTCACACTGCACTATGCACCGCCGTTAGAATAGTAAGGATACGGACAATTAATCCCTTTAATTAATGCGAACGCATAATTGATATGTCGTTTCGCTAAGTCATAGCGTTTCATGACGGACGAAGGTACTCCACTCATTAAATCAATTAAGGTGGCTTGACGTGAATAGAAACTGATTTAACAAACAATGGACATTCCAATGTTTACTTTGGGCTAAAATACGTTATTATACTACCTGGAGTCAGTTGCGATTAAATAATTTCTTTGGTAGAGTCAATTTGCAATACCTACTATTATGCTTGTATTGTATGCATCATACCTACTCTTCAAAAGCTATAATATTGTGACGTATAAATATTTTCTAAATAAAAAACAAAAACATATTAACCAGCCTACCCATCTTTTACCTAAGTTCAACATCTACAGAATCTCTCCCTCGCCGTAAGTAACAAGGACGCTATTATTAACGCTCATCAAGCGAGGATCGTCGCAGGCGCAGGGCAGACGTCTATGCAACGCGGTATCGGCATAGGTATCGGCGCACGCCGATTACCGCGGGACAAGTGTGCCCATGCTTTAAGTATTACACAAGAAAAAATATATATTTAGAAATCCTTAATTAAAATCAGATAGTTAATTAATCCCAAATCTCTTTTCGGAATCAAGAGCTCACAGCATCTCTAACTTTCGAGGAAACAAAGCAATGAAGGAAGTAAGTAATCTACATTAACTTTTTGAGACTGATTACTTTTTTATCAGAATGAAAACCATTTAGTCTACGGTATTTTTTACGGTTTATTTAATTTTAAGTAGTAAAATGAGAAGTACTATTAAACATTTGGTAGTAAACTGTTTTATAGCATTGACGAATTTGTAAAGCGTGGTGCCAATAACATTAAGCGTTGGTCTGCCGACGTATAAATTACTTTGTTTTTTTGCTTAATCACGTGAACAAAAATTAACATCAACCATTTAAAATGAATATAGTTGAAAGGTTAAAAGATAATTATATCTTTCTTACACTAGCTGTATCCGTAGCAATTTCGTAGCAGCCTACGTCATTTCTAACGTAGCCAGCATATAATGCTATTTCAAGTGTACACTAGTCTAGCCTGTTCCAAAATGAACATAAGCATCTGACTTTTTCTCTCATTCACAATTTCCATCCGTTATTTCATTCGAACCTTTTCATTAGAAGCTGAACCCGTGTATATATCAGAGCAACCATGCAAATGATTAGTCATATTCCTCTCCTGAGGCATACCATATTGTCGCAAAATGACATCAGCATACATTTCTTGTTGTCCCACAATTCTCACCTGTTATCTGGTCGTACTACCGCGCGGATGCACCGCTGCCGACACCCGGTCTATTTCCGTGAAGCGCATTCCGGCTGCATATGTTTTATTCCGTTGCCTACGCTAGCATTACCCGTGATCCGAGGTAGAATGTCAGATGGAAAACAATATTTCTCTAAAGTGGTGCTAAGGGGTATCTTTGAATTTTCAATGTGGGATGCAAAGAAGGTTTTTTTTATACCTTTATTGGATGAATAAAAACTACCTAAATGTGCTATTTATCAAATCTCAATAGATTCGATTTGATTATCCCAACACCTTAATCTAAATTTAGAAAAAATGATTTAAAAGTTTGGTTCTAATATTTTAAAATGCTGAATGGAATCTTTATTAAAATATTGGAGTTCATAATTGAGTTGCGATTGAGTGTGCGCCTTGAGGACGTCGATCAAAAGGTGAAGGTCGTCAGGGCGCCCTTTACATATTTTTATTCTATTAATCCAACAAAACTTCAGCAGAGTCAATAGTCGAAGTGTTTGGATGAGGTCGTAATTCTGCGACAATTAACTTAGGGAGTTGTTTATGGCTCTAATATTACTCGTCTCATCGTCAATAATAAATGTCAAACGCAAGAGCTTTCAAAGGTAAGACTTACACTGCTAAGAATTTAAAACATCTCCAAGATATTCATGCAGGACAGAGCGGTATGTTCTAAATCTAATGTTAGTGCTCCGTTGATTTATTCATTCCAACAGAATATTCTGTTGTGGAACCTAAATAAAATTCAGGACGGTGTCACGACATGGAATATATCGCAAACATGGCGCTGGCATTAAAAAAGGCGGGTTTCTGTTGACGGTGGCGAATCTGGGTCAGCACAAAACACCGACCACAAGACTCCACGGCGAGGACAAAAGATTGACGAGCCCGTGGAAGCGGCACAGTATTCCACAATTATAGGCCATTCCCGAAGTTTTTTCATTCCTTCTTTAACGTCTTAATGACCGCTCGACCAATTAAAAGGACCAAATAAATGTTTGCAAGGAATTTTTACAAAGAGAATAAATTATTAATACTCGAAACGATTTCGTAAATACATTTAGACCTAAAATAAACTTGTTTACGATAAGTTAGTAGCTAAATCACGTGGTAAACACATTGGTGGCCTACGAAATGGGCGAAAACAGCGAAATGTTTTACAGGCTTCAATTGTAAAGGCGACATTTAAGTAAGCTCGGAATTAATCTGTACGTTTAGGAAAACCACCCGCCCCCGCCCCAAGCCAACGGAAACTTTTGAGAAGACCAAGAAGTGTTTTCACCCTTCCTGAGATTGACGTAATAGTATTAAATTTGATTGAATGTTGGGCTGGCTAATTACTTGAAAAATTTCAATACAATTCAAACTTCGCAAATTCAAGGCTGTAGTAAAGTTACCGTGTAACTAACATTTGTGTTTTACAAAAGCAGAAAGCAAGATTCCCTCTACATGTATGTCAACAAATTAATGGTTGTATATTTTTGTTACATGACTTTATTAAAAATGTATTATATGACTTTTATTAGCGCCATTTTATGAAGCATTCCTGACTTTACGAATACGGATGTAGAAAAGACAGCGTAGTTAAAAAAACATTGCGACTCCTACCGTGCGGGCTTTTAATATAATGAGAGTTCCTTATTTGGAGAAAGAAAGAGCAATAGAAACTAACTAACCATGCATTCGTTAAAATTTGTGCTTAATTTGAACTTCCTAAAATAAGTTAAATATTCTATTAAAGAGATATCCACGTTATAATCAACGCTCATCAACAATGAAGGGGGTTGGTCTCGCCTGAATAGCGGCGAAATCACTACCCCAAAATTAATATAACCCAGCCAAATTAAACGGCCCGCTTCCTCCAGATATACGCCTGTGTTCATATGCATATCAGAATCGGCCGCGGTTGCGCTGTCCCTCGCATAAACCGACTAAACGAGATAACAACTGCAGCCGTATAGCGACCACCTATTAACATCACTCTCGAATCGGTAGCTTAATGTTATTCCCCTCATAGTTTAATCGCTACAATGCGAACGAGTAAAGTAGATAATAACCATACGTACTCGCACATGCAATGTGTTGGTATAGCTGATTTTATTGCGTTATACGGAATCCACCTTGCACCCCTCATCCGGTGTTTAGAAGGGGATGGCGCAAGGTCAATGGAAACTTCGGTAACTGTGTACCCTAGTATCAGAATATAATTTATAACAGCTTACTGCGATCGTGACTAGGGGTTTAGCGTGAGAAAAGGGTTTTAGAGACATAGTATAATCGATTCAGATTAAAGTTAGGCGAAGAATTTCAGTCCCCTAAGTGGGGCACGTGTAAATTGGAAGCGACGACTCTCGATAATCGCGCGAAGGTCAAATCGTTAAAGTTGGAAAATTATCTCGAGCAAATTCTGGTGGATGTTTATTTGAAATCTTGCCTTTTTGCAAAGTCTCCTTACATCAAAGGCAGAATATGTTTTTGATTGAAATTTAAAATTCCATTTCCCATCAAAGGAAACCAGAACGAGTTTAAAGGTTGCCTAAAACCGCGAGAATAAGCTTCCTGAAAAGCTAATGCTTGTGACAAACTTGAACAAAGAAAAAAAAATAGCTCTCGACCAGGAAGCGAAAAGTGTGACGCGCCTTCAGTTTTCAGACGCCATTATTTCATCCGGTATTAACTTTAGGAATATTCTGCAACACCGACCATCGTTTTAATGTGAAATAAAACCTGACGACAATTCAGTAGGGTTGAATTTTCGTCGTGCACGTTACGCATTTACGTCCATACTTGATGTCCATAAACGGAGCAGTTAGAGTAAATCCGGTCTTTTCCGAAGACAATAGGGTGCATATTGATATTTTCATTTGTACGCTCTTGGGGCTTTTTAGTGAGAGTTAGTAAAGGTGGAGGACTATAGGCGTCCTTGCGGAGACGAATAGTCTTTCTTATTGAAAGCGAGGGAATGAACAAAGAAGCGCCTTAATACGAGATTGTTTCTATTCTACACTTTACATTTTAACTTTATATTGTTAGATACTCTTTTTGTTGCTAATTAAATATCATTTCATTTACTTTCTGTTTTTGTTAACAAAGGATTGCATTACTGCACCGCTGCATTCTAAAGATACCATCAGCCGAGTAGGTATATTTCATAATAATTAGGGGCATTTTCAGCCGCGATAAAATTTCAATAAAATATGTTTTTTTTGTAAACTGCGTTTAAAGAACTATCCCGTGCATCATGCGAGCGAACGCTCAGCAGCCAATAAATTCTATTTTTTTATCATTTTTAGAGGGCTCGCGTAGTTTAGTTGATTGACACCGTATCAGATTACATGCACCTTAATCTACTGTTATTCAAATAGTATGAAACTAACAAAGAAGATATAATGACGGAATCTTTGACGGAGTACAACTTTTGTCCGGCGTTGCGTAACGGAAAGATCGCTCTTTTAGCCCCTAGAGTGTGTGGGGCCGGGGCACACGCGCGCTGCATCCTAATGCCCGCCGCATCGGCGACACCACTACCATTTGGTCTCAGAGTGACGACTTCTGTCGTATCGTTATCGCGATATTACGATAGAAGATGACGTGTAGTGGTCAAAGTTGACGAAAACTGATGCTTTTAAGTAATCTAGATTTAATAGGAACAATCTTTTTTTTTATATTTAGCATCGCATACATTGCTGTAATCTTAAGATAAGTAGATAGAGTAACTTTAGTTATAGAAATCAGAAAGAACGTTGTACTACAACACCCAGAACTGAGACCTGAAATCAAACCCGGTGACAACACCTATGGTTTTAAAACTGTTTTATTTAGATAAGACAAACTGATAGGGCAAAATCACTTTGAACAAGCATATGAATGAAAATTTAGAAAATAGATTAAATAGACAAAGGTTTTGTATGCAAAAGTTTGGTATTTGCAAAGAACACACTGGTAAAATCTAGGTCCAACGCAAAGTTCTACGTCGTCGATGAAATCCTTAACTTTGCAATGTAAAAGTACTTAATTGCAGAATAAAACCACCCTTAAGAAATCATACGACCGTGAGTGATATTACCTATAGCTAGCTTCAGAGGACGAGTAAACAAAGTACAAAAGAACCTTCGTTGCAGCCTTGTTTTTACGATAAGCGATATTTGCGATAACTGCAATGAGCGTAAGGAATTGCGGCCTTGTAACTTCACAATTATCCACTTTGTCGTAAAATATAAGTTCGCTACCGATATTACCACATATTTTACATCATCAACAAATTGTATCTTAAATGTTACATAAATATTGGATATAAAACAACATAGAGTTTACAGTCCATTGGTTGGGGTCGCTTCCTCGGTACATAACGATACGCGTTTTATCACCGGCTTGCCTACCTATAAAACATAACATCGCCGACTGTACCTCCAGAAGCGATTTCACTTCACCTAACCTCCCCTTGTTCTCAGCGTTTGGCGAAATGCGCAATATTCATAGGCATTCGTTGTCGTTTCCCGTTCCTTGACAATATAATCGGGATTACTTAACGACATTGATTTAGCTCATAATTCTCCGCTTATTTTTTGCATCAAAGTCCCATATAGTATTCGAGTTAAAAGGTATCTATAGAGTCCAATTAGATCAGTATCGAAATCGACATTCCGCGAAACGCGTCGTAATGAATGGGCGCTCGGAAATCGTTAGTTCCAACCTCCGACATTCAGAATTGCCATTGACCGGCGCCACTGTCGCTCCGGCCAATAATCTAAATCGGTGCGCATCAATACATCGACTGTAGTGCTATCAGTTGTAAACTAGTGTCTGTCCTCGTAATATCCAGATACGCTCCCGTATACCGTAGTGGCATAGTACGAGCGGCCGCGGGGAGGCGCCAGGCCCAACTCACCCTCCCGCCTTGAGGGCTAAGGCCGTCATGGTGTGTGTATGGGGTCGATAGATGGCGCTTTGCGATTAAATTGGCATATTGAGAAACGACGTACTCGGGAATTGAAACAGTGTACTCGGTAGAACGTTACGGCGATTTATAAATGACGCTTAGAGGCCCCGTGCACCTGGTTACAGATTTAAATAATCTGCCGCTCTCCCGTGCACAATATATTCAGCTGCTTTGTCATATAAATTTCTAAGTCCTGCGGTTTTATTACTTAGCTCATTTTCTCGAAGCGAGTTTAGTATCGGGGAGAGAAAATTGATGAACAAAGCAGAAATATTTTTTAGTGCGCCGAACATTAAACCACGCGTTCGGTGTACGATGAGCCATAACGAAGATAGTAAAGTCAGTTATTAAAAATATTTAAGCTCTACGAAAGCAAGATAATAATATTCTATTTTGTAAGGGGATTCGAAAACGTAGTTTGAGTGGGTAATCAAAATTGTTTACCAAAGGTAGACCATTTGTCTGGCCTACCCATGACCCGTCCAAGGTAGCAGCTATTCTGTAGTCGTTTGATAGACGATTTGGAAAAAAATAGTTCTAAAAACACGAATTTTCTTAATGTCTTCAAGGACTCAAACATTCTCTTAACTTTACACTGTAAAGGCACTATTCATCAATTTCGAAATTAAATATCATAATTAATATATGTATACAAAATTTAAAAACGAAACGAACTAGAAAAAACTCGCGGAACATACATGATGCTCTCTGGACTCTTAGCACAATTTATGGACAACCTGTATGACGGTCAAGAAGTTTAAAATTAATTTTATTACATGAGAACAACCTATTTGCTATTGTTTCTATATCTTTCCTTAATAATTTCACTATTATTTGAACGTTGCGGGCTACATGAATTGCATTTATATCGCATTAACATCTTATCGTGTGCTATGTGGGTTATTATAATACAATTAATAAGCGAGCCTGACGTATCGCGAGCGATAATTGTACAATTATTGCCGTAGTATACGTCTAATATAAACTATTACAACCCTTATACGATTACAAGAGAATTAAAAACGGAGTCTAGAGAAAAAAAAAATATCCTACTAATATTATAAATGCGAAAGTTTGTAAGTATGGATGGATGTTTGTTACTCTTTCACGCAAAAACTACTGAACGGATTTGAATGAAATTTTGCATACATATAGAATATGATCTGGATTAACATATAGGAAACTTTTTATCCCGGTTAAATATTCCAGTGGGATATATGGAATAAACTAACGAGCACGCGAGCGAAGTCGCGGGCAACAGCTAGTTGCAAACATGCGCTATAACACACCAATTGAAGTAAGGAATAAATAAACATTCTTGTGTTACGAGATGTACTAGAAGATAATAATTTGCCAATGGCGTCTGCAGTCGCAACTCGCACTCGCAGCACCTACCTACCTATGCGGCCTAGCATTCCGAATTGCGCTAAAAGCACTGTCAGCGCGAATCCGACCAAATATAATAGTCGCAAATATGACTAAAAATATGGGGTTTTTACTTACCTACTGCATTTATATGTCATTGTATTCGTGCTAATAGTAATTTTAGCGCAATTCGGAACTAGGGTCTATTTTCTAAATTGTTGTGTAATCTAAACAGTTTTGTGAACAGCAATAGAACCGTAAGGTCAATCATATCATCGACACAAGTCCGTCGGGCAAAGTTCTATAGCGTATCCTTCAATTTCCCGTCTGCTTGCGATTCCAATCGTTGCGGGCGGAATCGCTAGTGATGGGCACTTTACGTATCCGAAATCGATATGGAAATGTAAGTAAATATCGTTGTAAACATACAAATAATGCTCCGATACTTCGATTATGGGAGATGGAGCATAGTCTTGTCGGACCAATAGAGGATTAACCTGAGCGTATTTTACTTCCGGAGATTCCAATCGTTGCGGGCGGGATCGCTAGTGTTGCGCACTTTACGTATTCGAAATAGATTATGGAAATGTGATTAAATATCGTTGTAAACATACAAAAAATGCTTCAGTTCTTCGATTTCTGGCAAAGCTCAGTCAAATTGATTTAATAGACACAGTTCTTAGCGCGGGTATTTTACGTCTCGAGATTACAAAGGTTCGCAGTGGAACATTATTTCATTAGAGGTGCTTAATTTACAAATGTACATTTATCAGAAAATAGATAGGTCCAGTATTTGATATAAAGTTAGCTTAAGATTTAATTTAATTCGGAATCTTTGTCCGTTAACGTTTATCGAGTTCGTATTTATATATTCTTTTTTTCAATTGACAGCAGTTAGTATACTATTCGTTCTAGATTACTACTTTGTAAGTCACGTAGTATTTGAATAGGCACAGCACTAGTCAGACGTCGGGAAAAACAACTTTTTTTCTTAAAACTTCTCAATTCTCAACCTCGGCTTTCCGTTCGCGGAGTATTTCCAACCGATTTTATATTTTATTTATCGTCTAGCTGCAAAGATATGTATTATAGATATAATACAAAGCACCAATTTAAACCGTAAAAACTTTATAAAATATCCGAGCTTTTAAAATGCGTAATTTAAATGGAAAATATTGGAATTTTCCATTGTAATCAAATCCCAAAGGGACTGAAGAATTGGTATAGATAAGATACAGGCTTTAGAATATGCTTTACAGAAATGAATAAAAAGAGTAGGTGAATAGAGTATGTATGTACATACGTGGAGTTTTTTATTATGGACCCAGTAGGGCACACCATCACCATCTTTGAACAGAGGCACTACCAGAGGCTGATCCTTACTTATAAAGCTTTGTTATATTCTTATTAGTCCAAATTAATATCTTTGAATTATACCAATGGGAATTATGTCTCATTAATGATATACACATACTATACTGAATGAATAAGTGTTATAATAAATAGTGATTATTGCGTAAATGATAGACTTCAGCTGAAGTAGAAAAATATTATGTTTACCATTTTATTTTTAGCTATTCAAAAGCTATAAAGGAAAATAAACACGTGAAGACGATTGAGTATACTTCAATATGTGCATAAACCGTTAATGCGTTGAAAATCGTAGTTTTATGGATAATGGTGTCGTAATATATTAGATTGAAACAGTGGATACGAATGGCTTTCAAATACACATTTTATTTAATGGTTTGTGTTCAATTCTCGCAAATAAAGATATCGGAACTTCGGAAGACATTATTTAAAATATACATAATCTGTGGCTATTGTATAAATACGTAAAGATACTTAGACTTGCACAGCCTTCTCTTGTTGAACCGATTGAAGAATTTTATTGATATAATATCTACCTGACTTATTATAAATATTAACAAGCTTAAATCATGAAGAAAGATAAGCCAACCAATTCATAACGTATGTCACCATTATCGACAATAGGTTATTTTTTTTAAATCCATAGGTTATCTTTGGTAATAAAGTTATTACGAGTATATAACTTACGTGTTGATAACGTAATTTGAAAATCGTTTTAGGAAATCTGTCTTTTCGTGGCATTGATAATAATATTCATTGTCACGAGCTTTAACTTCTATTAGCTGACCCGACGAACTTCGTATCGCCTAACAGTGCCGAATTCTTTTTCGTCAGCTTTTTCAATGTTTTTATTATTTATTCTGCTATTCGGGACGGAGACAAATCGAACAAATTATAAACCATGAAAATCGGCCCAGCCGTTCTCGAGTTATAAGTGTTGTAACAAACCCTACTTTGTTCCATATATTAAGATTATACATTTTCATTTGACATTAAACGCTATCACAACATAATAAGTTACAAATTGCTACATTGCTCCTGGCTGACTCATAATAATATACGGTCATCGTAGCAAGGGTAGATGTTAGTTAGCAACTCTAAAATTGGTATAATAAACTGAACGTATTTACCAAACGTGTACAGAAACACCCGTCGAACTATACACATTAATTAAAAGTTGTCCAAGATAAGGCAACTACGTTATTGAATAAATAAAACTTTCATTCGGCGTGGCGCGGAGGGAAATTAGCGAAACTCCCGGTCTTAGCCGGGACTCCACTGAAAATTACTTGTGAAACACGAAAACTGACGTTGGAATATTTCTAATCATTCCTTTCTGTGCGGAAATTGACGACATCTACTTATAAACTGGATAATTAAATGATTAAATAGTTTTATTTTATAATAAACAAACATTTTTTATGTACCGATATTGGTATACAAAAACAGGCTGTTAACACTTTTCATTTTACGGCACTATTATTTCTCACATGAGCTAAATATAATTATTTTATCCCTTAAAACACAAGTTTAATGTAATATACATTTATAACAACCCAGTATTAATTTGGATTACAGATATTGTTTTACAATTTTACCCGAAACCAAGTTAAAACATGATTGAATATTCACAACTGTTCATTTGGTGCTTCAATATCAATTGAACCTTGCAGATCATTGATAAACATCACAAAACGGGATGAGTCGGGTTCAAATAGCGAGTTGTACTGCACCCTCCAACCCCCACTCAAAAACAATGAATCACTCAATTTGAAAAGTTAAACCGGCAATTTTTACTTTCCATTATGCTCATAAATCCACCCAATTTGAATTAAATCCCTAACAATTTGGGCGAACTGTTTTTCATGCAGCCACGTTTAGAAACTCTTGTAAGTATGTAGCCAGCCAGTCTATTACCTACTAATTGAATTAGATAAAAAGATATAATTATCATTTTTAGATTTATTTTCACGATCAATAGTTTTTTGTTAAATGACAATAGATATGTTTTGAGAAAAGTTTAATTTTATTTGTTTACTGTAAACTTGCTTGCCACTTAATAATTTTTTCTATGTAGAATCAATTCTCGAAACGAAATATTTTCTTCTTGGTAATTAATAGTTATTAACAATTAGTCTAACATGTAAGAAATTGAATGGATCATAACCGTAACAATTTATTATAAATGTAGCTCCATGTATAAAACAATTCAAATTCATAATTTATTACGCTCATAGAAAAGCTTATTTAGGAACTCAACTTGACGCTTAATCAAAAAGTCCCCAACTTAATCTAGTTGCCGCGAGTGCCGTCAAGTTAACAACTTAGTACAGTAACCCACAAAAAGATAGAATTTATTATTCAATCATTTCTATAAGGTTTAAAATTGAGTAAAACAGGTTTTTTGGGTATACAGAACTAACTGGATGTAACTTGGCGAATGCACCGTGCCTAAACACATGGGAACCAGAGACCATTGCAATATTTTACTCTAAACTAAAAGCTAATATAAAATGTCAAAGGGCCACTACCACAATATAACTGTTGGCCTCTTTAGGTGATTTGTTACGCGGCCAAGAAATACATTGTTGAGTCCGTATGTGAAGGCAAAAGCTCCGTTGAAGATAAACACATTCGCAATACATTATTGCGAATTATGGTCAACTTTAATTGGTTGGTATATTGACAACAATGTTTATGGCGCAATTTAAAACAAGCGAAACGTTAGCCGTTACAACAAAGACATTATAGAGAGGTATATTGCAGTGTTACTTACTTAGTTTTATGTGTTATTTCTTAAGAAGGATGTATAAAATCTAGTAACCATGCCTAGCTGAAGTATGTTGTAATATTTTACGAACATGTTAGCTAGTCCTGGTATGAATTCCTTTTATATCCTATTAAACTAACGACTTATTTCATAGTGTACTCTGTTGGATCTACTAAATAGCAAGATAGCAGGTGTATCTTGTGTCTAAACAAGGAATAAACTCAGTCCGATCCGCCATAGTTAGTGAATCGATTAATAACGGTCTCAATTGAGACCACAGGCAATGCAGTCTGATAGACACCTCATGGAATGGCATACACATTCTACTTTGATCAAGAAGAACCGGGATATTAATATTCTTATGTTTACCCAGTTTCAATTACGTCACAAAAGAAGCGCTAAAGTTTAAGTGTCAGCTTGAGACAAACAGGAAATAATATATATTCAGAAATCATTAAATTGCCAAGAACTAGACCATATAGCAGTTTAGCACATGTGTTAACACATTTAGTGTATCTCAGCGCGATAGAACTATGCTCTTTGAAGAATATAAAATATAAAAATGCCACAAACACTAGCGCAACCAATATACCTCGTTAAATAAGCATCTTGAAGTGTCAGTAGCTGTATGACCAAGAGCCTACGGTCATTAGACAAGTTCTAAATCGCGAATTTACACATACACACAGCGTTTGTAACTGACTTGGCGTGACTGCAGAAGAAGTAATTTTATATCATGTCATTTAGGTTGGTCCCTACCAAGCCAATCACAACGCGCGTTGTACCAAAATTCAAATGGCCTCTATCGACCTGGGTTGTCTCGTTTGAGGCTCACCTCCACGAGCGAGCTGACTGATTAATTAAATCGAATACTCCGACCGAGTCTTCGATTAATATTTAATTATACGCCAACTTCGTTAATGCTACATAAAGTAGATACCTTTGCAGCTTCGAAACTATTTGAGGGTTCTAATGTTGTTGCTGATTACTTAAGCAGCGGTTATGAAAGCCTTCAAAGAGGTTAAGATGAAATAATTATCATTTGTGGCGATTTATAGTATTCATTTAAAGCATTTAAATTTTTTCTTAAACCTTATACTGTCTTTATGTTGTGTGTTTGTAACTGTTGCTTTACCAATCTAGCACAGCAGATTTCTCTTTACCTTGGATTGTTCTTTCGCTACCCCAACCTCGTCATAATATGTGTTTGACGAGTATAAATATCAAATGTCAGTATCGCGCATAAACAGCTGTGTGTTGAACCAGGCAATGTTGCTAATGGCTCCCATTGTCTGAAACGAGAAGCGGCTCTAATCATGTAATGGCGCGTTATTTATTGCGGCACATACATAAACTCCGTCATAAAGCTACACCTCTCGAATGACCTAAATACTGATTTATTTATCAGCACCGAACCCTGAGCATAACTCATAGGGTAACAGGGAGGGAGGGAAAGGTTCGGACATACGCTTTACGATTCAGCAATCGTAAAACTTGAAACTCCGATGCAATTCTTAATAGGATAAGAAATACTCGATGTTAAAGCGAACGATATGAAGCGTGAAGGTGAAAATAGTAAAACTCCAACTCGGTTTAACAAAAATGGGACACGAAAACGTGAGACTAAACAATGCTCTTGATTAAACATTAACTTAAAGGCAACAAACAAGCTACTAGACCAAGCAAATGTGTCCAAAGCTCTCCGCGTAGTGCGCGCAAGATTAAAACAGATCTCTTGTGTCATCAATTACGAAATTCAATTTTAAGTAGGTACGAGTTCTATGGCTCAGAGATAGCTGTAATCTTTTAATATCCCAACGCTAAGTACGGCTGAGAACTATTTCATAAAGGCTGAACATCAAAGATTTGCCCATTAATAACGGCAGGCTGCCACTCATAAAGCCCTCGGCCCTATGAAATAAATAACGTGTTGCGAAACCTCGTAAACGCGTCGTCAATGCCTAATATTAGTATTTAGTCCGGTTGCGTAACGGCTCACCGGACTCGTTTATGAACAAATTTATATAAATACAAACTGATATCTGGAATTAGGATAGGAACGTCATCTATTTTGGAAACCGCCTTGACATAGAAGCTCAGTTGGAGCGCTATAAATGTGTCATCTCACCGTTTGTAAACAAACTATAAAGACAACAATAACAATTTGGGACAAAAGGCAGTTATGTAATCGCAAAAGTTTGGGTCGAATGCAGAGTTCACTAATCCTTTTTCATTTATCACAAAACAGGCAATACGAGGGATATTGCTCTCGGACTTTTCAGCTGCAAAAATCTTTCCCGTGGCGCTGTTAGCAAACAGACAGAAATAGAAAGAGTTGTCAGTTTTCAGAGGGTTGGCAAAACGAATCGAATTCGAGGCTAGTTCCCGAGGGCTTGTCACATGCAGGCCCCATTCGATTCCGATATAGTGCCACCACTTAAACTATCCCGATGGATAAATAATTGGATAAAACCGGAAGTTGGCTGCACACAATCTTCGACAAAAAATTTGTATTCCTAAATACAAAGAACATTTTGGAAGAAAACTTGAACATCGTATCGTAATAAATATGCTTTCAGAACAAAATACTTAAGTTATACCATACTATGGCAGTGTACAAAGAATTCCTATTATGAGATGAGAAGAGAAAATTACAATGAAACTGAAGATCTCAAAGTAATATTTCGTTGAGTATATTCACATTTGGATTTAGTAAAGGAGAAACAGAATCGGATGTAAGTATAGCTTAGTCAGCGGGGCCGCGACGTCCGGGTACATATTAAACTCACAATGCGGAAAATAATATGAATATGTTTGCTACGTCGTCTACATTTTATACTTAAGCAGATTTTGTATTTACTTTTGAAATTGGACAAGACTGAAGAAATAAAATACATTGAAGACCGCGCTCATTTAATAAAACCAACGATCTTGCAGATAATGGCAAAGTACACACGAATGAAGATAATTTGCAAAGACACTCGATGAAGGACATTAAAATAGATAGAGCAAGGCATAATTGGCTTCACACGACTTCGCTTTAGCAGGACGCCGTCTTAAGTCGTTAACGCTAAAAAGTTTAAAACTGAATAAACTCATGACATGAGATATAAATTATCTCTGTTAATTATATTTAGAATGCTGGTGTTATTCACGAATTGCTCGTTATCGCGACGTACCTACGTTTTTAATCCGCACTATGCATTTTATTTTTTACTCGAGCTTCGGCCACAGCTCGCTGTAGGGGCGTCGCGAAAATCTCACAACAATGAAAAATGTAAAAACAACACGAACTGACGTTTTTGTAGGATGAAACAGAATATGTATAACGGGACCTGACAATCGTTGATACATGGAACTCGTATTAAATTGTAACAGCTTATTTATATCCGAAAGAGGACATTTACCAGGACATAAAAAATTGTAGCACTAAATTTAGTATTCATGAGCTAAACATAGCCCCCCCCCCCCCCCCGTGATTCCTAGATTGGCCGGTTGGAAGCGGCCTGCATCCAGTGGCGTCCTGCAACCCTTACCAGGTCGTCTGTGCTTGCCGGGACTATTCCAGAAGCTTTCTGCCCCATCGGCCGTCAATTCTAGTATTAAAACTAGTATTCATTAATACAATGTTAATTACTACCTTACTGATCGTCTACTTTCTACAATACATTAGGCACCCCTAGATGGACTTACGGGTGGCATATATGCAAATTAAAGTCCTACACACGGTGCATATAAGCAGAAACTGTTTAACGACACCTTTCAACTTTCGAAGTTCGCTCGTTTCGCATAATGCGAGACGGACGATTTAATAGCCCCGAGCAAAGCTTGAGCAACTTTTTTAAGACCGTATATATTGACGATATAGTGATCACTTCTACATGTTTATGAAGACATGTAATGTAAACCAGTGCCATAAAGTGTATAAGAATAAGATAATAAAATAGTTTATTAATTATCGGTGTGGAATAGACTAATTTTTAACTTGATAATCGTAATATCGTCGTATCGTATAGCGTTACAACAAAATTTCCATTGTGTCACGTTTCCGTGGCTGGAAAAAGGATGGAGGATTGCATGGAAATGTTAAATCAACCAATCAGAAATATTCATTTATAAATCAGAGTGATATATGTAGGTCTATGAACAAAGTGAATTTACCAATCAGAATTGGAGGTTTCCAAACACAAAGCTGTTGGCATTACATTGTAACGAATACCGGTTATGTCCGCTTTGCGCATATTCATTATTATTCAGTTAGCACGCGCAAATATTTTCTCTGTGGTCGGTCTCCTGTTTTATGTCTGCGGAGCGGACTCAGTGTGTTGATACTTGATATATGCGTGCGACTGACTAGAATTCATCAATTACAATCAAAACTAAAATAATGTGCGATGATTTATGTGGCGTATTCACTTTGAGCGCAAAAGGTCTGGGGTTCGATTGGTTCGGATCAATTAAGAAAAAAGTGTGTCTTTAATTTTTTTTAAATGGGTCTGGGTGTGCTAGGAGGCACCCTTGGAAAAAAAATTGTTTAGTAAGGATAGTAATTTCTAACTTGTGAGTTAGATAGACGACTAGTTAGTTGTATAGCGCTTTTTAATTTTATCGCTGTCAACACATAAATGAGTTTACGATATTTTAAATCAACTCTAGTAGTTGACTTGTGTTTGACGACCAATTTAGTAGTTCTACAGCTCTATTAATTTAAACCCTATAGCAATTGCCGCAACAAAACCATTGTACTAGTGATGTGAGCGAGCGAGCGAGCGCAGTCCAAGTTATATGTATGTGTTTTTTAAACCAATTTATTTATTCGCGTCGCCGACAGGTGCCGCCCGACGATCCGTGCCCGCGATATACGTGTAAACTGCCTCTTAATATTTCATTCCACCTTTTATTTAGGTGCATCCGACCCGAACGCTGCAATACGTAGGCGCAATTTTTAAATGGTATTTTTAGACACATATCGTAAATAGAATTTTGGTGTTATTGGCGCGCTTTTGAAATTCGTACGAGCGTTTTTTGTTTCGGATTTTCGATTTTTTAACTCGAATACGATTGGTTACTACTATATAAGGTCCGATTTTATTTGTGTTCATCCTGTTAACCTGTGCCTATATAGGTGAAAAGCAATCTTAAAAACCAATTTTCAAATGTGTTCCATAAAAACTAAAAAAGTTAAAAATTAACAACATTGACTTCATATTGCATAAACTCGTCCTATCTTTGCTACGTTTAACCATCTGATTATCCGTCTTATTCCTACCCCTTGTACAGAGCGAGAAAGCGTTGAAGATAGGACGAGTTTATGCAATATGAAGTCGATGTTGTTATTTTGTAATTTATTTTTAACTTTTTTAGTTTTTATGATAGACATTTGAAAGTTGATTTTTACGATTGCTTTTCATCTATATAGTCACAGGTTAACAGGATGAACACTAATAAAATCGGACCTTATATTTCAGTTTTAGTTACGTGACTACATTATTATTTTTGTAAATGAGGATTTAAGTGACAAAATAATATCATCTCTGAGGTTTCGGGTTCGATCCCCGGTCGGTTCAATGTAAAAAACGAACTTTTCTATATTGGTTCGGGTATGGGTGTTGTGGTACGGTCGTTGTTTCTGATTTCTGTAATACAAGTGCTTTAGCTACTTACCTTAGGATCAGAGCAATGTATGTGATGTTGTTCAATATTTATTTAGTTATTTATCATTTATTTAATACGTCACCTAGTAGACTATAATTCTTATGACTTTTATTTGCCTTTTCAAAGCTAAATTGTGAGCAATAATTGACTCGAAGTTATTAAATTTTTAAGCAGCTAGCGGTCAAGACGGCTAAGTTATGACATTATGAGCCAATTAACGAACAACTTCCTGAATACCGTTTTTGAGGTTTTTTTGCGAATTCAATTGGTCGTAAAAGCAACATTACTTATTACTTTGTCTACTCTGGAAGATGTCTGTTAATTATTATTTTTTTGCTTTGATTAAAAATTAGTAGAAGTATAAGAGGTCTTGGAAGTTTTAGGATTAAAAAAGTGTAGGTACCTACTTAGTATCCACAAATTATTAAAAAGCTTGGATCTAGCTTCAAAAGTTGATTAAATTGATATGCAACTATAATCTGACCACTGATATTCTGTAGTTTAAATCCCTGCTCTGCAAAACGATTTCGAAACGTATTCGACTTTTTGCGTCACTCTTACCCACACTGGGATGCTAGCATGAGGGAGTGAGACGGATTAGCTGATATATCGACATTGTTACTTTTGGTAAACTGGGGTAGCGTCAATACTTAACTTTATAAGAGTCAATTTGAAAAAAAAGATAGGCATTTTATACGGGATATTTCATTTGATACGATATCTAATCGAGTGTATACATAGTGCACAATCAATACCACAACAATCAGAGACAATTTACTGATAGCATTGACAACAATGTTTGTATACTCATATTGATTAATAATAATAATCGCTAGAAAGGTTACATCAAACAATAACATAACTTAACATCTACTAGCACTTACCGGGTTTTGGAAGAGGCGTTTTGAGATCGTTGTTTGTTAGTTGTGGATTTTCTTGCACCTAACGAAAAATCCCTCATTAGAATTTCTCGATAAGGTTAACAAAACTTAACACTTTGAAGGTCAGCTAGTATCAGTGTCAATTAGAATAAATGCATTTCGCATTAAAATAAAATGGAAGGTTCGAAAACAAGACAGTTTCGGTTCGATAAAATTTACATTGCTAGACATCGCTGCGTAAATATCCTTCAAAGTGCTAATTAAAGTGGAAGAGAAAGATAATACTAATAAAAAATTGCACATTCTTGTCGATAAATATGTAATAATAAATGAAAAATAAAGATATTTCAACACCATCAAGCAAAAATATGCGTCTATTTATTCTATTAAAAACAGTATAAGTAATTCTTGACAGTTGTAACTTTTCCCCTGACATTATTTTATCTAAGTATAATAAATAAATCACCTTATTCGTGTAGGGGTTAAAAATAAACTTGTTCTCCAATTCTTTGCGAGGTGTCGCCGCTATGACAGATAGTGGAGTTGGCAACGACTTCATCTCCTGGAAAAAATATCACATTTACCATTAGATACCTGGTAGGAACTTTCTTTATACAGGGTGTTCCTAAAAGTATGAATCAACTCGAACAGAAGAATAGTGGGGGGAATTCCTGAACTTTTTGGATGTAATGAATGAAGGTTTCATTTTTGACGAATACAAAGTTTGAAAAAAATCAAATCAGTTTTGTGACACATGTTTTGGTAGTTGATTAAATTATCTTCATAAGGAATAGCAAACCCACCTACAACATACTAAACAAAAATTTAAACAGTTATTTACTCCCGTTATTCGCCTGTTCGATTTGATCCATACTTTCATGCGATGAATGCGATGGGACGTGGGTTCGAGTCCCACCTGAGGTCGATGATTTTTTCAAGTGTTATTTATCTTCAATCAAACCTTGCATGGAATTGCTAAAAAAAAAACATGTTCAAATGTATTTTCTTTAATCTGATAAATACTGACTTAAACAATATCTACCGAAAATACAAAGGACAATTCGATTACCTACGCAAATGTTTTGTGTGATAGTAATGATCAATGTAAAAGCAATAAAAAAGAAATTGCACCATACCTTTAAAATACTTTCTATTGGCGGTTGACTGCTGTCGATTGCATTCTGCAAACAATAACACGAGTGAATCAATAACATACATCACACAGTTGTAAATTAATTAACCACTTATAGCTTCTTATCAATTAAATGTCATAAAGTTGCATTAATACTCTGGAATCGTATTGCAAAAATATTCAGATTAGCGACGCAAAAGAGACTTCTTTAATAAGCATAAAAAATAGCATAATTACGTCTCTTAGAAATTAAACAAAGTTAAAAAAATATAATAGAAAATAATTTGGTTTTATAGTAGGTAACTAAACTTTTTATACGTTTTTGGATAGGTATTGTTGAAGATATAGCAAGGACAGAATGTAACTAACTGTACAAGTTAAAAATATACTGATAACAGTGTTTACTGAAACGCAACCGAATAAAATATGTGACGAACAGATTGAATAACAAAATCGTATAAATATAAACATTTCCTGTGATTTAAAATAGAAGATTTTTTAACATTGTTGTTGTTGGTTTGATATAACCAATGTCTCATCAAATGTCATCAATCATAATTTAGTATCCTTAGAGAAGAGAGACAATGTCCAGTTTATTTAGTTACGATTTCAAAGTTCAAAATATGTTTGATACCATTGTACAAAATATGTAATCAAACATATTGTTTATTACAGATCCAATATCAGCTGATTGTAAGTTCAAGTTTATCACAAAATGATCCGAATCAGCACCGATACAGAAGTGGTCGTTTTGATTTCATCGCGCGTCTGAATTACCATAAATCCATTGACCGTTACGAAAACCCGGCATCGGTTTCCGGCACCCGACGTTTCGTGTGTTACATTTTTTGTTTCACCTGAAAGGTGCCACACTCCGATAATCATTCGGTTTCAGGAGGCCTAGCACGAAATCGTATATAATAGTTCGTTCGGTCGTATTATCCGATCAAATATCCATTCACTTGTATCAAAGGTTTGACAATTTATGAACAATTGAAAACGGTCAGGTTTTTTACAAAGCTAATTTGAGTTGGTCATATTTCGTCAAAGGATTGACACAAGAGACTGGTTATTTTAATTTGTTAGGTTTATACGACCGATCGAACGATTCACATTCGTGCTAGGCCTCCAGGCCTATAACATATCAACGTTAAATGTTTTACGACTAAGAACAAAGGAATAAGTAGCATGCCGTTTAGTATATCGCAAGGGCAAATGTTTACATACTAGGGAATAAACGCCTAACTGGGTCATAATTTACAATACTGCCACCATTTTCAATTTAGGTACTGTGGCGATATTGATAAGCCGTTTATATTGTGTATGTTTTATTCCTATTACCGCGGAGTTACGTGTATGATAAGACGCGGTACAGCTATAAACCATTGGTATAACAGAGGTATTTAAAATAGGTTCACTCCAACGATATTGACACTTTGTGTAGGTACTATAAGTTCATCTAAAATTTCACGGCTATATCAGGTTAAATACTTTTTCATAAAACATAAAATAAGAGGTATCACATATGATACATAACAATATTTTTCCTGCGTGTCTTAGGAGTTAAGGTTTTGGGATTACTGTAACTATTTTATATTGTGCCATTGGACACATTGGCACAGTTGAATATAAAACTACATTTACGAGTACGCATTACGCCTCCTTAGCGTGTCGGGCGATTAAATTTAGGGCCCGTTTATGGCTACAATGCTTTTTGATTTACGGTTTTCGAGGCAGTAAAAGTATTGTGTTATTGCTGAAGGAATCTGCGTACGGAGAAAATTTCTAAACATTGATGACGGCGCGTCTCTTTCCAACGCGGTCGTTGTGAGCGAGATAGCATAGCTCGCAACATTCTCAAGCACCTACTTGGAATTGCACTGGCTGAGGTTTAAAGTATCGTGGTTGGACAATGTATCACACGTGTTTTTATATTTGTTTGCAAATTCCATACAAGCAACGTCTACGTAATATTTTAAAGAGGTTTATTTTTAAAAAGCCGCAGTCAAACCTCGGATCGTAATGTTTTTTGTCTCCGTAAAAGCGTCATATGGAAACCAACTGTCATTAAATCACACCAACTGTTGTATGTTATTATTCTATTCACCTTCATATCAAGGGTAATATCGAAAACCTCTTATATATGTTTTTTCTCGACGAATAAACAAGTAAAACTTTTCGGTTTTATACAAATATGGCCAGACACATGAGATGGATTAAAATTTAGATCCTTTGTATATTGGAATAGCACAATATCCCAGGTAAGCTGCGGGCGTGGGATGAAACTTTGAAGTTCAGAGTGCGTCTGATAACCATTAGACCGTAGTAGATACACTAGCGAGAAATACCTTCGGATTTATGGGCATTGTTGAGGTATGAGATTTTAGTTTCCATACTCGTGAAACGTTCTCGAAAAATCGTTACGGACTTATTTTATATCTGCAGTTTGCTGCTATTGGGGACATGACATCATTTAGTGTTAATTTAAAGCTAAAAGAATATAATTTGAACAAAGCCAGTTTATTTAAATTTATAATTTTATCTAGCTTCTGCCAGCAACTTCACCTGCGTAGACTTCTGATAAATTCAATTAAGCAAAAAACGATCGATAATTTATTTATGCATTTATTTTTCATAATTATAAATATTTATATGTTACACTTTAAATTTATAACATTAATGGCAATATGTGTGTCCTCATTTATATTTTTCTTCGGTTATTATTTTTTCTTTATGTTAATGCAATGTTTTATTATATAATTTTGTCATTAAACTTACTTATATCACACATCATATTATATCACTACACGTAAAGTATTCTCAGCGGATAAAATCTACGGAGATATTACGTTTAAACATTGGAAATGAGTAAATTGATATCAGATGTGACTCCAAAAGTAATAGATAAAACTAGCAATACTTCAACGTGTCCACAAAATACTGAACTAAGCCTACTCAACAATGTTTATAAAAGACACCAGACAAACGTTCCAATAGTTCCCTAATTGATTATATGTATTAACTTAATGATAACTTGCGTAGTAATGTTTTATTGAAGTCAATAATAAGAGTTACAGTAGTCGAAAACAAATCTAAAATGGGTATTTTTCAGATTGGGTAATCTGAATCTCTTTATTTTTTACCGACAAAAATATTGTCTTTAATTACCAGCTTTAATTTAAATCTGCTATTAATCTCCTTTCAAATTGTTGAACAAAAGACCGACCTCTTGGAAAGGATGGTTTTTGCTTATTTGTTTTGAGTGTTTACATTTTCTTAGAAGCCAATTCGTTTTTATTTTATTTTGTGAATCTTTTTGCTATTAACGATGTTGTTTACTTGTATTTAATTAGCGTTACTGAAACATTTGTTTATCGTTCCTTTCCTTGTTATTTTTATTTTTAATTGTCTCTAAAATCATCACAATGTTAAAGAATCCCTTTTTTCTTTCTAAGCGTTATCTTAAATTCTGTTATCTATTACTTAAGTTAATTAAAACATTGGTGGACAGTGTACAATTATACTGATGAAAATTAACAGCATCAACCAATCACAAAATGTTTTATTTCCGCCGACAGATTTTTTTCTTTCCTCGAAATGGGTACAATTATATTTTAAAGCTCATTAATTTGTTGTTATGACTTTTAAAAAAAATACCAAGTGACCAAAGCAAATATTTTTAATATATAATATGAAATAGCAATGTTTACCTGTGTTTGGAAACCATTGGATATCCGAATAGGCGGCGGTCGGTGCGCAGGCGCACCCGTCGAGCCGGGCGCCTCGCTCTGTCAGACAAATAAATCCAATTAAGTACATAAGTTATAGTTTGTCGTTATAATACTACTTCCATCGGAAAATCATGAAAAAATATATAGTGCACAAAGACTGGACGGCATCAGAATAGCCCGAATTTGACGAATATTTGATAATAGTCAGTCAATATTGCTGACAGTTATCTTAAATACCATTAGCGGTAAAAGTGCGCTTTAATAACACTTAAAACAATATATCCTCTTAACAAGTACTTATATCGATACAATAGATATAAATAGCATTTGCACAAGTTATAAATAGGCTGGTTTTATCTTTTAGTCATCGAATCTTACGTCTTTTCGCTATTTACGCGACTGATCTCCCAACTAAACTACCGAGGATATTAGTTGCCCTGCCGATATTTCAAACAGATTTATAATTAATTAGTATTAATTTAATCTCTATGTATGACTTGCTAAGTCCATACTAAAATATAACGTCACATACCAAATGACTTCACTCTATGTATGACTTGGTAAGTCCATACTAAAATATAACAGATTTATTTATCATGTAGGAAAAATACCATTTACTGCTTCACAATGTACGAATAAAGTGCCAAATAGCTATCTAACAGATAAAAATATGTAGAAGATAAAAGTGCTTGAATAAATGTGTCACATAGTGCTATTTGACGGCGGTGAAACGCAAAAATAGTGTTTAGCTTTCATATAAGTAGAAAATTTAGAATAACTTATATAAGGTCCGCTTTTATTAGTGTTCATCCTGTTAACCTGTGACTATATAGGTGAGAAGCAATCGTAAAAACCAATTTTCAAATGTGTACCATAAAAACTAAAAAAGTTAAAAATCAACAACATTGACTTCACATTGCATAAACTCGTCCTATCTTTGCTACGTTTAACCATCTGATTATCCGTCTTATTCCTTCCCCTTGTACAGAGCGAGAAAGAGTTGAAGATAGGACGAGTTTATGCAATATGAAGTCGATGTTGTTATTTTGTAATTTATTTTTAACTTTTTAAGTTTTTATGATAGACATTTGAAAGTTGGTTTTTACGATTGCTTTTCACCTATATAGTCACAGGTTAACAGGATGAACACTAATAAAATCGGACCTTATATAGAACTTATCCGTACATTGTGAAACAGGCGCTTAAGGTTCATGAAACTACTGATTATGCTTTAGGATGAATAGGCCTGAGTATTTATTGATTAAATATCTCTTTTTCTGTGCTAGGAGACGTATACAAAAGGCCGTTTAATATCAAATCAATCTACAAACGGATTTCGTACTACATCCAATCCAAATTGTATTCCAAAACATCTTGACAAGGAAAAAAATGCTTACACGAAATTGAATTCTAAATTTACCTGATATATTTCTCGGGAATTCTTCTATTACGCGTTTTATATTTGTGTTGTTTACCTCTTTTATTTACCTAAAGTCGTAATATACTTTATTTGTATTTGATATAAAGCAGCAACCCTATTTGTTTCTACGTAACGGGTTCGTGTATCCTTATAAGCGAAGTGCTGGCTGTACGGAGATTACTCCCGGCAATAAGCCCTCCCATTCTTGTACCTCAGGCTGACACAGTGTTAAGCCACACAATCACGATGCTAATTTTGTGAAAATGAGCCACGAATTCTAGAGGATTTGACATTCCGAGTAGGATAAATTCTAACAAGACCTTCGTTGAATGAAAGGGAGTTTATTACTTTGTCGTATTACAACTTCTTTGATTTGCCTTTTCTTTTTAAGGCAAATAACTCTTCGTGGAAAAAAAGGATTTGACCACCTATGCAAAATTTCATTTTAGAGTTAGGGTTTTTGGTAACTCGTATAATTGGCAAACGTAAAGCACATAACAACTGTTAGTATTAGATTCCGTTGGAATAGTTAGACCTGTATTTAGTACGTCACTTACTTATTTTTATTTACATTATCACACAGTTGACTGACGATATAAATAGTTCTAAATTAACACTTTCACACACGCGATATATTGAACAGACTGAAAAATATTTTTCAGTGTTGAATAGAATTTCTTGCATGAGCAAGATTCGTTTAAGTATTTAAGTTTACTGAATAGAGCTCCGAAAATACTACCCTATGCTTTTGAACCGTAACGTAAGTAAGACGCATTGAGTATGTGACATATTTTATGCAGGCGTGCTCAAAAATTTTGCTGTTTCAGGGGAAATATTGCAATCTGCACCCTTTCCATAAACGTCAATTCAAGCATAGTATTTATGGTAGGTCTTTTACTTAAAGTTCAAACTATTTTCTCTTTATTATCATAAAATAAAGGAGAAAATGAATTGAAGAATTTGGAACTGCGATAACACGAGGTTATCTTAGTGCGTAGATCAAGATTCAACTTGGCAATTGTGTGTACAAGTTTTGTCTAGGCGACTACGCGAAATCAGACTAAGTGATAAAATTTGATATAATAATAGACATATAAATTAAGTCATTTAAGAACAGACCGTATTGCAATATATTTCAATCATCTTAAATAAAGACATTTATTGAACATTCGCGCTATCGAATGGAGTGGTACTTGTTCGGGCACGTCGATTGCCAATGTATGATTTAACAGCAAATCAGCTTTTTGGCTCACTCGAGGTTCAATCAACAGATCTTGATAGTTGATGCAACACAATGGCAAACTGACAACTATGAAGATTGACACGTTGATGACCCCTAAGCTAATGATTACGGACAAATAAGAAGATTTTGTAAATGATATTGCGTTGAATAAATCGATAGTAAGGTATTTCGTAATTACAACAGCAATAAACCACTAATACGCTATCTTAAAATATGAACGAATGTAAACTGAATCGGGATTATATCACTATAACACAGATGGACAGATGTTATAATGTCTGTTAGAGTATTATTCCCAATGAGTAACGGAATTATCAAGACACCCAAAACCCGGACTCTACACTATTTCTGTTTTTAGCGGGCATGAAAATGGTGGGAGTTACCTACCAAAACAACCTGACAGTGGTTGGTTGGTTAAGTATATTCGACGATTGGAGAGGATAACCGGTGAACCTGCTGGCAGTGGCTGGATGATAAGGAAGAGCCCGCGTTAAATAACGTGTTGTTTAGCAGTAGATAGAAAAAGTATAATCATGATGCAAGTAGTTTATTATAACTGAGTCAATTTCATATCTGTTAACATAACATGGTGCAACCCGACAACGCTATGTGGACATTCAATATATTGTCAAGGTTAATGACGCAACTTATTTTATATATTTTCTCTACTGGATTATAATCTTTTATACACTAGCTAGTCATAAGTCGACATGATAGAAGAACTACAACTACGTTTTAGGTCAAGTCTGTAAGTTCAGTAGGTCAAACGTTAATTGGGTCAGACGTTCATCCTTCTATAATTGCGAATGGGCTAGCTTTAGTCCACAATCTAGCTTTGTGTTTTATGCTCTATTATCCTATTACATTCAAATTAACTTGCTAACTGACCTTGACCCATAATATTATTATCATAGCCGTGAACCATAGACATTATCTGGCAGTTCCGGCATCTATTCACATTTCGGCAATTGTGTGTAGGTCACTCGACTTTCTTGTAAATGGTTTCAGAATAGGAAATAATAGACACGATTTGAGAGCCACTCAAATTGCTAAAATTTGTGTTAAGCGGGAGAATGTTGATGATAGTAATAATAGTGGAATCTAATAATAAAGAAACGAAACAGACATATACCTACTACCGAATGATAAGAATGCTTATGAAACTAGGAATGAGTGAGTGTGCAGTTTTGAGTAGTGGTATCTGAAAGCGAGTTCCTCGGAACACAACGATGTTCGAGACCATGATAATCGGTGTGTTGTTTGTATTATTTAATGTAAATGACTGTTATGACGATCTTACCTTGTTGTAATTGTAGGGGCGGTGGTGGATGCGGCCATTTTGCGGCGCGTGCGACGGCTTCTTGAACTCGCTCTCGCGCCGGGACGGGGGACCTGCGACAACAGATACAGATACTTAATTATTTTCAATAAACTAAGTCTCAATGTTGATCATGGCATCAAAAACAAATCTAATTACGTTTTACCAATTAATAAAATTCAACCGTTTATTGCGCGTCACAATTTTGCGATGTTATAAAAATAAAGGATACATTTGACACCCTGCAAGGTTCCGATTTTCATACTTTATCTGTACACAAATAACAAATCACTACACACAAAGCTGACCTACCTAATGTAGTATGCAAAATGTCTGCTAAATTAAGATGCTACAGAAAATTTCTAAATTCAGCTCTATAGAACTCTACGTAAATTAAATATCTAGGTACTGATGATAAAGCAAAGAAACGAAATCATTTAAGTTATAAAGCTTAACGAAATGGATTCACTCCTTAACAATAAGATTACTAACGGCATTGTGATATTTGAACTGATCTGAAATTTAATTTCAAAGCCGAGTCATTATTATCGATTTCACAGTGTTCATAAAATCTGATTTGTGATTTGTACTTAGTCTAGAATTTTTACTTGAAGAAAAAAAAAATAGTTATTTTAAGCTTAGCTTGTATCTTAATATGCATAACATTATAAAAGCTTTTGTAAATTAGAATGTTTTACTTAAAATTTAAAATCCAAAAATATATAAATAACTAGAATATATTTTTTAGCAAATACTAGATATATTTTGGCTACGAATAAGTGCGTGTATAAAAGTTAATTATTTGATGTCAACGCCAAACCCGCGAACGGGTGGGTCGTGATTTTATGGATTAATAAAAGAGTGGGATCACTCCGTCCCTCCCGGAGTCGCGAAATCATAAGGCACTTTAACTCCCGCACAACTAAGAGTAATGTTGCACAAGCAACAAGTACGCTTTATCGATAAAATGGACTTCCCTAGCGGCATGTCAAGCTGTATAATATTATGATATTAGTTCTATTTTGTGCTATAAACTCAATTCTTTATTTGCCATAAATAGGGTAGGTAGGTAGGTAAATAAAAGCATGCAATTCTTCATCTTACACTGAGTTTAACAACAATATAGGTACAATCTAAATCTGATAAAAACTTGAAGTAACTTACTTTTTATTATTATTTTTTAACAATGACAGTAAATATGGTGATGTAGGTTCAGCCTAACTTCATGTCAAATAAAACATCCAAGTCAATATTATGTAGGTATTATAGTCATTTTGGATCTCATAAACACTAAAATAACTTTCTAACAAACTAGACATTCATTCAAGCATAATAAATAACATATGATTTAGAGTGTAAAACAAAAACAAGCTTTTTTAGCACAAAGAGAATTATTTCGTAACGGAAACTATTCGAGCTACAGCGAAGTGGCAATTTTATTGTAATTAAATTTATTGATAACATAACATCATCGATAAATCATAAATTGAGGCCAACTGCAGTTAGAATGGGATTATAAAAACCAGTTAGGAAATGTAGTAAATTGTGTGTAAATTTCACTCAAATACTATTAGTGAACCTATATACGTACCAAATGTTATTTTAAAGTAATTTTAAATTATTCTTTAAATCAAAACTGAAAGCATGTTGCAGTTTGAAAACTAATATCACTATCGTTCAATCAACAATTAGTGTCTTAACAGATTAAGATGATATCGAAACGTATCTTCAGTAACTATCGATACTTTCGTGTCCAATCCCTAGTAGGTGGCGCCCCCTTCCCCCGGGACCGTGAGGGGAATCTCGGGTAGGTGTTTAGCTGGTTTATGGAGATTGCCATCAGGACAAAGGAGTCCAAGTTACGGCGGCTAGATTGCACGCTGATCCATACTTTACTCCCTGGATACGTTTTTCTATAGGACTTATTTAGGTATCGGTGTGAAATAGTGCAATGTTGTTTGGGTATCTCGTGATAGTTTGAGAGATATACATCTTCAGATTATCAGCTTCTTATATGTCTTGTTTAGAAAGAAGAAGCTTCATAATAAAAATTTGTTAGGTTATTTACCAAGCCTAGATGAAGGCTAATCTACTACTAAGTACTAACAGTTTGATTGATATTGATTTGTGATAGTTCATGTTATGAATTGTTTATCAGCGCATCGTTCTGCTTGTCTTAATTTAAAACATTAAATATCATTTAAATTATATAACGCTACAAAATTTGACTTCAAAATGTGGTTAAGACACTAAAACTCTTCTGCTTATCTTATTTCATCATGGTTCCTCAGGATCAATCTCGTTAGACTAAAACGGATGAGTAGGTAGGTGTAAACCGCGAACCTTTTCAGGTACGGATCTCCATGGTCCGTTCACATAGCCCGTGCATCTCATGGCCATTACCGATATTAGATTGTAAAACCATCTCATGTGAGCGGAACGAAGGTCCGCTGCCCACGTAAACAAAACGATGGAAAATAGACTTTAATGCGTCGGCAGAGGGAGCTGTGCGCTTGATTAAAGTTAGGGATGTCACTTTGGGCGGACATGTTTTTGTTTAAAGAGCCTCCTGCTGTTAAATTATTATGGCCTATAAAAATATTAAGCAATTTTAGATGTTGTTGATAAAATAACAAAGTCAGAGAAGTCAAAGTGCTTATTATCTGAATAAATATAACTTTTTATGGAGAGCAGTTAAAAACAATTGAGAAATTGTTGATCGTCTAAAGCCTAATTTCACAACGTTTTTTATCTACATTCAACTTAAACCTAGTTCAAAACGTTATTTCGTATCTACTTGTTTGAACATAAATGGCATCAGTTGGCACGAGTTATATCGATATCGATCAGCGTCCAAACTGTTTTCGATGCCTCTACCTTATTTTATTCCCAAACTCAGTTACCCTGGTTCAGGCACTACAGAATACTTACGACAGCCCTGCCGAGTCAATTACGTGGCTCACGTAGCAGCATAACTCATTTCATCTATGCACTAACATGTGATTGGCCAATTTGCTGTTTTCCATTACTACTCGAGGTGATGGCGACCAAGCCGCGGCTCAACAAGATCTCTTCTTAACTAGTGAGATTATATCGTATGGCACACTTATAGATGTCGTAATAGTAAAGTCGCCAGGACAAATGGCAGCCTTTCATCGGCGGCGGACTTAGTAGCATGTAGATGATTCGCAATGCCTAAGATAATAACAAGTATATTATTATATTCGTATGTTACGCTCGAAGACCGAAAATGCTCATCGAGCATCAACGCATGGTAAGCGTTTTCTTAAGGGTCATAAGATAATTTCGCGATGTGGATGTTACACAGTGACCAAAACGCGTTTTTTGCTCTATGCCCTTTTCGGTCTTTGAGCGTTGACATACATCCTACATAAAAAAATAAAACTACACATATCCTTGTTCTTAAGGCCTTTCATCGATGAAGTTATTATTTATGTATCCTAAATAGAGCACTCTAGGTTAATCCTAGAAGTTAAACTTAATTCAGGCAATCAAAACGATAAATAGCAAGTAAAAATGTATCTAATTATAATTGAATTAAGAAAATTAGACTTCTCTTGAATTAACGCATGTTTCAATTTAACCTGTATCTTACCTAATGATAGGTTAAATTAGTTAACTGACTTTTTGTCTCTGTCACTTCTGATTCTTATAGCTTGTAGACGTGGTTAAATTTCAAGGATTTATATCAGCACTTGAATGCACCAACTTACTCGGCTTCAGTATGAAAATATTAGAGGAAAGTTTCCCACGGCTGAATCGACGCGTCGGGACGCGTCTCCAAAGGAGTCGTTTCGAACCGATTGGGTAACCGGCTTATTGGATTTGAGTCCGATGGAGTTATCAGTCCAAATCTATTAAAAACATCGTCAACTGCTGTAACGGGCGTCTCCAAAAGGTAATTGATAAAATCGTTTTTAGTTTGAAACTGTTTTAGGGTGAACGAGATTGAATTACTCCTGCATTTTTTAAATACTTTAAATTTACTATTGATATTAGATCATTATGTATGTTTAGAAGCTGAGAAAGTAGAGATATTGGTGTTGATAATAAAATGTCTATTTTAAGGAGGAAAATAATTTGACGAGCAAGAAATGTTTATAAATAGTAACGTGAAATCTGCATAGGTTAAATAAAGTTAAGAAATAGAGACGTAAAGAAACACTAAGACCCTTGCTAAACTTTAAACATTTCATGAAAACATAGTATTTATCGCAAACGAAGACCACGGGTGAAAAACGTTCGAACGGCAGTGACAAAATAAAACATTTAAAAAAATATTACAATTTCAAATAAAATAAATTCATATCAAGTAATCCATCGCAACCACCACAGGCGCAATGCGGCCTTCCGAGCCGTTAATTCACTTATCGTTTCATTGATATGCAAATATCTGCGAAAGAGAGACCAAAACGAGTGCATTATTCCCACCTCCCTCCCATTAGCAAATGGACGTTGACTCGCGTCGAGGTGTAAATAACCTCGGAGGAATATCGGAGATAGCATTGATATCATGTGCAAATGTTATTTATGTCCTTTCGGGTGCATTGTTTTAATTTCAACGTGCATGTGTTTGTGAAGTGCTTCGAAATGTGTTTCGAGTGGTTAATTATACTATCGGTGCGTAAACTTTATGACTAATTATATTAAAATGAATAAGGCATACATGAAAAGTGGGTTTGATTAATTAATCAATTTAAAAAAATAAATCTAACTGAATTTAATATAACTTTTTTATTGTTCGGTCATTAAAAAGTATTATAAAGCCTCATCAAAGCAACATTCATCAGAATAACACGTGCCAATTAATCGATTACTCGTATTAATATTTTATAATCTTCATAGCATTATAAGTCCAGACCGCAAGCGGTATCAGCTAATAATTAAATTAAATTAAATTAATGGTTTAATGGTTCGAGTCCCACCTGAGGTCGATGATTTTTTTTCAAGTGTTATTTATCTTCAATTAAATTAAATTAAATTAAATAATCTTTATTTCAAGAAAAAAGTTCTCATAGATTACATTCAATTAGATTAGATTACATTCAATTAGATTAGATAAATTAGATTAGATTAAATTAAATTAATTATTTATTTATAATTCATATTAGTTAGTCACAAACAAACAAAATCTTGTCGAGCTCTGAAATTGAAACATTATTAATCTGTCTGTATAATAAATTAATCGAAAGTGGCAGTTCGTTAAACATGTTCACTATTCTCACTCATCTCACAAACACTGCATTATTACATGAGATACTAACTCTCGTATTGTTCTGTCGCAAAATATACTTACATTAATGCTTTTGCTTACAATCGACTTTAGTTCTTAGGATACAAAATATATAAAGTTGAAAATCGTGTAATCTTAAAGCTTAATTGTGACAATTTTGTGACATTGACACCTCGGGAAATTGTTTTCTTGAAACACTACCTACTATTCATCGTGTTAGTTTGAGTAGGTAATACCGGAATACATTACCGAGTTTATTTAGTCTCGCGGGCATTAACTCCACATATACGAGGAGATGGTGTGGAATAAATAAAAGTATAACAAAAGCTGATTAGATAGTACAGTACAGTGCAGTATAAAAATGGGCGATGCAAGTGATTTGTCTTTTTAATGCTATTTCGACATCTAGGCTAGCCTATTTATATATACCTAGATATATATTTCGTTCGTCTACGGAAGTTTATTAAAACAATCGATTTGTTTGTGCCGTGTTTCTAATTCATGTTTTGTAATATTGTAGATCTTTCTGTTAATATCAACTATAATTTTTTTATTTGGTGTGCAATATTAAAGAGTATCTAACTATCTATTGCTCCTTTGTGCAGTATTAACATCAAAATTACACACAATATCACACTGATAAAGCGTTGACATTCAAAGATTGTTGATGTGAATGTTACATCAATGACTAATTGTCAGGTCAGGTCTAGTTCATTATCATCATTATTTAAGCCCTATGACGTCCAATGCTGATCATAGGTCGAGTTAATGTGACATAATCCAAAATTGATTAACGCTTGTGTAAGTCGACTGTACCTACATACCGGGTGTACTAAAGAATGGGAAACTCCTTAAAACCACGTGAGCAGCTGGTCATATACAACAAGTTTTTCTATAGGAGCAACATCGAAATCGTGATTTTATTTTCATATACTCCATACATTATCATCGAGGTATGCGAGTAAGTTTGTAGGGGAAAGCTGAAAAAAAAACTATCGATTTCGATGTTGCTCCCATAGGAAGTTGTTGTATATGACCAGCGGATCACGTGGTTTTAAGGAGTGTCCTATTCTCTTGTACACCCTGTATACCCACCACTTTATGGGCCACCCACAGCGCGCATGATCATAAAGTAGCTAGTAAATTAAACAGGAATTTAGACTTTATAAAGTAACAAGCCCCTTGAAACCAGTGCACCTATTAGACTTCCACTGCCAACCTGGAACGTGGCAAGACTCGATTTACTTACGAACACGTTGCAGTTATTTTGGGAAGTAAATTAATTTAGCCGTGAGTCGCGCGATACCTTACAAGTTTACAGCTGAATAAGTCAGTATGTTTTTAAACCGCCGCGAAATGAATAACAAGTTTAAAAGAGACGAATACTTACTTAATAGAAAAGTTTATTCGGGAAAATTGACGATTTACTTTCAAATTATAACTTGCTTAAAAGAAAGGCATCTTATTTCTTTACCAAGATAGAGTCCGATTTTTACTAGCGACGGTAGACAAAAACATTAACCATTTCATTTGAATTGATTCGGTGCCCATGTCAAATCTGCTCGCGAAATCGGGCATCCGTTCCGTTATTATATTACCTATTGTGTCGAGGTTACCACATAGACACAGTCAGGTGCAAAAATATGGTAACGGTTTTCGGCTATATCGGAGCCACTTAAGAATGAAAAATGCGCAGGCACTTTATTTCACACTGAACTGTACTGTACACCATCGTTTCGCTCAGTCGAGCGTTCGTTCCGGTTACGTCAACAGATTTAAAGCTTTCGACAAAAGGTCAAATCGAAATCTCTTTGTAGACAAACGGACTTGGAAGGTATAATTATTTTAGAACGTTTGTGGATCGCGTACAGGGCCGCAGCTTAGTTTTCATGGGATTCGGATCGGCACGCTCAAGAGACCGGTATCCGGTGACAATTAAGCCCACTAGTGTTCAGATATAAGATAGGCAACGACCAATGGAGTCTCTTAATGGTGATCAGTAAGAGAAATTGTAGTAGCGATTCAATCGCACCAGTCTCAACTATACTAAAGTTAGTTGGTTGATTATTTTTCTTCAAAGTTTATGAGAAGCTATCAAACATATCCACAGACCATTTACGTATCTATGTTATATTCCATCAAGATTAAATTGTGCATAAAATAGGGTGATAGACGATCTGCAGCAAAAATTGTTTTTTTTTTAAATATATTGCATCACAAAAATATATCGTAGAACTTATAGAACTTATCCTTTTATTTTGCGTTTTGCGCAGGTTTTTTAAATGTAGATGCTACACATCCTTGAACCGCTGGTGGCGAGGGCGGGACGGGGGCGGGGGTGGCGCCGAGAACAATGGCGTCCAGTGGCCAACGACACGCGCACCTGCGGACGTTGACACGTGCGCATACGCAGACCCGCCGAGCAATGAGTGTATGCCGCAGGCTGAATAAGAGCGGTAGCGACAGCGATTTATGGCAATGCAACTATGAACGGGTTCGTGTAGAGAGGTATCAGCGGCCCTAGTCTAAAATGAAACATACAAGTTCACTTGTACCTAAACTTCGTGATAGAGATAATACTCTGGTAAGACTTTTGATAAATAACGGAATCGAAGTAAAAACTATTCATTAGAAACTCTAAGCATGATACCCTAGTTGCTAAACACGCAATGTCAAAGCGAATGAACAGATTAGACAGAATTGACACATTATGAATTTTTGGATATTTACATTCGAAAAAAAAAATCGAAATCATTTATTTTTGTAAATTGACCATCAAAGGCACTTTAACATGTCCCAATATTTTTTCCCTACCACTGCTTCGGGACAATTTGTGGGGATTGATGTTGCCAGCCTATTAGTTAAGAAGTCGTCACTGAAAGGATACAAAAGTAAGAAATTATAAACCGCGACAGCTTATGATTGGGCAATCACCCGCTGGTTGCTTACCTCGCCAATTAGCTGGATTGGCACACACATTAAGTAAGACTTAACAAACCTACTAACATACGTATTATTAGTTCCCAGACCGATACAATTATCCACAGCTGTCTGTTCAAACAAATCATTGATCATAGCGTATTTATAGAACCTGTAAAACTTTGAGTACTTAATTGAGTACATACAATCATAAAGTATATTCAGTAAATAGAATTGAACAATCAACTAGAATTTCTAATTGTGTTTTGTTTTCGAACTTTGCCTAATTTTAACCACGATTAAAATTAAAAAAAGCGGGTCAGAGTTTTCATTAACTCCTATAGCTTGTTTGGGGAAATCTTTGAACTTTATTCTGTTAACAGAGTTCCAAGTTTGGTGGTAATATTCATACTTTACAGTATAAAACGTTAAGTGCCTCAAGAATATCTTTCTGAAAGTACAGCTGATATATTTAGCTAGTACCTACCAGATAAAAGCTAGATTCACTTAAGGAACAATTTAGGCCGCTTAACTTGAAATCGTGATGCTAGTTTTTAACCCAGCAATGCCCTGTGCGAAATAACACATCTAACCTTTTCCTACTCTAGACAGATCACCTATTAGGGCAATGACCGGTAAATTTTTCGCGCTATCGTCAGCGTCACATCCGGCGAGTAAGGAAGGCCGAGTGTCATCCGTGCAATGATCCTTGAGTTCATCATACCTACAGCGATATGATCCTGTAACAGATTTTTCCATTTGTACTTTATTTTTTCATACAGAATCTGATAAGAACTAATGTTCGAGCAGAATAACGCGCATTGTATTAGGCCTACTTTCAGCAGTAGACAGCTAAAAACTGTTAATTACGATAGGTATAATTAAAGAATTCAACTTAACTGACACCATAAAATTCAAACCAAGTGCGTACAGTACAGACAGACATGTAATAAATATGACACCCAACAACATAAGATTTCTTAACAGTTTTAAATACATATCTATCAGAATATTTTTCTTGATGATCTTCACTAACAGGATAACTGTGATTACGAATGTGTCCGCTCTTGTAAACTACTGCAAATTATTTCCAATTTCTAGTAATTACTAGTAACTACTACTATTATTGCTCAAAACTACTTGGCGCACACGGTAAAACTGCCGCTCTTAACGCGTTAACTACGGCCTCTGTCACATCGGATTGCCAAGCACATCGCTACTATGATATAACACGTCGAAATGTGGTAACAAGTGAGCAAAGTGTTTAATTAGAAGTGCTCTCTACCTACAATTATCGCTTGCTGTAATCCTCTGATATTACCCGTAATTATTGCAGCAAAAAGACTAACACAAATGTCAATAGACATAAAACAGGAAAACAGCCGTAAGCAGTTAATAAAACGGCATCAATTGAGATTTATCCTGATGCGGTTGATGTTCAATTGGCATCGTAATAAGACGTCAACCTTGAGGCTCTGGTCGTCTCGTCCCGCTTCCCAAATTCCTCAGGCATACTTACCGACAGAACAATAGCGAGCAAGCTTTCCTCTCTCACCGAGTTGCATCATTTGGAGTGCGGAAATTGCACGCACCTTGACTAGTTAAGCGGATTTACACAGAACGATTGGTTGAAAACCTAACAAAAACGACACTGCTACCTCTAGTCCCACGATCGGCGATTTTGTGACAGTTACTGCATTTTGGCGAGGTTAGCGACTACATTGCATTTTGCGTTTTTTTTTATTGAGATTGAATTCCAGTGGTAGTTGGTAATTCAATAGCTCATGCTTCAAAGTCGGAGTGTGTTTGTCTATGTGTGTGGCTCTTGCTAAAATAACATCTTGAGAAAATAAAATCAAGGGCAGTAATTTCTTCTCCCAATTTCAGGAGGCATATATGGCTATATTATCCGATGTAAGGTTCCTTAATTCATGTGATTACATAATTGCTTAACTGTGGGTAATACTCACAACTGGTATCGTCAACGAAGAAAAATTAGAAGTCAAAAGATCAGAGCATAATAATTCAATCCTCATTATCAGTAACGAAGACTCATCATGAAGGAAAGATGCAATCTTAAAAAAAGTTATTTTAAGCCTAAATTTAATAATATAACTGCCCAATTTACACCTGCACCCTTATTCCCTAAAAGTTAGCAATCAGCAATAATTGCACAGTCATCGCCCGATTGATGCTTAGCTTAGTGTCAAAATCTATAGGCAGCACTGTCAGTAGATTGCTTTGTTTTTGTTTTTTGCTGTCAATTTGCGATTTTAAAGCCAGAATTGCTAATTTACGCTATCCCATTGCTTTTCCAAGATACGGAATCAGGGTACCGAGTCGGTCGTTACAAATCGCAAATCTTTAAAACAATATACAATCCACGAAGGTACTGCGGCCTGCGCACACGCCGCGTCAGATCCGCGCGAGGTCACGCGGCGCGGAGTAAGGGGGTCAATGCGATCTCTCGGGGCTTTTCCTGCGCAACAACACAAGGAAGTCACTGCGCGGATACACGTCGGTTAAAAATGACAGTTGTGACAGATGTCTTATGAAGAGGGTTTGCTGCAATCTCTGCAGTTCCGAGTAATAAAAACGATAGGTGGTGAGTTTTGATGTTTGATACGTCCCAGCCTGGGACGTATCAAACATCAAAACTCACCACCTATCGTGAATTTTGTTTACCTGGGACTCCCAGGTAAACAAAATTCTCTGAAAAGTCAGAATTCAAAGGAAATCGCTATCGGCAATCACCGTATATGCTAGATATATATAATGTATTTGCTAATATGCAACAAATAGGTCTTCCCTAAAGATTAAACTAGTCATTCATCAAGATATTCAGAAAACCCCCGTTCAATCAATTGCTGCGGGAAATAATTCTTAATCATTTAAATAGGGCAGGCGATTGACGATTAAAAGTATTGATGATACTGCAAGACATCGAAGCCAAGAACAGAAATTCTATTTTAAATATGTATTAAACTAACTACTAAGTATTTCAAGTGCAGAAGTATCGAACGCCCGCTTTGCATGCAAACTATGAGTTGAGTTGCGAGTGCACATGAAATAACAAGCGATGCTTGCATCGAAATGTATTTTGGTTGCACTATTGTATCGATACAGTTGTTATTGTAGGTAGACCAACATTTCCTAGTGTTACTGGGCCACACCCGAAGAAAGAAAGCTTGAAAATATTACTAATCTATAAATGAAAATTAAGAGAAGAAGAAGAAGACTCATTCATATAATTGTGCAGTTTTATAATTCAGTCAAAGGTCATTCAACCTATTTTTAGCTTTAATTCCTCCGAACCATAGAAATGAGACGTTTTGTGGTAAGTTAATGCGCTTTTGTCTGTACGTACGTGCACGCATTTGAGTATCATCGCCGAAATGAAACCGTTTAAGACATTTATGAGGGGTGGCATTCTTTATAGGTCTATTATCCTATATGTATTTTATGTATGTTGATAATTTGTCATAACTTGTAAACCACCTAAATAATTATAAGGTTATTCGAACAGATAATACAACTACGGATTGGCAATAGCATTTATTTATTTATATATAACAAACAATTGTACAATTCCAAATACAAAATGTTTTAAAGCATTAAAATTAGAACTAGCTAGGTTGGTGATTTAGTGGTTAAATATTGACAAAAAAAAATCGTTAACGGTGCTAAATAGGCAGGATACAAAATATATTTCAATCAGAAATAAAATAATAACAACTTATCAATTCAGTAAGTTAATTGTTACACAATTGAGTGTTATCACAACATCAGATTAACCGATCAAAATAAACTTCCTTGGAACAAGCTGTAATCTGCGGTTATTCACAGCCGGGGTCTGCAGTGTTCAACTTGCCTAAGCCACCATTTAAGCCACTGGTTTACACACTTCCAACTGTTACGAATACGAGTTTTAGTCACTATTTTGTTTAATTTATAACCAAACATATTTCTATCAATATATTTTAAGTATAACATACAAAACTATTTAGGTTAATTGGTTATTATTATATTTTATCGTATATTCAAAGTACCTTCAAACAATCGTGAATTTGTTTTTTACGATTGGCATTTTATTATAGGTTTCGATTTTAATGCTGTAATAAAACATAAACAGGCGCCTATATAGTAAATATTTTACATTACTATACAAAAGCCATACTCTTTCTGTATATCTTTTGTATAATAATGTTAGTAAATATACTTTTTTATGCTGCTTTTACTTAACTACAATTACTGTTGTAATTGATAAGATTCTATTAATCTATTTTAAATCGATATCTACGTGAAATGACCTACGACCGTTTTCACTATAATTGAAAGCTATAATTCTTAATAAATAGTCGTGACTCGTAGGGATGTGACTGCGCCTTAAGCGCAATCCTCATAGATTTGTATGCAGACAGCTCCCTCCGTTAGGGGGCTTTAAATTAAGTGCACAAAAGAATTACGACACAGAAATTAAAGTTATGTCTAGTGATAGAAATAAAATTTGTCGACACGACATGAATAGAATAGACATAATATGCCGGCACTTCTTTTCCATACGATTTTATACTGCCAGATTATATTTATTGGGATAAACACGTCTAATACCGGAAAATGTATACGTTAGATCGTAAAGACACAAGGTATTACTTTTAAAGGTCAAGTAAAGATCACAGTTTTTAATGTATGCCGTTGAATATGTACAATAGTTTAAACAGTACGGTTACATAATACATGTTGTTTTAATTTAGTTTACTTTTGAATACGTGTTTGTAGGTAAGTTACTTCACTGTGTGCCTTCTATAAATCAGGCAGTCTATAGTAAGTCAAAGATATTGATATCATTAAAAAAAACATACAAATCGGATTCTAAAAATGTGGTTTTTGTAAAAATTCAAAATAATGATATCAAATATCTGACTTTACCATAGTATTTATATGCATATGTTAACAAGCTAGTGTTGGCTTAATATATCATTTACTTAACACCCGCTGTATGTACTCCAAACATTTATAAAAGGTATTCATATAACTTGCCAGAGTTGCCAGCAAATGTAAGTACCTCCTACGTGCAAACTGCACACCAACTATAGCGATGGGAGAAATCAAACACATTCTTCTGAACACTTGCGATATAAGGGCAGCGTATTCTCGCATTCGAGTTTCGAGCAACATTTGTCTTCGGCACACAACGAAAATGGCAACACCGTGTACGGAATAGAAATAAAAAGGAGCATTAGGGTTGCGGGATACCAATGGCAGGATATCGGGACTTGAGCGATCGATAAACGCGACGCAATATCGGGACGTGTACGTACATGTGAACGGCTTCTTCAAGCTTCTTCAACTTGTGCTTATCTGTTAATAAGTTATACATATAATTTATCGATATATGTAGAATCTTGTAACACCGTTCGTATTATCTAGCCAAGTTTGGTTTGGCATGGTAAGATCAGCAAAGCAGGCAGGGCCATGTAGAGCTAGACTCTAGCCTCGGGGTAAGAATTGTAGAAATGCGTAGACGACCTGTGGGGCCTTAAACTTGGTCCCAAGCTGTCGTTTGTTTAAAAATTACCTAAGAAGCGGTGGTAGGGTAAAAAAATTGGGACGTGCAAAAAGTGTAGTTCAGGCCTATTTGCAGAAACAGATTGGTTTTATTGGTTTATCGTAATAACGTCGCAAGGACTAAAGGCACATCTTAACACGGGACAGTCTACGCATTTATCCGGGACAGGTCACGACCACACCCTCCACAATCGGGACAAGGCCATCACTACGAGGCACGCACTTTACACGCGTCCAGTGTCAAATGGCGATAAATTTCACAGGTCCGCAGAGGTCGCTTTATGGCCACAACTCGTAGACTATACTCGCTTTGTTTTCGGGGTTCCGTACGTGTTCCTAATAACCGATTAATACCAGTAAACAATGCGATGACGCAATCTATACAGTAAATTTATTGTAGCTAAATCGTCTGTCCTTTATTAGCAGACGACACGATTAATTTATTAGGCAATAAAGGCATTTGATGTATCATAATAAAAATAATAATTGTAAAAGATAGTACTAGTACTTACTCATCCAAAATTAGTCTTAACTTTAAAAGGACAACTTAAGCGAACACGTCATATTTTCAACAAAGTTTTCAATGCAAATGCCTTTTGGCGTACCTAACTACTCAACCCCACCACCCATGTTTACATTGACAACTTCTGTCCATGACAGGAAAATAATTTATTTTTTGGTTACGAATAACGTATGAGTTTACCTATATAAGTACCGAATGTCTTCTTCTCATACCTACCAAACTAATCTATTATTTGTGGGCAACAATAAAATAAATTTCAATTTGCGTGAGATACATAGTATCTATCTCAGGTGAGATATTAGCGCGCTTAACGAATTTTTCGCTTGTTGTTCGTTTTTGGCGTTGGAATCAATTCCCGCCTGTCCCAGGGGGGCTATAGCTCATATTTGCGACGCAAGCCGATATGACTAGAGCTCGCGTCCCGATATAGGTCACACCAACACAACCATATTACCCTTACGGCTTCGATAATAAAGTCTAGTTTGCAGATCTTTTTATTGCGGTATCTACATGTCGGAATTGCTGCGGGACTCGTAATTACGAATTGGAAGCAAAAAATGTGGTTCAAACGTTCATTACAAAAACTACAAAAATATTGTATACATGTCATAAAGTAGGTAGCTATATAAAACTAGACCATAAATAAAGTAATTAAACATTTTTAGATGTCCATTTAAAACAACACAGACCTTTTTCTCGCTATCCCAATCTGCACTAACCTTTATAGTTAAACTATTAAGTGCTAGATGGCGCTACTATACATCCAGTTGCCTACAACTTTGTTGTTACTCGATCAGCTGCTAATTCAATTTTGTATGCATTATGTAGTTAACTTAAAAGGTGTTTTGGTACACACACAGCAAACGTTTAGTATAAAACAAATTACGAATTTACGAATAATTTGGAAAATAAAAGGTTCACCAATGTAACAGACTTTCGAGCCATTCGTGCAAAAAAAAAACCTGTCATCACGCAAACATCGTTTCATCTTACATGTGCGTCATCACCTGTGCTTGCGTTGTGATGTGACGTGTCAACTACCCGGCCGTTAACTGCGCATCGTTATTAGCAGTGTCCGTTCCCTTGCAGGAAGTGCACACGAGACGCGTAACCTTCCACTTCCGAGTGGTCTTGCCAACTCGGCGAACGCTTTGTTTATCATTTTGATATCATAGTAGCAGAAGACTACAGTAGAACCGATACCAGAGCCACAAGTCTGCTAATTTAAAAGTGGAATAATTCTAATATCAATTGGATTTCATTGTAATTGTTCGACACATTGGTTATTCATCATCATCATTTCAGCCACAGGACGTCCACTGCTGAACAAAGGCCTCCCCCAGCGACTTCTGTCATCGGGGGGTTGTTGTCACACTCGCCACGCTTGGCAGGCGGGCGCGGTTTTTTATATTATTTCGCACGCAGACGCTGCTCCCCGTCTCGTGCTACAGGATTTAGTCGCCTCTTACGACACGCCTCCTGTTGGCGGTGGGGAAGTGTATTCTTTACGGCAGTCCCCACACGGCACACATTGGTATTCTGCTACTAATAGACTTGAATATCAGTCATTTGGTATTCTGCTAAAAAATTTAGACTAAAATTAATAGCAGAATACCAAATGTGTCAAACAATTACAATAAGCCTTCACTTGTATCAATATTTTGATAAAATATGACCAACTCAAATTAGCCGTGTAAAAAACATGACGTTTTCATTCGGTTTGATACAATTAAGTGATTGATTATATTAATTTGATAGGTTAATACGTACGATCGAACGGAATATTATCGTAGTTGGCGTCCTGAAGCGAGAGTCGAACCCTGAGTTTCGAAGATCAATACTAGATGACTACAAGAACATGACTACTGATTTGTATTCAAAGTGACCCTACTGTATATGTCCGTATGTTCAAATGCAGTATTTATCTTCTTAATGAGTCATTTTGATTCTACTTTATTGTTTAAAAACTGCTGTTTTTAGCTGTGTGCGAGAGGAAAATTAAAAACTGATTCTGCAAATAAAATCTACATTACGTCTTTTACGCCATAATTATAACAATAATTTCTGATTTGTTACAAATCTGTGCGATAATTTTATATAATGACTTTTTATGTATGACTAAAGTTTTTAATATGTTTTACGTAGTATACATTTTTAAAGATAATTCTGGTATTGTTTCTGTAACTAAGCATTCATAGCGTTAAATAATAGCGGCTACAATTCAATGTGTTATCTGTGTTAGTTACAACACGAGTAAATGTCAAGGGCGCGACCGACACGCCTTACTACTAGGTATACACTAAACACCTTATAATAATAGTGATGAGTTTTTATGAGATAGACCATCTCATAAAAACTCATAAAAAAAAACTCTATTTATATTGAACTTACATAATATGCTTATTTATGTAATAGTATATACTAAAATTTGACTATAAGGCTTGTACTATAATTTATTTTGTGGTATTAATTTATATTTTTTATATAATAGCCATTCTGTGTAAATATGATAAAACCTCTATGTAAATTTACGTGTGGCGCCACTTGGCGGGAGGACGCTGCACTACCGAAGTTTTGCTAATTATTATAAACTCCTTTTTGCCATAGGTGAAGCGTAGGCAGAAATGTCTGGAGAACAACACCTACAGGTGTAATGTAAAAAATATATATTAGTTTTGCGGGGGTTAAAAAACGAATTCTAGACATTTTTACTTAAGTAATAATTAATTAAATGATAAAACATAAACAGTTTTATTTTTTTTGTTTTCAAGCACACGTTAACAATTTATTTTATTAACATAACTACAAATGTAAGGGTAACAGACAGTACTATGAAACCATCAGAAACATATTCAGGGGCGAAACTTCCCGTAACGTATGTGAATTATTTAACGAGTGTAACGTCAGAAGTCACAAAATACAGAGGTCGAATTACTTGGAAAGTGTTTTATTGTGCCCGCCAAGTCTAAAGCGAATGATATAATGCAAGCTGTGGCAGTGGCTTGACTGAGGGCGGTAGGGCTTTTTGGGGGTGAAGAGAAATATTACCATCCGATCCTAAGTCGTTAACTGCCTAGATTAACTAGACACCATAGAAGATCTGGTGTTTGGCCAGCCAGCCGGGCGGCAGTCAGCCGGCTGCCGCTTGGGAGTTGAAGGATTTAAGAGTTAAAAATATAGAGTAGCAATTATTTTTGCGTTCTTAACAGTTGCTGTATCAGCCAGCAACTGATCACAGACATTAACGATCTGCTGACTACATTAATATTGGAATATACGGAACTATACTACTAATATACGTTTGATAGCTGCAGTCAAATACACCCACATATCGAAAAAGAGCTTAGTTTAAGCCTATTTACATAAAATAAATTGGTTTTTTATCCCATACCCGCTCCCGCTACCGCTCTTGCACAACTCTCGAGCGCAAATTCTCGCGGGTCCGCGGCGCGCCAGTGATACGAGTAAATAAAACAAGCCGCCACTGAAACGCTTCATAACCACCTCACTTTTTATTCCGACCTTTATTACCGAGCTTGGCGAACGAGCTTAAATGTTGAGGCGAGGCCACACTGCTGGGCCGATAAAGATATTAAAAAAACGCTAATTGGCTGATCCTATTTAAAATCTATATAATATGAGGATTAAAAGAACATTTGTCTTTATCATCTCCAAACGAATTAACATATACCAATTGAAATTCTTCAATCAATCTTAAAAAAAAAAAAATTTGCCCCAAACTAAGCAGAGCTTATTCTATGAGGACTAGACAACAGGTAGACCTGATCTAATGTGCGTTTAGTCAAATACAAACCTAAGAGATAAATACTACTTTAAAAGGTTTTATTTATTTGAATTAAGACTGTAAACAATAGCGTAATTATACTTTGACATCTGAACATATCCAATGTTTTAGTTTCCATTAATCTAAAATAGGGTTATGAAAAATTTGGTGTAAGATTTATCTCTAATAAACATTTGTTTAAACTTCTACTTTAAGAAACAGAATGATTTAATTAAATTGTCCGTGTTTGCACGTCGCATCGTGAAGTTTCTGAATTGACGCAGGGCCGAACGAAGGGACAACCTGGCATAGTTAAAGTTTGTGATAGGATGACGGATCTGCCTTTGTCAAAAGTTCTCTCTCGTTCCATATTAATTATTTGAAACATGGTTTAAGAGTCTTAATTCTAGCTAGACTAGCGAGCTACCTGTCCCAGAGCTTCCGTATTATTAGGTATACGTAAGAAATCATCTATAATGATTGTTAAAAATTATAACAAATTAAAATTAGTAATTTACTCGGAATAATGTTTTATACAAAACTTAAAAAAATTGGACTAAACCTTCCGGTCTTCCCGTGTTCATCGAGCTACTAAGTTTTTTTTTTATATTGGACAACATCACATACATTGCTCTGATGCTGAGGTAAGTAGCTTGAGCACTTGCGTTGTACCACAACAACCAGACCCGAGACAATATAGAAAAGTTTGTTTTCTACATTGAACCGACCTGGGATAGAACCCGGAGCCTCATGAATGGCGACGCCATATAGTCCGGAGGGCTCGTCTCTCGGCTACGGAGGTCGTCGATGATTTAAATTATGATAAAAACTGTCAATTAAACATGATGTCCTATCTGGCACGATCAGTATTCGAACACTTGAATCCAAAACCGGTCGGTTCCCATGAACGTAATTACCGAGTCGGTCATCCATCACAAAGAGCCAACCGCAGTTATTGCATTTCGAAAACATCTAGCGGCCATTACAGTCACAATCGAGTGACGAGTCAATTTGCAACTGGTACAGAAGCGAACTGGGTAGCTATTTATGGGGGGTACTATTAATTTTAGCTGATGTTGTCATTAATCAACAGTATGAAAAGCTTTCATCTAAAGCATAATTAGGATATTGTTAACTTCATTCAAATTTTCGCAATGCCTCTATGGTAACGTAAGTTCTGCTAGTTATTACCAACGCGAACGTTATTTACACATAGTAAGCAATAAAGTGTGATTTAAACACAGTCACAAATACAAAGTTTCTGCGTTCGCATTAAGCTCTCCACTAAATGATCATGAACATCAAGATACTCGGAAAACTTATCACGGATGCAAACAAAATCTGAAAGGTCACTCCTTTTAAGGAGGACCGTCAGGTTTACATTGTTTACTGAGCAATATATAATTCGCGGCTGCAATTGTGAAAATCTTACGAATTAGTTTTAGGGGTATTATTGTTATTAGCTATTTAAATGAAAACAAATGGAATTTTAATATATTAACTAAGTATCTTAACAAAAAACTAGGTTTAGGATCCCTAGATCTCTAGTACGCCCCTGTCCATGGTAGTGGACTCGAGGGTTGACAAATCGTCGTAATGCACTCTGCATTACGACGATTTGTCAACGCCACACGTAAAATGGGCCTCGCCATGTTTAAAGCGAAGAATGTGTGACCACTGGTCATCAGCTTTACGTCCACATACATACGGGCACATTATAATGTTATAATTTTCTGTTCATTTTCTTATACTACCATTAAATGTGGAAATGAACAGGTGTTTTATTACTTCCATACAGGGCGATGATAGTTGGGAGTACTTTTATTAACATGTATTAAGCCGTTTTTTATTGAAAGACTTCTGGTTAATATGTTATATTATTACACAGGGAATAAGAGAACTTAGAAATTATACATTACTTAATGAGGTCTTTAAACACCTAAAGGAATAAAAATAAAATACCAAATTCTAGTCTGATCGGTAGGTAGATGACCTACCGATCAGACTAGAACTTGGTATTTTATAAAACCCAACTGTTGACTGAATTCAATTTTTGAAGTGTATAAGTAGCTAATAACTGACATGTTTTATGAAAATTAAAATCCGCCGTTTTAAGGGCAGTAAAAAATAGAATCAATTTTCAGTTCGCTAACAAAAAATTAAATGAATAGTGGCATTGTTTGTAACTTGAAACAGATACAAATAATACCAGTGTTATTACTATAAAAGCCAGCAGCAGCACTTCAGTACGTGCTGCTATTATTACGGGCAATTACAAAATGCTGTTGTAAAACTAATAATGATACGTTTCATATAGTGTGATCTCATATTATTAGACTGCGTTTTCAAGTCGCAATTAGATATTAGGATTCATAGAATTGATTTCTTATTTTTAAACCATGCCAATTACCGACTTTTCGAGTTTTTTAAATTCACAGAAAAGTTGTTTCTCGATTATGTATTTATTTAAAGTAAACAAAAGAGGAAAAGGCAAGAAACATAATTTAATTCTTGTCTTTTCCTTCTTATTTCTATCTTTGAAGTCATTATGTTATTGTTTCCATTTTAAGGGGTTCCGTACCCAAAGGGTGAAACGGGACCCTATTACTAAGGCTCCGATCCGTCCGGCTCCGTCTGTCTGTCCCTCTGTCACCAGGCTGTATCTCATCTCATAAACCGTGATAGTTAGAGACTTGAAATTTTCACAGATGATGTATTTCTGTTGCCGCTATAACAACAAAAAAACTAAAAAACAGGATACAATAAATATTTAAGGGGACTCCCATACATCAAACGAGATTTTTTTGCCGTTTTTATAGAAAATGGTACGGAACCCTTCGTGCGCGAGTCCGACTCGCACTTGGCCGGTTTTTTTTTTAAATACATGTTGCATTAGGTGTCCTACACAAGTTTCAAATTATATTTGTAAACGGGGTATTATGATGAACAAGAACATACTATTGCAGGTTATTCTTAATTTATTTATATTAATGAGAAGAACAAGACCTCGTTTAAGGTCTCTAAGGACTTGAGCATAGATTTAGAGCATAATGATATTAAATGAACCGAAAATAACGATATTATTTAATTTAATTGTTCAACCCAAACGAATCGTTTTGATTTAATTAACTAACGTTTTTCAAAGACTAGCGGACCAACGCTTCACCTGCAAAAGGTCGTACATAGCGTTTTCGCGGGACGTATGTACGTACAGTACAGTAAAAATAAGGCCAGTCGCGTGACGGAGTGAAAAACAAACAGACCATCAGTTAGCTCGATAAGGCCACGGCCTGCCTTACCTGAGCCACGGTAACCATAGCTTACACTACTTTGCCGTCTTTAAATGTTTAAATTGTTATCGGGATTTTAATTGATTGCGGTAAAATAATTTTAATAGTCTCTTTTTATTACTCAATCAATCGCTATGATAATTAAGAAGTAGAATTGATTTTTTTCCTTATGATTTCACTAATTAAGCCAGTTTTTTTTCCAGAATATCCATCAGTCTTTTTTAAAAATAAGTTATCAAAATCGTTGAATATAGTTTAGGTAAGTGGCGTATTTTTGCATCCTAATTAGCTAATAGGTAATTTCTTATCACTGTATGTTTGCATTCGCAGAAGTATTATCATTAATGACCAGTTTAACTGAAAAAACACGTACACACTACACGTACGTGTTTCTACATGAATTGTTTTGTGTAAACTGTGTTCTTAAATGAAATCCAGACCGATCCAAGCTTATAAATGTGTCACTTTGCTTTGTTCTGTCACTTTCATCTTATGAGCTTTAATAAATCAAAATGACAACACACACGCTTTTGAGATATTCAGCCATAACCTATTACAATGAAAATTATTTCAACAAGTCGATCAGATAAGAAAAGCTAAACATCTGTAAATGCAAATTGTCGCTTACACACAACAAGACATACTGCTTTGTCGTGTCATTAGTCGCGTCCCGCGACAGGAGCCCTACTATGAAAATCGTTCGTTCGTTTAGGCGTATTAACCTATAAGATAAAATAAGCATTCACTTGTATCTATCCTTTGAAAAAATATAAACAATTCAAACTAGCCGTGTAAAAAACACGACCGTTAAATTGTTTTTGAATATTCAGAGGTTTGGCACAAATACATGGTAATTTTAATTTATTTGGTTTATATGTCCGTATGAACGAAACATTTTCATAGTAGGCCTTCTGCGCGCGATATCCGTTATGATGACACGTCGGCCGTCACGCGAACAGGAGTCGCGTGTACCTACCACAGGACGAAAATAAAAGCAATACCATAGAACATTACTATGCAAAGTGTCACCCGTGAAAACTTTATTTGTTAACATTTCAGTTAATGCTGTAAATAATGACGCATTAAGCGGTCACCCTATCGTGAAATTGGTCTGTATGACTGTTAATGATGATGATGAATGATAAATTATGCGTATAATATTACATATATGACGGACGAGTAATGTAATCGGTCAATATTGTTTGTTGTTATAGTTACATTGTCGTTGTGTTTTCAGACGACTTGGACACTAAAGTACTGATTCAAGTGAAACATATCATATGTATTTATTTTGTATTCTGTGTGCTTGTGTGAAATAAATAATTTTCTATTCTATTCTAAACAGAAACAACGAGAACTTGGTGTTTAATTTCAAAAACATAAAAAGTCGTTAAATGAAACCTTTTCACCATTGCGTGGTGGTAAGCTGGCTGATCTCTTATGGAGCGAAGGCCGTCTCTTGCGATTTTTGAATCATTTATCAACCGGCTGTTTACTCTTTTTCACGGTACGTTAACCGGTTTCTGCCGAAACTGGGTCATTCTTCATTACGGCGGGCGATCGTATTAAAAGCAATACATTGATTGCCTCCGTTCAGCTTGCCTCCGTACGTCGCGTGATAATGCCCCGTTCGGTTCCATTATAAACGAGTGCCGAATAAAACCAAACTCGTTATCCTTAAATTGATTATATGTTTCCTGTTACAATAATTCTTTATTCATTAATGGCCTAACATTTTGACTTTATCGATAAATAATTACACTAACTTAGTAAGTTTTATCCGCAATATCCGAATATATTTTAACAGGTTCCCAGTCCGATGTATCATATAATTATGATACACATTACAAAACAATGGTTTTGTCTATCTCAGCAGCGAACTAGTACAACTTTCGATAAATAGTACTAACATAAGTACTTATGAATTTTGGCAATCGTGACCTAAATTAGTTAACCTAAAATCAGTTACCATGTTATTAATTTGGTGGGTGATACGCGCGAATAAAACACGCTATTATATACCTAATTAGTTTAGAACAGGGTAATTACAGCATCGTATAATATTTAAAGATTAAGTAATTGTTACTTTGGCATTACATGATGTAGGTGTAATTAACCCTTTAATTGCTAGATTTTTTAAATAATTTGTTTACGTCCTTAAAATAAATATTTTATAGAGTTAGTTCTCGTTTTTACTCGCAAAGTAACTAAGCTCATAACTTAATTAATGTTTCGCTTGAATCCTCAAGTCAATGCACGATTTATGCGATCTCAATAAGTAACTCAATTAACCAGTTTTAACTGGCAGTTTAAAGTTTGAATTGTCGATTCCTCGTAAAACCGCCGAGAGACGTTTTTACGGCGACATTTTACTATTACCCCCTTCTGATGGAATACATTAGTGCTGCTACAAGATTACATTTTACGACCCTATTGGACGGATCGGAAAGATATGAATTTGTAATCGGTATTTTTATCTATAGAACCGTAAGGTTTGAGCTTTAATATTTTCAATGGTAATTAGGTAGATGTACCTGTAGAATGAGAAATATTTTAACTCATCGTAAAGGGTTTTTACTTCAATACTGGCTAAGCTTTTGGTTAAGTTCGTTTTTATTCTAGCATGCGTTAAACGAACCTACTGTATTTTCTTGCACAATCTGAATTAATATTGTATCTGGTTAAAAACACTTATAATCAATATCTGCTACTTTGTTTGAAGTTAAGTAGAATTTAGTATTTTTTTATCTTAAAGGTTCTCATTGTCGTGATGATACATTTAACAAAATGGTCAAGGAAGACGACAGGTTAACTTTTGAATAGCAAGTATAGCAACCTAATTTCGGTTGATATTCCTTTGAAATCGGTTGCTTCGTGATAATCGATGGTTACAAACACATGAGTAAAGAAACGGAACAGAGACAAAGCTTCTAAAGAGCTAGCAAAATTTATACCTATTTTGGTAAGGTTGGCACAATTAAATAAATTTAAAATATAAATGTTTTTTTTTTCACATTTTTTATTAAAATAGGTTATTTTTTTTACAAATTACATACTCTAAATATATTTTTTTATTACTTTTGGTTTTTAATATTTTGTTGTGTCTTTTAATCGAATGATAAATTCTAAATCTAATATAAAGTTTTTCAAATAATCCAATGGGAAATAATCACATGGCATATGAAATGTACAATCTTGCAAACGTGCTAATAAGTCATTACCAATATTAACAATTTGTACATGAAGATCAAAATAATCGCGAAATTTTTGCTCAAGCAATTCACAAATGCTATAAAATTGTCAGGAGGTATTATCACACACAGTACGATGTACAACCATATTTACAACACTTTTTAAATACTAAAACAAAAATATTACTACGTATTTTGTGAGAAAATCGATAACAAAAACAAAACACGCACGACATTCGAGCGTCGTGTCACGCCTGCAAGCCCTGAGATTGACCACTGGCTGATCTAGTTTGAAGCGGTTTCGGCTCATACGTGACAAGCGGCCAGTGGACACGCACACACACGCGTTGCACTTGTAGTGATGTACCTATCACAGCGCATTCGTATGTAGCTTTGTCTCTGTTCCGTTTCTTTACTCATGTGGTTACAAAGCCGAAGCAACAATCGAAGTTGCCAAATACAGACTATACGTCCCATTTCGTCACGTCACTACTCGGCTGCGCGTACGTTACGGTAATAATACGAGCTTCCTAGGGTTACCTAAAACCATAAAGCGTTATGATGCCATAAAATGATAACACAATAAATGACGCGTCAAATAATATTGTCGCATGAAGCTATTTATGAAATTTGTTTACCTTTTATAAGCGTGTAATAAGCAAAATATTGCGATGAAAATGCTGTAAAATGTAACCGTATCGTAATCCGTATCGCAATACTTACTTAAGCTCCATTATCAATCATGGAAGCGATTAACTTATGAACTTCGCGTTATTCGTTATTTATCAGGAATCATGATTAACACAAAAATACATATACTATCTACACGAATTAGGTTAAAGAAAAGAAATAATCTTAATTCTTGTTTGTGTCTTGATATCAAACCGTTTTGGCAAAATAATCCGTATCTGGTACTTCTTAACTTGTGAATTCCTTGCTGTAGGGTTAAGTTTGTAATGTTGTCAGTCGCATATATACCTAATTGTTATTTTCGTCAACCATAATGGGCGTGTACTGCGGGTAGTGTTGTCACGTCGACAGAACGCCGGCGGCGTCGGGCGACTGCGCCGAATCATCAATCACGGCGCGCCGGCTACAATAGTGATTGGGTTCTCAGGCTATTAACGTTCTAGTCCGGTGACCATAGACAAATACTTACGAGTAGGTTGTGACTGTAGAACTTATTGTTAACTTTCAATTAGTTCAAAAAGATGAGTTCAATACGGAAGAAATCATAAGAGATCGTCTGTGCTTTGACTGTAGCACTTCTGAAATTGTTTTTTTTGTGATCCTTTCATTCATAATCTATTCAAATGCTCCTACAAAATTACAAACGCGCTATCTAAATGTATACTTAAGCATTTTTACGATTTCGATATTGATTCCTTAAGTACTTAGTAAAAAAAAATTTGATTTTGTAGCAAAGTACAATACAAAAGAAAAAAAGTACCCGATCCAAAATACAGTGAACAATCAATGTTTTACGAACTCGAATAGGCTATCTCATTAACTATTTGCATCAATTAGTTCTCAAAAAGCATAATCATCCAGTCTGACTGTCCCGCGTCCCCTACTTAGTTAATCTCACATGCAAACAAGTGCGAAAATGCATCAATGGGATTTGACACATGCTTTATTGGATACTTTAACGCCGCAACCGCCCCCGTGCGGTCACCGCGCGTAGCGGTCGCGACGCCAATCAACGCTAAAATTCACCCCCGATATCGCTGGACCAATTTCATGTCATTTTCCGATACCGATTCGGGGATTTGATTATTTATTTCCAAGGACAGTGTATTGATAGAGTCCAGAAACAACAGACGATCAATTAAGGACGGTTAACTAAAATTTGATATCTCCGTGTTTGTCTTTTTGTAACCTATTTTGTCTTATATTAGTGGCGTATTGTAGTATACGATTTTTATAGGCAACGATTTAAGGATTTGATTCGCATTTTTATACAGCGTTGGTACAATTTTACTAATATCAGAAAATGTTATGTGAGAGTTTGTGTATTCGGATCTTTGTTATTTAATCACCCTTCTTTACTTACAACGTGTATTTTGCTATACCCAATGCTAAGTGATGTTCCTTATTTTCGTCTAACTTTTACCGATTTTGCATATGACGTCACTTTTTCAGCGCGCGAGCCCTATCCGCGCGATTTTATCACCCGGATCAACTATCAACTCGTTCACCCTTTTCGGGACGTTTGATTGCTGCTCCGTGCAAATACGCAAATTAACTGTGTATGATTAAACACCGGATTATAGTGTTTGGTGCCGTGTTAATTACTGACACGTATTGTAATTGAATTAGCGTGACATTTTACTGTGGGTAAATTAATATGTGTACTTATAAGACCCGACATATACATTTCAATTGACTCGTTTGAATGTTAAACTTCCTACTTTCCAATTTACTAATGGTGCATTAAGCTACTTTAAAACTAAACAACTATACAATAAAAAAAAATTACGGTTCAGTAAGCAGTATTCAATCAGCTCCGTAACCATTTCATAATTGAACATCGAGCGCAACGAATGCCACTTCCGAGACAATCCTATCCTATTTCACATGCACGGCCTAGGGACGAGTATACAAATTGGCCCAAATTAGCTATTATGCAAATCATCCGAGGGCCGCAGCGAAAAAATATCGGATATCTACATTGGACGCACCTGAAAAACGGGAGGTTCCGCACTCCGCGCGACCCAAGTATCAAATAACTTCCCGCTTTTGTTATGGTAATGCCCCACCCAAATTATCTGTTCTGCGCATAATCTCAACAGGCATAGAAGTGCGGAATGTCGTATACAAGATAATTTACTTCCACAAATGCCTCTATCCGATTCAAAGACGACATTACCTCCAGAAAAGTTACAACCTTTAAATCGATATTTAGGGTTGTCTAATGTGACGACGCAAAAGTCCCCCTGGACCCTTTCCGCGACGACACACGGTTTATATTGGCTTAATTCCTGAAACTACATGCCGCACGCGTATCTTTCCAGTAAAAGGAAATCTGTACTGAATTAAATCGAATTTCCACTCGAACGAGTTGTGAATCTTTGAACCCTTTACGAGAGGTATGTCCGTGGAGCGATGATCAAACGCGGCAGCCCTGTGTCATGTATGCTCGGTAAACCAAGCGAAACACATTTCTCTCGGTGTCGTTATTCCTTGAATAACGTAAAGTAAATCAAAGGAACCTCGAGATTATTATAGGAACTTCTACAAAGGTTCTTTTGTGACAACTTTTATATTTATTTGCGTATATCCCGAGTAACAATACGCTTGTGAATGTCGCTGGGCCAACAATCTAATTGCGCAATGGCTACTAGTCGTTCCAGTTACTGTTTCTGACACGTTTATCTTCTAAATCGTCGATTTCATTAATCGAGGTTTTGGTGTGGTGAAATAGAACAAAGGAACGGATAGAGGAGCGAGCGATTCGGACCATTACGAGACTAAACGCGGAGCGAAGGACGTGTTAAAAATGTAGAACATCAGCTCTCCTTGAAGCACTTTATTGCTTCAAACTGTTGAGCCAGGACATCTGGCTTATTATAATGGAGGTTCCATTTTAGATAAGCATTATTTTCCATTGTTTACGATGTTTAATATAAATATGATATAATTATAATTTATTTACATAAGCATTACAAAACGTATAAATAAAATATATTTTAATTAACATATTTCAGCTAAATCATGATTTGACTATTTGAACCTGTGCAATGTATTAAATTAGTCGATAGGAAAAAAAATAGTTTTAACTTTTGTTTTTTTTAAAAATTAAATCAAGATACTCAAGATTGAAAAAGACTACAATAGTGTAAAACATAAATTGGCTTACGAATATAAATTGTCTGGTAAAAGAAAATATTTTCAGGACTCGATAAAATGTAGTAAAGAAACTTATAGAACTGAAAAAAAACCTGGTCTCAGATGATCGTGAGCTATTCCGATTATGCTGATGTATGCAAATCCCTTTATACTATACTGCGAGCCTTCACTCAAGAGCTGGGCAAAATAGTAGTTTATGATAATTCCGTTTCCCAAGAAAACTATATTTCACTTCGGATCTAAGTTATTATTTATTACACTCGGAACGAGGCATATGCAAATAAAAACTTGCCAAATGTTACTTAAACTTTTAATGTGTGTCTAGTTTACGCGATAGCAAAGTGGTTGCATAAATAATACTTTGTAATGACGTCAAGCTCTCTGTACTGCAAAACCTTATTGTTGTCACCTACAGAGTTTTAAATAATCTTTCCAATTAACCTATTTATAACACCTGTGTATTTATAACAACATTATAGAACTGTGGTTGAATAGAAATAGTTTAATCATCTTCATCCTGGCATAGTCTTACATGACATGATCCGAAATCTATAAAATGCCATCAAACTTACGGAAAAGCTAATAGGCTACCTAAAGAAGAACACATTACAATGCAATACAATCGCGCACATTATTGGTATCAGCATAAATTAATACCCTACCTTAAATATCTCATCCCAGTCTTACAACCAGTGCAGGCTCGATCCCGCAAGTGGCCAATTACCATGGATGTTTATAAATTTAAGTGTGCTCGTTCAAAATCTAGTCGCTATAGTACAGACTCATTTGTGTGATTGTTGAATCGACTTTCTTTATTTATTTATGGTTTAGCTAGAAATATAATAAATTAGATAGTAGGACTTACATGGCGCTGGGCTCTGAGGCTCCGCGTAGATGCCGATCGACTTGCTAGGGTCATCAATCAGCGACTGGGCGAGGTGGTAATCGCCGAGCTTGTGCTGAATCTGCTGGCTTACGCGGTCTCTGTTGCCGGTCACCTGGGAGAGAAAGATACAATTATTTTAACACTAAAATAAGTTTTTTTGGGTAAATAAATACCACAACACCCCGAGTCCCCGACCAGAGACAATATCAAAAAGCTCATTTTCTTCATAGCCCTAATCAGGAATCGAATCCGGGATTTCAGAGATGGCGAGTCGTACGTGCTACGGAGGTCGTCAGAATGGGAAATTTGCTAAGCTTACTTACTCAAGTTAAAATAAGTCAAATTATTAATAGAGTTTATAAAAATATGTTGCGCGTATTTTTGTCAATTTGAAAGTTAAACGGGTGACATAAGAATTCTAAGAATACCACACACTTCTAAATCGTTTCAAACATCCAAAAGTTCTGAATAAGGAAACATAAGAGCTGAAAACATACCACTACTGCTTCTTTGGTAGTTTTTGGCAGACGCAAAATAAAAAACACATTGAGTTGTAAACACCTCAGTTTATCTCTCAATCGGAAGATATACTTAGATGTCATGTACCAGTATTTAAATAAAAAAAGTTCCTGCTCAATAATTTGATATGAATTTATAACACCTACTGCGTAAAGAAATAGATTAATATAAAACAGCTTGTAAATGATCTGCCACTTGTTTACTAATATGGCTGTAAATGTTGTGTTATCATCCTATTATTGCTTTATTGATAGATACTTAGTTCAGTCAATAAAGTTAGCATATTCTATCCGCGGTGCATGAATAATTAAGTGGAAAGCATGCCAAGAAAAGTGGCGTTTTAAATTAAATTAACCGGTATCGTGTCTTATATCTAACAATCCGTCATTTATAATTTATAGTGGAACACAAATGATACAGCAGCGGAATGAAGGAATGACGTGAAAGTGGACACGTGCGTCGGCCCCTCCACACAGCCATCGGCGCTCCTTCAGTTCAACTGCGCCTCTGACCGAGACCTCGCAAATCACTCCTTTCATACTTCGATACGTACTTAATTGTTTTCGGCAATGACGTAGTCAATCTTCGAGAGGACAAAATTGCCATTTTTCATCAACTCCAGAGTAACACTCGAAATTATTGACACTAATATTTTACGTGAGCGTGACGAATTCAATCTCTACCTTTATTGGTTGTACAAGGAAAACATCCATATAAAGTGTCATACACAAACCGAGGTCACACATATGGCTTGCAGTGCGGGCTTCATGTCCTAAATAATCCGATCTCAATGTCGCACGCGTCTTTACATGATTCATATCATCATTCCGAGTCCCGTGCTACTCTTATTGGAAATATGCAAATGTCTATTTTCTGTGTAATCTCACTTCTTACTCGTTCTAGAGAATTTGTTTGGATCGCGCTGTCATGGAAAAGATGGATGAAAATGGATTACCTGCATTCCAGATACTGGGTGAACGGTTTGAATTAGGTCGATTCGTATGAATTGCGAGAGGAAGTGTTTTAAAACCTGTGTCGAACGATGTCTCTATCTATTGATCGATGTTCTGTTGTGTGGACTCGAACTTTAGAAGTTTCAAGGATTTACTTCGCGTTTACCCAACAATATTAAGAAATAAAACTTCGACAATAAATAATTTCGTAGCGAGTATTCTCTGCAGTAAATAAATAAAACTTTGGTCTAATTTTCTAGGCAACTATAAAATAATTTGTTAGTACTCGTGAGTACCTCATATAAGCGAAATTCTGAAAGCGAAATAAGCAATTCGCCTCGATTACTCTGTCCCTTACGAAACAAATCGTTCCTAATACTGCACCTGACAAAATTCACATCATCACGCGCACCGCACCGTTAGATTATCTAAGAAACAGCACCAGATTTTACTGTCAAATATTTTATGCCACCTTACTCAGACCGTTTATCGTTTCTTTTAATTGGTCGATCCCGTGAATGCAAGGCAAACGTAACTTCCCTATTACCTGTTTTACGATTAAATGAAAATTAATTGTTTTTCCGCTCAACTATTTCAAGGCGATCATCTCGTCTGTCTGGCTTTCATTCTTATATTACAGCCTCTATAATTAGTCATTTATTGTTCATAATAAAATAAGTTATCAGAATAGTAGGACAATACTTTGGCCTACTGCTCTTGTACAAGGATTCAAGCTTGGTAAATCATACATCTACATTATGACTGACAGAAATCAGTTCTTTAGAGTCTAGTCTAGGAGATAATTTAAGTCGATCTCTCATTTTTAATTCTGGCTTCTGATTTTTAATATCAGAAAATAAGACAGGTCTTATTACGATTTTGTAAATATGGTCCTTTAACTTTAAAGGCATCCAACATCAGTCCGCAAATAATTACTGAAACATTTAAAAGCTACAGAAAATGTATATGAGTAAATTCGCTAATGATCTTGTCTACCAATAAAGGCACTTGTTTCTGTGTCAGTTCTATCCCTATTATTAAGTACACGATCTGAAAAGTGAAAAAGGTTTACCGTGCATAGCTTATCTTTTCTGCGTAGGCAATCGTAGCCCCAACAACTACCTTCCTCTAAATTAGTTTTTCAAGATCTCCGCTCCAGTTTCTGTGTCTCCTACATCCCCTATTAATAAGTGCACCGTCTGAAAGGTGCAGAAGATTAATGTTGAGGCCCGCCGCCCTTGCTCGAAGATGCCCGCGTGCCCTCTCGCCGCCCCAGTCGTCCCCCGCGAGGCCGTTGACTCCGGCGAGCCGGGTGCGTGCCCCGTACCCGTGGGCCATGGGGTGAGTGGTACGTATGTTAGTTACATAGAATGAAGATTCTAAAGTAACAGAAAGTACATAAGCTAATAATTCAAATATAGGTCAATTATAAACTAATTCTAATGGAATTGATAAACTAAATGTAGGTCAGTATTCTTATAGGAACGTTATGTCAAAAGAAGACAGACTGATTCAATTGCGTGGCACTATCACTGCAAAGCACACAAGGATAATAAAGGTAGATAAAGCAAGCGATAAGTAAATAAAAGAGACCATGAAGGTTTGTTAAGGAAGTCAAGATTGAACTGGATACACTATTAATAGAATCGAGGATAATTTCACTACGAGTTACATATTCTTTTCTTCGTTCAAGACAAGAATTAGTTCCTTGATCTTTATTTTATAAATGACGGAGCCACATTTCTAGGAAATAGTTTTACAAAGAAATTTTTAGACGACGTAATTTTTCTTATGAAGCTACTAACAGGTTTCCTTGAAGGAAGATATTCTGCTAATTTAGTTATTCTGAGAAACTATATGATACGCATATGGCGGGGGTTATAAACACCTAACCTGATGATAATCTTAAATCTCAAATCTGTAGAAATAACAAATAGCCTAAAAGCGCGACCTAAATCTGGGACAGTCAATGACCCACCTTCACGGCTTGTGTCGGTTGAGCAGAATGTTTCAGACTCGGGCAGAGAGGGTCGTAAAGACGACAACTAAATGTATAACACAATAGACAATTAATTTGATGGGCGTCAAATGAAACATGATTTTTTATTTTTGGGGGACGCTTGTCTCACCGCCCCTGCTTCGACAACCCCAAACCTAAGTAAATAACTGTTTCTTTCGTAGAATAAGCTTTTACCAGGGTGTAAATTGTATTTATCTATATTCGTTGTTCAATTTGGTTGGAGTTTGGTATTTTTAAATTCTATCAATATACTTGTGTTTGAATTCGTCGAAGCAAGCGATTGGATAAACATAATAAATAAAAATCGTCTTGCAAATAAAAGTACGATTTCAGTTCAACCATAGTGTTTACAGAAGGAAACGTGCCAAGTGTTTAAAGCTCAACTATACTATAATAAAAGTAACACTATGTTAGTGTTCAAACTAATAAAAAAAGCAATTACTTACTTAGCTAGCATTTAGGCAATTGGTGTAATATGTTGTTTGATCTATAATGCAATTATTGACTGCTTGCTTACGCTTGTATATTCACAATAACATCTTTTTTATTTTCAAAAAACTAATAAGATTTGAATGAAACCCCTTTTCAAATAGATCAAATATCTTTTTTGATTAACAAAATGTAAATATTCGAAAAACATTAATAACAATAATGTATCTACTTAAATGTCAAATTTCCGGAATTTTGACTTTTTGAAGCTAATAAGCTATTTATTATAAGAGATTTCTACAGTTTTTGGGCATCTCCGTAGTCGTTATATAAAAAGTTATGCGCTAAACTGAACAACAGAATTTGGTTTCTGGAAAAGTCATCCCTTTCAGCTACGCAGACTTCTTAAAACTGATTAAACGTAAGGACTTCCAAGAAGTAAGTTTATAATAACAAGATTTAAAAAAGCATTCAGGGGTAATGTACTCGAAAAAGAATTACGTCTCACAGCCTAGTTTTTTTATTTACAGCTGTATCACGGTGTGATTAACGAGGCATATTTTCATTAGATATTTGAGTGGGTACGAAATGAGGGGCGGGGAGAGGAGTAATAGTACCGTCTAGACGCTCTGAATAGGTCCGTATATACTGTGCAGTAGTATTGTACTTGTGTTTGCTATTGTGCTCTCCCACAAACTGCACCGCCTCTTAGCTTATCGCCACCGTTAATGAATAATGAGCGAACTAATTAACGATAGCTTTCAGGTGTGGTTGGGGTGATTTGTTTAATTACTGCTTAACGCGAGATCAATCAGGGGTTAAGGGTGGTTGAGGATGAATTATCGCGTTCATAATTTATCGTGGCCGTCAATATCAAAACAGTAAAGTTATTAGTTTCGATTATCTTATATATAAAATTCTCGTGTCACAATGTTCGTTCCCGTACTCCTCTGAAACGGCTTGACCGATTCTCATGAAATTTTGTGAGCATATTGAGTAGGTCTGAGAATCGGCTAACTTCTATTTTTCATACCCCTTAGTGATAAGGGTTGTCCACCCTTAACAGAAAATACTTAAACATTATTTATATGGCAAAACAACGTTTGCCGGGTCAGCTAGTATAAGTATAAAACGAATATGTTAGTCAAATACGTACTGTTAAGATCATTTAGAGAGAGTAGAGAACACAAACCGTCTGATATTTAAAGCTTGGTCTAATAACTAGAAAGGTTTCACCAACATTATGAACAGAATGCATTGAATCGCGGTTTACGGCGCGAAACTTTCTCATCTGTCGGCAGTCCTTTATTAAACGGAGAAAATATAAGGCAGATTAATAGCGGCATAAACATAAAGTTCGCAACAACAAAGAGAGCGGGCAACACATAAAGAAGCGTCAGAAATGGATATCACTCCCTGAAAGTAGCCAACGTTTTCCATCCCTTATTGGCAAAAGGTGCAAGAGCGAGACAACTATATTCACATAAACGATTAAATAAAGATAAACTAGATACGATAGAAGCACGTGCAGCACCTGAGAATTTGTAAGACCTTGACAAGGTGAGACTCGGACTTGTATATTTACATTGTTGTCTAATCACTTTTTAAAAGCTGCTTCGTAAAACACACATTAAATATGTATCTAAGCAAATTACAGTAATTATTAAGACAAATAGACAACACATAGATGTTTTGTATTTTGTAAAAACCGTAAGAACACTTGGAAAGTTGTTTCAAAGTCGAATATAATGCTGTAATCAACGAGATACTTGACATTCCAGTTGAACATAATTTAAGAAGCTTTTCTTCATAAATGGAACAGTGATTCGTATAATTAAAACTGAAATGACTAAAGACATGAACAGCAGGACAAATAAAAGTGAAATCAGGTGCGACACGACAATGCGCGTCTTTGTTTACATCGAGCAACATACTCATTCCGCCATTATCTTTGGTTAACAAAACACTCAATTTCAGTGGTACATATGTTAGATATTAACATTCGTGTGTTGAGCTCATGCAGGGCTGCTATCCGTCTAGATTTTCCTAATTTGGACGCCATCCAAATGGAGTAATCAACAGATACTAGAGAAAATCCTAGATAGATTTATTACTGGCAACGCATGTTACGAAATGCATTTCACATGCTTCGTTGACTTCAGTAGAACCACGTTCATATATGTGTCTGACTGAAGACACTGAAATAGGATAACTAGTTAGAGGCAGATTTATATCTAACTGTTAGTTCTAACCTAGCCTTATTGCCTTCGAGCCGTTTAATGATTTAGCTCATCCCTAAGCAATGTAGCCTCCTGTGCTCCCAATCGGATCCATTTTGTTATGCGGCGGGAGGCGAGAGGTTTAATTACACTTGTTTATGCACATATGTGTCGTTGTACGTCGCAAACTGGGTCGGCGAGTGCAGCCAGCCAACTGAGATAAGCCGTCCGCTTTTAAAACGATATTATAACTCCGCTTTGTTTGTTCATTTTCAACCACTCTCCGAATTAGATCGGTGTACGATGAGTGAATTATTTGGGGCTCTAATATAGAAAGAATGTTTTTAAAACCAATATTAGAATACTAAAAATTTAAACAAACAGATTAAAGCTATGCCCAAAAGTGTCAACTGTAAAATTACATAATATAATGATAAGAAATCTAAAAGCGTAACCGCCGAGATATAACGGCGTCAACATCAAAATTACAAAGTAATCGCGCCACTCGTTATCGTACTCGTAACTCCGCAATGTAAACATTTTATTCAACTCCTATACAATTTGGCAACAAATTTTCTAAGCGATCCGAGGAAACGTAAGCGTAATTACCAACGTCAACGCGTAAACAAGCGTCGGCCTCGAACTGGCTTGACATTGGCGTCGTCCAAAACCGCTTGATCTTCCGCGACCCGCTGCGATTCATTAAGCGTTATGTGTTGTGGAGGAGTAGTAAGACATTATCGGGGGTCTGAGTTGCGTAGATGAGCAGCTATCATCAGTAGGTGCGCGAGTAGATCTGAACGCGGGACACGTGCGAGGACTATAAACCGCATACTTCACTTTTACTGTTGCGAATCACGCGATCCACAGACGGCAGCGTTGCAACCGGTAGATAGGCTTCTCAGAAAGTGTTATTTGTGCAGCCGCTCCGACCGGTATTTAATGTTACGACTCTAGGAAAGTTGCAGTGCACGCGAGTCGTCATGAACTTATGTTATCTGGAACTTCTAAGTTCTAAGATCTGGGTATTAAAGGGTCTGTCTGTAGAGAGAGATTTATCTTGGAAAGTTGCAAAACTTTGCGGGGAGTTCTGATTGAGCTGTTCCCGAATATCTAGAGAACTTTGTTTTTTACTACATTCATAAATAATGAAAAATAACATTTCCAGAATTTTCACTAGATTTCTCACGTGTATTGTTGTCGATGTTATCTTTGCACAACATAACTTGAAGTGGGTGAATCTACTAGCCTGTACGTCACATGCAAGGCCAGTATCACCACGTGATCGCTAATCGCTTCACAACAATGCACACAAAATGTGAAATGATATCGCCTGTTAGAAATATAGCACGTAGATGACATTTCAATTATCGAGTTACATAATCGTGTGTTAAGGTGTTAATGCTAATTAAATCAATGGCATAATCAATTATTTCCATTTAATTATCTGTCTGCAATCTTCCTATTTACAAATTTCTTGGATAGATCTCATAGAGTACTCGTATTGTTATCTGCAGAATAATGCATCTGTGCAGCTATCAACCTCTTATGTTTTTTATGTCTTCTCCCTTACTTCATTAACTTCAAATGATGGGCTATCATTTCCACTAGTTGTAATCAATCCCCTTTAAAGTAGAAATTATACTACTTATCTGAATGTGGTGCCTGTTATATAGGATCTATTGATAGCTCACTTTCCCCTGATGTCGAAAGCGACTAGCGAACAATTCGCGGCAGCCAGTCAACCAGCCCGCGGTCGAGTTTCACCTTCATCTGAAGAGATCATGCTGACTTAGAAACTTTAAATCCTAGACTTGAATAAAGAATCAAGTCTCAAGTCAAGTCAAGGCATGTCGCCGTGTGTCTTGGAATCTTTCTGTCTCGTCTCAATTGCTTATGGGAAATCATTTCAAATTTATGATAGACATGTTATTAAGTATATAATAAATTTAAGTCTTCTTAAACTTCTTTAAGAAGACTTAAATTTATTAAATTACTATTGTTAGAGAAATGATAAGAGAATGGATTACTAAATTCATCAAAATCGTAATCTATAGTTTCTCTTCTTTTGTTGGCTAGACTCTACGATAAACAAAAATTCAGAACGTTGAGATTCAGTGTTTATATGTTTTGTAAAATACCAGCTGGTAAAACCAGAAAGTCCCAATGAGCAAGTCTCCAGATTAACTACGGCAGTGCTTCCATTACAGCTTTCGCAGTTCCTTTTCCCATTCGGCTCGACTAATTCGCCCCATTGTAAATAGTCTAATGTCAGAGGCACACAGCATTCGTTTCTTTGCTCTGTTGCTTGTTTATTTGCCGTATTTAATGCTGCAATGTTTTAAGAAGACTGGATATTTTAGAGCCAATTTACAGTTGGAATCTTCTGTCTGAAAATTGTATTTTTCTGGCTCAAGTGTACGAGGAACGTGACGTAAAAAAACCTGACCACTTAAATTTGTTTTTGACATTTATGTCTGCGGTTAGACTTTCGCGAATTTATAGGTAGGTATAAGTAGTATCTATATTCTGTTCATTTATGATGATTATAACCTATAGCTCTCTTTAGGTATCGGTCTAATAAATGTTTTTTTGTTTCTATAATTTCGACGACAGTAAGTTCTACCATTCATCTCTATGCTTTTCTAATGTCAAAGCAGTTAGTCATTGATCCGCATTTTTAATGTGCGTGATGGATATTGCGTGATTGATTGCATGCAACGTGCTCTCGAACGTTCATAATCCAACTATCAAGAATGTTATCTCAATGCAAATCCAATGGTTACAAGATTTATAAAATATTTCTCAATGAACATAAGCATGAGGGTTGATGGATAAAAAGACTGGATCTTTAAATTCTGTAATTCGGTTTCTAACATGATGTTCATCTTTTTTGTCTACCTGACCTTGTCCTTTTTTTGCGGTCAGTTTCATCTTTGTAATCTACCAAACATTCTAGAGTAGACATATAAACACCTCACGGACCTCACTAAGTAAAGTAAGACTACTCTAACTTTAATAGTCCAGTTTATTATGCATAGGCGAGTTTCTTAGAAGAGGAATGCAGTGGTCCGAAATGTCAGCATGTTGCAGTAGCACATCTCAGACTCAGTACAGTCGGTTGTCGAGTCGATCGGTTTAAGACGTTATAAGTTTGGAAGCTATTTCAATGCGCTAATGAAAAATCGAAAACCTTAGGGTTTTTTTATGGCTCATGAACTGCAAATGTTTTAGGAGGAAGGTCAACGTCCATTCAACTCATCATTCAGCCACAGGACATCCACTGCTAAACTTAGGCCTCCCCAAGTGACTTCCAGATTGGCCGGTTGGAAGCGGCCTGCATCCAGCGGCTTCCTGCAACGTTTACCGTCGAGATATATCAGCAACTTTTGATCATTCACGGATCTCCTCATCATTACTGACTCGATCTCGCAAAGAAACACCTAGCATTGCCCTTTCCATAGCGCGCTGTGCAACCTTGAGCTTCCTTATAAGGCCCATAGAGGTAGTTGTAGATTAGTTGATGGTTAATTCGAGTACTCACCCTAAAAGGCGCCGGGAAGAGCGACGAGGCGTCAGGCTCGGCGGCGTGCGCGTGGGACATCTGATGCGCGCGCGCCTGCCGCTCGCGTTCGCGGTCGCGCTCGCGGTCGCGGCCGGCCCACGCGCCGGGGCCGCCGCCGCCGCCGGCCCCGCCCCCGCCCCCGCCCCGGTCGCGGTCCCACTTGTCGTACCTGGAACAATGAAATAATTATTAATTTAATTTATATTAGACAACATCACGTATATACGTTGCTCTGACCATAAGGTAAGTACCTAGCGCGCGTGTTGCTTAATAACACTTTAGCACTGATTTTAGATACTTTACGTCATTTAAGAAAAAGTTGTTTTGTTTTCATCAGTAGTTTCAGTTTTAAGATTTATCTTCAAGACGAAGTAACTTTTGTTTTAATAGATTCCTAATTTTAAGTTAGTTCTGTTGTCCTTTTGATCCAATATTACTCAGTATATCATTAAAAAGATGGTCAATCATAAAAGCCAATAAATACTTGAAAACCTCTATTTAGTACATTATTGATTCGGGTATAACATACCTATCTGCGTTGTTTTTTAGACTGCTTCTTTTCAATCATTCAAAACGATTATAGGTACCAAATGTAAATAATATAAAATCTAAGGATTTCTCGAAAGGTGGTACAAAATCCAATTTCCGCAAGCACATTAGATAGTCATAACTTTCCACCACGGCGGCCAACATTTTCCTCATTATGCACAAACATAAGTTGAAGGGTTCCGTATTTTACAAAATAATTTACCCACAGGTTTTCGTGATTTATATCATAATACGAACATAGATCGTTACACTTACGATACTACGAGGACAAAACTTTTCCATACTTAAAGTAAAGTATGCTTATAAATCTATATGAGGTGGCTTGGACCCTCAATGCGGATCAGTGCAGGGGTGCAGTAAGGCCAGTGTCTGAACCATACTGTCAGATGTAATCAAGCCGCCAACCGCCTTAAGGCCTCTGACTAGGCATCACGACTAGTATCAAGCGATTAACCGGGACAAACTTTTAACGTGCCTTCCGAAGCAAGCGCTACGCTTTAGCTGAAGTTCAATAAACTATCAACTTCCAAGTGATCGCCGATATGTTCGTGATATACGAATAATCTTTAAACGGGAATGTGGTCGCTAACAATATTTATTTTATAAACATGACCGCGAAGGCATAAGCGCGCGACGAGCATTACGATCGGGCGTGTAAGTAAGTGCAAGTGGACGTACGCAGGGACTTTATTTTAATAATTGCCATTTCTATGTTTGTCTAACAGTAAAAGTTGTTGTATTTGAGCACCAGAATCAGCCTTTATGAGGATATGCGTCCATTATGTTACACCTTGTATATTATCTACGTATAAAGCTTCGGTCAAACCAACGCGGGGGCGTGGGAGTAGGCGTGCAGGCTAGTTCACACCAAACACGCGGACACTACGCGTTCAGGCCTAGCACGAAAATGTATCTTTCGCTCGGACGTATAAACCTAACAAACAAGAAGGAGATTAGTCATGAATGAAGTCAAAGAAGATTAAAAATGTTAGTCATAATAAACGTACCTAATGATGTTGTAGAAATGAAGATTTAACAATTGTTTATCAGATTATTTGCAGATATAATACGAATATAAAAGCTCAACCCTTTTACTAAATAAACAAAGAATTTTTGTACAGTTTTTTATTTATTTACTAACTGAGTTACAAATTAGTTAATTCCAACGCGATTACACGAGTGAATCTATTTTCAATCACACCATGGGCTTGTTTGCCTGCAATAAACGAATTTTATTTTATTTATTATTTATTTGAAGGAAAGAAAAAAAGCTAGTTGGGTTCACTCATTGCTTATCGGATTTTTTTTGTAGCTATATACGTAAGTATTTATATTATCATAGTAGCGCACCATCTGTCTGTTGAGCCTGTCAGGTCAAATGCCATATCCGCGCGTGCAAACGCTGAATGTCAAGCTGCACGCCGCTGCTGTTCGCACCGGTGTGAACTCGTCGATACAAATGCTATGGCACGAGCTGAACGCCTACGCCCACGCCATCGCGCACGCGTTGGTTTGGCCGGGACTTAAGAGTACAATGTAAGGTAATGATTGTTGCTAGAATTGGTCATTTTTATAAGGGGCCATGCATGGGCGCATGGCATGGCATTACACAAAACCGCAACGGCCAATCCCGCCTACGATGCCGGCACTAACTTACGTCATGGATTAAACTGACCTCACAAACCCCAACAATTAAATACTGAGTATACTATTTCCCTTAAACTTCGTAATCTTGAGGCTTCGTAAGCGAATTGGAATAATGCTTCAAAAACTGGGGGCCTAGCGCGAAAGTGTATCGTTCGGTCGGTCGTATTAACCGATCAAATTAAAACATTCATTCCCCCGTATCAAAGGTTTGACAATTTATGAACAATTGAAAACAGTCGGGTTTTTTACACGGCTAGATTGCGTTAGTCATATTTTATCAAAGGATTGACACATGAGACTGGCCGTTTTAATTTGTTAGGTTTATACGACCGAACGAAAGATACACTTTCGCGCTAGGCCCCCAGGATCGTTTGACAACTGGCCGACCGCACAGCCTGGCTGCGCGCGCATGCAAAAATACCACGCGTTTAGAAAATGTCATACAATTATTATAGTAAAAGAGTTAATTCATGGAAAAAGTTTAAAAGTAGGTACTTTAAAATTAAATGAAACGCAGTCAATTGATATTAATTATTTATTACATTTACAATTTTGATTGTTCTTTTGGTTTAACAGCTTTTGGCAAATCGTGAATGGAAAATAATACAAAAATAAAAATAAAAATGTTGCAACTATTCATCCGTAAACCTGTACTATTATTATTTAAGTTGACAAATATTCCTGCAGGGCTAGCATGCGCGCATCGGTTATTTTATCGCTAGACAAGACTAATTTTGTCTTATAATTTTGTCGTTTCCCTAACCTAACGGATCACAGACGTCTCGAATCTTTTTTCTTAATAATTCCAGAGTCTCCCGGTCTTCGTAGCCACTTATATTAACGTTATAACACGGCATTGCCGTGATATTTTGGTTTTTCCTTTGTTATCGTCGAAGACAAAACGACATATTTATGTCAAAAGTCGATAAAATGCCACGACAAATTTTTATCGTGTGTCCTGCTGGTGAATTCATTGATTTTTGAAATACTTTTGAGGAACTAAGCTTAAAATTCTGAAAAAACAATCGTGGAACATGTTTATTTATACACGTAGTTAAAACCCTGGCTCAAGCTGAGTGCGGTCCTTTTATCCTGGACATCGCAAGAATACATTTTATTCAAATCGTTCTATTTAAAAAATAAAACTTGTTTTTTGTGCTTTTAAATCTATGTGCCATTTGTGTCTGATGTCCAACGTTAATTTTGTTTCGTCTTTTTTTAGCTTCTTTAAATTAATTTAGGTACGCGACACGCGATTATTTTATTAACTTCATATATTAAGTTTACATAGGTAATAAGGACACAAGATCGTCATCATCATGCTACCATAAGTTGATATTATGTACAATCCACAATACACATTAATAACTTAAATTGAAATACACATTATAATACTAGGTTAGTAATTTTATTATGAAATTGGGTGATATTTATAAACTATAAAAAATACATACAGGCCATCATAATTCAATCTCTCGTTTAATTCTTTCGAAATCAATTCCCAGTCTGAACTAGTCATTGTATTGCTTAAACAAACACTAGCACTTGTCACTTAACTCAATCTCGATACCGATCCGAATCCGAAATCTCAACGTCCGTGCGCTTCGGCGGTCGGAGATTAAATGAGCTGTGCTAGGCGCTAACGCTACTGGCAATGTACTGTCCGCGCGCGGGTTGAACGAAACCGTAAGAAACACCCTAGTGCTAGTAGTTTTCACCAGAGTGCGCTGATAAGTATCAACGGAATATATGTACAAGGCGTTTTAAAAATATGTGCCGCGGCTGCTATGGATGAAAGTATTACTTATTAAAGATTACGATATTAAAGAAATTTAATGCCCCGGATGTAATTTATTTTATTTAAAAAATAAAATAATCTACAATTTTAACCCTGTCCAACTAGCCCGCTCGTACTACGTCCCACACTATTATGTCGGGGCGGGGGGTGGCGAGATCCTGCCCCTCACTTCATATCACAATCACAACAGCATTCAACTCGCGCGCAGATTGTAAGTTGGGCCACCGCCACCATACGGTGAATCCGATAGACAATACAGCCAACAATAACAAAAAGATATCAATATTATTATCACATTTTGAATGATATCAAAATAATCAATCGTTTGAAAAAGTTTTTGAGTTTGAGAAAAAAAGTTGCCGTTGCCTACCACTACACTGAAATGTACCACCAGCATCAGTGTCTACTGTCTAGTTTATTAAAAGTAATTACATTCGATATTCCATTGTCAAAATATGTGTAAACATTAACAGCAATTATTTGTAAACCAAACGATAAATACCAACATGTCCCTCGATGCGTACCTGTAGCAATGTAAAGTAACAGATGACTGTGCATGTGTGTGTGTGTTGTTTGCGTCTTGCTCGCTTGCCCGCGTCCTTGGCTAATATATTATGGTATGGATTGAAACGAGTTTTCACTTCGATTTATTATGACACCAGATGAAGAATGATCCGTCACGGCGTGTAACTTGTAATAAGCGACTTTGTCTTTGTTCAGAACTTAAAATATCTTATGTCGTTCTTGTCTCTACTATATCAAAGGTGCGTTCGGATTTTATTTCAACAACATAATTCTCGTTTACAATTAGACTTCGCGGTTGGGGTTTGTAAAACTAATCAATTATTGCGAATACCACATTTTAATTTAATAACTATACACATTTCTAAGTAGGTACTTTTTACAAAAAACACAAGATTGACATCATAACTATGCATAATATCAGTATATTTAAACTTTTGTACTAAGTACTAGGTATGTATGTACCTACTACCTACCTATTAATGTACACTGCATTCATTATAGCATTCAAAACATGCAGTTGCCGAATCAGTCACTTCTGTAACGGTCGACCGCAACAAAATCCGATTACGAAATGCCCGCAAAGAGAGATGACCTATTTCATAGTTCTCTGCATTAATAAAAACGCCCCAACCTCTAGTATGAGAACTTGCAATTCATACTCTTCTTTGAAGCCAAACGAACTCTAATACAATATTCTTCACACGAACTATAATTACGAAATACTTTAACTAATTCACTTTCACTAACCCGTCAGCGGGCGGCCCGGCTATTTATTCGCGTAATTACTACGTCGTTTTAGCACATTTGCCGCGGGCCTTATGTTATAAATTTTAGTGATAAATTAGATGAAGCAGTAGGTATAGTCATTAGTTAGGCTTTTGTATTAACCCTTTATTCGTCACGTTCATTTTAGTGGTGCACGTGTGACCATTGATTAAAGTAATCTTTCATTTGAGCCATCTTGCAACCAAAAGGACCAGGTAAGTATCAACTACTACCCCAATGTCATAAATAAGCTACTGACTCGTAAAAAAATAACTTAAGTTCGGCGGAAATCTACACTACCAATAGGTACAGATAGCAATCAATATAATAATATAGCAATGTTAAAAATGGTATCAGTCCTATTCCAGCCCCTCTAGCATGTAGAACAAAACACGATATGATACGATATGATATAGCGATTTATCGCATATTTTTTGTCAAAATATAAACTTTTATCAAAAAAGCGAGCATAACCGTGACGTCGCCGGCACGGACATCCTTACTGTTTCAATAAAAGTTCAAGATGGCGGCTATGTTATCATATTTTTTAAGTAAATAGGCGATAAATCGCTATATCATAACGTATCATATCGTGTTTTGTTGATCGTGCTAGAGGGGCTGGGCTGCTAAGGTCAGCTTGCTTCTATGTAATAATCAAATTCGCCGCATATACATAGGTATATAATTATGGTCAAGTAAGAGTACCCGGAATAGAAAAACGTTTTAAGAAGAAAAGGAAGTTACCGTGAATTAGATAATAAATGAAAAACTTTTATCTGGTACATACCTATAAATATAAAGTGTAAAACTAACGAAAGACTATACCTTTGGTACATATATTGCTAACCAAAGCAGGCTAAAAACCGCATGCTGATATCATGGAAATACTTACTTCATAATATTTCCCAAAACAACAGCTGACGGATGACACACAATAGGTAGTGATCAATTCACAAAACAACCTTCGACCACGATAACGATGCGTGACTCCGAAGTATTACCAAGACCACCCATCTAGAAGTGGCGCAACATTCCCAACGTTGGCCAAACATTTGTAGCAACTAAATGTACATTAACCGTGAGTTTACCATTTACCCATTTCAGTCCTAGATAAGAACAACAAACATTGTCGCTCGCTGTGTTGAACGCTTTTAAAATTGCCGACGTACGGACAGGAGCGATGTTATCTGTTGTGCTAACGAGGAAAAAATTATAAAATAATGGCATTTCAGCGGAGTATTAATAACTCGTCGCAATACCAACGTTAATTAATGTCACGAATTGTTAAACATCGAAGTGCGTGTTGAATAGCAAAAGAAGTAGGACGCGAAATCATATTATTGTGTCTCTGACGGAAAATAACACGTGGTCTTTAAATGAGCATTATTAATGAGAAAACAATTAACTAATTAATTAGATTAGTACTTATCTCAAAGTTATAATTATTATTGACTATTTTACGTTGTCCAAATTATAATTGAAACAAATTACTTAGTGCTACACATGAGTACCTACTCTAAGCGAGTTGCTAGTAAATAATAAATACCTATTCGACTTATTTTGTGGACAGTACATGTATACTTATGTATCTACCTACTTACCTGTGAGAAAAAAGTCAGCCACACCCAATTCTGTTAAGATAATAGGAACGTGCCAAACGTCTACACGTTTAGGCTTTTAACAAACAAACAGAAACGCTATGCCAGTTCACATAATTATTAAGAAATAAATTTTAATAACAATAGTTTATCTTTAATAAACTATTGTTATTAAAATTTACACTTGACTTGAAATAACACTTGAAAAAAACCATCGACCTCAGGGACAATCGATGATTTTTTTCAAGTGTTATTTATCTTTAATAAAACCTTGCATGGAATTGCTAAAAACAAAAATTTACAACAATAGTTTAGCCTATTGTATCTAACTATTGTCAAGAGAAGCAATAATTTTATTGTTATAATTGGCTAAACAAAACTTAATTTATTGTTAGTTCTAATAAACACGTAAGGATTTTCACCCCGAGACCATAAAATTGACCGTTTCTATTGTCCTTAGTACTTTTGTAATCAATGTAAAAGTTTAATCATTTACCTATTCAAAAAGCTAGAGTTTTAATAACCTACTTATCTTATCCACTATGTATGTCAACTGTCAATATCAAAAATATAAGGTCAATGAACAAACAGGGCGCGTGAATTTCGTTCCGAAATAAAAACAAAAGTCGATCGGCTCATTGGCACCGCCGCGGAAGACGACAAGGCCGCGCGTGCGCAGCCCGCGAAATTAATGTACTTACTCACTCGGCTTTGAGACGATTCGTCCAATGAGTCTTATTTGGATGTACCAAGGTTACTGTTATATGCTCAATGTGGAATCTGTAGAGCTGGTCAATATTGGAGCCGCATAATAATGGGGACTTATTGACTAAAAGGAGAGTTAAACTTCATGACCAACTACCAAGTGGTAACGTTAATTCTATCTGACTGCGCGTTACCAGAGCAAATTAAACCAAGCAATAATGCTACTATAAAGGGACTAGACAGGGGTTTTCAGTAAATATAATTATTTATATTATGACGGTTCACTAAATTGTAATATTATGCCATAGGTAGGTCTCGACTTTCAAATACGAGCGACGTCTCTTTAAATCCAAGATGCTCTACCTTTTGTTGTTGTATGAACATTTGTTCAGCGAAGATGGCAAATCTACACACAAGTCACTACAGTTTTCAAATGCGCTCTCAATGATGCAGTCAGTCACTGTTCAAGTTAGGAAACACTTGTCAAGATTCTTAACACAGTTAACACATCTGTTTATGCGATTTCGTCCCTTTTCAACATAAGACACGGCCATTCAGATTCGCACTTGTTTTCTTTGCAAAAGTAAACAAGAGCTCGTGCGACGCCCGCGCACCAAACGGGACGGGCGCGCGTACTCGCCACGCCCCGAAACGCGGCGCGCGCGCCGGTCTCGCGTCACGCGCAAGGTTGCCAAGGCCGGCGTAAATGACGAACTCCAAATAAAAACTTGATCAACATCGTGTTACATACAACTGTAAATTTGATTTAACCTAAGAAGTTATCAAGCTTTTTAGGAAGAAGAAAAATCACTATACGCATCATATTTTATTCCTAATTTCAGACGTTATTTAATAGGAATGACAACCGTTATCTTAAAAAAAACAATTCAAACTGTCAACATAGCAATAACACTTTTAGTTGCTGAAAATGCATTTCAAATGCAAACGTTTTCATAATCCGTCTGCCCTAAAACGGTTGCGCCGATGCTCCGATTTAGAAGAGCCATTTTATAAGGCGACGAAAGAACATATTGTCGCGTCGACTTCACTAAAAACAAAAGATAAATATAGCAAGGATATATCATAGGAAGTAAATCACACAAAACTACGTATCACTAAACACGATACGGGAGTGTTGTAGATGATCATGACGATCCAAGTTCAAGAGTATGGTTTGTAAAGGAAAATTACTCTGATATCTTTTATACAACAATGAAATTGTGATAGTAATGATCATCATTAGGTGCCGTGAAATCAAATCAAAAGATTTAGGTTAGTACCTACTTAATATAACGATGTTTTAAATCAACCAGCATTTAGTCAAATAAAAACACGTGAAAACAATATGAATACCAGACAAGCAACAAAATAACCGTTAAAAAAAAATTTCACTTTCCATTCTACTAAAGACACTAAGGATTAAGTTAACGGCAGCAAAATGATTCACTACTTATCGTTTTAAAAGCGAACACAACAAAACGAATGATTTCAAGAAGTCATTAACAATAGGACCCGTGTAGATACAAATACACAATGCAATTTTAAATACCAGGAAAGGAGTTAAAACATTTTTTCTAACGACCTAATAACTATGAACTATTGTCCATTATACAAATTTATGTAATAACACCGTTCAAGAATTTGGCGTGAAACATGCACAAACGAATAAATCTCATTACAATGTCACATTAAGACAGGAATAATTTAATAAAGTGCAGGTTTAAGTCTATTTGAAAACCGGTTAGCAAACAGCACGCGGAAGCCAGGTTGCATTTTTATTAGCTTTAAAAATTATATTGCTAATAATCTCAGACAAAAGCTGGCTCGAAACGGCACCGATGCGAGTCTAATTTAGTTTGGACTTTATAAGTGCCTAGTACCTAATTAAGTTGCAGACTATGTTTCGTTTGGGCCAACAAACTAGGTACACACATGAAAACGTGAATAATAAAGGCCTAACACTGCAATTGGCAACAACCTACAGAAATAAATCTACAGTCATGTTACAAAAAGGGCCTAACTCGGATCACCAACAAATAGTTACATAACTTACTACATGATCGACGTCACGTAAGCCATAAATATTTAAACCACATTATCATACAGAAAACCGTCTGAACACCGCATTTACAAACGTGTTGTTTCAAACAATTCCAATCGTTTCTCTGTTCTAAAAGTTCTCGAAACCCATCATTTGCGTTCTTAAAGTTGAGGGCGTTCCGAATCTCGAATGTTTGAATATATCGGAAATTCCGAGTAAGTGATTACTTTGGTTGTAACTTGTGAGGTTCATTATGACGTGTTCGGCGCTTAGCGGCCACCGGCCTATGTCATAGGTTGACCGGTCATCGACATTTGGCTTATTTGCAGAGGACAAAGAGGAGATAAGCGGTCGCTATCCCGATAAGACTGTGAAAAATGCCACGAGCACATTTTACTTGGCAAAATATTGTTTTTTGGGAGAGTGACTACATGAAAATTGGGTTTTTATGTTATACAATTTTAGCCTTTTTTCTCAGATTTGTGAATTTATCTACGAAATTATTTATAGTGATATCTCTCTGGTCTACTTACACACGCCACGACAGTTGCGTGGGCGAAGCAAACAAATTACATGTCAATGATATCATATTCCGTCAATCTCATCATCAATGAACTAACTACTATTTGAATAAATTTAAAATTTTCTATTTACCAAGAATAAGTCTAAATTGAATTGTAATTATGGTGCTTGCTCAATTTAAGCGATGTTTCAATTATTATCATACAATCTTACGTTTCTTAGTAGAAGTTACCCACCCCGCAAGAATCCATCATAAAAAAACAGTTATAAAATACTTGCCCCTGTCTGACGGGTTATGATTTATTAAATAGTTGACCTAGGTCCGAAATCGGTACCTAGGTTAACCACCGAAAGTTTACAACGAAAATCCGAGCTCTGATAACAGGTGGATTCGGGTATATTCAAGATTCATGATCATTCACTACAAATTCCATTACCGTCTCAGCATTAACGTCTGAAGATTCTATTCGGAATTTCTTTAGTAAGCAATGTTTGCCTGCTGCATAAGAGTAGGGTAGTAGTTTTATATAACGTCTGTAATCACGTTGGCTGTATACGTTTGAAGTAAAACAGCCATTCGTAGTAATTTAGTCGAATACAATGAACAAACAGTTTGCTCTCCGATTACATCACAATGAATGCGCCTGTGCCGCACGAAAAGTTAAGGAAACACGAGTGAAAACAAAGACTTATCGGTTTTAAATGACATCAAGCCGACAGAGTAGAAGCGAGTAGGGTTGCCTTGCTAGGCTTCTGGGTTTCTGGGACTATCTAAATATTTTTTGTTAGGTTAGGCCTTGGATACTGGAATGAGTGTTGGATTTGAAATAGATTAGGGTTTGTATAAAGCATAATACCAGAAGATTCTCGAATTTAAGCTTTTGCTTGGATTCAAAATCCAATACTTCTCACGTCCCGTAAAAAGTTGTTGCCCTTTATTTTGTCAGCCCTAGTAAAGTCTTTGTAGTGTTGCAATATTTAATTAGCTGGCCGGGTTACGTGCTCATTTGTCAACAGAGACCGGCGGATACTAACGACCCGTGAACTATGGAGACGCCATGTTTATACTAACTTTGGGTATTATATCTCATACTATTGGTGTCATTCCCTTTACAAATGTTTTGTTTGAGCTTAACTGTCTCTTTCTCTCGTTGAATAACAAGAAGGGTTTGGCAATAAACGTTGAACTAATGATCTGACAATGATAAGCAATTTTAGAAAAATATCAAAATATCACGCATATGACTAAAACATAACCAAGGCAAATAACTAAACATAGTTTCAAAGTTCTTTTATACAGGGTGTCCCAAAATTCAACGATAAAACGGCACCAGATGATGGGCCAGCTTATGACTACTCGAGAAAAAATATTTAAAAAAATATACAGATTATCCATTCCGATTAGAAAAGTATTAAAATAACATTCACAGGTCATTGTCTACGTTTGGTAAACGCTAGAACGCAAAGTTATTAAGTGCCACATAATCAGAAATTATTTATAATTATTTTATTAAATGGATCATTTAGTGGCAAAACTCTACAAATCTGAGTGGTATGAGAACATGGTTGATCAGCTCAATAATTATCATTTATTTCATTAGTTAAGACTTCTTAAAGCTATAATGTCACATGTACATTACTTTTAAATAATATTGATACTGATAGACTCGAGCCATATATCAACATTATATTTAAGACGTTACTTTAAGGATTGCCAGGAACGACATCCTAAGATAAGGCTTTATCTGTGCCAGCTTAGTCTACGATAGATTACATCTACTTACATAATTAATTACCATCAGATAATGATGAAAACCAAGCCCATCCAAAAAAGCAAACAAAACGTGACATTTTTAATGCCCGCTAATTTAGTCAGAAAGAAGTAAGTGCCTATTTACTTAAAATGCAATTAAGAGCATTTTTGCGTTTCCTCAATAAATTGTAGCACTTAACATAAAAGCGAGCGACTTAACGAAGTATAAATGTCTGTCTGTTGTCATGCTTGAAGTTCACTAGTATTCACGACTTAACTTGCACCGTTAATTATCCGCAACTAATCCCAAGGAATATTCGGTTCAACCGTATAATCTTTTGAGCTCCGTGTCTTATTTCTTACAATTTAACGATAAACACCACGTTTAAATCTTGTCTATTTTGTAACTAGACAACTAACACACGGTTATTTACTTTTCTAATGTGATAAATACTTGAAAAACACTTTATACAATATATTTGTAATTGATCATAATATGACGTTGGTATTCATTTCATCGTCACAGAAAATCTAAAACCAATCAAATGGAATTATAATGGCTCTTGCAATTTACTAAAACGGTATTTTACTTTCTTTGTAATTTTACACAATCCCAACCGAATCTGCAATAACATCTTTTGTATACTCACTACTTTATTGCATCTACGAGTATACTGTACATTTAGGGTCATATATTAAGAATACGTAACCTAAACTTTGATCAAACAGCGCCGGTTCCTACCAGGCATGTATTTCAGATTGTCTACATTGTTTGTTTAAATTGTTCTAGATAGTAACCCGACATAGCAGAATATCACAAGATTCCACCAGCTTTTCATTATTTGCTATCCTTGCCTTGTGAATTAGTCTCGTATATTTCTGCGACTATATCTGCTTTCACAAAAAGTCGTTTACAGTTTGCTACTTTTAACCACAATGGTATACGTTTACAAGTAGTAACAAAGAAAATGTTTGTCAGAATGTCACAAGCTTCCACTAGCCTTTATCATTATTTGCTATACTTGCCTTATAATTTGTCTCGTATATTGCTGCGACTATATCTGGCGCTTTCTCAAAAAGTCGTTTACTGTTCGTTTTCTTAACCACAACAATGATATCGTAAAATTTCCACACGCGAAAAAAAGTCAATGTATGGTCTGATTCCAAGCAAGGAAAGGTGCGAGCGACGTTCATCACGACAAGCCCACGAGTTCTAATAACCAAGTTTCCGCTGTCCCAGTAAAAAGTTTACATTACAAGTAGTAACCAAGAAAATGTTTGTAGATTCTTGGTAATGTCTAAGTAGTTTATTTTAAGTTTCATCGAAGATCAGGGGTAAACTACATTTAAAATTTTCTTTGCCAGTTACAAAGTAGCGATCAAATCTTAAAGTTAAACATTAAGTTTCTATTGCTTCTTAACCCTGATCGAGTGAGGTTTCTGTGCGAGATTCTTGATCATAAAATCAACTCACAATTCCAAGTTACTATGAAATTGCTAACGCATGTCAAAGACATCAAATAGCCGTGAGTAGGTATATTACTGTACACGTTACAGCTAGTAATCGTGACAAGAGCTACGGCGACGGTAATTTGCGATGACCGCGCGCTCATGATTGACTACCATGAAACACTCAACACGACGCTTACAGGCTCATACGTACACATTAACGACATAATCGTTGGTACGTGCTACGATAGACAACTAGTAGAGAACTGACGTTTTTATCTTTACAATCCATCAGATCTCAAACTCAAGCCATCCATATTCCATCCAATTTTTTCAACTATCACACTAATTTATTAGCCTCAAATATATTATGGCGACTAGATAACGGATAAACACTTGGTACAAATGCTAGTGATCATCACAGAAAAGCCTTTTTTGTCAGGAATAGAGCAAGACTCACAAAACACAAACTCGAAACTCAAGCCACCGCGTTTATTATGATGCAGTTTGCTTTCGCAAATCTATTAACAGAGTCCTAAAGTTAAGAGCACGAAGTTAGCAAATGATCAGCGCAAACACAATTTGAGCTGCACACAATATTCCTGAGTGTACACAGCATGCACCGAGACGTAATTAACTAATTCTCGCTTAGCAGCGCAAATGTAAAGTAAATGAGCGGCACATTTGTCAGCAGACGTGCAAGCAACGGCCGGCGATATAAACGGATGGTTCTGGTTGCGTAATACAGCAATGAAACTGCATATTGAAACGTAGTCAGTACCAAACATTATAAGGTTGAACTTAAGGACTTAAAAGACGTGAAACTGATTCTGGTTTAATAGCGCAAATGAGCGGTATATTGTCAATAGCCGTTACTCGAATGCTATTTGCCGATTGCGCAATTTGGTGTGGCCCTGCCACATTAAATTAGGTCGGAACCAATACATTAAGGGTTTGTATTTCCACACTAGGTTAATACTAGAGATAGGATGGGTTGATAGTACAACATAAAACCAAATTAGGAGTAAAATCAACTTTCAAATAGTTGTTCAGCGCTAAGATGATTATTAGCTGGTGCCGGTTGTTTCACATGACACGGGCAAAGAGTCAAGACCATACATTTAGTTTGGGTCCTCCGGGCTCGTGGATTTCATGGTTTTGGGAAGTTTTTTAACTATTGACTTTTGTGTTACCCAAAATCAAACAGTTTAGTTTGTTTATAAGAATACTCCCTAGAGTTTCCAAGAAAGCAAAGGAAAATTTATACAAAGGTATTTCCAAGAAAAAAACGTGAAAATTTGCGATGAATTGGTTATCATCCCATACCGCCCATACGAACAAGTTTCAGGTAAAGTTCATAAATGTATATTTTGTTTCTACGCCTCGGGAATGTCAAGTCATAGAATTTAATTTGTTGTTGGTGAATCAATCAATTTGGTAATAATCTCGTAATGTATAAAGTTGTCGCTAATAACAATAAACTCGGACCTAGTTAAATTCCTTGCGCAAGGCTCTCGGACATAATGGTTTCTCATTTTGGAAGGCAGACAACAAACGCTGAATAATGAACAAGTTACTACCGCTTATCTAAGTTGTAAACTATAATAGCCGTAATAGCTTACCTGGCATGATAATGTGTGTACAAACAAAGTAAGAAGCAGGCACTACAATAATCAAGGAAAGGGATTGTTGTTGTGACTCTGTATTACGAATTGTTCCTAATTAGTAGATGGATACAGTTACGATGCCGACCTGTGATAAGCTACTTATATTTAAAGGAAAACATGTTATTCGGTATAAGTTTTTTTTTAATAAGTTAATAGCATATATGATTCTGTAGGTGGTTTCTTGGAAAAGATTTTTTTCACTGAAAACAAAATAATATTTTAATTGAGGCGCAAAAGTATAATAGGATTAACAAAAGGATGATAATGATCATATAGTTATAGTGCAAGCGCTAGTGCTGCTGTAAGCTATAAACTAGAAGCCTCACAATTATTACAGTAATAAAAATAGATTAGTAATTATCCAAATGACGGCTTTATTTCACAAAAACGTTCATGCGCATACCCCGTTATTAGACGCTTCAAGAATTAGTACTACAGCTGCAGATGTGCTAAGCTAAACAAACCAGCGTAGTTTAAAATTTGCGTAATGAATACTGTAGTCACAGCGCAGCGAGCAAACAGTAGGGAAGCTTGACGCCAAATGTTTGCGGAGGGTTAGCACAAGTCCGCGTCGGTTACAACACAAAGTGCTCTGTGCAATCGGAATGCAGCCTTACATTTGTTTCTTGCGAACGCTTTTGTTTTTTCGAGTAATGAGGCGTGCTCATTTTTTAATCCGAATGAATTGGACAAACTTGGAAGTTCTTGTTTGATTAACATTCCGACGGAGTGAATAAAAACAGCAAAATTTTAATCGATGAAATGGATCCCTCGAATTACGTGAAGTGACTGGCATTTCTCAAGCGAATCTTGTCAATGTTTAGCTATTGTCGGCCAGAAATCTAAAATGGTAATTCTAGTATTTGACGTTAATAAATAGTCATCCTTAGCTCTGATACTAAATTATTCAGCATATTGGATTAGATGCCAATAAATGGGTAACTGATACATTAAAATTATGTTTCGGCGTCAAGCTTTAACGGCTGAACTGAATTAGCTGAAATTTGATATTAAACTTAAACTTTAAATTTATCACGTTTTTGTATTCTTCATTGATTTCTATCATTCCTTTTTTGCTTATTTTTGATCTGTACGTAGAGGATATCGCGGGCAGAAGTTAGTATACCATAAATTAACAAGCTCAACTCGTTGGACCGTCCACTTTCGTGTCTGCATAACACAGCCGTTACAAAGATACAATATCGGCAAACAACAAACAATTATTTCACAGAAGCGACCCTCAAAAAATACTTTAGCGAAACATCCGTGCCATAAACACTTTGTTACCTTCTTAACGCCATTTGTTCAGTTTCGGACACGTGATAAAAACAGTGAAGAATGTTTATGGAAAAATAATCTGCATTATTTAGGAAAGCAGTTTTTTTTTTCACTAGGCCTTATTTTTTTACCTTAGTTGTGTACATACAGATAATTTCACTTTTAATGTTATTTCTTCGAACGGTTATTAGATGGTACAAAGCAGTAATTACCGGTGATCGGCGGACGTGGTAAGAAGTGCAACATCGAAGTACAGAGACATCCTGCATTAATTGTTGTCATTTTATCATCCGAGGAGCCAGTTGCTCGCAGGGTGTGGATCCGGCTAGAGGCGGTATGGGTCACTAAACACTCATGGGATTTACTGTTTGTTTAAATGTTTGAAGACCCGACTTGAGTAGGCGGTAATTGGCGTTATTAAGAGGTTTTATCTAGAAAACGATATTTTCTAAATTGACTGGAGTTTAGGCGGCTGGTAAACGCCCCTGGAAATATATTATTTGGTATCTGGTAACACAAGGATGTTCAATTATTGAGACCATTCCAGTTAGTGTATGTCACGAATAGTAGCATGCGACCGTGGAATTTATCTTCCAAAAATATAAAAAACTTTTTATTTTTTAATCATCTATCTATCTTAATTATTTTTAAGGCCAATGTAATGAAACACTAAATACAAACTTATTTTCGGTTAAAATTCTTTGGTACTCTTAGTGGCCATATTGGAAAAAGACTAAGTAAGAAACGATAAGGAAAAGTAATTGAATAAACTATGTTCTTGGCTTTGTTACGTTGGTGTGAAATATAATATATTACCCACACAAACAAGTAATGTCGTTATCAACAAGTTCGCTTATTACATATTGTGGTTACACATACGGACATTATCATAACATTTATCAATGTATTATCGACCAACTGTTTCAATTTATAAACAGCTGAGTAATTTCCATTTTTAAGTTTTTTTTATATTTTAGTAATATGTTTTGTTTTTACTTTTTTAAGGCCACTTTTAGGGTTCTTTACAACAAAACAAAAAAAAAACCCTTAAAGGATCACTTTGTTGTTCGTGTTTCTGTCTGTCTAGGCCATTTTTGTCAGGAAAGCGTGGAGGTATCAAGTTAAAATTAATATCAAATACTAATATCTGTAATCTGTAAGAGCTGTAAAAAAAAACTTCTATGTCAACTCTATCAAAAGATATAAACTCGAAAAAGTGGTAAAATCTTTGAGATACATTACCACACATTAAAACCTGAGTATGCGAGTACGACTCGCACTTGCTCAGATTTTAGGGTTCCGTATCCAAAGGGTAATGGGGTCCCGCCCCATTACTAAGACTTCGCTGTCCGTCTGTCACTCTGCCCGTCTGTCACCAGGCTGTATCTCGTAAACCGTGATAGTTAGACAGTTGAAATTTTCTCAGATGATATATTTCTGTTGTCGCTATAACAACAAATACTAAAAAGCAAAATACATTTTTTTAAGGGGGCTCCCATACAACAAACGGGATTTTTGTTGCTCGTTTTTATAGATGTGGAACCATTCGTGCGCGAGTCCAACTCGCTATTGGCTAGTTTTTATTACTTTTATTCCATAAAATGTTAAACTATAAAATATTTTGTTTTACTTATTTACTTTTAGAGTGCTCTGTAAAAAGTATCAATTTAATTTATAAGTTAATGGCAGCTTTTTAAAATAAAAAAACCGGCACCTTCTGTAAGAAACAGCACATCACTATTAACAAAGAAGGTTAATTCGAGTCACTTCCAATTCCGTTTATTGGATTATTAGATTACCGCGCGCTTTGCGAGCGTTGTATTATTATGTATCATCCCTGAGCTCTTATTACTACGAACATAAAAGCTAATTTGGTCCGTCAAGAAGTTATCGTTAAGTGACGTTCTATGAGTTAGATATTTTCCAAAATAAACACAGCAATCAGCTTTGTCAGATGGTACGTGACTTGTTTTATGTTTAGCGAGATGACCTGATGGTAATAATAGGAATTATAGTTCGAAATGCAGTAAGAAATATAAGAATGTTATGAAAAAATAAATGAGCATTTATTTCTTACAAAATGGTAGCATGAGATCTTATGGCTATTAAAAACCTACGACCTTACTACAAAAAGATGTTAAACACTTGTTTAAGGATTAGCCAACCAATTTGAAATGTTTGTTAGTAATGTCTCAAATGTCTTATGTCAACATTTCAAATTGGTTGACTAATTTTAGACAAGTGTTTAACCCTAGTCTATCTTTTTTGTAGTAAGGCCATTAATGTTTAAAAGTCATCCCTTAAACAGTTTACTGTATTTATTTAAGCTATAAGAAGAGTAGGCACTTGAGATTAACAAATCTTGTATTCATCCATTCATTTTAACAATGTTATCCTTCCATATATTTTTTATTGGTCTTAGAAATATTACGTAACGTACGTTACGTAATTGTTGTCACGATCGATCGACTAGACCCCTTAGAAATATTTATAATACATTAGTCGGAGAAAAAAAAATCGTAACTGTCAACCACTTATCTTGAAGACTATACATCTTCTTCAAAAGTAACGTTATTTGTCTAATAAGTTTTGTTGTCAATTTGTGATATAAGTACCGTATAATGTGGCTGTGCTTATAATAACGTTTTGTTCATTATTGTTTTGGCCACATAGATACATTGTATTGGTAAGGTAATATCCTTAAACGTTAATTGAATATCCACGTTCCACGTTACTGATAGTTAAAATACCGGTAATGGATATAAAATAAGCAGATTTTGTATTCAAGAATATGATTAAACTTTGGAAGCGACATTTACAAGTAAGTTGAAGTAGACTAATAGCACAAGAATTTAAATATCAGATAATCTTTACCTAATTAAATAGTATGACTTTGGATACCTTAATGTATTTGGCTTAATGTTCTTTAGGAATTTGGTCTTGTAGAAGAAGTACAGGAGGAGGACAAGCAATGACGTATTGTATTGTTAAAATATTTTTAAAAAAGTCGTAAAGTTTTTTTTTCATTGGTCACGTCTCGATCTAATACACCTTTTATTCTCATTGACTAAATACAACAAAAGATATCTCTAATTAACATTATCTTTGTTCCTTAACCATGTATTTTTCCTATACAAGTTGTTAATACAATAAATCCTAGCCTTGAACATAAGTTCGAAAGTAGCGTTTAGTGAATAGGCTAACACCGTAAAGCAATTGATTTCGGTTGCATGACCCGATCGCGTAAAGTGTAAACTTGCAACGAGCAGCCGAGTATGCACCGGAGTTATTGTTCGTAGTTTTATGCCGCGCGAGCGCCTTAAAACTGTATAACTTGCGTATTGCTTTTCAGGATTAAACGAAACTTGACGGATACAATCGCGTTAGAAACTCGTATCATTTTAACAGATATTGGATTTAGAGAATAATTGATGATAAGAAACTAACCTCATATTACTAAAATACAATATAAACGTTTAACGTGAAAGTGTGTATATCTGGATGTTTTTTACTCAATAACTTTAACCCTTTATGAGGTACAGCGTGTTAAAACTCTTCTTTGGTGTTCGAGGTACAGGCGTGATAAAGAATTAACTGTTATAGTTTGGTTGTTATTATATGGTCACTGCCCTAAAAAGGTTTAGTAAAGCCTGAACGGAATAAGCTGCAAATTTGGCACACATGATATTGATCTAGCTTAAAACATAGGCTACGTTTTTTAATATGCTATAATTTTTATCATGTCTTTAAATGCTAGGATAAAGTCGCAGGAAGCTAGTAGACCATGATTAAGATGAATATAAGCCGGTGGGAATAGGATGGGAACATTTTGAATTTTTGACTTACCTATTATAACACTCCTATAGTATTTAACTAAGATGTGAAACGTGCCTTTTTCTGAATTCTGTTCCTACTCGCAAACCGTATTTCGAATACATTAACAAAACAAAATATTGACTCGGAATTGTCTTTTTAATCTAGATACTTTTTTATTTTGCAACAACGTAAATAACTCGGATAAAGCCGATAAGGAGAAATTCTATTTTCTTTTGATATTGCACTTGACATACTTAATAAACAACTGATTAAATATACCTACGTATTTATGATACCTAAACGATTACTGACAATTTATTAAACATTACCTAGAATGGTCTATCAAAATGACACTAATTCAATACTAAAAGTACTTTTTAAACGGAAACAGTTGAATTAAAAGATCCAGGCATTAATTAAGCAATTATTGTTACTGAAACAATTTGAAGTAACAAGTACAACAGCGCGAAGTTTGTTTCATAGTATCGTTTTATTGAAAATCAAAGGTGAATATTGAACAGACAGATTGGCCCGAACGTGCATCGCGATTAACATTCATTGGAGTGATTAGAGCATGGTACATTAAACAACATCTCTTGGATACGTTTAATAATGTCTTCTCAGTCAACGTTCTGATTAATTTCAAGATTTTCGTTGTTCTAAGCTAAATAGTAAGTAATATACTTAAAATAGCGAGCTTGCTATCCGACGGGCATAACAACCATTTTGCAGATTGTGTCTAGTAATTGACAGGTATTGATAACCGTCAATTGGCATCAAATGAATCAATAAAGCAAGGTTAGCTTGCTTGATGATCACTGACCTATGAAAGAGGAGACATGGTCGTGGTAGATCAGTTTTCCTAGCTAAATCATAGAGGTGATAAGATTGAATAGGTTTGAAATCACTCATCTAAAACATCCTCCCCTTAGGAAGCTGGATCGCTGGTCGCATGCGCATAAACTATTCTAACTCTACAATCTAATAAAATAAATGTCTTACCCAACAGCGCCGTTCAATGGGGGAACCACACCCGGCCTCTCATAGCACATATGCATGCCAGCCGACACTCTGCCCTTTTTATCCGCACTGAACGAAATTATTCCAACTTTATACACACTTCACCATACAAAAAAATCACTGCGTTTCACACAATACGTTTAAATACAATTTGTTCAATCTACACCACGCACAAACATGTTTATAAAATATTCATCGGAGTATACGGAGCGGGGCAATCTCTGTGAAACAATTTCTGAATTAGTTTCGCATCAGCCTAATGTATGCGGGCTGATCGCACGGTGACCGTGCGTCGGCCGCGCTTTTGTCATACAAGTCACATTTGATTGCGGTGCTGCAACTTATTATGTTATTGTTGTTACATGTCAACGAATTCGATACTTGTCGAATCACAGGAAAAAGGCAACTATTTGAAACTCAAGGCAAAACCTAAAGGATGAAATCATTTAACGATACACCACAATTAAAAATGTCGTAATGCAAAGCACCATTTACAAATTATGACGAGGCCTAGGATTATTTATCATTAATTTCATCCACGTGTAAAGTTGCTGTATTAAATAAATAATAAAGCCACGTACAGAATCTTTAATTACGAAGTTTTTATTATGAACAGGAATATAATGAAAACATGTTAGTTCGTATCGCGTTCAAGTGGAACGTCAATCATTAACAGTGAACATTGAACAATAAATAATAGGTTTATTTATCTGGTGTACGAATGGAGACGTAAAGTTAAATTGTTAACCTTCCTCGCGACCGCAATTATTGCGAACACAAGGAAACTTGCAGGCCGACGTATGTAGACGGTATCGCTTGCCGATGACGTCACTAGCCTTCGACGAAGCTGTGACGTCACAGATTTCTTATACAGATCTGCCAATTATAAATCAGTTCGAATAGAAAATAGAATGCATTAATTTTTGGACCATCTCAAGAATCCTGCAATTTGTTACATATCAGCGAAATAGTTTTGCATTCCGCTGATAGTGGCAATACAAATATGTATCTGTATATATGACTTATGTTTACATACATTAGAATGCTACAACCATGTCAATGTCAAGGAAACATGTGACATAACCAGATTATGCTGCAATTCTGTATTGCGTCGAATGAGCGCCATTCGCATTCAATCGCAATCAATTTAGACTAACAGAATTATAGACCACCCATGGCGAGCCATTGGTAAGCAACAATGAGATAAGTATGGAATCGTGAGGATTATTCATACTCTTATAATCCCATATGTGATAGAAACAAAAAGGATTACGAAATAATTCATTTCTTCAGGTGAAATCACGTAATTGAGAAGTAAAATACAAAGCACCAAATAAGAGCAAATATATCATACTACAAGACGAATGAATCCAAAACGAGATTTTTTTATCATAACAAGGTGCGATCTTGAATTAAGAAACAGTGATTACTTGCGAATTTTCCGGGCGGACTGATGATTAATTGCGCGACTGTCCCTCGTATACTTTTTGCGTTATTTAGCCGGTGGTTGGTAGCGTCGAGTAAATAGGTTGTGGCGGCTTTTTTCGTAGGGTCATGAGGAGCCATTACTCGGGTGTTTTCCCGTGTGATTGATTGGTGTTTCGCGCCTATCCCCGGCCGGATCAGTTAGTAAGTATGCACCCTTTTTGATACCGCCGTCAACTAAACCATGCCCCAGATAATATATTAGCAGACGCCTTTAGATATACTCGGGATCTTCGAGACAACCCTTGTTTCCGATACACGCGAATTGAATAGGTACTCTATTACTTTTTGGTGGTATTGCTTGCTGTAAGAAATACCCACTTATTATCACTGATAATATTTGCGTGTCTTACCTAGTACTATAATAAGGTGAATGATTAACAAATCACGTCTCTGATGGTAATTCATGATGTACTTTTGTTTGAGTAATGCAAAGGATTTAATAAAACAGGGCAATGGAAAGAAGGAATAAACAATTACGACCCAACTTTATTGTTCAGAACTCTTTCCCATTTCGCAAGGCATTACTTTATGATTATGGTTGGGGAAACAATTTCGCGCAATACAAAAATCACCCCGCTGTTCATAACAAAAGCCCATCATTGGTTAGGCACAATGACAGGCAGGAGCTACGATCTGTGGCGGTGCCATGCGGGCACAACAATAAAACTTTATGAATATCTGTCAAGGTTACCATTACCACGGTAACAATTTGAGGAAATTTTCTGTACTGGCCAAAAGAGACTGTCCCAAATCCGAGATACATTAACCCAGTTTAATTCCGAGGCCGAGCTATGACCACTTTGACGAAGGGATTTGTTGAAAGCGAAACGGTTTGCAAATTCAAATCGTGTACGGAATGATAACAAAAAGAATAGGAGATATTAATTGGAATAAATTATGGAATATTTCCCACAATAGAACAATATAACATAACGATTGATGATTTTAATGGCGGCAGGACCATTTGTGAAACAAGTTTTGGTTACTGTGTTAAAGATAAACAAGTCAGGGCTGTAGTTGATTTAGAAATCTAAAAATATACCCCATTACGTTTGTTTATTAAACTTAATACTGCATTTTAGTAGCGTATTAAATCGTAGGACATAAAGCTGTTAAGGAGGTGCGGAGTTACGATAAAATAATGTTTTATACTGGACACAAATTTTATTGAGTTGGTCGGCTTACGCGGTCTATAGAAGATAACCCACGAGCTCCAGCAACCCTTGTCGAGTGCCCGTGGGAAGATCTATGTAGGCTTAAGATTTGTGAGGGAACAATTGACCACTGACTCGCACTATTCGTAACCTATTATTATTTAAAATTTAGTTACGAATGGGAAATATATTTCATTTCATCATAGATTCCAGCATAGGGTGACGGGCATCAGACATTTTTGTAATATAAACTTAACCAACAATGCACCGCTCTTTATAACGACCGAAGCAAACGGTAATAAAAAGGGCTCTTTGATTCAAAGCCGAGAAATGTTTGAGAGCGATATCTAGCCAAACATTGAAATGTAAACCGTAAAATAAAATAATAGTGGTCTCTTAAAAGATAACGACTCTTTCGTCCAACTGATAGCACGGGCAATTAATATTTTAATTTTTTTTATAGTGCTTGAAGCCATCTACCGAGTCGACGAAATAAACAATACTCATGATTTAATTACACTCAGAACAAGTGTTATCAACTTTAGCCTTGTGCTTATTCTAGATTAAATTTGAGGCACGTTTTGTAGAGTTATTTTAATAATATTAATTGGTGATCATTACGTTGTAAATGTAATGTTGTGATTATGACTATTGTTTTCAATAATTACATCGTTATCTCAACTGTGTAAATGAGATACAATATATGATTGATTTAATATTCGTTTTTTTTTATAAAGTATCATTATTTACTGTGTTGAGATGATCATTAAATAATTTGCATTACTTATAGTTAATATTGCTAAATTCTCCAATCTTACCGGTCTTGCTTTAATTAGATAATGTAGTGATTATAAATAACTAGTTTTACGTTGAGTGTCTAGGAGTGTCTTATAATGAAGTAAATGATTGATCTTTATAATGCTTTCATACTTGGGTAAATATTGACCTCGACAAGTATTCTAAGCAATTACACAAGACAACAAAGAATCGAATTACAGATTCACAATTGGTAACAGTAATTCATAAATAAATTCCCAGTTCCAGCAATCAAATGCGTCATGCATGAGTCAACATCATGGACATTATATCCGCCGGACCGATTCTTACAAAAAACCCGTGGAGGTATCCGCGTCCGACCCGATCCTACAATCCAACACTGCAATCCAAGTGATCACTGACAGTCCTCGCCACAGATTTCACTGTGACGTGCTAGCGCATACAGTCGCTGGGCAAGTTGACAACGCGCGCGCATTCCGCGTCCGAATGCAAGGCGCATCACGTCCGTGCGAAAACCCGCCAAAACCGAGTTCCTCGAGTACCCTTGATAGGATGTCTCAGTATAGCTTTGCGGAGCGCTGCGGAACGCGACCAAACTGCGGGCGACGACGCGCTCGACTGCCGCTCGCCTCGCGGGGCGGGAGCGACGAACGGCGCTCGCAGGTTATCGTGAGTCGACTACACAGATAATGATGTCAAAAGTGGATCGGACTAATGCTCTCTATTATGTTGTAAACGTTCCGAATATCCCGAGATGCCGAATGTTGCAGCGTCAGACCACCTCCCCTGCGCTTTGTGCCAGGTCAATTGAATAATTTCTTTAATGGAATAATATGACTAATCTAGCTCATTGTAGGTTGAAGAATATTGTTATGCAAATCAATTATGGGAATTTCCTATCAATTACGAAGTAGGTTATTCGCCAATAGGTAGTGTTTTCATATATTTTATATTATATTATTATTACCTTATTAAGGATATTTATTGAATTAGATATAAATTCATCAATTAGCATAAACAATATGATACCTTACTTAAGTGTAATAATCCGGTTAGAAGGACCAAATAGTTTCTAAAAACTGATTCAAGTTATGGTTCCACTTAGTAGTTCTAAATTTAATTAGCACGATTGGTAAAATTCCACGTGAATTCAAGATGTCTGAAAATTGCACCAACAAAGAAGTATTAGCGAAGAATCACTCATCGAAGTGAACGCGCGCCCGACGCAAAACACCGGCCGTAATTTTATTGTCCCACGCTATATCCTCCACCATACAAAAATGATACTTCTGACTGAATACCTAGGATGACAAATCGCTAAGCCAAGTGGCAAGCACACACACTCTTATTCAGAATGAATAATGTTGATATTTTGACGACCTTCCGAATGTGTACCGTATCGTGATTGTATTGGAGTTGTTAACGCATTGCCAGTATTAATGCGGATGACACGTTTTGTATTACTGGATATTACTAGGCAAGCACCTCGTAGATAGCAAATGTAATCATATTGCATCGATCATAAGGTCGAAAACTATTGTTTCTGGGAAATGGGCTGGCGCATATTTCCATTTAGCAAGACGTTGTGTGGGTATATTTTGGTTGTGTTGAAGCGAGCTAAGCGAGCTTCGTTTGATGGATGTTTCAGTTCGTTGAGGTTTTTGCGGTGTATTTTGAGTACAGGTCGTGTCGAGGGAGCTAGAAATGTTTAGTTCTGAATAACATGTGCAAATAGTCATTACAATTTTTTTGAGAAATATGCGATAAATAGTTATGTCGGCACGCTTGTTAAATGGGAGCAGCGTAGCGTCGCGATTTCTAATTAACACGGCTCCGCATAACGTTTATTGCCTTACACTTGATACTTAAAATACACATTGACGTCAATTATTTAGCGGAGTGTTTCAGGCTTATTCCGTCGGTTGTGTAAACATTTGGTTCGTTTCAGAGCTGGACAAATGCAGAGCGATGACCATTAAGTGAATTGCGCATAGATAAGTGATTTGTTGTTGTGACCCAAATTTGGGGGACAAGTGGCGTTGCCGCAGGCCGTGGAGCGCTGCGGAAATAGCGTATGCTCCCTAAGGAGGCACAGCGGCATACCGATGGCAACTTTCTAGGACCTGGTGTTGTGTTAGCTCCTTAATTGCTTATCTTCCTTCACAATACAAATTTAATCTGACGTTTTATTTCATTCTTATAAACGAACAGTTGAGATTCCTTTGTATTTGGGGTACTTTAAAACAAAATTTTATGTCCCTTCTGTTGATGTTTCAACTTTTTAAATAACAGGACTTTGTTTGAACCCGAATATAGTATCTGCGAAATCAAAACAAAGAAGAGGGATAATCCAGATTCCAGACGGCCTAAAGTTAACACAGCAGCCTCATATCGTAACTGAAACTAAAGTTCTGACTTCATTATTATAACAGCAGAGCAGCTACAAACGTCTAATTTCTGTTGTAATGAAAATGCTTAACGCAATCATTACTTAAAAATCTTGCCCTTGTTTATTACGTAAATTCATAACTTCAAACTGCGTAACCATTCAGAAAGAGTGAATACTGCGTAAGAGTTTCCTTTAGCTCTGAAGAAAAATGTATGGAGCAAACAGAAATCTTTGTTGACAGAATTTTCATAAACGGGTGCGAATCCGTAGAGCGGTATGGCGAATTTGCTCTGGCAAGATTAAGGCGCAGTTACACCAAAACGTCCCGTAATTAATTATTATATTCAGGATTGTTCGAGTAATTCCGCTTCACAGGAGGGCAGAGGGACCAAAATCCCCGGTTAAATATGCAAGCGAACGTTCCGCAGCGGGAATTGGTGCTCCACTAAAGAACTGTAGGAAGTACTCCTTAATGTAATTACTTCGGATACATGTTTACTTGCACGGAAGTAACGGTCCATTGGTAAACGGTCCACGTAATTTTTCAACGAACATTTCAGCTTGATGAGAGTTTAAACTGTTTCGAATGTTGATTGAAAATCGTACTACACTAATTGAATATTTAATTTTTTCCCATGCTTGTTTTCAATGGCAAGCCCGTTGGGAATTGAGAGCAGCGAGCGTGACACTTATTTCTTTCTAGAAAGGAAAATCCGAAGCCAATTACGGTTTTATATCGTGTACTGTTACGTTAACATTATTACTTGTTTACGTTGCAATATTATTTATTTGTTACAAATCAAATAACGACTTAACATAAAAATAACTTTCCATTCTTTTCATCCAATAAGTTACATGTGTCCAGGGTTGTATGTTCAATCTGAGAATTAGTTTTACGATTTACTATGCCACAGAAATAAGATTATATTCAGAGTTTCCACGCTCAAGCACGATAACTACGATAAGCCAACCTTACAAAATAAAAACAAATTTCAAAAGTTTGCAAGGGGTTTATGTAATCAATTTGGCGTAAAAATCATTAACGACGTGGCGATGGATGAGTCAACGATTCGGAGACCTTATCTCTCATGAGCCGGTTATCGCTCTTTTAAGTTTTCAATAAGTCCAAAAGTGGCAATTAGTTATTGGGCAAAATATTTTAGATGAGTTGAAATTTAGTCAGTTAGTTGAATTAACTTAAGACAGCGAGAAAGTGATAAAATACGGTCTGATGAACATCACAAAAGCATTTGTCTTTTGTGATGTTCATGTATTTCATTTCATTTATCAATAATCAGAAAGGCGATTCCCGAACGATAAAGATCATTATTTCCTTTTTTTCGAGTAATAACCTTTTAAGGTACCTTGTAAGGTAAACTATACGATATTTAAATAGAGGCCGACAATAGTGATAGAGTTTTTCGCGCTGCTTCTCGGCGCTAGCCCATAATTGTCCCGAAGCAGTGGTACACTTATAGAAATAAATTTGTTTTAAATGTTTTTGGTTTAAATGGCCTTAAAAATCTTTAGCGAAGGGGTGGGCGCAAGTAACCGGAACTGAAGGTTCTTCCAAATGAGACTATAGCAAACGCATGACTTTGTTATGCTCAAAACACCATATTTAACAAAGCCTTCCTATTTATCAACAGTTACACGTTCAAATAGAAAAATAGTTTAATACTAAAGTTAAAGTGCATAATTAGATTCTTCTTCTCATCTAAAAGTGAAGCAAAATCAGAGCCGTGAAATTTGCAATATCATTAAATGCGGCGATGAGTTGAAACACCGCCAGAGACATCGCCCACGACGGCTCGCCTGTTATCGCTCGACGACGTTCTGAATGAAATGTTTCCGAATATGGCAACCGTTCAAAAACAAAAGCTACATTTATGTTTTCTCACTAGTATTTAAGTGCATTTTGAGGATTTTAATTATGAAACGGAGGTTACAATAGGTACTGAAATATAAATTATATGCTCTTTCAAACAAACTAAAAACGAATCTTGAACACGACGATGAACACATGAACAAAGCGAATTTTTATCACATGGTCCACAGGTAGACCTGTTACCCAATTTAAAATCAAATTTATTGAAAATGTGTACGATTTATCATCATCATTTCAGTCACAGGAGGTCCATTTCTGAACATAAGCCTCTACCAGATTACCAGATAAGCGACTACCAGATAGGCCGGTTGGAAGCGGCCTTCATCCAGCGGCTTTCTGCAACCTTTACCAGGTCGTCTGTCCACCTTGTGGGTGGACGTCCTACGCTACGCTTGCCGGTACGTGGCCTCCATTCCAGAACCTTCCTTCCCCATTAGCAGTCAGTTCTACGTGCTATGTGCCCCGCCCACTGCCACTTTACTTCATTCAACTTTTGTTTGTTCGTTTCGTTGTGTAGGATTACACCAAAACAATAAGCGAAATGTAGGCGATTTTGTAGTCACAACCTCGTTGTTATCATTATGACATTTAAAGGAAACATTTCGAGTAATGTAAAACGCCTACCCCTCGTAATAAAATATAACCTTAGCCTTAACGTAGCTGAGTTACATAATTTAACAATCAAGTATACATTTAAGATGATGACAATAACTTTTATATGAAGGCGCTCACAAATAACAACAATTAAGATCCTTGAATCTTATACACTGCAGACGATAAAGCTTTAGTTTATAATGACATTAAAATACCTTTTTCTCAATTTATTTCCAGTTTAATAAAAAAGACAATTTGCAAGACGCTGTATTCGTATCGCTCGCATTTTGATAATTGGTTGACAGTTGCAGCTTCGCCTTAAGACTTTACAGTAATATTATGAATGAAAAAAACATAATTTATTATAATTCTTAGCCATTTTTGTTTTGTAGAGTTTGTAAAGGTTCAGATCCAGTGCCCTCAGTCAAAAGAGCGGAACAAACTAGCCGCAATAAATAACATCCGGATCAAAACGGACGATACTGGACGTCTACTACGAAAAACGATATACGATGTTTCGGACGAAACGAAACACGAACGATACGCAAACGATAAGCCTACTACGAAACACTATCGGATTTCAATGCTTCGATCGGATCCATAGACACATTTCGGAATGACTTCGTGAAACGAATGACTAAGTTGCTATTTACTGAACTTATAGAAAAAAAACCGGAAATCATTTTAAAAAAAGCAACAATAAACGTGCTTTTTTATTTTACTGCTTAAAACGATCAATACATCAAATTTTTAAGATTCTATGATATTTATTGTGATTATTTAATGTTAAAATAAAACAAATGTCTTCGTCAAACAACGAACGTCGTCGCCGATATCGGATCCGAAACGTTTCATAGTAAGCAATCCGCAAAACGATTATCGTATTGACGGATTTCGTTTTTCGTAGTAGACGTCCTGCTCAAATTTGATTTAGACTGTAGCGTTCCCGCTCGGAGATACTATATCGATAATATTGTTTGACGATTGTCAAATGATGGGTTTAAAAAACCTAAACCTAAAGGATACGAGGATCCCCACAAGGATACATTTGTATTGTAATTTATTTCAGGACTAAGTAAACAAAATGCGTATTGGTAATTCTGCTAAAATAGGTGTCTGATAGAAGTGTGAAATAAATATTTAAAAAAAACACGTTAACAATAATCTCTCTAATAATTCAATGAAGAGAATCGGGTTTATGAGTTCAGAAATTCGATCGGGCACGACGATCTTTTTCTTCTTTTTCAAAATTCTTTATTGAAAATAAAAAGTTTACAAATAACAATATACCTTACGTTAATCCGCATCGTTATACGTGTGAAATATTTATAATGCTTACTTTAGGCTGAACTCACCTTCAAAAGTATTAACAAAACATAATTGCTTAAGACTATTCGAAACATAATTTAATTACATACTACGGACGATCTTTTATTTTGTATGTACTTATTGTTTAAGTGCATTTTTTTTTCTATAAAGAATTGCTATATAAAGTAGCTTGCACGCTCGCCTGATAACTCAAATACAAGTTCACAAACTTGTAGGCAATGCTGAGCGTAAGATCCACCAATACCGTCAATCAAGTAATAAGCTCTGCTCTAAGTGGGCACGACGATCAATTTGAATTGAAAAGGGGTAGGAAGTCTATTAAACTTATAGCGCAATAGATAGATTACAAGATATGAGGTGTAAATATAAAAGTTCTGTTACATCCCAAGAACGTCTTCATCGGTGACTTGACATTGATCGATGATTAGAACGAAGAAGTTGCTTTCTAAACTGATGCATAAACGAATTCAATATTTATATTAAAGTAAACGATAAACACGTCAGCTTCGTTAAAAGGACCAAAATGAAGACTCGTGTGTCAACGGTCGTACTCGTCAAACTGACAGGAGTGATATACAACACACGCGCTAAAACAAAGACAGCGTATTTATCGAAAGAGAAAAGTCTGGGTCTCCACCCCCGGTAACCAGACGGAAAAATACAAAGTCCTCGATTGTTTGCGCGGCCCGAACGCGGAGTGCGGAGTATGAAATAATTATGGCGGCGAGAGTGCCCCCTCGCGGCTCCCAACCTCTTCCCACATCTGATCCGCCCGACTCCGTTACGCGGCGAAGTGACGACGAAATATCGCCGCAAATGTGGCACAAATGAACTTGTTGCTTTATCATGATTTCTGACACCGAATAATACAAAAGTTTCTTCCGATTTAGCTTGTAGAGCATTTCTTGAGGCTTAGCGTTTAAATATCCACACGCCTTTCAGAGTTGTGATAAAAAGTCAGAAATTACACAAAGTTAATAACATCCAGCGTCAGAAGAGGTCTATGCTATGTAGATAGTTAAATATTACGACCAGGCCATCATAAAACACGAAGCCACGAGCTTCCGATCACGTAGGTCCCAGCTAAGCCTCTATTGTGCTGGTCTATTCAACTGTCTGCAAAGCGTCAACTGCAAAATCTTAATGATCAGGTTACGTATAACAAGTCTCTGTTAGCTTAAAGAGGCTTTGCAATTTCAACAAAGTAGACTTCAATACAAATAAATCTCGACCTTTTATTTTTGATAGATGGAAATTACTTGTGAATTCCAAGATTTTATCAGATTTTACTTACATTTTTAAAATCTACCATCCAACTTACTAAACCCTAAAGCCCAATTGAAAATCACTCGTCAGCAATGAATGCCAAGTTATAAAGCTAGACAAGAAATTAACAAATCATAATAAGATTGAAGATAAATAACACTTGAAAAAAAAATCATCGACCTCAGGTGGGACTCGAACCCACGTCCCATCGCATACCGGGCGAGTGCTTTGACCACTAAGCTACCGAGGACGTCACGTGACAAGATGAAATTCCTCAAGTGTTTTTTCTCGCTGTCAAAGCCAGCGTATTCTGATCAATGTTGTAGCTATATGTATAGCTGAGTAGTATACTACCGTCAACACCCTATAGAAATATTTTTACAAATATTTGACTATTGGTTAAGATCAGAAATGCTTAAACATTGTAAATTTTTGTTTTTAGCAATTCCATGCAAGGTTTAATTGAAGATAAATAAAAAAACACTTGAGGAATTTCATCTTGTCACGTGACGTCCTCGGTAGCTTAGTCGTCAAAGCACTCGCCCGGTATGCGATGGGACGTGGGTTCGAGTCCCACCTGAGGTCGATGATTTTTTTTTCAAGTGTTATTTATCTTCAATTAAACCTTGCATTGAATTGCTAAAAACAAAAATTTACAATGTTTAAGCATTTCTGATCTTAACCAATAGTCAAATATTTGTAAAAATATTTCTATAGGGTGTTGACGGTAGTATACTACTCAGCTATACATATAGCTACAACATTGATCAGAATACGCTGGCTTAGACAGCGAGAAAAAACACTTGAGGAATTTCATCTTGTCACGTGACGTCCTCGGTAGCTTAGTGGTCAAAGCACTCGCCCGGTATGCGATGGGACGTGGGTTCGAGTCCCACCTGAGGTCGATGATTTTTTTTTTTCAAGTGTTATTTATCTTCAATTAAACCTTGCATGGAATTGCTAAAAACAAAAATTTACATAATAAGATTGTTGCACGCGATTGTTCCTTACCTCACTTATTTGTACTACCAATATCTGCTCAGCCCTGTATTCCAATAGTGTTATGATAAAATACGCTATTGTTACGTATTTTGCCATCACACAAAGCTATGCTTTGAACTTTAAGGGTTTACAAAGTAGGCTTGTAGTAATCAATCAACGATAGTTCGTGAACAATCGCTACTAGCTTCGAAGCAAACATCACAGTATATAGTTCTGACCTTTTATAACAGGAAACTTGATTCGAAATTCAACTAGCCGTGACCTTAAACTGTAACGCACATTTTGCAAGAAAAAAATATCAAAATAAACAGAATTTCATGCATCTATGTATTTTATAAGGTGAATCTTGTGTTAAAGAGTTGAAGAAAAATTATATCGCACTGATATTTCACATATTTCCTGACTTGAATTATTTACACAATCTATACCAAATCGTTATTAAATGAAGCTGTTAAAATAAATTTTCAAGAATGACCTACACCATCATGGGTTAAATTTATGAACTATGCAGGCATAATCGCAAAAATATCGGTACGATAACTTTGCACCACCATCCCCTTTCTCCATGATGAGTTGTCGAAAAGATAATATTTTCAACGATAAAAGCAATTTAACTGTACGTCTTTCTGTAAACAACCACTGTAAACACTTGGTAATTGTGATTTTGAAAAATCTACACAGAAAGAAAGACTGTTCTGCTATACAACAATGGGGGACCCTATCGAGAAATGTCGAACAATCTACGCTAATTAAACAACCCATTTTTATTACAACAGCAGTCACACAAATGCATCGTATACATACTTTTATACTAGTCGCCATAGGCGTCGCGCCATCGTGCTCGTGTATGAATGGAATGTCTCGTAATCTTGTCTGGTCTGTCGCAGTCAGGTGAGCAATTCCAGACATGAAAGTGCTTATCTGACTGCATCGATATATCATATTCCTAGCCTCTACTATCACACAAATGCACTGCACAAAAGTTGTAATAGTAATACAACTTTTACGTCACCGTTAGGTGACATCGAACAGGTTATGTTAAAGAATGTACCGCAATCCACCCCAGGTGAACAATCCGGACGTGAAAAGTCCGTAGCTGACTTCATTGATATACTACCTCTAGCCGTAACAATCACACAAATGCATCGCACACAAGCTGTAATACGTCACAGTTAGAGGGTGACAACGGCGGGCCCTGTCGAGGAATGTCCCGCAATCGATTCTTCGGGACGTGCGCCGGGCATCGAATGTCTATGGGCGGATAATTGAAATACCTGCCGGGAAGGATTGGGACCGCGTCGGTATGTAAACGTTGTTCTGAACTTGTGACCGAACTGCAATTTTCGATGTAACCGTTTGTACAACAATTTTAGTATAGTATTTCCATGCTATACTGATTACTGATGCTAGGAGAATTGGACTCGTTTCTTTCGTAAACAACTTATGTTCGAATTTTATTTAGTAAATCGAAAAAAAACTATTGATTATCAAAGTTAAATCAACTAGTGTATACTGTGTCTGTAAAAGATACATTAAATATGCAGGAAACACTTAATAATTATTGTAAAGTTGCCTTATACTTAAACTTAAAGAACGCGTTTTTAAGTCCAGAGCGATTTGAAAAGACTATTGTGGAACCACGAGCAGTCGAGCAAGAAGTAAAACAGCTTAAACAGCGGAGTCGACGATATGGCCAGCCAACGGACGGGGTGATATTTCATATGAGGGACGGTTTTCACACACTTTTTGTTTTTATTTCTTCCTCTATTCACTTCGGGTCGGAGCCAACTCGAATTCAGAACGAAATGTACATAATATTGCGATGTAATCCGATACAGCGGCTATTATGAAGTGAGTTATGTTTGTGCAAAAGATATCACATGATATGGGGCGTGTTTCATTTGGATTTATTTAATTGGCCATTAAGGGCAGACAGTGCCGTTGAAAACTACCGGAAAAATTTTATTAACGTTTTTCATGAGTCGTTTACATAGTGATTTTAGCGGGAAGCTCTCTGCTATTTTTTCTGGCGGCTTTGCGGTTTTCAGTATTGACTTTAAGTGGTATCGTTTAAGAATTTTCGAGTATTTTAATATGGGGCCGTCCATAAATTACGTCATCGATTTTTTCATATTTTAGACCCCCCCCCCCTACAATCATCCTATCGTCATTTCTTAATGACCCCCCCCCCCTTCTCCCAAAATTGACGTCATTACCAGTTTGACAAAATTAAAACATTGCAGATTTGAGAAAAATAGGGTATTAATGATTAAAACACTTGATTATAGAATCACCTTTTATTGTAGTTATTATTTAAGTATTGTGTTTATTATCAATACATAGTATAAAACAAATTAAGTCGCTTTTGCTGTCTGTCCCTATGTATGCTTAGATCTTTAAAACTACGCAACGGATTTTGATGCGGTTTTTTTTAATAGATAGAGTGATTCTTAAGGAAGGTTTATATGTATAATACATGTAAGTACCACGGGCGAAGCCGGGGCGGGCAGCTAGTATTATATGTAATATTATTGTTTGAGTATTTTATCTGTAGTTATTACTGTATTTGTGTACATCTATGTTGCATTATGTATGTTTATTATCAGTTATTTTAGTACTGTACGCGCCTTAGCCGCCTCTCACATTTGCAGTCTCACTTACTAGGTGTGCTGGAAGAAATTTCTTTTTAGAAATAATCTTTTTGTACGTGAACAATAAACTATAAATAAATAAATAAGAATGACGTCAATTTTGAAACACCCCCCCCCCCCATCTATCATTTGCCGTCATCCGCAGACCAACCCCCCCCCCTAATTTAGAATGACGTAATATATGGACGGCCCCTATGTTGATGATGTAGCACACACCATTTCTGCTCAAGCGTTAACAAAGGCATCATACTCAATCCCTTATTTATAGAATTTCCAAAGTATTCTGCATTTCGTGTCATTTGAAATAATTATACCTGGTTTGGTTACATGATCATGATATGCGACGTAACCCTGGTCGGGCAGGCTGCTATTGCGGTGCAATCCAGGGTAATAAGCCATTAGAGGCAGCCAGCATTTCTCAACATCAATTACGAGTTTGCCTAGTGCTTCAGCTGTAGCGAGAGCTGGAGATTAATCAACGTACACGAATAGCGTTAAGTCCGAACTAGGCAACGGCGATATTTTAAAGACAACCTGTTGATTAACTGGGTAAAGGATATCTTAGAGAAAATCGTAAGGAGTTAATTACTCTACAGTAGTAAACACAAATAAAGACCTCTGTACTAGTTTGATGGCTGTCTTGCTCTTGGAGTAAATTTACGGACTGGCAAATAAAGCGATCGCGGGGGCTTTGAATCCCGCAAGGGGCAAGTGATTATATTATAAGCAAGAGCTATGGATGTCACATTGTTGAAGTACCTATGTTTAAGCTCTGCTTGATTTAAGGTAGTTTTTTTAAATACATGAATGAAGTCATTGTAGACATTGACGACAAACTTGTATTCACTTTTTTGCTAATCTCAAAAAAAGACACACTATTTTAGTATTTTACTTGATTTAAAACTAACCTTGAAAATCAATTCCACAACAAACAATGGTAAGTGGATATACCAGTAGTGGTACTATATTTATCCATGACCTTTCGTACGCAAGAGGTTTGCAAAATTGCAAAACATAATTTTCATGGTTCTCGTTTTATAATACTTTCTTCCACTCACTTTCATACAAGTAGGTCCAAGTAACGGTACAAAATGGAAAGTGAATAGCAAAGAATTTAATTACGTAATAGCTACAGCGTAGAACAAAGCTGTTTAGAATTGTATATTTTGGGTGCGTGTATCACTGTCAAGGTTCAATACCGCTGCCGAGTCGGGTTTGAGGCGTATTACAACAATCATTTGAACATTGTCTTTTACACAATGACTTTAGGTGCTGTATTTAATTATCATAAAATTTAAATTGTTGTTTGCTGTAGCTTTGTCGTCGTGTAAATGTTCTTTCTTTAATGCCCCGTTTGAATCCTATTACCCAATCTTCGTTGTCTGGCCTGCCGGTCGAGACAAAGCACTAGACTGATTCGCTCATCTATTAATTTTAGTACAGAAAAAGACTTGCCTTGCTAAAGTTTCCGTAATGCCCTCTACGTACGTTGAGTTTTAGGTCAAAACTAAATGCTTCCATTGATTTTCGGGCAAACTCATGACTGAAATTAATAACAATTCCACTTTAAGTAAGTTTCAATAGAGTTCATAAAAACGGGATTGCTTTGTCAGAATTAAAGTAAATTTTAAAATAATACCGTTCTAACCTACCCTAGCAAAACGGATTAGATGGAGGTTGGTACGCAGGTGCCGCGTGCCGTTCGTTAATTAAAATTTGATAGAAGTTTTCTTATTATATCAGTATTAATCTACTAGAAAATGTTATTCGATGGCCTGAAAACCTTACTCAACGACACTAGACAAGACAAGGACCGAGCTGGAGATGGAAATAAAATGAGATTTAGGGCATAGCGTAATTCGATCAACTAGCTTTCATGAAATCATCATCCTTAAACACTATCTAGATAACAACTGACATAGTATTTCTGTAGGTAAAAACTCGACACGCAGGTCAACAGTTTAATAATGTGTCCAATGGAACACGTATGCATATTCGATGCAGGCATGCGACCAGTGTTTGCGCACGCGGCCAAGCGCTATCATATCGCTCACCAGTTGAGGTAAATAACGAAATTATAAGTTAAATATTACTGCAAAATAAACGAGGCAAATAGTCTAACAGCACCACAAAGGACAAAGGCCTAAGTCATATTTACTGCTGTAAATTTGGTATTAATAACTTTATCAGTAACTTTTAAAGTTTTTAAGTTAACAATTTTTTAAGTTAATTAAATTAAAATAATAAACTTTAAAAAATTCATGAACTTTAAGCGAATAAAAGTCGATTTTCAAGACGTACTTCTAAGTTTTACAGTTTGACCTGCAAACAAGATTTTATTTCAAAATTCCGGCTCTAGTTTTGTTAATTTTTAATGAAGTCTCTAGCCTGGCTAGAGAACTCTTGAAACTGGCAAGGGCATAATGAACGAGACGACAAGCAAGCGCTCGTCCTGGCCCTGAATTCCTTAGCATGTACAATCTAGGCATGCATGAAGCAGAAGGACACAGAAGCACTGCTTGATATCAGCTTGAGACACGCATCAATACCACTACAAGTCAGTCATTAACATCTATTTCGCTACATCATTTGTAAGAGTGGAAGTTTCAAATTTTTCTCTAAAGATCACTTCACTGTTTGCTACAGAAAGACGTCATGTCTTTAGATTATGATTATTATTCTAAGATGTATGTGTGTGATGTATGTATAAATATTATATTAGTTGTGTCATTTCAGTAAAATTCGTAATTAAATCATTGTGTGTTAATATAAGAAGTGCCAAGGTGTTAATAATGGTTTTTGATCAAATTTGAATCAGTTTTAATAACGGATTTGAGTTGTAAAAATAAAACTTTCATCATTTTATTGCATTGTGTTTATGCCTCTTGTAGACTGTAGTCAATTAGGCATACTGTACCTGTTTATATTATCTAGGTCTCCGAAAACAGCACTGAATAGGCAGTTTCGAGTCAGGCTCAACTTCAGCCACATCTCGGATCTGGGGCATCAAACCTCGGCTGCGGCTTGCGTCTAAAACTTAAACCGGAATTGTGCATTTGCCGGTTGCAAAAACCATTTCTTTCATCTTTTCAGTTTTAGTATCTGTGTGCATGGTGCAGCATCAGTAACATTACTGACTAGATGTGGCAGTATTTTGGGGTAATTATAATAATGATAAATTCTTATTCTCTGATGATTAATAGATTTTATTACTAAACGGCAGTGCAACGAAAATAATGCTGGCACTGGCAATCATCATCATCAACATATAAGCCTATTTTAGTACACTACTTGACGTAAGCCTCCCCCAAAGAGCGCCAAAGAGCACTATATGCCGCTTTTTTTCATCAATCCACTGCCAGCCATCTTCCTAAGGAATTCGGTCCATCGAGCTTGTTATGGTATTTTATCATACAATGGCATATACATAATTCCATATTTTTGTAATTTCTCCTCCACCTTGCCGTGCCGCCGCGCCGGCCGTCGCCCTGTGTTGTTGCCGCTGCCGTACCATTTATTGAAAAAGCGAAAAATTGGCTGTTTTTTTGTTGTTGTATTAAACTGTTTTAAGTCTAGTCTATTCCCGATCCTACACACAAAGTTCTAACAATAATCACCTAGCTAAACCTACGTATACTCATTGTTTTCAATATATGCCATGTTTTGATATAAAATGCGACAGTGTAACACGTATATTAGCGCAGGAATAATCACTAAGAGTTTTCTATTTGTGTTCCAATCTAGTTTTTTTCCTCTATGCATTTAAGGTTCAATTTGCAATGGCAGATCGTCTGTTTACATAACGTCGATCACCTTGACTCGTTGACACGTGGGCAAATGTTATCAACGTGTTATAATAATCAAACTTTTAACAACCACCTGTTTTGCATCCGACAACAACAAAGTAGTTTGAATCGTAATGTTTAATTTTTTACAATAGTATGTATTAAATTGGTTTTACAATATTTCCTTTAATTGGATTTTGGATATTTGTCTTTTGTGTCACAAGTGTTACTCATTTGGCAATGATTTGAATTAATTATGTAACACCTAAATGTTTTAAGTATTCTTACAAACTGTAATATATTCATGGCTCTAAAGTATCTAACAACGAACAACATGTTCCAAATTACAAACAAACTCAGCGAAATAAACTTGAAACGTAATAAAATTCAGTTTCAGCCCTATTCACATTTTTGGAGCCTGTAACAAAAGTTATGCATTATCATATTCATAAAGCCAAAAAATCTAAACATGGATTACGTTTGCGTTCGCACAATTAGCGTTTTTTTGTGCGCAAACTCATTCACGGGTTTATTTACTGCGGGTCAAACGATCACTGTGTTTGTTCATTTGTGCCTTCTTTTTCCCCGCTTAAAGATTAAAACATTTGCTTTCACTTTTAAAATGCGAAACAAGAGAAACTTAATGTAATAAAACGTTCTCTCGGATCGTGTCGTCATATCCCTCTGAGTGTCACGAACGAGCATCATTAGATTAAAATTTTATAGACATTGATACTTTTATCATTATCAACACCTAAAATGTGGATTTAGCTTATCAACCGAGTTATTTATATTTTTTTTGTTTACTTAATAATAGCTTTTTACTTGTAAGAATAATGAACGGTTTTTACTTCAGTGTATCAATTTAATGGCTAACACCGAGTAACCCGGTCTACGTTGTTATAGTATGAAATTATTGACCGGAAAATGTTGGGTCTTATATGTTTGTGAAATTCTAGAGCCTACGTCGTAGTAACTCGTGTGTCGTGTTCCAACTCTATGTGCTTCCCCACTTTCATTCGTTGACGATGCCATAATTACCACCATTGTGACATGGGAAACACTATAGAGGAAGAAAGGCATGTTTTAGCTTGTGTATGAATGTAGAATAATAATATGCAATAGTTTTTTAATGTTCGCCGTGCAGGAAAGGGAACAACGCCTTGGTCGCAGAGACAAGGCTATAATTTGTGATTAGATCAGACATAGTCTAAAGGTGAACACACACAGTACACATTTAACATGGTTGCAGACTTGCAGATAGCCGGTATGCAGAATTTAATACAACGAATTCTATTCTGCAATGCAAATGTTTGTTGCCGGGCGAAGATAAAGTGCCTAGTTGTGTAGACGTTACTAAATATCTGGCCATCTCCGAATATGCTGCTTTAAATAATTGTTAATTTTTTCAATAAAAACCAAGCACGATGATATAAGGATGGTCCCAAAAAACTCCAATAACGATATTTTTAAGTAAGTAAAGACGGTTTAGGAAATAACTGAGATAAAAGCACTAACTCCGCAGCTCTATAAAACCATATTGCTTGTAGTAAGGTAAGGCTTTTCATCACTGTTCAGACTATTTTTAACCATACACTATAATTATATTTGCTTGTTTAATGTAACAATCTATCAATGGATAGATATATTGGTCAGTTGGAATAGGTTGATAAACTGTATTCGTTTCTTTTCATACCAACGACAAAGAAATACCTCAGTATTGCTTGTTGCCCAACTTCTTCCTAGTGTAGGAAGTTGTAATAATGTAGTAAGGTATACGCACCCTCTAGCTAATTTGTCGCACGTTCTCAGATTAGTTGTCATTCAATAAAAAGAGTAAACTGTTCATTATACGCTGTGGCAAGGTGTAATGTGTGTGTGTGTGTGTGTGTGTGTGTGTGTGTGTGTGTGTGTGTGTGTGTGTGTGTGTGTGTTAAAACAATGGCCGAAGCGCACACATGCTGCTCTACAGAATGATGTTTAGAACAAAGAGAAAAAATATCGTGCTCGATTTGATGCGGTGTCTTCAAGGTTCCAACTGCAACCTTACTCACTCACACTTCGATGTGTTTTTTTTTTTTCAGTTTTATTGGACGTGATTTTGGTAACTTCTCTAATTGGAACGCTAGTCTGTCAGTATGGAGCATTAAGGTTATTAATTAACGAGCTATTAACTGATGATATTAACGCTACTACGATTTGCATATACAGTAATTTAGTATCTTTGTTAAAATATCTAGAAGTATAAACCCAAAACATCTTATTCACAGAAACACCCTTACTCCAAAAACACCAAATAAAAAATATGGTGCATCTAATCAATCACGGAGACTCGCCACAGTAAGTCAAACGGTCGTTTTTTGCCGCCATTCATTTGCATGTCGCTCTGTCTCTCTTTTGCCTCCATACCTGAATCGCCGTAAGAGCAAGACGCATATAGTTTAGTTGACCTCACCGGTGCGCGTGAGTCGGTACCGTTGCGTCCGTGAGAAGGAATTTTTGTGCGGCTTAGGCACTCAGCTGTTTATAGCGTAATCTAATTTGATTTAGATTATAAAATAAAACATCGGCCAGTCAACTGATGCTATTGGCGCATAAATTACAAGAATATAACATTTTTAAAAGGTCAGTAGAAATCTGTGATGAAATATGTGCGAATAGCAGTTATCTTCCGTATTGCTATAGAACATGCAAGTTTGTTTTTGTAAATCATGTGTTTTAACTGTGTTGTCTTCACAAAACAAATCCGATCAGTTTCCTAACATGATTGTTTTTAATTCAGTCCAGGACCACCCATGTTGATTGCTCCTATTACCTGTCAGTAGCAGTACTCAGTACATCATCAGTTTTTATTCGTCTTCATATTGCTCTATGATCTTGTTCTTCTGCATTATGTTTGATCTACAGTTGGACATATGCCTCTTGCAGCTCTCTTCAGTTAGCTCTTATTTCTCCTTAATGGAACTGGTAACATAGTGGAATCTAAATAGCTATTTATTAGGCGTAATTATGTATGAATAGCATCATTTTATAAACGAGTCGAAGCATTTTCACCGCGACATGCCTTTTGTTTGAAGCCTTCGCTAGCTAGATCTTGGTGCTCCTTTATCATCATTTCAGCCACAGTACGTCCACTGCTGAACATAGGCTTCCCCCAGTGACTTCCAGATCGACCGGTTGGTAGCGACCTGCATCCAGCGGCTTCCTACAACCTTTACCAGGTCTTCTGTCTACCTTGTGGGTGGACGTATCACGCTGCGCTTGCCGGTACTTTTATCGGCTCCTTTATCGTAACGTAGTAAAATCTAAACAACTTCGTAATACAGTAAGTATGTAAGAATAGCGTCATTTTATAAACGCGTCGACGCATTTCCACCGCGCGAGCAGACCGATCGCTCGATAGGGCGCCGTTTGACACAGATTAGCGGTGCCGACGTCCTCCGCATGGCTGCACTCCATTATGATTCGAAATTTCACCCTATTTCTGTTAGAGATATAAACTTATACTGTTTACTTTAGTAGCTGTGCTCTAGGTAATGTAATACACCTGTACGATACGAGTATATTATTTTAATGCACATTATAGCATATACTTTCGGCATTATAATAAGGTCACCTGACCTGAGTATATGCTTAAATGTGCATAAAGATGCTATGGTGAGTGAAGTCAGTTTGATATCATTTTGATTTTACCACTTAGGGCAAAAATGTGTACTAATATCATTTCTTAGGACATTTTAATGACTTTTGTTTTCAAGGTGTCGCCTAACAGTTTCCTATTCAATGTTGAACAGTTAATTTCCTAAACTGACCCCCCCGGGAATGAATCGCGGCTTTTTTGTGCTTTCAAGGCAAATTACTGCTCCTCTACTAGGTAATTAACTATACCTTTTTGTCAATGTAAAAATAATTTAATGTCTTCGTAATGATCCATTACTCACTCTCGAGAAATACATGTCCTCGTAACTGCGTGTTTTTCTCTGCTTCATCGATTTCATCAATCAAACATGTGCAAACTTTATAGACAAAGTTCACTTGAGCTAAACTTTATTAAATGATCGTAGACATACTAAAAATTGCTCAAATTAAATACAACATGATTCACGGGACTCACAGCTCACTCATCAATTTGTTTCTCATATTCATTTACGCGCTTAAAAGCTACATCAATCCACATCGCATGGACATGAATCATTTCTATTCATAGATTAACAAAATCTTGTAAAGAAAGTACCTGCGATGACAAAATGCCTTGTTTAATTTTCTCGAACAGTTCACGGTCGGACGAACTCGAATCACAACGTCTCTCTTTCTAACAACATAAGGTTCCCTTCGTGAGTCAACCGGCCTTCTCTTTCCAGCCGTGATTTATGGCCTCGCTGGGTTTACATAAACTTGACTACTTACTACATGTGCTAGTCCATTTATCACGATTATGACGCCATAAAATAATTATTTTATCTCATTTGCATAACTCAACCGATAAGCAGTGTGAAGCTTGCTAAACGACCGCCTTGGAACAAACACACACATTATAAACTATAAAGTTTCGGTTATATAAACACGACAATATAAACTACACGAGCACCAAATTGACTTATGCTGGTTGAATAGTTGATGACCATGAGTTTACTAAAATAGCTTGTAATTCCAAAAGTTATCATTGATGATTTAATCATGGCAAAGTTAACACTAATGTCATTATTGCTACTAAATAATCCATTAATTTATTAATCAATGCGACTAGCGAATGACTCAAATGCCAGATATCCATTAAAACTATTTATACCAACGGCAATACGTGTCTGTGACGTGCCTCAATTTATGACGGTGACGATTCATTCTCTTGAACCCAATCATTCCTAACTGGATTCTGACTGTATATCTTAGTTGTTTGGTAATATTAACAACGTTTTTTTTATCAAAACAAATAAAGATTACAGGGTAAAATCTAATTGGATGTACGATGGATCCATCACCAACCTTCGTGAAAATGTTGGAAGTTTAAGTTCTGACACTAAAGTTCTGTATAGGTCAACTGTCCAACCGACCGAACGATGATGCAGGACAGTAATATTAAATTACATTAAAAAAACCCTTGAGAATACATCTTCCTTAGATAAATTAAGCAGGGACCTGGTGCTATAAAAATATCACTAACTTGCACACCTTCATAAGTCTCGAAGTTATAATTTGTCTTTATTTTACTAAAGAAGACGATAAGACCGTGCAGCAACAAGGAAATATGATTTACTCGATGAAACTTTGCTCGTTATTAAAATAAACTGTCTTTGTTTTATATTTTACCGATTTTCCTTTATGGACATGTACGAGTACTTGCAATTTAACATGCTTGCTAAATGACATTTCGCGATATGTTATTAGTAAATAATTAGGTTTTTGTCTAATCACTAACTGAAACACACCTAAAAAAGTCATTTTATAACCGTAAGGTCAAGAAATGCCCTAATAAAATTTTAAAGGTCTCGCTCGTCCATCTATTTAAGACAGTTCAAACGGTATCTACTCCATTGAAGCACTTCCTTCCATGGCTGACCAAGCAAGAACTGGACAGGCATAACCTACAGATAACTAGCGTCAGTTGTATTGCGAACTTAATGTCGCCTTTTGTCTCATGGATCTTGCGCCTTGTTACTGTCAATAGGTTTTTGGTAGGTGGGATCTGTACATAGTAGACAAGTCTCACTTGATACAGCAGTGCTTAAACCGCAGGCGGAGTCTTCCACCATCTCGTTTCCCTATCTAGTCTTAAACTAAACACGACACTAGAAAAACAAATAAATCGTTTTTACTAACGTTTATCACATAAAAATTTCGACTCGAACCAGCGGGATTGAATTTGGAAGCCACGACAGCAGGTTTACCGTTTATTTAATCAGCCAAGTCGTCGTATGTTTTATGGTTTGCAATATTTTCCCAACAAACGAGCTTTTCTCATATCAACAGATAGCGCTACATTGAGATTGAGATCAAGAGATGAGTAAGAATAATCCTGTTATCGGCACAATAATTAATTTAAGCGAAAGATATCAAACCGTCTCCAAGCATCAAACCGACGAACTAACTCTAACTTTTAATTGGACAAATGCAATTAACTAGCGCTTGTTTGAACCTTCTACATAACACTGTGCACTTGCACAAGGTCTCAGCTAAATCTTTAACTCTCAACTCTTCAAAGTATTCATTTTACCAATGCGTAGATTGGTAAAATGAATACTTATTAAATTTCACTTTACTTAGACGTTATTTGTAGTATTAGGGACCTGAAGTTTGTTAATCTGTTGGATCGTATTTTTATTTTTCTGTGTTACTGGCAATAAAGACCTTGGTTAAATTTTTCTAGTACAGTAGAATCCCGATTATCCCAATAAATTAAAACCAGGGGTATTCCAAATAATCGAAAATCCGGATAATCGATTTCAAAGCTAAATCAAACAATCTTTTTGTTTCATGTCCTTTTAATGTTTACAATTCCGTATAGTTCCACGCTTCTACCAGCATAATATAGCAACAATCTTTTAAATTGGTTTCTAATAAAAAAAAATCGGAGGCGTGCATAAATTTGTCGTAACATGTCTCGTTGCACCGGCAAATCATTTCCAAGTCAGTAATTTAGAGCCGTTAAGGATAAGTCCGGATAATCGGAATTCGGATAATCGAGATTCTACTGTATTGTCATCCTTAGCAGCTATTGTATTTTTTTTTCTTCTACAGCCGCCATTTAGCAATTGAATAGAAAATATCAACAGGTACCATGAATATGGTTGTCCCTTTCTGCTAGAAAAGTATTACTGGCCTATTGTCTTAATGTATTCTATATTAGACCTTATTGCACGATTGCAAATATGCGCACTACAAATATAATTGCCGGACACATTACTTCTTGTGGTAGTTTAATGTTTCTTTCATATTATGTCATCACAATGTGGCATTCTTTGTTTGTATATTTTCCCAACTTACAGTAATCTTGAAAACACATTGAGCAAAATTTTCTTTTGGCATACACAAATCGTATTACACTCAGCCATCATCTTTCGTCTCGAGATACTCTGCTTAACAACCGTATAAAAGCTTGAGTACCACCATCATTGTGTATTCACTGTTAAGAATTCTCTGCACATTGTTGTACGCAACGTCGGAAAAAATATGTTCGCATCAATGACTTTTGTAGAGGCCAATGTTGTACCGTATGTAAATTGTTAACTGGCGTTTGTTATAATTTGCGAGTTTTGCGACGTTTTATGCAAAAAATGTCTTTCTCTGAATCGAAGTCTGTATGTAATGGTTTTAAATGACAGAACAGATGACATAAGCTCTTAATATTATTGAAAAAACCTTGAACAGCAAGCTTGATATCAAAACTACCCTAGGAGATCATTTGTATGTTGAAAAGAAACTTGTAAAAATTGAACTAGCCTAGCTTATTCAGCTTTGAAGCAAAAATGCGGCAGAAATATTGCTTTCAATCTTTTTCACACCAAAAATACCATGCCAAAACTCATGCATTCTCAGCATCAAGCACCGAATCCAAAATGCGTAATACAATAGCAAATTAGGTTAGAAATCGTGAAGGAAAGACTTTCGAGATTGGTAATTGACGACATTGTGCTCGTCGATGGTAAATGAGCGGGACTAATTGCGATGCAGATGGCATACTAGAGTAGGCACAGCTTGACTAGTCTACACTTGAGTGAAAACAAGTAATTGTCATTGTTTCGACAAGAACTTTTATTACTCTAATTAACCCTCTACAAATCGAGAAGTAAAAGACATTTAATTGTTGCGAAGTGTCATAAGACCGCTCGACAGCCAAATTTTAAAAGAAAGTGTATCATATCATAATATAATTATTACAATTTAAAATGTATGTTTGCGCGTTCCTTTGAACATCATTATCAATGAATTATGGAAGACTTTTGAGATACGAGAAGTTTTCATAATTTGTAACATCACTTCTGATACTGCAACCCCTTTTCAATTAGTAGTACCTTGCGATAAACCACATCGTGAATCTTAAACAAATTCTCTAGCTGTGTAAAATAATACCGATTACACTTGTGTTGATTTAAGGACTAAAGACTAAGTGTGGGTGTTACCACGCAACGGGAAGTCCCTTCCATACGGGAAGACATTCTAAGGCGCGCCCCTCTCAAATAAATTTAGTTTATAAATAGCTGACATTTAAGCGTTTTACGTAAGAAGTGATAGACGTTATCGCACTAGCATCAATATCAAGTGAGTGCTTAATATGGGAATTTTTCAGGGCAAGGGTGTGTTCACCTCGACCTAATAGTCTCTGGAGGTCTCACCGAGCAGAGGTTTCTTTGAGATTGATCTAGTAGATACTCATTTATTCATGATAGGACATGACATGTGTGTCTATAGTGATGTGCTGAAGGTCATCGGACCAGAGTATTAAATACTATCCGACGAAGTATATCAATTTATGGAGTACGTACGCAACGCACATCTGAACACTTTCCTTCATAGTAATGGGTACGTATTACGAATACAAAATTAGCCACATCCTAAACCAGAATACCAAATGAAACGGCCGATATAGTAAGAGAATCAACATCGGATATTTACTGTAATAAATTCTGGAGATTACTATAAGAAACGCTGTACTGAAAGATTTGGTGTTTATTAAAAAGAGAGTCTAGGTTCCAGGAACCCGCTAGGTGCTAACAGCCTAAAACCGCTTGCTATTAGAAGGCCTGTGTACAGCAGTGGACTTCCAAGGGTTAATGATGATGATGATAAAGTATTATATCTGTTTATTAGTACATTTTAATATAAGATCACATCACTAATGTACCGTGGACCGCGGTTGTGTCTGCGGGTATCTGACGGCGGCATAGTTACAGATGTTACCAATTCCGGTGATTTACAAGGGACCGCTCCTTGCTCTATCACGTCTGAATACTGAAAATATTATGTACTGTGTGAATTCTTGTCCTATGTGAATAGAGAATTATTTCAATAAACTAAATAAATTAAGGAAAACCAAAATAGATAGATACTCTTTATTGTCACACACAAAAAACAATGTTACAGAAAGATAATGTGCGCGTGTGTGATGCGCATTTTATTTAAATGTAATAAAGTCGTGTTTGATCTTTTAAAGGTCGTATTGATTTGAAATTTTTACAAGTAAATATATTATGTAATCTGAGATGAAAATACAATGTTTGATATCATTCAGCTTATCTGATGATAGTGGCTAGGCCTACTAGAACTCGTAAATGGCTAGTAAAACGGCCTTATGCCTTATAGCTTTGTAAGCTATTATATCGGTTTATGAAACAGCTCAGTCACCTTTGTAAGCCTTTTTCACAACAAATTCAGTTACGACGAGACATGTAGTAAGTGCTAGCTAGGCCTAGGTCATAAAGTCTATGCTCTCTTGTCGTTTAAATAATTGTCTACCTTATAATATCCCTTTTCCTATTTTTTTGTAAGTTTTATCGTTTTTTCAACCATCTTAAAAAAAAAAGAAGGTTCTCAAAAGCCCCGTCAAACTTATTTTATAGTTCTTAACAATGCCCCCTTTTTTTACATCGGGGATTTACCACCCTAGCCAAAAGCAACCAAAACCACCATTTTACCCAATACCAAATATTGCTCTTACCGGCTCGACTCCAGCATCATTTTGTGTGGCCTGGAAGAAAAATAGATTAATTAATATTAATAAATATCTCAATAATACATAATGTCCCAATGTTTCAGCACCACAAGTCGTTAGATTATTACTGCGTATAATATTGACTAGAGGAGGCCTAACTCGCCGGCTAAATTCGAAGTATCTACGTAATAACTTAGTCAATCGGTTTAAGTGTAAGCTTAAGTGAAAGGCCGAGGTAGAACCTTATTCCTAGATGCGTATAAAAAGGCTTAGAGATGAGTTATAACAGGTAGAACTCAATATCTGTTACAACTGTTCTAATTATGAAAAGATAACTGTTCCAAAATATCTGTTATTAAATAACAGCCTGTTATTTCTTGTTTTGTAAGGAAAACATGTTTGGATACGCTCTTGTAAAGTTGCAATAAGGTTTTCAATATTCGATACTCTACCCATGTATCCGATTTAGTATATTTTAAGTTAAAGTATATTATTATTATTCAAACATACACTAGTATCATTGATGTAAGAAATTGATTTGAAAAATAATCTTTAGGCATCTAAATGTAAAAGATTTAGGTGCCTAGACATAATGTTGTGCTTTTATTTTGTGAATATATCTTATATATAATTATTACGTCGATCATATACGACCAATCTAAGGAGACTATTTCTACTACCCTAAACTGAGTAATCTTCTTACAAGTTCATTTGTTATGTATTAAATACTAGGAGCTTCTCTCTTCAACGCGATGAAAAAAAAAGAGACAGAGCTATAAAACACCTCATGAAACCAATTTAAGAAGACACATTTTGCGTACGAATTTTGCAACTGCGAGATTGATTTAAATTTGTTGTTTAGTAAATACTAGTTTCCTCTCTTTCATGTATAAGAAAAATGAATGAAAGGAGATTATAACAGTTATCGCCCTGATAACAGCCATAACAGGGACAGCCAGGCAATATTTTAGGCATCTGTTACACTTTCTTCTGCTGTTCTTACGGTAACTGTTATGATTTTGCTGTTATTTCCTATAACAGATATTTATCTTAGGAAGAACAGTTGTTAAATTCGGTATTTAAATACCTGTTATATTTATCTGTTACGATAAATACGCCTCACCGCTAAAAAGGCTTTTATTAGATTTAGTGAATATTCTTCAAAAGCACTAGGCTACGTTACAATTTAATTTCGAATTCATTTAGAAGTAAGAAAGCAAATTAGTTTCACATTTATTACCTTTCCAGATTCAAATATAAAATGTTTACAGCACTCATTACAAAATATTTTAGTTATTTCATCTTTATTGACGGCCTGACAACCTCCGTAGCCAAAGAACATCGTACTCGCTGTTTTTTTTTCTGACTGGGGTCTGGGTGTCCACACCGGTGAGGTTCGTTGTTTATTTTTTATTACACATGTGATTTAACGCAATATGTACTTTGCTATGGATAAAGCTTTGAATTTGAATTACACTTCAATGGCGCGCATTTCAACTTACCACCGCATTTGATTATACACACCGCGCCATCTATTGGACTTTCCTTGATCAGAGCAATGTATGTGATATTGTCCAATTTTTATTTATTTATCTTAAGATTAGCTTACATAGACAGCTATTTCGTTTTAAATTTAAAATGTTTCCCTCTAACAACACCTATTAAAGTACCTCTGAATGAGTGATTTGCTATTAAAATATTTTAAATTCGCATCCTTACCTTGAAGGTTGATATCCTAAACAATAAATGTTTAAGGCGCCAGACGTAGACTATGAGCCAAAAATACTTATTAAGATTCGAACAAACAGAAATAGGTAAATCTGTAATCTAATATTCGCATAGCCGATTTGAAAAGTTCCAATATCACCAAAGCAAACGCGAGGTATCCTTATGAAAATAGAACAGAGCAGGACAACGACCGCAGACCAATCACGATAATCTCTTAATCCATAAACACTCAAAGTCTGCAATAACGCCCACTAGTAGGTTGCTATAAAATTAAGCAATACAAGGCATTTAACTCATCAAAGCTTATATGTAATTTAGGACGTAAATACTTAATTATCTAGTAAATTTATCTGAAACAATATAGAATTTTTTCTTTGCTCCTTTGTTTAAAATAAATTAAACTTTTTGACAGTAAATAATAAGTGTAAAAAACAAACCTACACGAAATTGCATTTATTGATCTATTTGCAAAAAGTAAATGCGATAATTTAGGTGCTTTGGGTTAGGCCTATTTACAGCAGTGGACTGATTATGATGATATGTTTGAGCTTTCATTTCTCTTTGCTAAAAAAAACAATTATTTTTACCACTCGTGCAGTTTCTTGCTGTACTATGGACTACCACTGTATGTCCAAAATAAACGCTTTGAAAATAAAATTTCAATAAATTACCATTTAAAAGGGGGAGATTGCCATAAAAGTTTGAGAAGCGGCGGCCAAGAGGTTGTAGACGTTCACCCGCTAGGTATTGAGCGATCACCCGGGGGACAATATTTGGCATCATTTGTAGACGTTTTATTCGAAACGGCCCTATTTACTTTCAACTCGCTTCTTGACGAAATTATAAGCTTTTAATGGAGCATGCTTTAGTTCATAGACACCGTGTGGGTATTAACAACTTGTTTTAATGTACTTTATAATTGAAGTTAACACTTTGGTAGCGGTCGTTGTCTATGGACGTCAGAGCAATAAAACATGTTGATTAACTAAACGTGTTAAGTATGAATTCGACAGAGCCTAAATGGCTTAGACCGGGTCTTGACCGGTCTATATAATACTCTTTATTCCGATTAAATGTTCTTGTGGGATATATTGAATAAACTAAAGACCACGCAAGCGAAGTCGCGGGCAACAGCTAGTACAATAATATGAACGTTATTCTTGATTTCGAATGGACATAAATATTTTTCTACGGCGGTAAGAAATTGATGAAGACCAACCTATTAGACCATAACGGCCGTAAATGGCATGAAATAATTTGAACGCCTACGGAATAATGGAGCGTTTACGTTAACAGTTCATGATTCTAACCCGACCCGGTCAAGAGCCCGAAATGAATGGGTTCACATTGTAAAATATATTTGGAATATTGTGTGAAATGTTGTTGCTTCAAAATATACGTTGATAATAAAAAAATATCATAACTTTCATTATAAACGGAAATTTGAAATAAATTTTGGCAGTAGGGCTTATTTAAATACGACTTTTTAAGCAGGATTTTAGTCGTGCCTTTGTATTACCTTTCCTATTATATGAGTCCTTTTACAACAGCTATCAATCAATAAAATATGATTGATGTATGGACGATGTTAAATATATATTTTAAAATTAATTTAAGTTTTATATGAAATTAGTATTTCTTTGGTCCGGTCAATCTGGAAGTGATTGGCCTATGTTCTGGTAGTGTTGCCATGGTCTAAAGAATCATAGCAAAGCGTACTTCTAGGAATAGGATAAAACTCCAAAAGGATAAATGAGAAAAAAAAATTGTTAAAACTTGTTACAATAACTAAAACCTAAAACAAGGTTAATTTCTTATTGCTCTTTATTTTACAAGCCCGAAGGTTGTTACGAGACTCGTTAATAGTTATATCCATATAAAACGACACAAATTCCGAGGGAGGAGGTTAACTAGCTGAGACGCAATCTCTAAGGGGAAGGTTACGATTACATGACGTCAGAAGAAATATTATTATGTATAATTCCATCGTATGGATTCCTTACTTGCAAATAAGGAAGATATAATCAAAGTAGTAGAAAAGGGAGGTTTATTTGTTTGCTATACTTATTGAGTCCCAGGAAAACGCCAGCAAAACTGAAATCAGTTCAAATAACTGACGACTCAGAGAGATTTATACATAAAATATGCGAAAACATTCTCATATACGACAGTAATATTGGTAAAAGAATAAGATCAATGCCACCTTTATCTAATCAGTCTTTGATTAGCTATCACAAAGATAGAATACACGGGCGCCGCGCCGGCATCAAAACTAGCGCCAAAATCGTGCAAGCATGGCTTATATCGCCCGCGAAACTGTTCAATGTCTATGATACCACTATCTAGTTGATAACGCGTACGTACGCGATAGCCGAAATCAAATCTACACGTGTTTTAAAATCATTTTTATGTAATTTTGGCTACGCCCACGCCGACTGATGTAAGGTCAATCACACAGTACAATAAATCAGAGTTTAATATTCAAGTTACAAAGTGCAGTTTTAAGTTAATTTCCTTTTATAGGACGACACTACTGCTATTACACAACTTTTATTATGAGACCGACATCGACGTTACAGCGAGAGCGCTAGGCGAAAGATGCGCGGGAGTCGGCTGTGATTGGTTGTTAGTTGCGCGCACACGCGTCTCTGATACGATGATTGTCTCGTAAGATGCGCAAAGCGATCCACACACGATGTTGAGCGCTAGGGCAAACCCAAGCGCTCAACATCGGTGCGAAGACTACCGCTTAACATAGGCCCACTCCCTACATAACGCTTCAGCGAGAGTCTGTGGGACGCTTGCATCCAGCGCGGCTTCCCGCAACCAATACTAGGTCGGTGCATTGAGGGCACACGATGTAATAACTACTTTCACACTGATTAAGTAAAACAAACAAACCCTTTAAAATAACAATCGTTTTTATTACTTCTATTCGATTACCTTATTTATAGGAGACATACAAGTCAATATTGCAACATTTGCAACACAGATAAACGTAAGTCGCGACATACTAATCAATTTTATTAATCGAGCTGCCTTTAATTACTTCGGTAATAGGAATGCGTCAGGCAACACATACTTATTAACCAGTATTACATTAATGAGCTCTCACGACTCTATTCTGTTACTTAATAGAAATTTTTCGGATAAAAAACGTCATTATTTAAGTTGATCTATCTGATTGGTTTTTTGGAGTATATTTCACATTTGCATCTGTCATGGTTGTGAACTAACTGAGTCTGATGATGATGATAAATATAGAATTGTAAATAACTATGTTACAATTCAATCGTTTTTAAACTATAATATTTATTATTATTTGCATTAAAACTCTGCCTAAGATTCAAATAGGTAATTTATTTGCTGGAAAAATACAAGTAGGTGTCGGTGAAAGATAACACAACCACTGGCCATGACGATCAAGTACATACTATTGTACTCAGATAGTCGCGTGACTATATAAATATAAATCAAATGCAACGAATGTATTAATTAATATTGCGTACTTACATGTAGTAATTGCGGCTGGGATTCATTCCACTTTCAATTTTTTCATCAATGAACAGTTTCATTATTATCATACCATATTATCTGACGTAGAACTGACGGCCGATGGGGCTGAAATGTTCTGGAATGGAGGGCCACGCACCGGCAAGCGCAGCGTGGGAGGTCTACCCATAAGCTGGACAGACGGTCTGGTGAAGGTTGCAGGAAGCCGCTGGATGCAGGCCGCGCGCAACCGGCCTATATGGAAGTCACTAGGGGAGACCTATGTTCAGCAATGTACGTCCTGTGGCTGAAATAATGATGATTTTGATGACTATCTATCTTTCCAGGACCAGTAAGCTTTCCAGGTATAATACGCTAAACTACACCTTGATCCTAAATGCGAAAGAAGCCCTTAGATTGCATAAATGACTTATTTAAATAATCTCTATGATAAATTTAGTAAAAACATTTGAAAAAAATTGGTTGATTATATTATTATTATCGGGAAAAAATATGCCTAACGTTATAAAAAATGATGCGTACGCCAAACGAGTATACAAAGGACTAAGGTAGTACAATTATAATATCAAACTCACGAATGAGGCATACATAAAATGCTTACTTTACATAATAAAAATTATATGCTATTTGCGGACCCATAACAGCTCAGCCTCTAGCATGAAGTAATAACTATATCTCATGACAGTCTTAGAATATTTTTATACTTAACAAGTAAGTATGCAAGTTGAGCATAATCTACATAATTACTTGATATAACTTTCGTCACCCAACAATTACTCGGTTACGATCGGACGTTAACTGAGTTTTCAATATATAATTATGCCAAGCACTTGTACTTGTAAAGAAGATTTAACTCTATCCTGGGAAATGTTAGTGACAGTGACCGCATCCCGTACAATCGTGGTTGGTCTCGCTCTGATAACTTTTTAATCTCGTATTTTCTATAGACAAGTGGGGAGACCGTAAAATAGAATATGTATGGTTTGACCTGAGTCATTGAAATATTATGTAATAATCTACCATGACGACGTTTATTTAAATTTAAACGTATTATATTCTTAATCTCTTATCTTCTGTTGTGCAAAACGTTTATTTTTTATGAAAAAGAATTAGGCAAATTATAATCTTTCAATGTTATTTTGATTCGACCTTGCATGCCCGTCTCTTCTTAGACCGCTGACAATGTTAAAGAAAAATTGGTAAAACACAAAGTTTTTCATATTCCATTGTCTTGGGAAAAATGAATAAATAATTAAGTATTACTTAATTTAAAAAAGTAAGTAGTAACCTTATTGTATAATATACGTTGTAGTTAATCACTGTATTCACAAAGCTATCAATAACACTAAAATTCTTTATTAACACTATCATACTATATTGACAACCTTTATTTTACCGTCAGGAAAATTGCTTTTCCCGCGAGTGATCGCTCAGGGTAACCCTAGACCACCGGTTCTTAAACATTTTTGTTGACGGCGGAACCCTATTTGGAAAGCAAAATTTATTAAGAAGCCCCAAATTTTTAAAATATTAATGTAAAATACATATAGCAAATGAGAAAAAAAACATATCTAATAGGAGGTATGAAACTGCTTCTTATTATTTGTCACTCGGCCGGTGGATATCAGATTTGATAGAAGAGAATTGAAGTCATTTTTTTTCTTATTATTACAAGTAGGTACTTTCGCGGAGACCCTACAGAAGCTTTGCGGAACCCCAGGGCTCCGCGGAGCACACTTTGAAAATAGCTGCCCTAGACATATTGGCGACCTTTTTTATGCCTACAAATAAAAAAACTACAGCCACACGTAGAACCTCCTATTTTTGAAATCGAATAAAAATCATTTTCGCAAAAATCTATGTACGAATTATCGCGATCGATTAAAGCTGACCTACAATCAATCGCCAATAATGGTGTAAGACAATAAGCGATTTACATATAAACAATAACACGAATGTCCGTAACCTAGCATCGGTAACATAACACCGCGATGCATTATCTGTACCAATGGAGTGAGCTTAGGGCTGTCACAAAGCCCGACACTTTCAATTAGGTAATTATTTTTAACACAACGAATTGTTAATCATTTATTGTAAATGAAAAAAGGTACCCAACACATCATCCTCAAATTAAACGGCAAATAATGCATTTTGACGAAATTACAATAGAAATCTAAAATATATTAGAAAAAATACGAATAGTTAAACGAATGTTTATTCTCGGATTGGTACTTCACTAGACTTTAAGGAGTATTAAAAAAAAAATTGCTAAATATGTCTGTTAATTTCACGTTTAAAATCAAAAATTGCATTCCAGATCCGTACGCAATTGAGGGTTTTAGTTTACTTTGATTTCGGTCATCAGATCAAAAGATCAGTTGCAGTTAAGCGGTAGATATTTGACTCGAATCACATACAAATGGTAAGCAATGCGTTCATTTTAGTGTTACCAGTACGAGACAGCTGCAGCCCTACCGTAACTCACACACTAACAGCGCAATCCACGTCGCGTCGCCAGTTCGCCACATCCGGAGATAACATTATGACACGACGTCTTATCCATTTTAATATCGCCACTTACGCCATTACGATCCTGCGCTGGTAATTGACAATGTTCAATATTAGGGTTCCGTACCCAACGGGTCTATTTACTTACTAACTCGCCCGTCTGTCGTTCATTTAAATAGCTCTTGTTTGAGATCTTCAGTATAATAGTATTTTATTTATTACTATTATCCATCGTAACATACAAGGAAAACAAAAAAAAGGATTTTTTTGCTTCGCCGTAAAATGGACAATACATGCAATCTTTAAACTAATAAAGTTATCAATTAATTACAGTGCAAACTCTAAAGTAAAACAATAAATAATAAAAAGATCCATGCATGAGTTGCACTAGTGTTAAAAGTAGAGAATTGAATTAAAGGAAATAAACGGCACCATTAATGTGGAAGTCTGGCTCGCACTTGGCCGAATAATATTTCTATTATCCCCCTGCGCAAGCAGTGCTGTTGAAAAGAGGGTTTTAAAATCTCTTGAGATTCTAGCACGTGGCATCTTTGTTTAATGCTCCAAAAAAAAGACCTTAATAATGACAGAGGTTAGACAAAACTTAGGCCCGATTCGATCAAGCTGGAGAAAGTTTTAACTCAAGAGTAAACCACTGCTTGTAGAAATACGCCAATTGTTCATTTTACTAACACAAATCTAAGGATAAGGTAGGTAAAGTTGGAAAAACGTAAACCAAGTAATCAAAGAGTGAATTCAAGGAGTAAAGATATTCTATTAATACTAAGTTGCGATAACTCAATGTTTCATCAAATCCGTCCTTATAAGTTAAGAAGATTGGTCAAAGAGTAACATAATTGTTGATCAACAAAAGAAGAACGATAAACCTTCAAGGTTGAGAACAATCTGAACTCATCATGAAGATTAATGTAACACGAACGGATCCATTACAAATCATAAATGTAGGGCTTTATGATAAATTGTGATATCATCATTCGCAAGGTGACACAGGTGTCTCAGAGGTTGTTTCATCTATTGTAATTGAAATACATAAAACAATGCTAATTAAGTCACGACTGAACGAGTAGCGTACGTACCGATTATTAAAATTACGGGCATACAATAAATCAATTCCAATAATAGAAATCACGACTGTCGTATCGCGCTCAGTAACTCCGGCCAAAGTAACATCCTGTTCTTTGAGCAGGTAGATTTGCGCCCAAAATCGCTCGCTTAAGGTAAAGTACAAAGGATTTCGTATCCTAACATCGGAGCCATAAAAATGAACGTCTATTTTTACACGAGCCCTATTGTATGTCATAATAAATGTATTTTATGAAAAGAACGTACAGAGTTCACATTCCCCCGATCGGTTCGGCGTAACGTAACGGGTCGTCGGCACTCACAAAGATAAAACTACGATCACTTAAAATTACGATATTTCAGCAGAGAGTATTAGAAACATCAGTAATATTTTTTGTTTTAATGATCTTACCTTCTTAACTAGAGACCTATTTTAAGAGCATAATTGTTTCCTTATTGTTTTATGATGACTTTACTATACTATTGATAAAAAAGAAAGTAGTTTTTTCTTCAAGGTTGTGTCAGTACTCATTTTAAGTACTATGGTTGTGTAAAGTAGGGCGAAACGTCACAATTGCAAATGAGCATTATAGTCACTGGCAACGTCGTCACACCCCGATACAGAGAATTTAGTTCTTAAATGAAGTAAGCATAAAATAGTTGAAATGTTAAAACGAGATGACGCGAACCGCACAAATAAAAGCAAAATTTTAAATTAACTGCGGGCGAATTCTCTTTCATGTTGGAAACGTTTCGTCTATAATTTTATGCGGTGTGACGCGAAAAATGAATAATAAACTTGTCAGTGTTTTACAACTTTAAAGCAGAAGCGTTGTTAGAGCGAAATCTTGTTAATCTGTTTGTCTTGATCAAGAGGTATTCTTTCGGCGAGGTTTGTTCCTGAATGGGACGGCGGCCACTGCACTGGCGCGGGCAAGCGGCCTGTAATTTAGTTTTGATGAATTAGCCAAACGGCGGGATGCTTATAATTGAGATAAGGTCCGACTATGCGATGTTTCGAGCCCTCAATTTATAGCGGATGTATCGAGAGGTTTTTGTGGAAAATATTATATTGTGAGTTTTGGTAAAAACGGGTTCAGCGTTCGGTTAATCGCGATTGTAACCTTGATGTATGCGTATGTCGGTATTCCCGGTGAGGTGGGTAGCGAAGGTATAAAACTACGAATGTGTCTCGCCGGCAAGCGCGTTAGAAATTGAGGTCAACGTTGATGGGATTGCAAATGATGTAGTGAGGTAGAGTTTACACCGCTATCAAAAGTGTGTCGATGGAATTCACCCAATCGATCTATTTGATCCTAGCATTCCCAGGTGACCAGTAGACTTTGTAGCTCCTTGTTTTGACAATTGAATTGTGTCTCAAATATCGGAATACTACACACTGTTTTGTATCAGTTACCATAAGGCCAAAATGAATAAAAAAAAAACAGAAATAGAACTAGTATGTGTCGTGTATGAGAGTGACAGCAACACCAAACTGGTAGATGGATATCTTGAAGACTGAAGAAGAATCAATATGAATATTAAAAACATTTTAAATTGCCTCTCATCATTTATGACACATTCCATTCATACCTATAGCAAGAGTTTCATGAAATAGCTGGAAAATAAAAATAACATTGAAAGTGTGAATTTCGAAAAAAAACGTATATTTCGTCATGCTTTGAGGCTTTCTAACTTAATCCAGAACAAGAAAATGTAGTATTAATCGCAGGACAGTATATAAACTCTTAATATAATACGTGTAGTCTAGTAAGTGTAGGGCCTCGTTAGCAGGGCGAGCGGAGCGTGCGGAGAACACGTCCACGCTCTATCAACCCTGTGCAATTACTGAGGTAATGATGGGATCGCATTGTGATCCAATTAATATCACAATTAAAACACAATTATAATATTTTTCCAATTTAAGCTGCAATATTTATAAAATTAAGACTTATATAAGTCTAGAAAAGATGCAATAAAATTAATAAATAATACCTTTATTGGTAAAATAAAATAGTTATAGCATAGGTTATAGTGAGGCTTGGACTGGTTCAAGTGAAAATGAAGCGGAAATAATACAACTATACAACCAATTTCCCAATGCATAATAAGGTGTAACTAAAGTAACGCAAAACCTTTTACGAGCTGATTCTACTGCTCAAATACAGCATTTTTTTCTAAGGGACCAACATAGTAATTCTCAAAAAAAACAAAAACAAACAAATTGTTGTCAGCTGGCTGCGGTTTAGTATGGGGAAGTGTTTTTAATATGAATCAGTCCCTAAGAGGTTTTGCTTGTATTATTAGTTTAGAGACGAGTGTGACAACCCGATTAGTTTAGTGGCCACGGACGCATTAATTCGCTCTAAACCTAAAAAGGTTCGGGTCAGTTCAGAAAACGATCTCTTCTGGATAGCTCAGGTCTGGATGTGCTAGAAGACACCACTAGCAAACATATAATAGTCTAACTAGTACCTCGAGACAAAATAATGTTCTATACTTTAATACAGTTGATCTAACGTTTCTTTTTTAGATATTGTGTTTTCTTTAGATTTCAATCATTTGTCAAGTAACAAGACAAAACGCACTGTCGCCAATTAAACTAGAATAGCAAATAGTGAAGGACTGCCTTTGGAGTAGTCTAGCAAAGCGAGACAGTTCCTAATGCTTATGCTCTGTGTACCGCGAAGCGCTAGCTCTTGACAAAGCTGCGAGTTTACCAACTTCACTAATTCCTGCCCGGCTTCCTTACAAAGGGCCGACTGCCAGGCAGCTCGATTCAGCTTTGCAATATGCAGCTATCTGAGGAATCTACAACAAAATAGATATGCAATAGACAAAATACAATATGACAGATGGATATCCTTAATTTTAATTGCACACCACAAAAGCAAAACATTTCGAATGGTAAAGTAACATGTATGTTTGTTTTTAATACTGTTATCCAATAATTCACCACGGCGAAGTGTGATGATTGTAGGTATGACTAATAAAAATGTATTGGTTTGATGTTCGCCATTTGACTTAGTAGTTATGATTCCTTGAAATTGCATGTCCAACTTTCAGAATCATGAGGGAAATAAAATCGCTCTGTGTGAATCCCGTTCGTACAGCCCAATCAAAGGCTGATGACCACATTTCGCCTTTATTACATAAGGCATAAGAAACAATTCTTGTCGTTCGCCAGTGTACAACACGGCGCAAGCGATGCGGACGCTCCCACGCTCAGCCGACGCACTCGACGTCGCATATAAGTTTACCAACTACGCTAATTCCATATACTCGAGGGACTTGTAATTTCACCGTGTGCGGCCACGCGATTAGTATTTGTGGGGCAAGTTGCCATTCAGCGAAAATTGCATAAAAATTTATATAAAAACAGGTGTTTGAATGTTTCAGAGAGTGCACAAAACGATTGGCCTATCAATACCGAGACAGATATTAATAAAGATTAATTATCGTCTATTACGGGAACCGTCCTTGAAACCACCGATTATGAATAGAAAGAAATGGTATTACATGACCTAATGAGATATAATTATCATAAGGTTAAAGTAAATATAGACAATGATACTTAATGAACGAAGGCAGATACTTCATAATCATAAAAAAAACAATATCTGCACTGCAAGGAAAGGTTTATAGCATTAAGTCCACCAAATGTACCTACATATGGAAGTAAAGACATAAAATTGATAGATAATATTTTTTGTAAAATAAATAATAACATTCATTTTATTCTCAGAATAACTACATCAAAGCAAAAAAATTGAAAATGGATACATCTATATCTATACTAATATTATAAAGAGGAAAGATTTGTACCTATTTTTGTATGTTTGTAATGAATAGGCTCAAAAAGTACTGGGCCGATTTAAAAAATTCTTTCACCAATAGAATGCTACATTCTTCCAATTTGACATAGGCTACATTTCATTTTGATAAAAATTAGGGATCCTTGGTAAAATTTGAACAATGTAACCGAAAGTGTAGAAAAATGAGTCTTAAACTGTCTTTTGTCGAATGCGCTGCCGAAACTATTAGCGATAATTGTCTACCCCGTGCGAAGCCGGGACGGGCTGCTAGTCTATATTAATATTATAAAGAGGAAAGATTTGTACCTACTTTTGTATCTATACTAATATTGTAAAGAGGAAAGATTTGTACCTATTTTTGTACGTTTGTAATGAATAGGCTCAAAAAGTACTGGGCCGATTTAAAAAATTCTTTCACCAATAGAATGCTACATTCTTCCAATTTGACATAGGCTACATTTCATTTTGAAAAAATTAGGGATCCTTGGTAAAATTTGAACAATGTAACCGAAGGTGTAGAAAAATGAGTCTTAAAATGTCTTTCGTCGAATGCGCTGCCGAAACTATTAGCGATAATTGTCTACCCCGTGCGAAGCCGGGACGGGCTGCTAGTACATTATAAAATGATAGGCTAATCTTCAGTCGTGGTTAACTAGTCAATATTATTTCAAGGGGGCTAGAGAATATGATCGGTTTCCCAATTGGTAGGAAGTCTATCACCATACACTTACTTAAGAAGTCGAACAATAAAACGGATTCTCACTTCAAACCTACTATTCGCGTTAGAACATTCCAAATACAAATATCGGTCCCATTCCATTCCACATCTTCACCTATTAGATTTTTGGTCGTAAAAAATCCGGTCACGTCTAAAATGCGTGACGAAATCTCCATACATATGCACGAATATTCATCCAAACGGGCGATATTGTCGCACGTTACGTAATTTCGCTACAAACAGGGTTGATAGAGTGTTAAATAGGTATTTGGAATTTTGTTTTTAAGTGTTGTTGAGGATAGAACAGCAACTTAGGGAGAAAAGTCGCGGCCAGTCTGATACGAGTATATTAATTTGTTTAGAAAGCCAACAGCGTTACACTTTTACCTACTTTCCACTAAAAGATTTTGTAGTAAACAAGATTCCCTTAAATTAACAATAAGTCTATCCATCTAACGTGTACACCAAATGCGCGAGTACGTGTATTATGCGGTCAGAGTTAAAACGTGCATGATAGAAAGCTGTAATATTATATTAATTTGAAATTTCTTACAAAAAGCAAACCCCAAATTAAAAACGTTTCATAAATATTTTCAATATAACTAGAAACTAGATCACTTAAGGGATATCGTTCAAGACGGCCGAAGAAATTCAAAATCTCTTACATTTTTTACCAACTGCTACAGCTACTGTAGTTACATTCTGTTTTGATTTGATAAAATATTGAAATTCGAGGCTGCAGTAAAAATATCATCATATTTTCTATGAATCATGGTCGAAAATATCATGTTTTAGTCAATCTGTCGTACGTAGGTATTTAGCATTTAATAATTTATCAATGAAGTAGATACATTTAAATTTTGCGAGCTGCCTTGAACGATTAACCCTAATAAACGAATGTGACAGAGCTCGTGACTGCCGTCTCTAAATAAGCAAAAATAGAGATCATCTCTGATGCTTTTCAGGTTGAGTAAATGTTATTAATGAAATTATAGAAAACGGCAACTTATTTAAATGTTGATTTGGTTTAATTCTTTATTCGTTTGAGTAACTTGAGTCTGTTTAACTTTAACCTAGGTCGCGGGAAGTGGCAAAGCTTAATAAGATGTTTTTGTACAGCAGAGTTCACAGCCGTGTTATGATATGATTGTTTTTTTCTTCTATTTAATCTGTCAGTGTCAACCCTAAATTAGTTACGGAATAAGAGTGTTTCGTTATTAATTAAAAAGCTCGTTCTCACAACATTGATTATGTTATCGGTGATGGATAAAACTTGTTTAGTAGACTTTACTGGCCTTTTTCACGTTTTCGTATCGAAATACTTATTGGTACAGTTTGTGGGTAAACATTGCGATAAGAAATGCAATCAATGTATTGGGACCAAAAAATAGTGTGTTAACTGCTACGATACTTCTGGTGAGACAAGTTTCTGTGAATTAAAACTTACCTTTTAGCTAAACTCTTTCATTCGAACAAAAACAAACATAGGTATTATTTTGAATTGTTATTATTTATACAGTCCAAAAAGATTATTACTATATTGCAATATTGGTCTAAGTATCAAACTAGAAAAACACACAGTGAAACCTCAAAGTGAAATCCTGCCGGGTGTAACGACCCCAGGAGTTCAGGACATCGCGTGATGGGTGTGAACTGTTATACTGAAACGGTCGCCATGGTGACGGTTTCGGATATCACACGTTTCGGACGGATACGTCTCGACGTATCGCGTTCAGGGCTGCTAGGATGGGGGGATTTCCTACTAAACATGCAATTATAGAAACTTTGTGTTTTAAACAGCAAAATTGCCTTAAGGCATTTATACTGGTCAAAAATTTTACATTTCACTGATCGATGGTCTAACTTATCTAGTATTTATTACTCTACAAGATTGATTGATTGGTTAATGACGATAAAAAGATTAATAATTAACAATCAAGTACTCATGATTTTTACAGAATGAGGTAATAATGTATGCGGTCTTATCGCTAATAGCGATAATTAATTAGCAACAAAATTAACCATTCTTTCTAATATAAATCTATCAGTTTTTCTTTGAGTTTTTATAATTAGGAAATTAATAAATTTTATGTTATACTTCATCGATGAGTTTTGGGATTTCCGGGGCTTTAGGAACTCGTATTTTTGCGCGGGCGCTATCCACATAATATCATTGCTACAAGTAAAAACTATGCTATATGATATTATGAGCACTTATTAGGAATGCTGTGAAAACTTTTTGTCAGTGTTGGCATCCCTCGCCCGCAAATGGCCACCCAAACCGCTCGAAAACCAGCCTAACCAGGTGACCTTGCCCGTATCGCGTCAACCGATTGTCCGACCAGCTGGTTTTTGATACAACTTTTACTAAGAAAAATTTCAATAGCATATTAGACGTGTTTGAAAACACCGCGACTGTGATTTTTTTAGGTTTGCATTTAATGACATTTGCCGATTCAATTATGTATACATATTATCCAAATTTAAGCGTCATTTTATGTTTCGTTTCATATTGATTGACAAACCTAATTAATTGATGTCCGTTTGAGTTTAGTGGTTTGCGCTCCGGACTCCAAAACGCGTTCGCGGTTTTAAATCGCTTAAAAGGTTCCAGTGCTTGTGCGATTAGCACGAGCATTCATATCTAGGTTATGAATGTCATATAATGTATTTAGGCATCCTATCCTGTTCATGATCTAGTCACCGTAATATAAGCTAAGTTTCGAGCTAGGAAATGTGTGTGATCGCCTCTTTAGCTCAGTTCGCGCACACATGTGTTACGGGGTCATTGTTATTCAAATGTTATCTTTTTTTCAGAGCCAGGTTAAATAATGTACTGTTGTATTTTTTTGTCAGACTCATTAACAAACGATCATGCGTCTAACTTAACAGAACTCGTCTTCACAGGTTAATGTTCTATGACTGATCCCCGTAATGGTTTAATCACTCTCCGTTTTCCACACCAAATAAGAATTCGATAGCACATCGATTACATGGAAATAAACTTTATTAGTCACAGAAATAACAGTCGAATAGCCGCGCCTACGCACAAGTTTAATTTCCATGAACAACTTAAATAGATGTACCTACTCAATGTATTTCCCATAAAGAACAATTGGCATTTAAAGTAATTTATTGGCAGATTAAATCTAGAGACGTCTTGATACAAAAATAACGAGTGGTAGTTAAAGTTCGACTCGTTAAAGTAGAATGCAGGTTATAATGAGACTACAGCAAATAAACGTGACTTAATTGAACGCTACAGGAGAGCATTTCCCCAAGCAGTTGTACATTCATAATTTATAGCTATCGGATCGCCGGGTATCGATTTGCCATCTCATTACCATGTCCCTTCAGTGAATCAACTTTTCCCTAGCTCGCCACATGAGCACAATTGAAGAGTAGACCCGCACAATTTCCAATCAAAATGTAAATTCAACCAACTATTTTACATTTATTCATTCATTTGTCTGCAGAAAGTGGCTGTGAGGTGAAACTTATTGTTTCGCCCGGCCAGTTACAGCGCCGACCTATTTTTATCTCATTGCCTCCCCAACTATCTTAATCTGTTTCCTTTCTCAATGTCTTATTAAAGACAATGGAAAAGAATACAAAAATTGCGATATGCACTTTCTATTTTCGTATCGCAAGTATCCAATTGCTATTTTATTGTCTTGGAAATTAGGAAAATGATATTGACAGTGCGTAAACGACGTTAGTTATAGTAAAATACTGTAATTACCTTATTCGTAATCGTAAGTCAACAATCTAAATTACACCTTGTGCACTCTATATTAGAAATAACATTTAAAAACCATTAAGCGTTAGAATACAGCGTCGCATTAAAGTGTTTACTGCACTAAAATCGCGATGCAAAAATAGTTGTTTCTTGGTAAGGCTACAAGCTGTTGAGTACATTTCCCGACGTCAAAACGTAAATCTGTCTGGTGCACGACATTTATTTGTCGGCGTCGACGACGGTGCACACTCAGACAAAACTACTGCTTCCTTCATTACCATATCTACGAGGCGAGACGCGTATCACCGTCTCGCTCGATATTAGCGTTCGGGAGAAGGACAACGATTTATTTTGTCTATATAGACATCAGTACGATCTGTAAGTGGCCACTCTGATATCAAATAGGCCGGAAAACTAATGAGACACTAAGCTACTTCCTTCCACGTTCATATTCATCAATGACGACAGTGATGAATAAAATGGAGGATAGGTACATCTTTGCGTACGTAATTTTACCTCGTTTCTTTTTTACTGGTTTTACTTAAAATAACCTTATATTATGGGACACGCTTATATGAGTAAATGATAACAAGCAAAGCAATACTTGTCTTTGTTGGATTTTGGAAGATAAAGCACAGCTCATCCATCATTAATCACAGAGTATCGTAATATCTTCATATAAACAACGAATCTGATCGTAGTTTATTATGTTTGAGTTGTAATAATTATTTACACGCCTTGATGTCATCATTACCAACCGGTTACAGGTTAATGATAATAAACTACCGCCATGAAACTATCGATCAAGTGTTAATTTGTTTAAATGTTTAGTTATAAATCTTATACTGATCATAATCTTTGGTGTTACGCAATCGTAGCTTCTGTATTCTGTATCTGTATATACGCCTACGTTAGTTAATCAGTCGTTAAATTAGTGCCGAAATACTTTCTTCGCGAGCAGCGACTAAATAAAATTAATGGGTAGCCGCTAACAATTTTCCACGGCGGCATGGCAGTTAGCGGGTCGTGTTGTCAGCGGCGATATTTCAACGATAAGCCACTTCTGAACGGGCTGCGCTCCTGCGTACGTTTTCCCACGGAGCCGCAACAATGAATACGTACGTGCATGCACAAGTCGATTCAGAAAGTTTCAATGAACTTTTCAATTGTAAAAGTAAAATCTTGTTAAATTTTATTAAGCGTTGGAGTGCACAATGGATCAAAAGGAGAATAAGTAGACTCATCTTACTATAATACAATTATTTACTAAATATTTTGGGATTCCTACAATTCTGGTACCTATCTTATCCAAATTTTTAAAGCGCATCAAATTTATTTTTATTAATATTATCGACAGGCAAACAGATTAAATTAAAAACTGAGTTAACCTGATGTAATTCCTAAAGGATAAGAATCAAATGAACCTACTCTTTTTTATTTACTTTAGCTTAAGCTGGGTAAAAAAACGATGTAACTCGGTACCTACTTAGTTTTAACAACAAAAAATAATTTTATTTTTCAACCCGTGTTTCCTAGAACGGATTTATCGGAAATGAGAAGCGCTAAAGCAAAAGTATATTTTCCTTTAACAAAAGGCAGTAAGCGTGGATGCAGGTACCAGGAGGACATAAGCTGGAAGAGTAACGGGACCTACCTCAAGCGCGGACGAGTCGCGGTCCTCGACCCGCGCCAGAGGAGGCGCCAGTCAGTGCATTGCCTTGACCTGCGAACTTATAGGCACACTTAACTCTTAATTACTTCTGCAAGCGTGGTACCTACCCGGGGTGACATAAGTTATTTAAACTATCTACACGCACGCAATGTACGTCAGTGACATATGCTCATCAGCCAATATAAAAAAACTTGGCTGTTGCTTTAAATATTGTATTATAAAAATGTCCTTGAAATTGAGGAAAAGTTATACTTAGTCAGTTATACAATGCTTCCAATGGGACCATAATGTTAAATGAACATTATTCCATAAAAAGTCAAAAGTGTATAACACAATCGTTAGCAACAGCATACAATCAATCAATAATACACATCATAGACTACAAAATGTTCGGTTTATCGACAACCCTAACCCGGCAGTATAAGCACATCCTCTCGCAATAACAATACAATAAACGTAAGTCTCAGATGGCGTCACGCAAGTAACACACGAGCATACACGAGCGTGCCGAGGGCCGCCAAATCGCATAACGGTAACTCGCGAGCGACAGCGCGAGCCGGATGCGACGCGTCATCCGCTAGAGATGTGCTATACATTTGCGATTATGTCGAACGTCTTCGCTTTGGATTTCTTGACTGTCGACGTAATCACAAGCGTATCAAACGACATAATTGGGTGAACAGTGATAGAAACTCTCATTTTGCAGTCGTGACATGCATTCCTCAACTCCAAGAAGCAGTATTAACACAGCTTAGTGGTTGTAGCTAGTTGTTGGCAGCTGCAGTGCTCACTGAGCAGCTGAGCAGAGTTGATGCCGGTTGTAACTGCTCAATACGCCACAAATAACCCAAATAGTTTGTCACCGACCGACACATTCTGGAGCAGCTGCAGTGCTTACACAATTAATTGTACCTAATTCAAATATTTGATGTTTATGGCTATTTTTTAGTGTTGACTATCGCTGCGTCTGCACGCCTCACATCGAATGATCGCTCTCTCCTACACACTAAGCATTGACACTGTGGCTCTACTATACGAAGCGCGTTTCTAACGTAGGTATCTGCCAACGTGCTTGCACCAGCAGCATCGATCAGCGCATGGCGCCACATGTCTAGCTATCGCTCTCTACTGGCAGTTTCACTGCGGCTTTCCACGATGCGAGACTAAAGGGAATCTGTCGTCGCATCTGCACTAGCAGCATCATTAAGAACTTCATGCCTGTTTGTTCAATGACCGCTCTCTCGTAGCAGCTTCAGTGCATACGGAGCAGTGTCACTGCGGCTCTACACAACGCGCGACTTAGGCGTATGTGTCGCCGCATCTACACAAGCAGAATTATTACGAACTTCGTGCCGGTTTATTCAATGACCGCTCTCTCCTAGCATATTCAGTGCGTACTGAGCAGTGTCACTGCGGGTCTACACAACGCGCGACCTAGGTATATGAGTCGCTGCATTTGCACTAGCAGCATCATTAAGCGCGTCGCGCCCGCTTATCAAATGATCGCCCTCTCCTGATGCCTGCAGTACGCACTGAGCAGTGTCACTGCGGCTCTACAAAACGCACGACTGCCGCATCTCTGCACTAGCAGCATCATTAAGCGCGTCTCGCCCGCTTATCAAATGATCGCCCTCTCCTGATGTCTGCAGTGCGCACTGAGCAGTGTCACTGCGGCTCTACAAAACGCGCGACTTAGGCGTATCAATCACCGCATCTGCACTATAGCAGCATCATTAAGCGCATCGCGCCAGCTTATTCAATAATCGTTCTCTATGCAGCTGCAGAGCGTACTGAGTTGTTCCACTATTGTTCTATACGATGCGCGTCTCTATACCTGTCAATAAGAGCGTCGCGCGTGTCAAATGATCGCTCTTTCCTGGCAGGACAGATTATAGTAGTACGGATTGAGTAGTGTCACTGCGACTCGATATGTCGCACGTCTCTAGTTTAGGTATCTGTCGATGCATACAGGCAGCATCAATCAGCGCTCGCGTTCGCGTCGAGTGTCGAGTGATCGCTGCTCTTTTCTATTTTAGCTGCAGTGCAAGCAAATACCATTATCCTATAGATTTAAAAAACAACAGAACTTGCATTCTTTTGTGTTTTTAATTGCAGGAGTAATTAATTTTGATATCGATTTTATTGCTAACGCGTTTTTATTGTTTAATTAATTTCTTAGGCCGTGCTTAAGTGCTAAAATTGCTGTCGTCGTCTATTTTAATATCTTGACTCTTAATCAAAAATCTTTTATTCCTGAGGAGTTTAATAGCTGCTCATTAAAATGTTAATCAAATAACTTTACGGCTAAAAATAACAGGCGGCAAGAAAATGTAATTTGTCAATGTTGAGGCCATCGAACCCAATCACGAGGACGCTTAACGAGTCGGCCTCCTCTTTTGTTTGTAATAAAGATTGTTAACCTTGGGCCTGAGTCCGTATCGGGTTACGAATATTAAGGAGTTTCCCAAAACGAACAACATCGTAATTATTATCTGTTCATCATCAAACGTTTCTTAAGTCACTAAAAAGTACATAGCAATGAAAAATATTTAATTTGTGCTTTGGGTTTTCAATAAATTTCTTGAATAGATTATTTTAATAAATCAACTAGGAAAGTGCGATTTAATCATTTTTATACGACGATAACATTGATAGTTTGACAGCTGTGAAATAATATATTACAAGTTTACAACTCTAATAGTAGGTATGTGTCACGATTCACGAATAAATCCTTTATTCGAGCTAGGTATATTTTATTTACCTTTGACTAAAAGAGAATGGAATCGTAAAAATCACTGCCAATAAAATGGGAACACAGATTGACTATGCGGTCATGTATTTTAAAAACACAACAGGGCTGCCAAATTGTACTATTTAAAATTTAACAACACTTATGGTAGATTAACAACCTTTTGTAAAAGTCGATTTCATAAGTTGTTATGTTGTTTGTCTGTTTAGATCACATCACATCACCAGCCTATATCAATCCACTGCTGGACACAGGCCTCTCCAAAAGGAGGATTTTGCCATAATCGCAGATCGCAGTTTGGCCAATGGTGGAGAGGAGACGCTGCTGCCCATCTTTTGATGGCGGTTCTCCTGTAGTCGCCTCTTAAAACACCCATAGGAAGAGAAGGGGTGGTGCAATTATTTTAAAGTGCCGGCACCACACGGCACCGTTGTCTGTTTAGATGCTTTGTTATTATTGTTATTTACTAAGTATCTATCTATTACCTTCCTCTTATCAGGATAATACATTAACCAAACACATTTGGTCACGTGCCAAATGTAATATATTAATGTTGAATTAGAGATTACTGGGTCTGAATTGAAATTCTCAAATATAGAAATAATGACGACCTCGTTTACATGAAAGATTGATAGCTTATACAACACACACGTGTTCAAGTGTTATTTATCTTCAATTAAACCTTGCATGGAAATGCTAAAAACAAAAATTTACAATGTTTAAGCATTTCTGATCTTAACCAATAGTCAAATATTTGTAAAAATATTTCTATAGGGTGTTGACGGTAGTATACTACTCAGCTATACATATAGCAACAACATTGATCAGAATACGCTGGCTTTGACAGCGAGAAAAAACACTTGAGGAATTTCATCTTGTCACGTGACGTCCTCGGTAGCTTAGTGGTCAAAGCACTCGCCCGGTATGCGATGGGACGTGGGTTCGAGTCCCACCTGAGGTCGATGATTTTTTCAAGTGTTATTTATCTTCAATTAAACCTTGCATGGAAATGCTAGAAACAAAAATTTACAATTTTTCTTGAATGTTAAATGTAAATTGAAAATCGATTTTATTTTAAAGTTATAGAATGGCATTCGAACAATAGAATTGCCGAATTGAAGTGCTAAAGAGCAGATCACATAACAAACAATTAATATTATTTCCTCATCAGGCGACCATGACCAGAAAAATACAGCGCTAGGCTATCCAGTACCCACCCGGTGGTGGACTAATGACCTATTAAATTGATAAGTTATATTAAATAAGATTATCTGTTGGATCTCCCGATAGGAGTTCCGACACGCAGTTGACAAGAGGCTGATGGACGAGGTGTTAAGAGGCCAATTTTATAATAATTAGTAGGTAAGTTATCATAAAAGAGAAACTAAAAAACTCAACTAAGCTTTGGTTCAAGGCCTGCGAAATTGATCACTAGTCTATTAACAGAGACTACTAAGACAATAATAAACCTAAGCGTTGCCAACCCTACGACAATGACATACTGACACACTAGACGGCTAGACAATATGGATCCGGTCGCCCGCGCAATAAATTAATGTCGCATCGAGCACTTGCGTAATGCGATCATCAAAACAACTACAACTGATATTATATTTCATTAATAAACTGTCGCGTCAGCATTGCACGCGCCCTGTTAAGGGACAGGGCTTTCAACAAGTCCACAATCCAAGTATGGAATAATTACTGGTTGGTGAAGCCCTTTGAATTAGAGGGTAACTTACTAACACTTTTGAAGTACTTGACTACCTGATACCGATTTAATTTAATAAGCCGGTTGACGGTAGCATTAGCATAGGTGGCGAATTTCACATTACACTATAAAACCCTACAACGAATTTTTTAAGCACTTGCTTATCTAATACTGATTGAATTTAAACCAGTTGACTATGGTGGCATAGACGGCGACGTTCACATCACACTATAAAACGGGATGGTGACAGATTTCTGATAAGCGACAACCCTATGCTACCTACGTCTGATATGCTTATTTAATGACCGCAGAACACTCTCAAAAGTGGAAAAACAATTCAGAGAACAGCTTAGATGAACATTCTAATAACTGAGCTAATTTCAAATGTTCTAGTCAGAACTCTTATGTCATCAAGAATATGACCATAGTCTCTCTTTAGCACGACATTTGTTTAGCTGTAGGATAAATTATCTCTTTTTCAACCCTTTCCTAGTTTCTAGGGTGATGTCTCCTATGTCGTAGTCGTCACCAAAAATATATTTGTCATCGTTCATCAAGCTTATTTCCTAGTTTTAAGAGTCCTAACATTTGTCATAGAATACCATATTTCAGAAGATGACTGTACATTTGGCAACATAAAAGCTGAAGACGGAGGATGAACTTTGAAAGGTATATTTATTCGGGACATAAAATAACGCAGCAGGCGCACTAGATACGAAGAAAGTGATTTCGATTGAACGGTAGGTACATTACTTTATCAAATTATCGATTTGTGTTTGCCCATTGATCTATCAATCGTTCTATGCATGCAGTCGACTTCGACCTAGAAACGATGAATGTAAGTAATTATTACTTAGCAGCTTGGTAAGTTTGCTTGAAGATTAACACAAGCCGAATACAAAAACGGCAAACTACTCAGTATTAGTATTCTTAAGAAAGATTTAGAAATTGCCATTTTGTCGGAACGACTGTGTGGCCAGTGTGGCAGACAACCAATAAATTACATTTGAACAGCGATATTACATTATTAATATTGTAAGATGTTTCACTTTATTTCATTTCTTATGACTGCTAACGCCATCTATCGGGAGCGCGTAGAACGGAACATCATGGCCGCCCACAAGTTGCGGTCCGAAATCCGTAACGTGGGAGCCCCGCAATAAATGAGTAAACATTTGTCTACGGTCGGCGGCTAATCTAGACTGGGGTCTAGCTCTGGATTAGTCAGATTAATAACTCCACTAATTACTCCCTACTCGTTTACACGGCTAAACATTTTTATATGCTAACAACAGGGTTGTGTCTAAGTATTCTTTTTGAATCAATCACTTGTCCTTCGATCGCTAGGAAACCTACATGGATTTATAAGTGGTTGAAAGATTTAAAATACCGTGCGATTTATTATTGGACATGCACCTAAATAAAGGAGGGATTAAAAAGCAAAAATGTAACAAATTTATTTTTTGATATGTTATGAATGTCGAATGTCTATCGAAATACCTATTTAAAACAATACAATGTCTGTTTCTAGGCTGTTTTAAAAATACTCTTTCAATTCAATTCTAAAACCTTCTCTAGCGAGCGCACAACTTGCCAAAGTTTTATCGCAATGGCATTAATCGTTTAGGGTACGAGATAAACAAACAAAAAACAAATTATTATATCATAATTATGTTACCCAATGACTGCTTAGCGGTTAAGGAAAGGAGCCGACAAAAAGTACAAATGGGACAAGCTACAAAAAACATGCAAAAGAAAAAAAACCGGCCAAGTGCGAGTTGGACTCGCGCACGAAGGGTTCCGTACTATTATGCTTACAAAGGAGCAAAAAAATCACGTTTGTTGTATGAGAACCCCCTTAATTATTAATTTTATCCTGGTTTTAAGTATTTGCTGTTATAGCAGCAACATAAATACATCATTTGTGAAGACAGCCTGGTGACAGACGGCCAGACGGACGGACGGACGAACAGACGGACAGACGGACAGACGGACAGACGGACAGACGGACAGACAGACAGACGGACAGCGGAGTCTTAGTAATAGGGTCCCGTTTTACCCTTTGGGTACGAAACCCTAAAAAATTGAGAAAATCCTGCACAAATGTAAATGAACTTAAAAATTGATTAACCTACTCATTCACTTATGATAACATTCAACAAGAAACGAAATGGCATATTCATAGCAATCACAATTAACCCGAATGGCTTATCAATCAATTGTTAATGAACGTCCAATTAACTGCTACATACATACCTAATCGAAATTAATATCCAAAGCAAACGAGTTCGTTTGTAAACACGTCATGAGCATAAATAATAAAAATACCAATCACTAGTCTCCAAGCAGAGATCTATAAATATTAGGTAAGAACTAAAATATGAAGTGAGATTCAATAAGAATCCCGCCGCATAAATTTATGGTACCGATACTCACTCTTAGAGTAGGTAACTATTTCCCTTTATTTCATAGATAGGCTATGAACTCACGATACACTTTTACTTCTTACTTGAACAAATCATAATTTCAAGTTTTTTTTTTTTAGTTTAAAGTAAGGTTTTAAAGTTGACCGTAGGAACAAAGAGAAGTTCAGACGACTGCGTATTCTTGTCAACCTTGACTACATCTTATTTAAAGACTCGCCGACTAAGCAATGATAATCACTAGATAAACCAACACTTCAGATAAAAGAGAAACGGCGTAAGTTTTGACTAAGGATTTAGATACTATCTACTTTTATGAGCCACGCTTCCGAGAAGATAGATAGATACTCTTTATTGCACACCAAACAAAGAAGTTACAACAATTGATGTTAACAGAAAGATGTACAATTTACAATTTTGAAGATGCGATGAGATACGGTGCCAGAGTTAAAAATCACACTAGGCCAACTATAAAAAGATCAGTGTGTTTTACCCCAGTTAGTATTGGAACTTCGCGTCCAAGCTCTAAATTTTTCTAAAAAATTCGTATTGCAGCTAGCGCCGACATCAAACAAAGCGTTGCCCAAAATCTAAAATCGAAACGTGCAAAGCGTCGATATTGAAATTCACGCCCGCAGGGCGAAGGGTCCGTCGTTCGCAGAAATTGCGTACAAACGTCGTGCTGCAGGTACCAAATTCATCTTAAATGAATCCAAATAGTATACTTACTTAACAATGTTCAGTAGTCATAAGATCAATAACGCCAATCTTTTTTTTTAAATTAAAACCATAATTTAATGTTTCATCAAACTTCCTTTTTATCACAAACACCTAGATAGAGCCCTTATAGGACAAGGAAAATATGTTTATGAAACAGGTCACGCTCATGATTCTACGAAACACCAGTATTGTTACTTTAACTAAGTTTTTCACGTTTTGAAATATAGTTTACTAACAAACTTGTCAATAAAAGTGTCAATAAACATTGCGATAGAGCCACCTAAATTTTGCAACTCTATAAATGTTTTTCCCTGTACAGTTTTTCTATTGTGGTACGCAAAGAGTACTACGATCTCCTCTTTATATAGTGACGCATATTACATACTTTTTTTCGTGAACTACTTTATTATGACGAGTTTGTTTTTAAATACGATTTTATCCAGGGGTCAATGCAACCGTTTTCCTTTCAAAATCGGTCGACGAACCGAGCGTGAGTTCGTAGCCTTAGTTTAAGGCACACCACTCTCGCCGCGTAGATCCCGATGTATGGGTATATCGCTTGATATCGCTGAGCCTGAGCCAGCGCGCTGAGCTGTTCTCGGAAACTTGTGAGATTATGTAGTTTTTTTTTAAATATCAATCTTGGAACTTTAGAGTCGTTTCGTTTGGATGGTAAATCTAGCAAGGAGTAACGACGATTGTCTTTATGACAACATGATGCCGTAATAAAGATTTTATCTTTTTACGTATAATGGAAGGTTCCTATCTTTCGGTAAAAAATGGGACCTGTCACTTGAATTTATTGTATCTCATGCGTGTATTAGTAACTTCATTAAAGCATAAAACGATGATTTCATAGGTACGAAGCTATAAAACCCTATAAACGCAATTAATAAACACTAAACCCACACTACTTAATAGACAAAGAGTCCGTTTCTTAATAGTTAAAAGTAGTTAACATTAATATGTGTGTATTGGACAAATTCCTTAGAAATGACAGAGTTCCCATGTGACCGAGACGAGAACTTAGAATACCAAACGTTACACCTTCTGTTGTTATATTTACGAGTGTAATGTGATAAGTGACATGTGTTTGCCTCCTTTACATTTGATTTATTTATACAAGCAAGAGAATTCCCACCTAGTCCATAATATATGGTATCAGTATTCGTCTTTATCAAATTTTCTATATTATTTGGAATGAAAACCTAATATTGTAGTGAGGTTATTTACTTTAGGTACAAATTATAATAATTAATAATTCATTAGTTTAGTTAAATTTGCGGCAGACTATTGTCCTATTCAAAATAATGTTAGGCCCAGAAATAGACTAGATTAGACGCCCACTCAAGGAAACGGTCTTAGTTAATAAATCGCAAAACAATCGGTGAACGATAGCAGAAACTATTTTACTACCAATCAATGTTATATCAAGAATTAACTTTTACGCTAAATAAACATACGTTATAAAACTTCTGTTCTAAGATAAATGGAAGCATTTACACTATTTTACCTCCATTTTAAAATGAAATACTTAGATTGGCGGCAACAATCCAAAATGTGTAGGCGTTTGCGTGGGTTGGTAGCGGGAGTACGAATGTACTAGTTTTACAATAATACGTCTCGCGGAGTATGAATGGGTGACGTTTTCTTGCGGAGAGACAATAAAAGTTAGTATAACCTAGCTAGACTGAAAATACACAGTCGAACCTTCAGCATTAAAATTACAATCATAAAACCTATTTATCTTCTTGAAACAAGAAAATACTCGTAAGAATCCCAGTCTCCGAGGTTTCGTTTCATGAAGTCTCTGATAATACTGTAAAGAGGCTTTAAGTGCTGTACTCTAAAAAGTTAGGAACAAGCGTAGGCGTTCCTTATCTGTTTAGAATAGAATAGAATAGAAAACATTTATTTGACACATAAGCACAATTACAAACAGAATCAAATCAATTTTCCAAACGTTTATTCCTTGAACATGTGCGATTTGACTGGTATGCGGGTCTCAGCTCAAATTCGGATACGTGACAAATAAAAATATCCATTAAAAAAACGTTATGTTAGTACAGACTCATCTACTCTACCGAAAATAAAATTCATAAACATATTTTATTTGATACTAGTTGTAGTCCGCGTACTTTGTTCGCGTGCTCTTTAGTTTATTAATAATGTATTAACATATAAACCTTCCTATTGAATCACTCTATCTATTGCTAAAAACTGGATTAAAATCCGTAAAGTAGTTGAAAAGATCTAAGCGAACAGACAGCTGACTCATTTTATACTATGATATGATCACTAGCTTGCAAATTCAGATATCTGCTACTCAATCATGGTTTAACGGCTGAACGGAATTAGGTGAAATTTGACACACACGTTTTGTATTCCCGTGGGATAATTAGTTCCTTTTTGGCCTCACTCTGAAGTCTAGGCGGACGATACTAACTTAAGGATTTGTGAATTTATTGAATATAACGGCTTTACCCAATTATTTTTAGATCTGAGGAGATTTAAAAAATATTATATATCAATAACATTATAATGAGAATTGAATTTTCTTAAAGTGGAGAAGCTTTTCAGACAGAAGCCATTTGAGGAGTATCTGAAGTATTGATTTGATTTACTGATGGCTTTGTAATCGATACCAGTGACTTTAGGGGTATCGCCAAATAAGTTGGTAAAGGAAGTCGTATTTAACCATTATCGAAAAGATATGGTTTTGCGGAAGATATAATCTACCTATGGTACTTAAATTTTATTTCTTTGTGTCAATTGTGTGCTGCAATGAGTAAGACATTGGTACCCAAGATAATTAAACCTCGGAGGAGCCAACTTAACAAAATGGAAAGACTAAATTCATCAAACCTTAGTATCCTTATAGATTAGTATACAATGACGAAAGTTGGAGAAGACCTTTGCCAAATGAAAACCTTAATTTTGAAATCGAACAATAAAGCTATTTGGTTGGCAAACATAAGTGACCCAAATTAATTTTTAAAATATTTAACTAAACCTAAGTAATAGGTAATTTCTTTAATAATAATTTATTATTTTCAAATGGTTTCTATAAGTTAGTATCTGAGGCTATTTGATTCATGCGCCATAAAGGATCGCGCTCTTGAATTCGCTGAACCTGGCAACTCCAGCGCCAATAGTTTTGGCTACTGGCAACACTGGCGCCGACATTTTGCATTAGAATAGGAACAATTAAGCATTTCTATAACTGGACCGTATCCAATGGAAGTATCGTAACGACTGTCTTATTACATTAACTATGATTATAACCATAATTCTGTTATCTATTTAAGCAATACCAAAGCAACGTAAAATGGTAGTAAATTTTAATAATACAGTTACGTATGAATACGGCAAAAATTTCAAGTCAATAACATATCAGGTACAAACCGTACAAAAGTGAACGTTCACAGATAAATTCCATAAGCGATACGAGATATGGAATTGATCGACAAATTGTAAGTGGATCAGTGGATGCTATAATTACTGATTAATTGGTGTCCGGAGGCTTCTCATTCAACTGGCAACATTTATCTGCAATGGACGCGTTCAGATTTAGACTGCGGACCGATTTTGTATGTTTTCTTTTTTATATCCTCTTTATTATGGATATTAGTTATTTAAGCTTCAAGGCGGGATACGATCATAGATTTTTATTTTACATGTTTTACATTTATTAAACTAAGTATTTATTTGCACTTGGTGTGATATTAAAAGTGGTAACTTCTTAGATTTTTACATTGACCGATGCGCAACAATGTTATTGAGGTTCAAAGTGATTTCTGTACTGCCAGAAGAAAAAAAACCAATATATTCTATTTTTAAAATAATAATTGGATAATGTGACTATGTATAATTCCATGTTTCATATTGATTACCTATGACAATAATTGGCCATAATTCCCAAAATCCAAAAGAACATTAATTTAGTATCATATACATACTTAACTATAAAACCTGTAGAAGTATATTTGACGTAGTGGTTCGGGTGCTGACTGCTCACTGCTGTGTTGCGAGACGCCTCTTGGAAAATTAATCGTTTGGTACCTCGATACAAAGAGATTGCAATTCCTGGTTTCCAGACCATGTACTTATGTATGTATGTATGTTTTACTTTTATTTATGACGACCTCCGTAGCCGAGCAGGAGGCAAGCCGGATGCTTGGCGTCGCCATCTCTGAGGTCCGGATTCGATTCTCGGTCGGGTAAATGAAGAAAACAAACTTTTCTAGGTACCGACGTCGTTTCTGATTTCTATAACACAAGTGCTTAAGCAACTTACCTTAGAATCAGAGCAATTATGATGTGATGTTGTCTAATCAACAAAAAGTTTTCTCGCGCTATTTTAAGTAGGTATATCCGACGATCAGCACCTCTTATGTTGTATGTTAGTGTCATGTGGATTTGGTACTGATATAGGCAAACCATTTCCCACCCACGGTTAAGCGTGGGACGCCTTTTCATCCCCTATTGTTGGATTGTTAACATTTACACCAAATGTTGCGTGGGATTTTAGACAAGCCATAGATTTGTTTCATAGCATTTTCAATGAAACTGTTTTCAGGGCATAAATTTAAAGGTCAGTTTATTGTGTATATTCTAGAGGAAGACTGTACAAAACAATCGACTAAAAGGGCCATCCTTTGTTCACATAAATGTTTTTATGCCACAATTTTTCCATCGGTGATATACAGGGTGTACAAGAGAATGGGACACTCCTTAAAACCAGGTGATCCGCTGCCCATATACAACAACTCTTTCTATGGGAGCAACATTGAAATCGAGAAGTTTTGTCCAGCTGCTCCATACAAACTTACTAGCTTACTTCGATAATAATGTATGGAGCATCTGAAAATAAAATTACGATTTCGATGTTGCTCCCATAGGAAAAGTTGGTGTATATGACCGCCTGATCACGTGGTTTTAAGGAGTGTCCCATTCTTTTGTACATCCTGTATAGCCGTCAGTTGCCGGATAATTTTTATGCTTTGATATTTATCACCGTATTAATTATTCAATTCTCCACACCGCGGTAGTGAAAACAAGTGTATGGTTACGAACCGGTGATTATTTATTCAACTATGAAAATGCACTTGTGCACGAAACTTTGACTCGGCTCGGCGTACATTCGCGATCCAGCCTAAAGGGGGGGATATTAAAGTGGGGAGCGTGGGGGCAATCTACACACCAGCCGCCTCCCTGCGACTAATTTCCGACTGAATAGTGTACGGATTCCAGTTTTAATAGTATTTTCATATTTCATTGGGGAAATGTACCGTTGACAGTCCGTGTGGACGGCGCAAGATCGTATAAGATTTACTACTGTTGGCCGTTGGGTAGAATAAGAGGGCTTCGTTCCTTTATTTGACGCAGTCATTTGATGTATTATACAAAACTATATTAGCTGCTCCCCGCGGCTTTGTCTGCGTAGACTTCAGAAATATTCAGAATTAAGTCTAAGAACAGGACAATGAATAAACATCACATTTTTTTCTTTGTGATCAATTAAGCGTAGGTATCATAATGACGTATGTGTGACATTATGTATGAAATTTCAGCTTATTCCGTTCAGCCTTTAAAGCGTGATTGGGGAATCAAACATACATACAATTTTTTAACTTTTGTATTTAAGTAACATTATCAATGCAACGGACAGGATAGGTGTCGTTTAAATAGTTAGATTTTATTAAATGACAAAATGCTTGAGAGAGAACAAATTAGCTCGACTAATAACTCTACGGCGAAATCTTAAACATTATATAAGTTTAAGTAAAAGTCAGTTTTGTGAATTAATTAATTCAATGGCTGTATCATACTTGTTAGTTATATGACTGATCGGTTTGATAGACTTTGGATCGTAAACATAATTTTGTGTAGTTAATGTAAGAGGCAGTTGGGTAAAGCCGATCATAGGTACCAATAAAGCACAGATGAACGAGGGCGGTCAATACGACAATCTATGGTTGGTTTTCGCATGGCAATAACTGGATCCAGCAAATTGACATTTCGTCATCGTCAGTCCGTGGCCATATTACTAGATTTTAAATCTTAATCTATACATATAAAATGCTTTGTCCTGAACGACTGACTGACGGATCAACGCACAGCCTAAACTGCGGATCATGAGACCTGATACTTGGAGGGTGTGTTCTTTGTATAACGTAGGCATCCGATAAGAAAGGATTTTCCGAAACTCTACCCCTAATGCGGTGCAAAAGGGGGGCAAAGTTTGCATGGGACAACGTGATCCTTTCGTCCAATCCACTTCAAATTTTGCATAAACATTCTTTAACAGAATTGATGGAAGACGTGTTTCGTGTTTTTTTTTTAAGTAACGGGGTTAAAAAGGGGTAGAAATTACTGTCATGTTGTACATGTCATGCCAAATTAATGTCAAACATATTATGATATGAAAATATACCTCACACCCGTGCCTCACACACAGAGGTTTGGTTGCCACAGAAAAAAAAACGAAGAAAAAATTGTGTTCGTGACTCATTAAGCAAGTTAATAAATATAATAACTAAAGAAAAGAACTGACTGAACTGAAGACTGGAACTACAAGGTTCTATACTACGTCGAAGTACTGACTGTACGATGGAGGTTGTAAAAGGCAGTGACGAGACCAGTACTTAAAGCAAGAGCAGGTGACGCAATTGATGCTGCTTGTAATTTGGAGCTAGCCAAGTAAAAGAAAGCGGAATGCAGGCTCTGCGAATTCTGACCATAAAAATAATTGAAGGACGTAAACCAGACTTAGAATTGGCTCTAAAACGGATGAGACTTGAGACAGCATACCAGCAAACCATCTTGGTTGGTATCTACCTACCTACAGACAATGATGGTGTCATAATGATGTGATGACGTCAGTGTACTGCTGGACATAGGCCTCTCCAAGTGCACGATAGTAATTCCAATCGGCTATTCTTTTCCATCCATTTTAATGAGATTATAGATGTACAAATTATAATTTTAAGTAGGTATAATGTTTTCTGTTTAATACATGTACATATGTATGTAAGTTTTGCGTTAAAATAGATGAATAATATTATCACAAATAAAGTTTCTTTCTTTCATTCTTATCTTTTAGGGTTCCGTTGTCCTGACAAGGCACCTTATAGTTTCGTCATGTCAGTCTGCCTGCCTGTGATGTTTTTTTTATCGTCTACCCCATCGTGTGGGATATTGTTTAATAGTTCCTTTAAATTGTCTTGGGGTTGTTAGTGTTACGAATATTTTTCGATTTGGGGATCCGTTTGCGAAATATTAAACAAGTGCTAATTTTAGTTCCAGTATTGCGTAACGGCTCAACGGCTAGGATAAAAATTAGAACACATATAGAATATTTTCTGGAGTTACATAAAGGATACTTTTTATCGCAGTGAAATGTTTCTATGGGAGATTTTGGATAAACTAAAGATCACGTGAGCGAAGCCGCGGGCAACAGCTAGTATGTATATAAAACGAAGTCGGGTTTGTTACAACACTTATAACTTGAGAACGGCTGTACCGATTTTCATGGTTTATAATTTGTTGGATTTGTCTCAACCCTGAATAGCAGAAGAAATAATAACAAAAATGGACAAGCTCAGTTCGCCGGGTTTTTAATGAAATGAAATTAATTTATTGCAAAATCTTAATGTAAATACATAGTTTGATGGTACAGAATAATGTGAGACCAGTGTTAGGGCCCTGTCGTGAACTTCCGTAATAAATTAACTTTTATGTATTATTTTTAGGAAATTATTTTGCAAATATTGTGGAATAAATATTTAATTTATTAATACTGACTACTCTGAAGAGTGTATGTGATCGAGAAATTGTGTTTTGTATTTGTATTAAACATTTTATTTTACTCTACCACTACTTCGGACTAACTGGCTTGTGCCAAGAAGAAGCAGCGCAAGATAGAGAGAGAGAGAGAGAGAGAGAGAGAGAGAGACAATTGTCAGGCTCTTTTTAAACATTTTATTGGCACCCGATTATGTTTGGACTGGTAGATCAGCAATAGATTGTGGATGTAGAAGAAAAAAATATTTTCCCATGGATGAACTTCCTACGTTGTGCAATCTGAAATTGGGGACGAGAAGTATTTTATTCTGCCGGGTTTTACCTTATGTGTCACTATTCCGATTTTTTCATATTATTAGTAGGTAAGTAAGTCAGCACTGGACTTGTTTATTGTCATCGTGTAAACGGGGCACCAACGACTCTAATGTAATGAACGACTAGTTAATATTCGACCCTTTAATTATCTAAGCCTTGGCTAAAGTTAGGCAATCAAATTAATATACGTTCACCGCGTTCTATAGCCGGCACCATCCTATAAGTTGATGCTTCACATTATTCAACGTTAAGAAAAAACCTTTTAATGACCCATCTTGGTCGTAAAACTGTGAAATGGATTTACGATTTGTTAACAGAGTGACTCGAGTGTCGGTAACAAATTAATTTATATCCTAATAATAAAATTTCATTTCTTATGCGTTATTTCTGTTACGTAAACCAATATCGTATACATGTGTATGTTTTAGTCATACGCAAAGCATCCCTTTATTAAAGAATGCGTCGTCCATCTTCACTTCTTGCAGGTACCAACCGAAGCGATGATATCTCTAATAGTGTACATACCTGAAACAATAACATAGCAGTATTAATTTAACCGAACAACAACTTATCAAGAGCCCTATTTCAATTTCTAAACGGTTATAATTTTGAGGCGAAAGCCGATGTTTTATCGCAATTTCATCGTCTTCAGTTCGTACCAACCGGCGATAAGTCCCTTTCCAACGGCCTTGTCGCTCTGACCTTTTTGTTTTAGCTCACGAGTAGATGGCTAAAGCGAAAGACACACCAGAAGTGCCAGCGCTGAGCACTACGTTAACGATACTCGTTAGATGCCTATTCATGGGGTTGCCTTGTCGCACATCCCTCGCTATGTGATCAACTGTATTGTTGCTCTAAGATCAAGCAATTTACTAGGCGTTGGCATGACTTAAAGCAACTACTTTGATGGCTAGCAGTGTAGCCACAGCTTAAGTTATGCACTTCAATGGTGAAGCGCTATTTGGATAGTTTTTCTTGTAGCTTCTGTTCTGTCTACAATTATTTTATGATGTAGCCTACTTCAAGAGCCTTCTTAATGAATTGTTTTATTAACCCTCTTACTGCATTTTTAAATAAACAGTTTTACGATATATCACGCACCTTCAAAGCCTTGCAGAAAAATATAACGCGATGCCTCACTCATTTAAAGGTTTTATTAGACATCTTTTTCCTTGTTTGGCAGTGAAGACTGCGACAGTGCGACACTTCGCAATTAATGCTTATTAAATATACCTACCATGTAAATGAAAAACGTAAAAGGTAAATACTTTTCAACGTACAAAACAGTAAAGATAGTTGAGCAAGCAACCACATTAATGGTTGACGTAAAGTTTACACTCATGCAGTAGTAGTACTTACTATGCAAACTAAATTATCACCAGTGTAGTGTGGTTTAAGCAACAATAACGTAGATCGTCTTGGTATAATCTTGTCAAAATCCAGACTCTTTGAGTACAATCAGCACAACCTAGTTGAGCAATCAAGTACAATAAGGGCAGTTATATGCGAGACCCTTGTATGAGCAACCAAACAACCTTCGTAGGAAATAGAGAACTGTGGTGCACTATTCCGTAGGTTTTTTACGAATGTTGCTTAACACTTGGTTATTATCAACAAGCGACACCTCACATTGCGGTCGTACGGTCGTTCGCTATCAGTATCAACCTGCGGGGCTCTACTATACATTCTTTAGAGCTTGCAGGTATTTAGATATAATGCGGAGGCAGACAGACTACTTTCCGATGCTAAAAGCAAAGGGGAACCTTCGTATGAGGCTAGCGAACTGTGGTGCACTGTTCCGTATGTTTTTTTACGAATGTAGCCTAACACTTGGTTATCGATAAGCGACACCTAAGACCCTAGTAGGCGGTCGCACAGCCATCAGTATCAACCTGGGGCTCTACGGTAAATTCTTTATAACAAGCAGGTATTCGTCAAGCGATGATAATTAGATCTAATTCGGAGGCAGACTGTCAGCTGCTAGGACCTAGAAATGTAAACCTTATTGTTATCTTCTATAACTGAATTTTGATTTTATTAACAATTTGAATTTAAATATGATCTTTCAAGAGGTTTTAAGGCAGCTATAAGCGCGTTGAACTTGGTTAAACCTTAGACTAGGAAAGGTGAAGGAGGCCTACTACGAAAGCGTTTCGTTCGTTTAGACGTATTAACCTATTAAATCAAAATAAACATTCACTCGTTTCAAACCTTTGACAATTTTTGAACAAGGTATTAAAAATGGACGTATTATTTACACGGTTTATTTGAGTTGGACTTATATTGTCAATGTATTGATACAAATGAATGGTTATTTTAATTCGATACGTTAACACGTATGAACGAACGATATACTCTCATAGTAGGAATCCAGAGTCGCGAAGATAAGCACATCGATGCCGCGTTGCGTTTTAACCATCGCTTAGGTACTGATCGGTGATCATCCCACTTGTGGCGTATGCGGCTGCCCTTATATGCATGCAGTGCAGTAGCAACGTTAATGTCATTAGGTCCACGCGGAGGCGTAGGCGTCCGTGGGCGCACAGTTCCGACACAACCTTTGACTTTAAAATGTTAACTGGCCATCCTAATGAAAACATAATTACCATTTTAGCTTATACGATCCATTTCTACGATCACGAGATTCGAAACACATTACCTAGCGTGGTGGCATTTAGAATCATTACCTCACAAATCCCACGTTAAACGAAATACTAAAGCTAGGAGTAACAAACTATGTTACAGATACCGCGGAAAAAAGAGGTTTTGATTTTTAAAGTTAAAAAAGTTGACATTATTTATTATTTAATAAGCAAATTAATACCAAATAAACACAGTTCTACCTAATTTAAGTGTGGTCGTGTCATCGCTCACACATCGCACACATCGCTTTTGTCCCTAATGAGAACCTAGTTCGTTGAAGTCACCTCTAACGCCTTTTGTTGGTAAAATCGACCTGTTTTCCTCAATAATTACAGTTGAATATCACACAATTAGTTATTTGTTAGTATCATCGTGACGCATTAAATACATGACGCATCTGGTGTCTGCATAGAGTCTTTACTTATTTTAATTAAAGTTCGCCGTGTTTGTCTGTCCAGACTAATCTTTGAAAGTATTGCAGGGATTTTAATACGATTTTTATTAATATTAGACTGATTTATGATTGGTTCGTATACTTCATATATTAGTTTATAACAACTTTATACAAGGTGGAAAGACGACCAGGTAAAGATTGCAGGAAGCTGCTGGATACAGGTCGCTTTCATTCAACCGGCCGATCTGGAAGTCACTGGGGGAGGCCTATGTTCAGCATTGGACTTCCTATGGCTGAAATGATAATGAAATTGATTTTTATAATATATAATAATGACTATTTATATCAAGGACATTTAGTGCTACCCGTGCGAAGTCGAGTCCGGCGCTGCTTCGATAAACCATTGACCGTCGCTACTCGCTACGCTTTAAGAAGTAATTTTAATTTTCAGCCTTTAGACGTGCTTTACTGAACATAGGCCTCCGCTAAGAACTAAATACGAGAAATATTGAAGTCCAGAATAATCATTATAATTCGGTCATCTATTTTAATTGCTATCACCTTTGGGTTGGAGCACAAGCACTCCGTTTGTTCAAATAATAAAATAAAGAGTAATTTCAATAAGCACATTGATATTTTTACATTGTTTTAATAGCACATTGTTTAGGTACTATTAAATTGTCAGAAGAACATAATAAATCAGTCATGCGGAATCATGCGTTATTAACAATTTAACATTGGTTCTTATTTCAATATTAAATCGCTCATAATTACATCAAATCTGTTTATTTACTCAATATCTTGAAATGCGTTCGTGGTTTCACTAAGTCGTGATTTTAATAACAATTATATTTTCAATTAACTGGCGTTTTCACCTTTAAAGACCAATCCGTGGCGGGCGAGGGTGGGGGCAAGGGACCACCCCGAGGCCACGGATACAGTCCCCCTCGTCAATTTGTTATAACTTACTTGCAAACTTGCCTCAAATTGGGAATACGTTAAGATAACGAGTTTGATCTTATCTCATAGTTTGCTGTGATAATGTTGATACAATTTGAAATTTATATTAGGGGCAACAATGGCACATTTAGTGCAAAAAGTGCATAAATCTACTTTTGAAGTTTTGATCTATTAATGACGTTTTAAGAATGAAGCGTTTAGACTGTCCACTGAACTGACATTTCTTGATTTGAAAAAACAATGTTATTATCGCAAGAAAAATAATGGTTATAAAAAATTCTGAACAATTTGGCTGAACAGGCACCAAATTAGCAATAGAACTAGTGTCATATAGACAAACAAAACAAAAGGTTTGCCGTATTTAAAAAAAATACACATATGTTTTTAAACATGGTTCAGTTTAAACCGGCCAACCGCGAGTATTCGTAAAAATCCTAATGCATTCGAAATGTTGTACCAGAATCCGTTTCAGGGAGAGTGACTTGAATAAGAATGAGGTCAAATTGGATCAGGGAAAGATAAAATCTATGTAAGGTACAACGTGGTCTTATGTAAAAATGTAAACTACACTCAAGTCTTTGTTTTGGGCGTTTTCGAGAAAAACAAGAAAGATTACGATCAATTTGTGGAAATTATTACTAAACACAAAATGAAAAATTGCTTTGCTAATAATTTAACAAGTAACTAACTACCAACAGGGATTTTTTTAATTTAAAATTCAAAACCAGCAGTAATTTCGTTATCGCTCTGCTCCATCTAAAACGCCTAATTAAAACACAGACAGACATTCCACCTACGATATCAGACTAAAATACTGAGCTCTTATGTCTGTCAGTCTGCGAATCCAGAGACATGGCAACAAAAAAATAATCACCGATTCCGAAGTATGGCAGAAATTTGCGCCGACACGCACGCCCAAGTGAGCGGCCCCTTTATTTGACAGCAAATTAATAATCAGAAACGAGACCGAAATGGCTTAACTGACATCAGCGCCGGTCCAAAATCAACGTTATAATGCTGTCGATAGAGTCCAACGTAAATATTTGCGGGGACGTCGAAGTTCTTATTCAATTTTAATCCTTACGCCTTAAAACATTAAAGCGTAAATCGAGCACCGGAACGAAGTTAATAGGATGTAATTTATCCGGGTTAAAACGCTACGTTGCCGCTCCGGGTGTTGTGCGACGGAGACCATCGCGGTTTGTTTCTTAGGAAAGAGGAAGATGAAAGTGTTTTTGTTGTTGCGAGTAGTAGTCGTTAGTCGTCAGACATGCAGCTCGCGGGTGCGCCACCGTCGCCGTATTATAAAGCTGAGGTGCGAGACTTAAACGTCGTAAGCGGCATTAGTCCATTAATTTTGAGGAAGAAGCGAAACTGATGAAACTCATTAAGTACTTCTTTCGATGAATAGAATTTAACTAGTTCCACGCTATTGAAACAATTATAACCGTCGTTTTGACAAACGTTCAAGAAATAATAAATTGTTTTGATAATATTTAATAATACGATTTAATTAATTAATCACTTTGTGTTGCTGTAAAGTTAGTAGGTAGCGCTTCTATAGAGCGTTTGTTGTAGTATGTCCCAATATCATTTACGTATTGATTATTTATGAAATAATAGTTTTGACTATAATTAAATAAATATAAATAGTAAAGCTAAACTAAATGGACCGCACGTATACAAATATGACAGTCAACCCCTTGCATTGTTGTACTACGCGTAATTATATAATTGCATTAGTTACTTCTTAACCCACTTTTTGCGAGTTACTTCATTATGAGTACAATTAACGTGACATTATTGCCGCAAGTAAAAATCTGACGTTAATACATACAATCAATCTGTTTCCAGAAGCGAAAGATAAGTAATGTTATAATTAACTTTGTTTACTAAATAAATAGATAATACGTAATTGGCTATAATTTAACGATTTGTAATAATTATTAAAGCTGTAGATGATTAATTTATATAAAATAGAATAATTTGTTATTAATTGTCCATAACCAAGTTATCAGTAATCTTGCCATAATAAAATTAAAATAGAATAAAAAAGAATATCTAGTGCTCTAATATAATTACTAGCATAATTACATCACACTTCGAATTAAATTGCATTAAATTTATCAATATCAAATCGTTTCTTAATGAATATAAAAGAATAGTCAATGCGACAAAATAAAAATATGTACCTAGTCGAGTCGTAAAATTAAACGCCTAGTGAAGTAGTGAGTACTGCGCCGGTTCCATTGCGCGCCAATGAGTCGACTACACTTGAGGACAGGGAAATCTTAATTAAGGCTAGCTACAACAAGTAATACTTACAAAAAAAAACAATTTAACTCATTCAGTTTTGAAAATTTAAATTTACAAGGTACCGCGTTATTGCAGTGCCCGGCTCAAACGTACTATTTTGATCATTTGAAATTAATTGAGAGTTCAATTGAAAAAAAAATATAAAGAGTACTTAAGGCTTTTTTACAGTACACTGAAAAAAATAAGAGCCAGTAGAACTTTTTTTACTTTATCGATGGGTAATGACGACTTTTAATATAAATAACCTAAAAGTATATATTATAAAATAAGGCAATGCGAAAATCGCCAGTTAATATTTAAAAGTTAGACAACATTGGTACTTAATTCCAATGTTAGAAATATCCTGTGAATCCTCTCCTGTCCTGGTTATTTTGATCTTAAGTGTATATTATTCAATTCATAACATTTCCGATGGGGAGATCGGATGAAAAACCGACGCGACTATCCCCGGACAGCTGCTGAGCGAACATTTCTTTTGACGTACCATTTTATAATGCATTTTTAGACTTTTATTGCTAGGTAGGTTAAAATTAAAAAAATATTTTTAAGTGACATTATATCAACAAAAATCCAAATGTAGGTACTTTGAAATATCTACGTGTGAACTGTGTCATTTCATTATATCATTTCTAAAAACTATCACCGGTCTATAATATTCACGTTTATTCTGCGGATATGATCTATTTAAGAAAAAAAATGAATCGACCTTTTTTCGTATACGTACACAGAATACCTAATCATTAGTTATGGGTATTAGAAGTTAAGTTTCAGAAGTCAAGCAACGCATACATGGACATGGCCCACGGATACGAAATCTCGGAACACACACTCTGACAGAATGGCTTGGGCAGCGTATTATTTTGTGGTATAGGTACATAAGTATTTCGATATTGCTTGAGGCGCGGAAATTATGATATCAAAACGAGAGACAATAACTACAAATTTGTGAATTTCCTGTTTATCTAGTTAACAAATGGGTTTCTCTTACCCTTATAACTTTTGGTATACAAATAACTCCCGTAGTGCCCCCGGGAATGTCCAAGATTTCATCCAGAACTTGGCAACCTTATAGTAAGTGGCACAGTGATATTCGCCTTGAATGCATAGAGTCCGGGTTCAATTCTCGGACTTCTCAATTTAGAAAGTGTTTTTTTTTTTCTAAATTGGCTCGGATCTCGCGCATCTCACAAGCCCCATGCTAGATTTAAACCCGCAACTGTATAGCTATGTAGTCAGAAGCGCGAACCACTAGACCAAGCGATCTACCAGTAGTTTTTTAGATTTTTTTTTAAAGATCGCACAAAAAAAACAATTCCTGATGAGTTGTATCCAGGTTTAAGGCCGGGACACACACGCGGTCACGTCTGCATTATGCACCCGAACGGGATACAGCATCCCTTGCGAGATTCGAACCAGCAACCGTTTACCTTTGTAGTCAGAAGCACAAACCACTAAACCAGGCGATCTAGCAGTATTTTTTTTAGAAAAATCTTCAAGATCGCGAAAATAACAAATTCTGCTGAGTTGTATCCAGGTATAAGGCCGGACACACGCGCGGTCACGTCTGCATTATGCACCCGAACGGGACGCCTCGTAATGATCTAAATAAATACTATCTCTTTCTTAACTACATTAGTAGAAAGAGATAGACAATCGAAGCCAACTATCTATTTACAATTCGTTAAATAAAGACTTACGGGATGCAGTATGCAGACCGCTTCCGGCAGGGACGCACCCACGCAATTCGCGTGCTCGGGAAATAATAGGAAATTACGACACAATGTCATATTCGGAGCTAGTATCTGATGCGCTCCGACTTCCGCTAGATCTAATAGGTTAACTTACTAACAGCTCTATTTGTAGGTATTATGTACTATGTATTAATTATATTTGTGCAACTTTCTCATTTAATTGAACGAATAAAGTTGATGTGCTGGCCTCAAATTAATAAAGTGATATGAAATAACTGAGTAGAACATAAGATCGTTGACAAGTCTAGGTTAATATTATCTGTACCAAAAAAGTAAATAACCCTTAATAAGTTTAGGCCTAGAATTAAAAAGATAAACCAATGACGAAAATAAATGAGTTCCATTAGAAAGATCACTGATAAAGGAAATTGGATATCGATTCAATTTATGTCACCGTGGAATGTCGATCAAAACCAAGAAAATGCTATCTACGCTTCATAAAATGATTGTCACTTGCATTCGGAAAAACCAACATTATGAGGAATTGCCCGGTTTTTATGACAACAATTGGCCAATAATTGTGCGAAACTATTGGCTTTGTGTTATTCTTGTTCTTAATTAATCACTGCACATTATTTCTGCAATGTTTTTAATACGTTTTGAGGCGTAGTCAATATGTAAGCTAGGTAGCTTACATATTGACTATTTTTTTTCACATAGGTATGTGAAAAAAAATTCAAACGACTAAAATATTATTTTGGTGTTTGGTATGAGAGTATCTTAAAACTTGAGGCAGGGATTATGTCAGGAAAAAACACGTAACATATGTAGTTTATGTAATGAGTGACGATATCTTTAAAAAGTTTCCTATTCTTCTATATGAGATACTACTTGTATATATAATATTCTTACGATTCTATGACTATCGTCTACGGTGAAATAGAAATATATTTAGGCTTTCATTTTATTATATTAGCAGAAATAAAATCTTCTTCATAACCAATTTAAATCGACCTAACACACAAACTGCTTACTATAGTTATTGTGACTTAAACCAGAGTTAATTAAATGCACTCATACATGAAACCTGGCCAGTTGTGAAATTGGCTTTTCAACTGCTCTTTAGTGAATTTACAAGCACTTATTTTTTTATTAATCCTTTGTACGGGGCGTTGTGGCCTGTTTTCAGATGAGCGCCCCAGAATAAAGGTGAAGTAGCGAGTATAGTGAAGTACTGACAAAGTTTGATACGGATAATGGGTTAACAAACTCATTTTACAGCGCCATTATATTTGCATCGTAGTATTATTAGTGAACATCATTATAAAATTATGTATTACTGCTATCTATAGCCGATGTCTTAAAGCCCTACTACGAACGTGTTTCGTGCGTTCGGAGTTCGGACGTATTATAACCTAATAAATTAAAATTACTATCTACTTTTGCCAAACCCTTGACAATTTATGAACAATTGAAAACCGTCGTGTTTTGTTTTAGTTGTTTTATATTGTTTCAAAGATTTGATGCTTTTGGATGGTTATTTTAATTCGATAGGATATTACGTCCGAAGGAATGATACATTTTCGTAGTAGGCCTTTAGATCGGTGCAAAGGGTCCTCAAGTTTGATTCCCGGTTCGCGTCAATTAAGATATTTTTAAAACGATATTTTTAAAATTGGCTGGAGTCTGGGTGTGCGGGGAATCGCCACTACCAAAAATTGAAAACATTGCCTGGTCCCTTGTGACACAAGGTGTTTATTCCATACTTAGAGACTGTGACAGTATTTATTTGTTATTATTTATTACAGGTATATGTCAAGCCTATATTACTTTGAATGGAATTAAATGACCATTCAACTTAATTTATACGCGTGTCCGTTTACACTATAAATATGAAAATCGAACTGTAAAATGTGGTCTTAGCCATACTGCTGTTATTGTATGCGATATTAAATATGTTTAAACGCATCCACCGCAAGTACAGTAAACCTTATATTTAATTAACAATCACTGAATACGAAATCAACGTACGATCTGCATGTCACCGAGCACGATTAATATTCAAGGCCCCATAAATACGGCAACGCGATGCGCACATATATTAAAACGGAAAAAGGTCCTCTGCTGAAAGATAAAAGGTGCTAATTCAGTAGTCGGTTCGACGACTTCGCCACGAGGCAAGGTCACGACTATGACTTGTATGACCAGTCTAGACTCTTCTTGCCAGGTGTCCCGACTTAGGGACTGCGCGTATTATCGGGACGGCTGGACAAGGCATTTTTTGGTAACAAATAGTAATGTACCTTAATATTATAGCACTTGGGTTAAAATTGCAATGACAGTGGTCTCAGCAAGCCGCGGTATGCTTAGGAATATCGAATTATTAATTTCAACCTTAGCTTCATAATATTAAGGTACATTACTCACGTCACGTCACGTCACCTAAAAATCCCATGCTGTGCCCGTGCAGATAGTAGGCGCAGTCCTTTACGCAGGAATCTTCGATTTTTAGGGTTTTGTAAGATTACTCCGATTTGAATACTCTAAATGTTGTTTATAAAGTACCAACTGTACCTTACTACATTATGGTCAAAAATTAACATAAGAATTGATTCATGAAAAATCCTTAAGCTTTGGCTAAAATACTTCTGGGAAAGATTTTTCTTTTATCACATCAGCATCCGGAGTCTGTGATCAAGAATCCGTCCGTCAAATATTTTATTTAGCTTTTGACTGCCACAAAACCAGATATAAATGAAATCTATCGTTTCGGGGTCACCAACAAACTATCCCTTTATTTTTAAAATAATTTGCTGCTCTCTTAAAATCTTAATACGATCTTTTCTTGATGCTTAAATCTACAGTGCGTGCTAGATGTTAGGTGACATGCTTTACGACCAAACGCATAGTTTTCCTATTGCAATGACTACACTTATGTCTCTGGTGCTAATTGCTAATATCCCATTGTTGTCCTATTGTTAGGTCTATGCTCCTAAATGACATGTCACTAAGTTAATTTTGTATATGGGTAGTTCTACGATAAGAGGTTTCGAGCCCATAGAAGATGCGGCCAGGGAGAAAAGTTGGATTTTTTTCATGAAAATGTTAAATTATGCTAATTAACCCATTGATTAACCTTTTCACCCAATGGCAGGTTACTTCACACATATTTTATTACTTTTTAGAAGGCCAGGGTAAATATCGAGGCCAGGGTAGAGACGTCATGATCAGGGTAGATATTTATTAGACCAGGGGAGAGATTCGGGCAATGAAATAATGAATGAAATTAATAAAATCAACTTTTATTAAACATTACACTTAACTTTTAATTGGAACATCTTTTTTATTAGACTATTAATTATTGGTATTTTTAAATACTCTCACCTTAAAGCCTTTTATTAATTATAAAACAAAATTTAAATTAACGTGTCTTCATACATTTAACAAAAAATTAAACATCTTCTAATAATACTAATTAAATAAGTAGCTAGACTAGCACCTTTTAACAATAATCAGACTTGTGATAGTTAAGATAATATTCATCGTTTAAAAACGGTATAAAATTAACATGAAGAGCAACGTAAAGCACGAAAAATATGGAAAAAGAAAGCAAGAGAGCGTAGGCAACGACTTGCTTCTCAAAATGTAGCTAATGTTCCAGTTGATGATCAAATACCAAAAATAATTTTTCAGTCAAGAGCTTTGGTTGCTAAACTTAAATCAGACCAAGCAAGAAGGCAACGATATTTAATTAATAAAATATGAAACCATAAATAGATTAAAAACTAAAGTGGCATGTTACAAAAAAAGGTTACAAAGATTAAGAAAATGGGAAAAACTTACACCTAACAGCAAAGTAGAAAAAGAGTTGAATTCCCCAAGTGCAAGAGATACAGAGAAGAAAAAATTGCTGTTTGCAGATGTGCTCCATCAACAATTAAAAGATAATTATTCAGCTCTTCCAAACGAAAAAGAAAAAAGGATTTTTAGAAGAATGAAAGCGGGAAATTGGTGAAAAAATATGGGATACTACAGAATGAGAAAAATATAAAACCTTTGAGAAAAGTTGGAAAAGTGCAACTAATTGATAATAAAAGGAAAGGCAAAAAAGGTTATGAAGTAATAAAGAGGAAAATTGTAGATTTTCTTGAAGAGGATTCTTATTCCAGATTATGTGCCGGTAAAAAAGATTATGTGACGAAGAAAGGAGATCGCAAACAAAAAAGAGTTCTCCTGGATACTCTTAAAAATCTCCACAGATCTTTCATGACGAAGTGCAATATAACGATCTCATATTCACTATTCTGCCGTCTAAAACAATTTTGGATAGTACAACCGAACTGTGATAAACGTGACACTTGCCTATGCGCTACACACGCCAATATAGATCTGATCCTTTCAGCTTTATTATATAATTAATGTTGGCTTGGAATAGCTTTATTCCAAGCCAAAATTAATTATCGTCCTTTCTTCGTCACATAATCTCTTTTACCGGCACATAATCTGGAATTAGAATCCTCTTCAAGAAAATCTACAATTTTCCTCTTTATTACTTCATAACATTTTTTGCCTTTCCTTTTATTATCAATTAGTTGCACTTTTCCAACTTTTCTCAAAGGTTTTATATTTTTCTCATTCTGTAGTATCCCATATTTTTTCACCAATTTCCCGCTTATCATTCTTCTAAAAATCCTTTTTTCTTTTTCGTTTGGAAGAGCTGAATAATTATCTTTTAATTGTTGATGGAGCACATCTGCAAACAGCAATTTTTTCTTCACTGTATCTCTTGCACTTGGGGAATTCAACTCTTTTTCCACTTTGCTGTTAGGTGTAAGTTTTTCCCGTTTTCTTAATCTTTGTAACCTTTTTTTGTAACATGCCACTTTAGTTTTTAATCTATTTATGGTTTCATATTTTTTTTTATTAATTAAATATTGTTGCCTTCTTGCTCGGTCTGATTTAAGTTTAGCAACCAAAGCTCTTGACTGAAAAATTCTTTTTGGTATTTGATCATCAACTGAAACATTAACTACATTTTGAGAAGCAAGTCGTTGCCTACGCTCTGTTGCTTTCTTCTTCCATATTTTTCGTGCTTTACGTTGCTCTCTAGGAGTCATTTGATCGACAGTTTTTATTAGTCCTTTTTCTTTCTTTTTCAAATATTTTTCTTTTTCTTTTAGTTTTTGCAATTTATACTTTTCTGGGTCCATTTTTAATCGTTTGATATCTTAGCCTTTCTGCTTTACGCTTCTTTTGTAGTTTTTCTTCACGTGTTAACTTTTTTTGCGGTGCCATAATCTGTAATAATGTGAAAAAAATTAGAGATCGCTTTTTTATCATAACAATACTTCAATATACCGTTTAAATTTGACTTCAGTACAATCTAACTATATTTAAATTACTTTGTGACTACATTATATGATATGTTTTATCTCCCCTGGCTAGTAAGTCTCTCCCCTGGCATTTATCTTGGCAGGGGAAATACGCCAGGGGAAAGACGTCTTCATGATAAATGCAAATATTGTAATCTACGTATAACATTTTTGGCTTAATTAAATATCCCACTTGAATTAGTACAGTATTATTGAATAAATGTAATATTACACAAATGAATCAAATCATTAATATAACTTTTATGACTTACCAGTGGAGAGACACAATGACTTTGCGAGACCACTACACCGCACGGACGCGTCGCGAAAACTAGCAAAATGGCGGCCTCTAACAGCTCGCTTGTTATTTGTGGCTAACTTCACGTCGTTAGATGTCCTTGAAAGGAATTTGCAATACTTCCGTTTTATTTTGATGTTGGTAGTAGTGGAACAAAATTTGCCAGGGTAAAGACACAAAAAATACGGGACAAAATTTAAGTTCAGAAAATATACTCAAAAAACATACTTTGTTGGATTTTTTCTTAAAATTATTATAGTATATTTATTCAAATTCATACTCACCATGCTTTAGTTTAGAAAGCGATACAAACAAATTAGGTACGGCAGTAACTTTAACTAAAATCGGCAAAGGGACAGGCCAGGGTAGATACTTTTTTGGACTTTGTTGGCAATTTCAGAAAAAAATATAATATTTCAGCATTTCATTGTGACTCTATTAATTGAAGTACATTAAAATGGTGTAATTGATTGTAAAGGATTGGACAATATGGAATAAAAAACCTATTTAATATTGATTGCCGTTCAAGTTACCTCTTATCGTAGAATCACCCATATTTATACTTGCAATGTAAGTAATTGGCCAGAGCTCGCCAATGCAAGTGAAGGCAGATGATGATTGCTTTACAATAGTATAAAGATGAATTAGGTACTACACCCGTTATTCAAGGAAAATATTTCGTAAAAATTACCTGACCCTTAAAAACCCAATCGTTTGGTAAAAGATATAAAAGCCAACGATTTATGAGTATTTTATGCGATTTTTCTAAACGAAACAGATAAATTTTCTATAGAAAGAGAATCTGCCATAAATGAAGGTTTCGTTCGCACAACGTTACGCATTCAAATGATTCGCAAAGAATGTTGTAATAATTTTAGAAATATATTTTATTTTATAAATGTGAAAGTTTGTGCGTTTGTTACTCAATCACGAAAACGGAGACGGGTTAGTTCACACACAATGTAATTTATAGATACACTAGCTGTTGCCCGCGACTTCGCTTGCGTGATCTTTAGTTTATTCAATGTATCTCACAGGATCATTCAAGATAAAAAGTATCCTATATATTAATCCAGATCATATTCTATATGTATGCAAAATTTCATTCAAATTCGTTCAATAGTTTTTGCGTGAAAGAGTAACAAACATCCTTCCATACTTACAAACTTTCGCATTTATAATATTATTAGGATGTTATTGATGTAGCTTAAAACATAGGATAATTTTATATCGATTTTGTGTTCCCGTGGGATGAATTCATTCCGCTATAGTTTGAATGTCTAGGCAATTAGGCATACAAAGCCCAAGAGGCAGAAGCTAGTTACTAATTACTATATTTTTTTGTCTTCGTCAATCTAAAGTACGATTACGTTTTAATATTTTCTAAACATACAAATTACTTATTATTTTGCATTATCAACCCTTTGACTTGAAGATTGTACGTGTGTAAATTTCGCATTTATTACACAGTCAGTCAGCAATTCGTTAACATTAGTGGCAAGAGACAAGGTCACTAGACATGTAAGTCTTATATGACTGCGATTGTTGTACACCTACTTATCTATCATTACCTAACTTTTGTCATTGAACAATAAACAAAAATATATTTTAGGTCAAATCTACAAACGGTATCGGAATCTGTCATTAGCATCTTAAAACATATATATTTTTAACGTACATACAAGTAACATTTATACTTACATTTTATTTTAATTCGAAAATCTGTAGAAAAAAATGTAGAATAATGTCCGATAATTATTAAACATTTCGTTTCGAGCTATAAATTATAAATAAAATACCTATATAACAGCTGCATACCTACATAACTTTCAGCTTTTACAATAATATCCAGTCAGATTTTAGAATTCCGACACAATAAATAAACGAACAAAACATTTCCACAAACTGCTATTGGCACATGCTATTAATACAACGCAAATATCACGTTTTACAGTTTTGCATCTATGTAAACAATGAGTCGTTTCTCGATTTACAATACCAAAACAATATCTATTGAAGATTTAAACAGGCTATTATAAAATAGAAAGTCTTTCAATAGGCTAATTGACACCACCAATACATTGCCATTTTTATTCCTTATAATTTTTATGGCGATTTTTTTTAATGACAAGTCTATGTGGCATCACTATTTATTTACATTACCTGCTTGATCTCGAAGCAATTGAAAATCTGACTTTTCTAATAAATGTACCGGCTTATCGGGCCTAAAAGTTTTAATAAATTACGTCTTAAAATTATTGATGAATTGTGTCAACAATTCAACATCCCAATCCTCCAATTGGATAACAAAAGCGGTAATTGTTAAAAGAAGATGATTTTGATTATCAGGGCGAGCGATGCGAGACTTACACTATCCCACAATTACGGAAAACTATCACGCTTTTAGATTTGTGCTTTAACACAGTAATTTAAATTCATATAGATAGATGTGTTATCTGTCAAAAAATTTTTTTTTAACCATTTATAAAAAAATAAGATTAACAATTTGGTATTATCAATAACATATGGTACAATACCACAAAAAAATAATTTTCTTGGGGCACGTTAGTTTAGTGCACCTGCCTTATAATATAGTTGACCAATTTTTATAAATCTAGAAAAACCTAATGAATACTCATCTGCAAACGACGTATTCAATGAAATTACGATCGGCGCGGCGACCTGAGCATCGTTTAGTCTCAAAAGGAGCCTTGATATCAATGTAACATTGACCAGGCGCGAATTCGATACGGTTCCGTGGCTCTCGGTCAAGCAAATCAAACAGCAGCCATATTTAATTTAATTTGCACAACCGAGTTTTGATAATTTTGCTATTCATTTGTTTAATACGAGACCAAATCAGAGATGAGGAGTTACAAAGTCAATTAGGAATAATTAAATGTGCACCAGAAAGCACGCTAATTGTCAGGTTTACAAGTAAGGAATGCTATCTGGTACCAAATCGCCGGACCCGGTTGCTGGATCTAATGTTTAGGCACATCCGTTTCTTTACTCATGTGGTTTAGGGTCGTAGGAAACTGGAAGTGAAAGATAATAAGCTTCTAAGTTCAAAAATCAAACCCGCAGCTCTCTTTTTGAACCTATATTATTTTTAAAGAAGTCGGTACTATTTAAAGCATGATCCTAACTTTCTATTATTTTTGTGTAAATATGAATGTTTGTTATTTATAACGCGCAGGACAGGAAGAGTTGAGAGAATGCAAGTCGCATATATTGTTTTTAGAGGGTAAATATCGAAGGAATTTAAGGGTTATGTTAATAAAAATTAAAAGACCATAGAGTAAGCTCTATGGTCTTTAATTTTTATATTTATACCGATTTTGACTTGACTCTATTTTTGTCATTCGATTTTCACGACTTTCACGATCTGACCAATTTATAGCCCGAAAGTAAAAATTATAAAAAATAAAATAGTTTACGTTCTCAATATATTATTTTTAGCACAAAACAAAAGCTTCTGCCACAGTTTATATGAAGGAATTAATGAAATATTTCTTTTAAACACGATAAAGTCAAAGATATATTAATGTTTTCTAAATAGCTGGTTTTAGAGCCCATTTGACATGGGCCATTTATTTGTTGAGGGGCTCTATACATCTAAATATTATGTATGATTAATCTATTTTATTATAATAAAAAAGGAAGTATGTTTATCCTCTTTGCGTTCCTAAACTACTGATCGGATTGTGATAAAACTTTATAGGGTCTTCTGAGGACGCCCGAAAAGGTTTCTGAACTAAATTGAAGACCACGCGAACGAAGTCGCGAGCATCAATTAGTTTTCAATGAAAAATAATGGTGTGATTCCAGTATTCAAATTAAATTGGTCTAAAATTTTAATATATCCAAGCACAGCACAATGCCCGGTAGATAATTTCAAATAACACTGAATTTGTAACAGTACATTTGTATTGTAATTTGAGTCTTAAAATAACAACGTAAGAACGTAAAATACGTTACCCCGTGTGATCCGGCTCTGTCAAGTATCGGTTCATAATTTTAAATAGCAGTGCAAATTGATAAGATAATACAATATAAGTTTTGTATTATGTTTACATCTATAGTAAAGTATCTGTCAACATTATCAAACTGATAAACAACGTTGACTTAATTTCGTCTATAATTACATATATTGTAAGCTTGCATTTGAATACCACGTACCTAAATACGAGGAAGGCCAATAAAATACGTATCAATTACGACAAAATTGTATGTTAATTACTATAACGCCTCGACCCTAGTTGAACCATACATCCTTGAGACTCTTGAGAGATGTATTCAATAAGTTTCAGTGGCTTTGTTTGACGAACGCTACGAAATTAAAAATTTTCAACGTATGAAATTGTCAATGCCACAGAGAAATACATATTGCAAATTTATGCAATTTACGGTTGACGTATGCATCAACCTAGCAGAGTTTCAAAAGCAACATCTTTTGACTATGAGTTTTTTTTTTGATAATACAGACAGAGTGCTATTTCAATGGACACTAGATGGGAAAAAGCACTAAAGACTGAAAAAATACTAAAATGACTTTATTTTCTAATTCAGGAAAAGCTGAACGAAACGTATTATTAGTAAGTCAAAATTTTAAAAAGAAGAACAGACGGGTGGTTCTACAGTGACAGTTCACCCCGTAATGGAAATTACGGCTTGACATGTAAAGCTTAATTGTTTCAGATTGGCAAAAACTGGTAAACGTTTTGATGACAACAAACAATCAACAGTGCTGCCAAAAACTAGACTAGAATGATAGTTACAAAAACTAATGCAAACAGTGCGTGGTATTAGTCTCTCTGTATGTGTATATACTACTCTCTCCGAAACAATCAAAAGTTAAAACTAGTAATTAAAGATCTATCTAATAATATCTAATATCTATTTTTAAGGTATTTTTTGTACGTGTATGTAGTTTATACTTATTGATATTAACATTGTAGGTATATAAATAAAATTACACAATAAGCACTCTGCAGCACTTTCCCCTTTCTTTGTAGTTGTCCTCTGCCTAAGGGTTGTCTGGAAGAGATCGCTTTTTAGCGATAAGACCGCCTAAATTGTACATCTTTCTGTAAATATCAACTGTAACTTCTTTGTTTGGTGTGCAATAAAGAGTATCTATCTATCTAATAAGTCAAGGCCACGTCGGCTTGCTTACGTTATACATTAAAAAGTTTTTTAATCACTTACAAAAAAACTGCGACAAGTTGTGAAATCGACAAACACGTTTGGTTGCAAAATTAATAAGTTACGCATGAATACATGCATTTTCATTCATCTAGCCTAGTGCGGATTGAATCAGTTTTACGTAACTACGTAGAATGAGGTTGTCAGGTATGGTCTACAAGAAAACATCGTTGGCGTCAAATAAATGCTTTGTTTACATCAAATTATTATAACACAGACATCACACATTTTTGGTGTCAGTAAACGACAGGTACTGTCCGGTAAAGGATACCGAAATATTGAAGTCAATCAACAGATTTTCAACTTTAAGTTCAACCATGGCTGCATGGCGATAAATTCAAGTGGTTCAAAAATTCAAAAGTCATATTCAGTATAGTATTCCGATGGCTTATTATCTGTAACAAGCGCCGGTTGTGAACTTAAGTTAATCCTAATTTATGCACAACTCAGTTTCTATTTAATAAAAAAATTAATCCTAGTCTTCAAAATTTAAAGTTAGACAGAAATTCGACTTTGAACACACGAGAAAATACAATGTTCAGTAAGCCCTCGAATGTCAATCCAAGTAAAGCTTTTACACAAACAATTTGCAGAGTCAGCTGTTTATTATAATATTAAAGATAAGGCCCATATCGCAAATGGCAGTTTTACATTGCCAACGCTACGGCAGGGGCATGACATGACCTCTCACTTTCTCTCGTCTATAACCGACTTTGCAGATTGCGTAGTATTGACAGAACACTCTATTCGATAGGTAGGTACCTAATTTACTTATAACATTTGATAGGATTAAATAAACTTTAAATAAATAAGTAAAACATTCTTTTTTAACAAGCAATTGTCACACCAATTACTTAGCAGAGTATCTACTATGGCGACTAGTCACTAGATAAACGTAGTACAAGTAATAAATTGGTACAGTTTTATAGACAAACAAAACAGTTTTTTTTAAAACGCCTACACCTGTAGGTTTTGCGCGAAACGGGCTACAACACCAAAGGTTTGCGGGTTCGAATAGACCATAATATGATCGTAAAAGTGATCAGAGGCCTAGTGCGAGATACATAAAAAACTCGCGTCACTTACTATGATATAAAAGTCAATGTTAATTTGTATTAATTTTCGATCGATTTAACTTGATTTAAGTGACCCGGTTGTTTTGTGCAACTCGCACTAGGCACCCTGATAACTAAACAAATAGAACATAATAGTAGGGATTTTGTTACAAATCTGTCAGATAATAGCGACTTGAGACCAGAGTAGGCTTACTTAGGCGACGGCGAATCAATAGAACGGGTATTAAAGAAATGAAAGGAGTGGCACATAGAGGAAGAGGATTACGTCTAGCTTTCTTTAGCTACAATAAATCTTAGATCTAAGTTGACGACGTAGATTTAACGGTAGATAGATATTTTTATTTAAATCTAGGCTCCCCTTTTTTTACCAAAACATCATTATTTGGGAATGTCTTTGTACTTTTGCCTTATTACCGTCAAAAAGTCGTTAGTGAAATCATCTATTGTTATTTTAAAGTGAGCTAACGTAATAAATTACAGTCATAGCTCCCTAGCGTACAAAGTCTGGACGGGTAGCTAGTTAAAACGTAGTCGAGTAAGTCGCGATCGCTAAGAACTTAATTAATAACTAAGTTAGCGCCGGGAACAAAGGATCCCGCGGAAAGAACTTCAATTATTTCTGTCTTACTAAACAAGCTTGCACGTAGTTGCCGCAACTTGTAGGAGATTAGGTCCTCGATGTGAGATCTCGCATAACAACCAATAATGTGCATGTTTAGTGCTCGAACGTAATGCGATCGAGTATTGTGTTATCGTTAACGTACTAAAGCGTGGTTTTAGTGTGGTAAACAAAAGTACACAATGTATCCAGTTCACTAGTTGCATTCTGAAATTAGCATTTGAGTTGAGGCTTATTTTTAGCAGTACAGCAAGTTTTAAAAAAGATATATAAATCCTTTTTTTTTAAATACGCCTAAAGAAAGTTTTTACCGCCGTCTGGTCCAGTGGTTTGCGCTCAGGAATACAATGTCAGGCGGTTGCAGGTTCGAATCCCTGTTTGTGTAATGAACACAAGCATTTGTACCTAATCCTTGATTGTTTTTAATAAATGTTTAATATCTTTATCCGTTACCTAGTCGCCATAGTAAAAGCTTTGCTTAGTTTGGGGCTAGATAGTTACAAAGTGTTCGATGTATTATATTTAATTAATTATGGTCATGTCCCACTCTGATCGATCCTTGAATGAACGAGAGCGGGTACTCCTACTAAGTATATTTACGCAACCCGTTCCTTATTCTAATGGAGAAAGTGAACTAGGTTTTTGCGCATATGACCGGCAACGGAGCCAGTGTCGCGGTATATACCGGCCCAGCCAAACTGGGTCACCCAGGGCCGGCGCAGGCGCAAGTAACTTAATGTTTCAGTTTGCCTCGTATTATCTCGCTCGCTTACGGATCGCGTACCGACGCGACACGCAGCGAATGTAACGAACTAGTGAAAGTGAATTCCTCTATTCGAATTAATTTCTTTGCCATTCATGCTAGGTTTGAATCTAAGATGCCGAAAACAGTTGACCTAAAAACGATTGATCATAAAACTCTTGGCCGCCTGGAACTTGAAATCTTTCCTTATCACATTACATTTTCTAATCCATTTTACATTATTATAATCTTACTAAAACGTGACGTTTAAGATAATAAGCATGTTTGAAGTTGATCATAAACGTGTCTTAATCTATTTTTTAGGTTGGAATGAAATGATAATTGATGTAACTACTAGAAATGCCGCATCTCGGATTATGATCAAGCGCACCCTGACTGCGAAAGGGACAAAGCGATGGGAGAAAGAGAGAAATGAATTAATTTCCATGCACATTAAGTACCTAATTGTTGTTTGTGGTTTTTTTTTCTATTGCTCGTATAAGCTGAATCGGGTAAAAAAATACCATAAACAAACCGTTTTATCATTAAAAATAATAGGTTGGGGAAAAAGTCTTTTCGCATTATAGTTATGAACTTGTAATAAAATCTCTTTGGGTGTACTATTTGTATCGGTTTTAGTATCATTAAAAGTTTAAATTATACAGAAGATAATTCCATATTCAAATTAGGAAAATGTGTGTTTTTCATTTGTGTTTCGTAAGCCGCGAAAAAAATTTGCGATGTTTATGGACCTAGTGCAGTGTCTGTGAGAGTAGCACAAATTTGGTTTAAGCATTTTCAATCCGAAAATTTTAATGTCAAAGATGCACGTCGCTCTGGTCGCCCTATTACGGATAAAATTGATGTCTTTTTTAAAAAAAAGTGGAGCAAGATCGGCATATCAGTAGTTACGACGTAGCTGAAGAACTGGGAATTGACCACAAAATAGTTTTAGCGCATTTGATAAAACTGGGTACACAAAAAAGTTCGATATTTGGGTACCCCACGAGCTCACTGAAAGAAACCTAATGAACCGTGTACTCAATTGTGATTCTATAATACGACGTAATGAAACCGAACCATTTTTGAAGAAGCTGATAACTGGTGATGAAAAGTGGATTACGTACGACAAGAACGTGCGAAAAAAGTCGTGGTCAAGGCCGGTCAGGCTTCACAGACTGTGGCGAAACCCGGGTTAACTCGCAACAAGGTGATGCTGTGTGTGTGGTGGGATTGGAAGGGCATTATTCATTATGAGCTGTTACCACCAGGCAGGACCATCGATTCTGAACTCTACTGCGAACAACTGATGATATTAAAGCAAGAAGTTGAGAGAAAGCGGCCGGAATTAATCAACAGAAGGGGTGTGGTTTTTCATCATGATAATGCTAGACCCCACACATCTTTAGCCACTCAGCAAAAAATAAGAGAGTTTGGCTGGGAAGTGTTAATGCATCCGCCGTATAGTCCTGACCTTGCACCTTCAGATTTCCACCTGTTTCGCTCTCTTCAGAATTCTCTAGGCAGTGTCAGTTTAACATCACGAGAGGACTGCCAAAACCACTTGTAGAGCGGTATTTTGATCAGAAGCCCCAAAATTTCTATAGCATTAGGATTATGTTCTACCTACAAGATGGCAAAAAGTTATCGAACAAAATGGTACCTACATACTTTAGTTTAATGTAAATTAACATATTAAAAAAGGTTTTGAATTTTCTTAAAAAATGCGAAGAAACTTTTTCCCCAACCTATAATCTTTAAGGCAAATTCCTGTCAGTAAAATCACTGGTAGTTGCAGGTAATTTGAAGTACAGTCAACGGCTCGTAAACCTGTCGAAATCTAAAATAGATTTTTTTTACTTTAAATCGAATTAAAAGGGTTCATTAACTTATTTAACATATTCCCCCCCCCTCTCTAAATGCTAAACAATTGGCTTGAAAAATCTGGAAAAATTCATGATAATAGTGCTTTTCATGAACTTTCAAGGAAAATCATAACGGTCAAGATAAACCAGTTGGTTTAAGAGTAATAGTCGTTCAACTTAGACGTTCAAAAATTCCTCAGAGGAAAACATTAAAATTGACTTAAATTTGAATGAAGTAATAGCTGAAATATATTGTGGTAACGACGGCCAACTACGGAACCCTATACGGAACGCGCAGTCGTGGCACGACACGCACTTGGCCGATTTTGTATGTTGCTTTACTTATACCTTGTTCTAATTAACTATCCAAGCTAAATGACAAAATTAATTACTAATAGGCATGTTTTTCATCATTCACATTTTTAAAAACCGTTATCTTCTTTTAACCAATAATATCTAACTCTCGACTAATATTATAGGTAGATTATTTATTATTTAATATTTTTGCCTCTTAATAATAAAAAAGGTGAATTATATTCATCAACGTATGACTACTTCCAAAAAGAAGAGAGATTGTAGTCAAAGTTCCAGCTCTATAAAGTATTTAAGTGAACTGATTATTCCGACTGATTAATAAAAAAAGTTTAATAAAAAACTAAAAACCGACTTCAAAATGAAACTAAAACGCGAAAAATAATATTGACTAAAACATACCTAATCAGTTCTTTTTGGAGTCGGTGCAGCCATCGAGAGTTAAAATGTGTTCATTCGCACCGACTCCAAAAAGAACTGATTAGGTATGTTTTAGTCAATATTATTTTTCGCGTTTTAGTTTCATTTTGAAGTCGGTTTTTAGTTTTTTATTAAACTTTTTTTATTTTATAATTTTAAGTGTTAAGTCCTCTATTTTTTCCCTCCTAACTTCGCCAAAAATTACTTTACAGCAAAGTAACCTTAACTAATATTGGTCCTCTATGGAACCCCCATCCAATGGTATGATAAAAATAAGGTGTTATATAGGGTCAATTTTTCGACGAAAATTTTTAAGTCTTAAGAAAAGGGTTTACCTACACTCCAACCAGAACGGCGGCTATTTTGGTGTCGTAACCATAGGATAAGGTCTCGCGTTAAATAACAGGTTAAATTAAGAAAGGAACTTTTAATTTTTTTTTCGTTACTGGGTGTGCGGGTACGCTCCCAGTAAATAAAAATTGGCGGTCTGGTACCTCATAAGCTCCACGTCTGCTCAACACACTGCGAAATACGTTCTGTCGACAAATTGCAGTATTATCTTCTAACTCCTATCCGTTAAGGAGTTCTGTGGCTTCCATCATCAGGTCAGCAACATGACATGATGATTACCAGACCCAAAAATCAGTATCGAGTCAGAAAATATATGCAAAACATTATGGGTGCCTATAAAAATTGAGGGTTGCCCTCGATTTCCCAGGGATCCCATCATCAGAATCTGACTTGGTGGAAATGGGACCACCTCGGGAGTATACCCTTTCAAACTAAAAAATAAATTTTGAAATCGGTCCATAATTGACGGCGTAATCGCGTAACATACATACAAAAAAAAAAAAAAAAAAACAACAACATTCAGACGAATTGAGAACCTCCTCCTTTTTTTTGAAGTCGGTTAAAAAATGCATAATTATGTCTCTTTCAACATCAACAAAGTGACAGAGAAAGAGAATAATGTTGTAGAAAATTTAGATTTAATCTAGATTTTAGAACGTTTTTGGTCTTTAACGTAATATTACTAAGCTATTGTTGCGGTAGGTATTAATTTATTGCATAGTAGTCGTAGTAAAACTAAAGGTAGATTATTAAGAGGCCGTTAACACTTAAGCGTCTAATAAATTACGCGTTTCGGTCGGAAATTATTTTCATCGTCAGTCGCTTTTGATTTATCGCCGGCGGCTAGGATTAATAGTTTCAGGGAGGCTATTAGAGTAGCTAAACTTTAGAATTGACAACTTGCAGTTGCATAAAAAATGTATGTAAACCTGACACATGGACATGTGGAGAGCTGATGGTTGCTGTCACAAAGTCACTAATACGCATTACTGCAACACGCATTCAAAACCACCATTTTGTTATTTGTAACACGTACACTAAATACTAAGTAGCACGTACGTATGATCCTTGTAATGAAATGCGATCCGTTTTTATGTGAGATGAATTTAAAATCATGAATAAGTACGTAATAACTAGTTTTGGAAAAGCAGATGAAGTAATTAATTGACATGGCCCCACTTTGAAATTTAAAATACACATAAATGTCTTTTAGTTGGACACCGTTTTTATTTACATGACATTTATATTATAATGAAATGGTTCTAGTTTTGATGGAAATTTTAAATTATAACTTGTTCTGTTGCTCATTGACAAAATTATATCAATGTGTATCGCTGTTCGCATAAAGTAAACAATTTTAATCATTACCATTCAGCATTAACTGATGTCGGAACAGTTTTAGAGGACAGCAAGAAGTAATATATTGGATTATGCCTTAAAATAGTCGGACCAAATGTCACCTTTTCAATCACAGGCCGACATAGGGGGCAATCCCCTAAGCCAAGCACAGGCAAAAACGTCGCATCGTGCTTCATTCATTCCAAAACAACACACAAAATAGAGGAAACAAGAAATCAATGAACCGAATATAGAACACAATATGGGCTCCACAGGGATATAAATAGGGTTAGTTAAGATTTTCGAGGGTGAAAATAGAAACTTACGTTATTTGGGGTGAAGGAACTTAAAAATAATACAGCTCAGTAATTGCGGTTGTTGACGTAATACAAAATCACCTCTAAGATGTAAAGAGGACAGAAATAGAACAAATTCTATTTGGGACAAAGAGGTTGCTCATTTTTTAACAAAACACAAACATTTGAAACGAGTTAGGGTTCCTTTTTGATTATAGGCTGTACTTAATACCTAGACTACTTTGATATTTGGATAATGCCATTGTATTTAAAATCCACAAAGGTCTTTTACAGACTGAATAGTAGAATAGTATAATAAAAAATAATGTTACTGAAACTTATTTAACGGCTAAGCCAGATGGAAACAAAATGTAGACCTAAATTCTATTCCCTAAACAAGATACCTATCCCAGGCAGATTTGTAACTAAATGATATTCCTTATCGGAAAGAGGGTTGTATAATGGCGTCCCCTATCGACATTGCAAGGGGTGTAAGCAGGCATATCTTACACCTGGATGGGGGCAGTATTGATTGACATCCCGATGAAACATTTCACAACAAAAACAAAGAAAAAGCTTTGCCCATTTTTAGGGTTTCTTTTCCGTAACAATAAGAACTATACTGTTGAAACTTGGTAAGTAGATGTATTCTGTGAACCGCATTAAGATTTTCACACAAAAATAGAAAAAAAACAACAAAGTTTTTGGGGTTCCCCATACTTAGAACTGAAAGTCAAAAAAATTTTTCATCAAACCCGTATGGGTACGATGGGTAGAACAAGTAAGACTCGCTACGCTCCGCTACGTTCAAACCAATTTTCGGTGGAAGTTTGCATGGAACATCATTATATATTTTTTTAGTTTTATAATTCTCTTATTTTAGAAGTTTCTTGGATAGTATGGGGTAGTGGTAAAATGTGTATCCAAGGAACATGCAAACTTCCACCGAAAATTGGTTTGAACGTAGCGGAGCGTAGCGAGTCTTACTTGTTCTGTGGTTTGAACGAGACCTAGTAAGTAGTATTTTTTAATACGTCATAAATCGTAAACCGCAATTAGATAATGGTACGGAACCATTCGTGCGCGAGTCCAACTCGCACTTGGCCGGTTTTTGTTATTAAAAATATGAGTTCAATTTCATTTTACAAGGAAAATTGTTCAACATCTGTACAAAGTCAAGAATGCGAAACTATAGACCGTGATAAGTGTTATTGTACTTGCATAGACACAAATGTTTTATCATGTAATGTACCTACATGCTATAATTTCTTGGTTTGTCTCCGCCTCGAATAGCAGTATAAATAATAAAAACATTGGAAATGCTGTCAAACATAACTGTTAGGCGAACGTTAAAAACCGGGCAAGTGCGAGTTGGACTCGCGCACGAAGGGTTCCGCACCATTATAAAATTTATAAAAACATCACGACGAACAAGTAAAAAAATCACATTTGTTGTATGGGAGCCCCCTTACATATTAATTTTATTCTGGTATTTGTTGTTATAGCGGCAACAGAAATACATCATCAGTGAAAATTTTGCGGAGTCTTAGTAATAGGGTCCTGTTTTACCCTTTGGCTACGGAACCCTAAAAAAGTGCCAAATTCTAATAGGGTATTTGGTATAAGTCGAGTCTAGAATATAGAAAAAATATTTAACAGCCTGTATTTAACTACTTTTACTATTAATATTTTAAATAAAGTAAGTATAGTTAAGGTTTGTTAATTTATTACACTTTAAGGCCTGAAATTTGGGATGAAAGATATAGATGTAGGTACACACATGGTTGTGTTGTGTTCCCAGGGAATGATCAATTTAATCCATTTTTGGCTCTAAGTCGCGCTCGAGAGCCGAAGCTAATCTTACCATAATATAATGTCAAAGCAGTTACTTTTGTAAAATCTGTATCGGTGTTTAACGTTTGAGTAACTCATAGAGCGTACACAAACACTATAAGCGGATACTGGTCAGTGCGTTGTGGTTTCTCAGATTAAAATTCGTGTATGTTCGTTCAACCACATCGCGTTCTGCGTAACTCAAACTAGTGTTGTCAAGGTATCGATAGATGACATTGAAATTGATTAACACTATCTTTGCCAAACTATCGATAGTTTGACTTTCGATACTACTGATTGATACGCAGTAATACTATCGATGGTATGCCACCTTAATAATAATAATCAAATTATTCATTGCATCGATATTATTTAAAAGCTTAAAACAAAAACTATAATATTACCGATAGTTTTAGACTATGTTTTAATACTATGTATAGGGTCTCGTCACTACAAATAATACTATTGCGAGACAGGAGGCCCAGCACGAAAGCGTATCGTTCATCCGGCCGTATTATCCGATCAAATTAAAATATCCATTCAATTGTCTGGCAATTTATGAACAATTGAAAACAGTCGGGTTTTTACACGCTAATTTGAGTTGGTCATATTTCGTCAATGGATTGACACAAGAGCCTGGTTATTTTAATTTGTTAAGTTTATACGACCGATCGAACGATATACTTTCGTGCTAGGCGTCCTCGTGGCTATCGATAATACAAAGTTATTGATAGTTTATCAATATTGGAAAGCAAATAGTAATGATTTTTATGGACTATCAATTGTTAGACTGATTTAATACCATAAGGTCTCATTACTACGACTAATACTATTATACGAATATAACCATAATACCATTGCAATACAGGTTTTACTAGTATTACATCACCAGCCTATAACAGTCCACTGCTGGACACAGGCCTCTCCAAAAGGAGGATTTTGCCATAATCGCCACGCTTGGCAGGCGGGTTGGCGATCGCAGTTTGGCCAATGGTGGAGAGGAGACGCTGCTGCCCGTCTTCTTGTGGCGGTTCTCCTGTAGTCGCCTCTTACGATACCCATAGGAAGAGAAGGGGTTGTGCAATTCTTTTAAAGTGCCGGCACCACACGGCACACTACTAGTATTAACAGTTTGTCAATTTCAAAGAGAAATGCTATAGATAGTATTGGGTTCAATCAATGCTATTGCTTTTATTTTTGATAACTTTACGCAAATATATTAATAGCTAGTCATTGTCCACTAAAACTGCGATAGGTATAGATTGTAATTTTATTTTTCTTTTTTAACATGCGTGATGAATATAAGTTTGATATTCAGGTGCTTGCGTAATTGGTCGTTAATACTCTACAACTAACGCTAAAGTTTGTTAACGGTTGCACTAATTACCTGAAAACGATCACCCTGACTAAACAAATTGGGTTTAGAGTAATAAAGGAAGTAATTAAATGTTGACCCTTTAAGCCTTACAGATACTTAATTTGACTACTTTTGACGACCTCCGTAGCCAAGAGGCGAGCATGGCGGACTAGGCCTCGCCTTTTTTTAAGGTCCTGGGTTCGATTCCCGGTCGCGTTAAAGTGGAAAACGAACTTATCAATATTGTCTCTGATCTGGGGGTTGTACCGTTGTTGTTTCTGGTTTTTGTAACACAAGTGCTTTCGCTACTTACCCTATGATCATAGAAATGTATGTGGTTTTGTCCAATATTTCTATGTGTAACTTTTTTATTCGTACAGTACAATAATAGTGGAGTAGGTAACCTTTCCTGCAAAATAACAAAATAATGACCAGGTAGCCCGATAATAGGATTATGCCTTAGATATTGGCAATGGAGTTATACAGGGTGGATCTTAACTGTTTAGTAGTTTCAATATGTTACAATAAAGTAGGCAGTTTTTATTTATATTATTTTAGAATTTAAACCCACAATCAACATACGAGTAGCAATTGAGTTTATGTTAACAAAAAATATTTAGGTAGTACCTAGTTTTCGTACTATAAGTTCCGACGACTCGGTTAGCGTAGTGGCGCAGTAAATTTCCTTGAATTCAAAGGGACCCATGTTCGATTCTCGGTTAGGTTCAGATGGAAAAACAAAGTTTTTTAACTGTCTCACGTCTGGGGTGTACTGGGACTGTCTAGAAGACACAAGAGTGTATGCTACAAAATATGATGCGACTATGATAATTAGTAATTTGTCTGGCGCGTATTTATGAAATAAATAACGTATTTTTTGTAGTTAGTGTCAGTTTAATTATGCTGTTTCAAGCGAGTTGAGCATCCAGCATTTAAAACGAAGTTCCAGGCTCCAGCAATGATATTCGTCGTAAGTGGCACGGCTCAAGATATAGTAAACGATTTAGACATTAACAGAGTTGTGTCGTGGGCGTTTTGCCAGCTCCGTTGCGGAGATCCACTGTGTCCGCTATTTATTGCAATTATTTGCGGATTTCGCGAAAGCTGCTGACTGGCTATAGACCGATCGAACTTCGGAGTTCGGACCAATTGGTGCATTGAGATTTATAATTAATCAATTATCTATATGTCTTAAAATATGATTTCAAGTCAAGTGTCTATATAGAAGTAGAGTATCTCTATATTATTATTATGTACCCTACACACCCCCACCATGAATGTTCCGCGATTTCGTAAGGTAGCTTTCGAGTAGGATATTTTTAAGCCTTGATTAAAAGACATGGTTTATTTGGAAGTGTTATTTTTCCCGAAACATGAATAGTATTTATCCTACCTACATTTAAAACAAATGTTGATTTATTTTAGGTCAACCTGTGTCAAATTGTGTGGATGTTTGTCTCGTATGCGTTATTTAAAGATTCAATCGACAGTGATGAAACTTAAAAGGTCGCAATCACTACAGTTTATCACAAGATGTATTGCTGACGTTCTATTGAACTGCTGTAGTTTTAGTAAGTTAAACACGTTTTTCTTAAGCATGGCTCTACATTCCGAGTTCGTATATAATCAAGTATTTCAATGCCGATCGATTCGTGGACAATAACGACAGATGATTGAGTAGTTTTAAAGTTCAGTAGAAACTTTAAACGGTGTCGGCAAGGTCAACGAACCGAGGGCTCCGTAAAGTAAGGTAGGTCGACACGCCTACAAAAAAGCCGAGGTTCGCACTGAAGGACCTCCTTAAACCGATAGCACGAGCAACCAGTATACTCTGACCCACGGAAGTTTATGGTTTACTCCGTTGTCGCCCTTTTACGAGGCGTAGCGCGAGGAGGGGGAGGCCACTTGAAATTGTTAATGTTTCTTGTTAAGGAAGGAACATAAACAAATACAGCATGGGTGGTCTAGCTAGCGTTATGAGCTTCGCCACAGCCTAATAAAACAGTGTACCAATTAGGACTGTTAGCGTGGCTACTGGATTCTAGACATCTGCTTTCGCTTTTCATTCATTTATCATTCTTCTTGATATGTTACGTGCACGTCAGTTGTACCATTCGCATTGCCAAAACAATTAGTCTACGATTTATCTGATTTCTATAGCCAAATATAAGCGGGTTAATAGTAATACTTTGAAAGTAGACAGATTTTTAAATCTCATTAATACGGGAGTACTTATTCCGGTTTTAAATCTGGGATATAAGAATATCATTAAACAAAACGAAAACAATGGATGAAACATAAATTAAACATTCGATAGTAATATTTAGTAGGTATATTCCGACCATACCATATCGTTGAATTATTTATATTATTGATACGAAAGTGCGTACAATAGTACAGTATTAATACACGTACTTACGCAACTTCATTTAGTAAGTAAACCTTAACTTATTCCCCAGCTGCTACCAACTCAATATCAACATCATAGAAAAAACTGTATTATACGGAAGCCCAAAGCGATCGTTAAATGCCATACCATTCATTTAATCAATAACACCCTAGAGGGGAACAATAATATAAAATAAGTTAAGAGCTCTGTTAAATATCCCAATAATAAAGTGTGTTACATTTACGTCCGAATTACCGAACGCGAGCGTTAACTGTCTTATTCAGAGTGCATTTGCTAGTCCGGGACTAAGGTTAACCCCACTGTTCTATACCCACCTACTGTACGTTAGTGGTAGTACAATCGGTTAACCTTAGTCCCGAACTAGCAAATGCACTCTAAATAAGACGGAGTTTAGAAGCAAAATGGACCAATCGTAAAACAACGATAACAAGCCTGTTATAAGACCGGCGCGTGCGCAACTACTGCGATTAAATTAATTGGCCACCATTATTGTGTATTCAGCGCGTAACGTTATTGATTTATTTAGTTTACATGGATTTTTATTAAGTACAACTCTAATATTCGTATGCAGAGGAGAATCAAGGCTCAGTTCCCAAACGGACCAAAGCTGGTTTGATAGCTCTTCGGCAATGGTCCGCGGGAGGACCCTACTGACTCCTGCAACAACTATTAAGGGACTTTTAAACGAAAATTTAAAAATTTATTTAAGTTTAAATATTGAATGGTTTTTGGCCCTTGTGGCTCCTAGACCTGTAAGGCTATGGGCCTGTTCATAACTAAACAAGATAAATTAGTACAGCAGGGCTAGCATGCGCAACACGATAAAATTTTGTCGTGGCATTTTTTCAACTTTTGACGTAATTATATCGTTTTGTCGTTGACGATAACAACGAAAAAACCAAAATATCATGACAATGCCGTGTTATAACGTAAAAATAAGTGGCTACGAAGAACGGGAGACCCTAAAAATATTAAGAAAAAGGATTCGAGACGTCTGTGATTCGTTAGGTTAGGGAAAACGACAAAATTATCGTCGAAGACAAAATTTGTCTTGTCTATCAATAAAATAACCGATGCGCGCATGCTAGCCCTGCCGGTCAAGAAAAGATAGGTTAAAGTGAATAAGATTGTAGAAAAAATTAATCCGGGAAATGGTGTTTGTAGGGGGTTTTGAAGTCTTAGGTTAACAGCACTTGAAATTAAGGACACCATGTCTAAAACATGTTCGAAACATTATCATATAATCATACATTTGCGGTTACTCAGTTACTCGCCGTAACATTTGAAAATTTACCTAATCTAAATGGACATTATGTAAGTCTTATTTTCGGCTCCGCTGTCCGTAGTCTGTCTGTCTGTCCGTCTGTCACCAGGCTGTATCTCATGAACCGTGATAGTTAGAGAGTTGAAATTTTCACAGATGATGTATTTCTGTTGACGCTATAACAACAAATACTAAAAAACAGAATACAATAAAATATTTAAGGTACTACACAACAAACGTGATTTTTTTGTCGTTTTTATAGAAAATGGTACGGAACCCTTCGTGGGCGAGCCCGACTCGCACTTGGCCTTTTTTTAAATTTAATAAAACCGTGTTATACCCTTGTTAATCATGTTAGAAGTTACTTTTCAAAGATTGTACAAGTGCCCGGCACCGATGCTGAGCGCTGGGGCAAAAAGTGGGTCGCTTTGCGCATCGAGACGATCATCGCATCAAAGACACTGCGCGGAGCTAACAACTAATCGCGGCCGGTGATGCAGGCGCGTCGCCACTATAAGCCAATCACGTAACGTAATGGTCTTCTGTGCATCGTTCAACCAGCTTTCAACATCCGTGCCGATAATGTAGAACACTAACAGCTAACTCAGCCTAGATATTAGACACAACAATTTTATTGATTATTAATAATAAAATAGGCTAAAAGTTTAAACATTTCCGGATTAACTCTCTATTATTCTCTTTTATCAAAAATTAGCTGACCTGGCGAACCAGTAAATTTTTTTCGTCAGCTTTTTAAATGTTTTTATTATTTATTCTGCTATTCGGGGCGGAGACAAATCCAAAAAAATATAAACCATGAAAATCGGTCCAGCCGTTCTCGAGTTGTAAGTGTTAAACAAACCCGACTTTGGTTTTATACTAAAAGATGTGGTAATTAATGTATTAATTTCTGTCATAATATGATCTAAAATGCCATTGGTCACCCAAATAACAGATTTTCTATTTGTCTACCTTCATAAATAAAAACAAAATTCAATTCAAATTTTTCATAAAAATATTACCTAACCTTTATTTTAATAAAAAAAATATCAATTTTTACAACACTGCAAAGCAAATTGCCATGCCACTTTTCAAATCTTGTTTAAATTAATAAATCTTAGTTTATAAATTTAGCAGACTAAAGGCTGAAACAATGATGACGATCACATTACATTTGGGTCATAACTCATAATTCAATGCATTACTTTTTGTATGTTGATAAACATTGCTTGACATTGTCTACATTGCAATGATTCAAGTTCCCTTTAAGGAAATATTCGGCCCTTGACACACTGCGAGTTGATGGAGGTCAAGGTGGTTCTCTTGCCAAAAATATCTCCAGGTTTGGCAAACCACTTGCACTGGTCTACTTATACATCATATGTTCCTTTAGCTGTTTAAGAACACTTATTTTGACTATTATTAATTTTATATCAATGTTTTAATTATTAAATAAAATGTTTTTTATTTAAACTTTTAAAAATATTTTACAGTCACTCACATCTCACATAACGAGAATTCCCTACCATTTTTTTTTTAATTTACATTGGGGTTTTAACGTTACCTAGCCTGACCTGCTTTTATTATATAACTTTGTTTAACTAGGTACCTATCCTAGTTTTTATAATCAACCCTTGTTGCTTTACCCTTATAAACTCTGGTTTACATAATAATCACACTAATGCTTCTTTGTAGTGTGACTGTAGACCTGTGTGACTGTGTGTAGTAACAAGTAAGTCAATAATTGGCTGGAGTCCTCATAATGAAAATGGTCTAAAACAATTTACTAAGATTATTATTATTTTTCTTAAGTTTTTTCTTTAGGTAGGTTAGTTGTGGTGTGAGACCTTGCTTCCATCCATATTTAGATCAACTTTTATCCTAAGTAAGGAATCTTAATAATAGAAAGTAGTAAAATATTCCTAGTACAAAAGGATAAAAGAGCTCAAGAAGAAAATAAATCTGGACCATCATAACTATGGCTGTACTCTGAACTCATTTATTGAGCATTCATTAATATTAGTAACAATAATAATGAGCAAACCAATTTAATTAACTTCGAACCATATGCAAGAACAAATGCGAAAAGGCTGCAAACAGACAATAAAATATTTAAATGCCATTCAATGCAAATAATTGCATAATAAGTAATTACATGATAAAAATATTTTAGTAGGTACCATTTTATTAGCCCTATCAGGCTAGCATGGGCAATTCAGCAAAATTAAAAAAAAAATGCCAAAATTTGTAGCTTTTTAATTGCTAATTATTTGCCAAAATAACGATTTTTTTGCTCAAGCCGATCGTGAGAAATCGCAAATTATGCTACCTTGATATAAACGTAGCAGAGTATCTCAATAAATTGCATACTTTTCTCTTGACCATGACAGTAGATTTTGTTGCTAATTAGTTGCGATAAGTGAGAAACAGCGGAAAATTCGAAAATATTTTTTTTTTAATGTTTCCGGTCCATGCTATCTTGAAAACGGTTTTTCGTGGAATAATGAGTGCTCTCAATTTGTTGCTGACTGAGAGAGTGCTCAGTTACTCCTAAAAAACCAGCAACAAAATAGTTGAAACCGATCAGCCGATTTTTAACATTTTTTTCCGATTTTCCTGGTCCTTGCTATCTTGAAAACGGTTTTTCCTCGAAAGTAGAGTGCTCCGATTTTGTTGCTGACCGAGAGAGTACGCAGTTACTTCTAAAGAACCAGCAACAAAATAGTAGAAACCGATCAGCCGATTTTTAATTTTTTTTTCGATTTTTCCGATCCTTGCTATCTTGAAATCGGTTTTTCCTGAAATAATGAGTGCTCCGATTTTGTTGCTGACCGAGAGAGTACTCAGATACTCCTAAAAAACCAGCAACAAAATAGTTGAAACCGATCAGCCGATTTTTAACATTTTTTTCGATTTTCCTGGTCCTTGCTATCTTGAAATCGGGTTTTCCTGAAATAATGAGTGCTCCGATTTTGTTGCTGACCGAGAGAGTACTCAGATACTCCTAAAAAACCAGCAACAAAATAGTGGAAACCGATCAGCCGATTTTCAAAATTTTTTTCGATTTTCCTGGTCCTTGCTATCTTGAAAACGGTTTTTCCTCGAAAGTAGAGTGCTCCGATTTTGTTGCTGACCGAGAGAGTACTCAGATACTCCTAAAAAACCAGCAACAAAATAGTTGAAACCGATCAGCCGATTTTTAACATTTTTTTCGATTTTCCTGGTCCTTGCTATCTTGAAAACGGTTTTTCCTCGAAAGTAGAGTGCTCTGATTTTGTTGCTGACCGAGAGAGTACTCAGTTACTCCTAAACAACCAGCAACAAAATAGTAGAAACCGATCAGCCGATTTTTAAATTTTTTTTCGATTTTCCTGGTCCTTGCTATCTTGAAATCGGTTTTTCCTCGAAAGTAGAGTGCTCCGATTTTGTTGCTGACCGAGAGAGTACTCAGATACTCCTAAAAAACCAGCAACAAAATAGTTGAAACCGATCAGCCAATTTTCAAATTTTTTTTCGATTTTCCTGGTCCTTGCTATCTTGAAAACGGTTTTTCCTCGAAAGTAGAGTGCTCCGATTTTGTTGCTGACCGAGAGAGTACTCAGTTACTTCTAAACAACCAGCAACAAAATAGTAGAAACCGATCAGCCGATTTTTAATTTTTTTTTCGATTTTCCTGGTCCTTGCTATCTTGAAATCGGTTTTTCCTGAATTAATGAGTGCTCCAATTTCGTTGCTGACCGAGAGAGTACTCAGTTACTCCTAAAAAACCAGCAACAAAATGGTTGAAACCGATCAGCCGATTTTTAAATTTTTTTTCGATTTTCCTGGTCCTTGCTATCTTGAAAACGGTTTTTCCTCGAAAGTAGAGTGCTCTGATTTTGTTGCTGACCGAGAGAGTACTCAGATACTCCTAAAAAACCAGCAACAAAATAGTTGAAACCGATCAGCCAATTTTCAATTTTTTTTTCGATTTTCCTGGTCCTTGCTATCTTGAAAACGGTTTTTCCTCGAAAGTAGAGTGCTCCGATTTTGTTGCTGACCGAGAGAGTACTCAGTTACTTCTAAACAACCAGCAACAAAATAGTAGAAACCGATCAGCCAATTTTTAAATTTTTTTTCGATTTTCCTGGTCCTTGCTATGTTGAAATCGGTTTTTCCTGAATTAATGAGTGCTCCGATTTCGTTGCTGACCGAGAGAGTACTCAGTTACTCCTAAAAAACCAGCAACAAAATGGTTGAGACCGATCAGCCGATTTTTAATTTTTTTTCGATTTTCCTGGTCTATGCTATCTTGAAAACGGTTTTTCCTCGAAAGTAGAGTGCTCCGATTTTGTTGCTGACCGAGAGAGTACTCAGTTACTTCTAAAGAACCAGCAACAAAATAGTAGAAACCGATCAGCCGATTTTTAAAATTTTTTTCGATTTTTCCGATCCTTGCTATCTTGAAAACGGTTCTTCCTCGAAAGTAGAGTGCTCCAATTTCGTTGCTGACCGAGAGAGTACTCAGTTACTCCTAAAAAACCAGCAACAAAATGGTTGAAACCGATCAGCCGATTTTTAAAATTTTTTTCGATTTTCCTGGTCCTTGCTATCTTGAAAACGGTTTTTCCTCGAAAGTAGAGTGCTCTGATTTTGTTGCTGACCGAGAGAGTACTCAGATACTCCTAAAAAACCAGCAACAAAATAGTTGAAACCGATCAGCCAATTTTCAATTTTTTTTTCGATTTTCCTGGTCCTTGCTATCTTGAAAACGGTTTTTCCTCGAAAGTAGAGTGCTCCGATTTTGTTGCTGACCGAGAGAGTACTCAGTTACTTCTAAACAACCAGCAACAAAATAGTAGAAACCGATCAGCCAATTTTTAAATTTTTTTTCGATTTTCCTGGTCCTTGCTATCTTGAAATCGGTTTTTCCTGAATTAATGAGTGCTCCGATTTCGTTGCTGACCGAGAGAGTACTCAGTTACTCCTAAAAAACCAGCAACAAAATGGTTGAGACCGATCAGCCGATTTTTAATTTTTTTTCGATTTTCCTGGTCTATGCTATCTTGAAAACGGTTTTTCCTCGAAAGTAGAGTGCTCCGATTTTGTTGCTGACCGAGAGAGTACTCAGTTACTTCTAAAGAACCAGCAACAAAATAGTAGAAACCGATCAGCCGATTTTTAAATTTTTTTTCGATTTTTCCGATCCTTGCTATCTTGAAAACGGTTTTTCCTGAAATAATGAGTGCTCTCAATTTGTTGCTGACTGAGAGAGTGCTCAGTTACTTCTAAAGAACCAGCAACAAAATAGTTAAAACCGATCAGCCGATTTTTAACATTTTTTTCGGTTTTCCTGGTTCATGCTATGTTGAAAATGGTTTTTCCTCTAAAGTAGAGTGCTCTGATTTTGTTGCTGACCGAGGGAGTACTCAGTTACTTCTAAAAAACCAGCAACAAAATAGTTGAAACCAATCTGCTGATTTTTAGAATTTTTTTCGATTTTCCTGGTCTATGTTATCTTGAAAACGGTTTTTCCTCGGAAGTAGAGTGCTCCGATTTTGTTGCTGACCGAGAGAGTACTTAGTTACTCCTAAAGAACCAGCAACAAAATAGTTGAAACCGATCAGCCGATTTTTAATTTTTTTTCCGATTTTCCTGGTCCTTGCTATCTTGAAATCGGTTCTTCCTCGAAAGTAGAGGGCTCTGATTTTGTTGCTGACCGAGAGAGTACTCAGATACTCCTAAAAAACCAGCAACAAAATAGTTAAAACCGATCAGCCGATTTTTAACATTTTTTTCAATTTTTCCGGTCCATGCTATCTTGAAAACGGTTTTTCGTGGAATAATGAGTGCTCTCAATTTGTTGCTGACCGAGAGAGTATTCAGTTACTCCTAAAAAACCAGCAACAAAATAATTGGTACCGATCGGCCCTAACTAAAGGATAAATACAATTTTATGTGAGATTTTAGCTCCGTACATCAACTCACCGTTATTCCGAGAACGCCAATAATTCGAAGAAAAAAAAAAGTAAATGACTTTGAATACAATATTTCTTAAAGGTTATTGTGACCTCTTCTTTTATTAGCTTCGAAAAATCCCGATTCTGTGACTATTACTGATTTTTTACGCAATTGCATATGAAAACGTCATTCCGGGAACGGTTATGTCCGGGAACGGTCCCGCACATGACGAGCGTACCCGGAATGACTTTTTGAGAGTAACTAATGGAAAAAGCTTAATCTATTAATAAATTTGATAAATTGTTTTTGATTTATTAGTTTAAGAAATGGGTGTATATAATTTGTGCTAAATACTTTAAGATAATTATCTATTAAAATTTCATAAATTTAATGATTTACATGTTTGCCACGAATTTATTTCTTTAATAATTTAGTTTGTATAATTTGTCTCATGAAATGTTATACAATTTCATAAAAAAAAAATCCCGGGTTATTTAATTCAGTCTATAAAAATTATATTTTAATCAACAATTTTCATTCCCAAAGTCTCTTCCCTGAATAAAAAAATGAATTCAAAAAAATTGACAATGTTAATCCCCATAAGAGGAGGAATTCAATAGAATTGAAAATATTCAAAAGTATCCGAATTTCGTTATTTTCAATACTTTTCAATTACTTTTTTTAATCAGGGTTTACTCATTGTAATCTAGTGATTTCAAAAAAAAGTTTTAATTTTTATGGACAGTATAATGCAGTAGTGGCGTGATCGTTTGTAGTCCGGCTATTAACCGGAGTATTTAGAGATCAAGCCTCAGTTCAACTACAAAATTTCCCGATTGAAGAGTAGCAACTAATCTTTCAAACCATGATTTTTAAAAATTGATATAAACTGTACTCGAAACATAAATATAAAGAGAAAAATTATTGTCGACTTAATATTACTTATTAAAATTGGGAAGATATATAAAACAACCATAAAAACGGCACAAGCATAGAAAAACATTAAAATAGCCATATGGAACTCTCTGTCAAGATAAGAGGAAGACAAAATTACTCACCAGATTTTACGAAAAAATATGAAGGGTAGATTAATGACAGTAACTCATGACTATTGCCGAAATGAATAAGTATCAAGAAATAACTAATAGACGAAAAAAAAAATTTACAGCTATAATAAAAAAGTAGGTGATCGCAGAGTAACCCGAATATTTCGTAAAAATTTCCCTTCCTTAGTCTTGAGTTTCGAAAAAAAATGAAATTATGAATTTCTTGCTTAGTTTAAACGTAAGTAAACAGCTATCAGCTATTAACAATAACGTAAAGTTTCTTAACCCGTGACGCGTCCCGCGCACTCCAGGGTGTGCTTACCTCAAAATAGCCTCGTAGCGTCCAGCGCACCCGTTGGTGTGCCTACGAGGGCATGACTTTTAAAGCCGTGTCTATGGCGGTAACTCGTTATTTTTTACCGTTCTATGAATATTAACGGCCAGTCTAGTTATCAACAGGTCAGTATAGACCCGAAAAAAAAGAAACTGGGTAAAGCCAACACCCAAAAATTAATTAAAAATCGAGAGTGAGTTGCAATTTTTTGTAAGGTCGGCCATTTTGCTTTCATTGTTTGTAAACAAAAAGTTTTGTGTCGTTTTATGCAGCGAGGACGTAAAAACTGAGTAATAATTGTAACCCATACTAGTGTAAATTTAACGTACAATACGTTTTTCATATTTGTTTTTGTCATTTTACAAAATATTTAATGAAAAAGTTTTAGAACTTTCACTCGACTCAACTTTCACCTAATTTTTATGAGTGTATTTCGTTTTGCTAAAGCGATAAATATAGCTAAATTTGTTCGTGTGGCTATCAAATTTAAATAACTTTTTAGCATATTTATCCAGGAATACAATTTAGTTATCAGATTTAGAGGTAATCGTGAATTGTTTGTGCTATCGTGTTTCAAAGCCGATCATTGCCGCCATTTGTCCTAGAAGTTTGATACCAGCTGTTAGTGGCGGGTCAGCGGCGCGGCCGTTTTTTTTTCGTGCGCGTAATTAATTGTGGTTTGTTATCAATTGTAAGTGATTTGAAGAAAACAAATGAGTGAAATAGAAAGCTAAAGTGTTAGTGAATTGTGTTGTGGCTAGAAATCATGAACAACTTCTTGGATTTCATCATATTTATTGAGGTTAGAGTTAGGTATCAATCAAAAAAAAAAAACGCGATCTTAATTATTTTATTTATTTTTCTAGGAAAATAAAAACTTCTTTAATTAATATTTAATGCTTAGCCTATTTTCTCCTCTTTCTAAAAATATATAATACATATATAAGGTGTACGTGAATTAGTGTCAGATATTTTTAGGAGTAACTTAGATCATCACATGGATCACATATAAGATAAATTTAAAATTATTGACCAAACTTTAAAAAATAAAAAAAATAAAAATAAAGAATCAACATCATCCTGTACATGAACCCAAACACCACAAGTAGACTACTCACACAACGCTAGCCCATTCATAATCTCTCCAGGATCACATTCATGCACTCACATATTACACACATGTTCATAACTTACTACGCCATCCCATGCAAGTGTGTGTCTATGAATGAATTCTCTTTGAGATAGAAACATTGTTATTATTTCTATTTCACTCACTCGTTTCATATTATTATTATCAATGGGTGTGTAAGTTGCGTCTGTGACGTACCTACATCTTTTAGATTTTATTACCCGCGAGTTGCAGAAAATCTCATTATCTTTAAAGATGCCATAATGCAGGTTTATAACCTAACTTCAGTCCCACCTGAGGTCGGTGGTTTTTTTCAAGTGTTACTTATCTTTAACTAACTTCAGTACACAAAATGCAAAAATAAACATTAATAGACGACATTAAAGAAAATAATACTTTCAGCAACAGATGCGAGGACGATTAATCACTTTATGCTGTAATTTATTTAAAATAATTTGTTGTTACAATTACACCAATTATTTAGCTCCAAATTAAGCAAAACATCCTTGACTTAGGCACAAATACCTACTCGTGCCCATCACACACACATTCGCCTCTTTCGGGATTCGAACCCGCAACTGCCCGACTTTGTCGTCCGAAACGCAAATAACTACACCAGTCGTTCGTAGAGTGGGTAATTGCTTCTACCAATTTTACAGTAAAATAACAACACAACACAGTTTGATTTTAAAAAAATGGTTTTTATTAAATTTGCATTACACTTTTTACAAACACCATTTTTAATAACACAACGCAGACAATGAACTTTGACCTCCCATCACACTTGTCATATCACAGTAGGTAGATTTTTGTTGCCTCCCATTCTGGTGGATGCAGAGGGCAGCCCTTAAAAGTGTGTCTACTAACACGCACTAATGTTTCACTGTCACGGTCACCTCGTATTGTTTCAAAAGCACTAATAATACCTACGTGCATTAACTGTACAGCACTGGTGATGGTTTGGCCATCTTGATCATACATAAGGTCCCACACGTGGAAATCCAGCGTAGTCAGGTCAGGCGAGCGTGAAGGCCAGGTAATAGGCCCACCGCGTTTACTCCATCGACCCTGGAACTGTGCTGTCAGGTACTCGCGAACACGGCGGTCGTAAGGCGCGGGCGCGCCGTCTTGCTGGTAGTGCTAGTGCTGTCAATCCAGTGACAGAACTCCACGCGTGCGTGACACGTTAGTCCTGCGATCTCAGCTCCTCACTGCTGCACTCTCGTGAAGTGGTAGGGGTTCCTTTCTTCACTCTTTGGCGGTTTCCACACGTACCGAAGACGGCTGCAGCAGCATTCCTCGTTCTGGCTGTCGGGTGGTGACTCCGATAGGCTGTAGTTTGGCTCATGGTAGCACAAAACCATGGTTAAGTTGAGGTAGTCAGGTTTCGAATACTTGTATTGTAGGGCATAGTGACAATTTTTAACTAACGTCAAACTCAAACGGTGGTCCAGCGCCGATTGACTTGACTTATTTTTGTAACTTAATAATAAAAAAGCGTGCGTCAGGGCAACAGTAAGTGTAGCGTTAGCAAAAAAAAGAAATATTCGGTGATGTTTTTTACTTAATATTTCGAATCTTGTATCAATGTACTAAACTTTATAATTAAGATTACTTCTGTTACCAATATAACCAAAACAAATCTGTACCTAGGCACAGAACGTGGCTGTAGTTAAGAGAGATTATCCGTTCTACAGAGATAACGTTCTACGAAAACCAACACCACGTTTTTGGTAATAACTAGTAGCTAGTAACGTTAAGCTTGAAAGGTACTAGCTGATTGTCTCCCTCTTTAGCTCCCATTCAGCATTATCTACAGCAAGGTACTTGTACCTACCTGAAAGTACGTAAGTACTCAACATTGGATTATTTTTCTACATTGGGTAGATTTATTTTGAAATTTGAATTGTAATGAAAATGATAAAATGATAATGAAATGTAAATACACTAAAAACCAGCAGTGTAGTAGTCGCAGTGGATAAGGAGTTCGCCCTTAGCGTGGAGGGTTTCGGGTTCAAATTCCGGTCAAGGCAAACTACAAAAATACTTTAAATTATTCAGCAAGTGTTTGGGGGACGAAAAACAGATTCGTAATACAGGCAATACCGCAGTTTGACCCTAATCAACGCCTGGTTGACTTTACTTTTAAATCTGAGAAAATAAACGTATTAAAAATAATAAATAGAAAGCAGGTTAAAAAGAAGTTTATTTCAGATTAGAGCCTTTGCCCTTTGATTTAAATCATGCATGGTCAGTGTGAGTATTCCAAAACATAACTAGCCTAGTTTGGGATCGGATCCAAGACCTCAACCTTACACGTAAAACTACTCTGTCATTCATCAGCCGTTTTCCAATTACTCAGAATAGTAAAAAAATAAAACTGTTTTTGCTAACGATACTTTCATTTCGCTATTTGACTTTCGGCATTTCCAAAGTCCTGTGTCTTCCGCCGCCTTCAGAGTCGGTTAATAAATCAAATGAACCTTAAGACAAAGCGTTAGAATCTAAACTTGAGTATCGACTGTGTTCTGGCGGTCTCTCTTTGAGTTTGCGTTTGACGATGCCGGCCCTTGCGATACAATTTTTAAATTTAAATCTAATCACATTAGTTTAGAGTTTAAAATTGGATGGGTGTTGTCTGTTCTTCGGCGGCTGTTGGCAATAAATCATAGTAGCGCACCCACACAAACAAGCGAGAGTTTGTTGTTGTACTTTAGTAGTAGCTTCTTGTCCACTGTTGATAGTTGCGTTTGATATCAAAGTTTTGATCGTGTTTTTCTCTAAAACTAAAGCTCGAATAAAAAAAAAAAACACATGATATAAATATAAATTTATAAGTAAATACAATATTTTATTTCAACAATTATAAGAGTTCAGACTTAAAATACTATTTTGTTAATCCTATAGATTTTAAGTGTAGTTTAAAAAAAGTGTTAATCGCTCAGTGGCATTCATTTGAATAAAGACTTCAATAATTCTAAGAGTTTTTCTCAATGAAAAACACCGTGAAATTCAATTATTGATTTTGTCTAGTTAAGTGGTAAGTTAATTCACTTTTTATTAGTTCAACTATCTAAAAATTGTCTAATGATTTTACTGAAGAGGTTTTCTTTAATTTTTCAATGTAATAGATTAGAATCATTTATTCAATGATTAATATGATTTTCTCTTCCAGAAATCAAGGGGACATAATGCCTAAACGTGGCAGACCTCCGGCGATTGAATCGCAAAAAATAGTTGATGCTGTTCTTGAGCAGTCAAAAAATATCATTATTTCAAAAACTGGTAATATTGTCGATAAAAATCATGCAATATGGAAAAAGATAGCAGAAAATCTTAACAATCTGATTGCTCCTCACTCATTATATGCATACGTAACTGATAACAGATTCCAATTGAAAAGTCAACTCTTTGATCGTGAAGGCTTATGTCTTGACGAATCAACAAGTAGTATCAACAACTCTACAGTAAATGAATCAGCTCTAACAACTCTTGACAGTGATATTAGTCAACATGACAATGCTAAACGAACATATGTCATTTATCTTACCAAAGAAGAATTTAAAGCACTTATTATTGTCAAAAATAAAAAAAAATGTAGCTCTAGAACATCAAATAACAAAATTTCCCAGTATAAAGCAATGGCACCTACAATTTGGGAGGATGTCATATTTGATAAGCTTGTAGATTCTTTTAAAATTACTTGTGGCTTGAGTTTCAAAAACCATACTATTACATGGGATGAACGTTCCGGTTCATTTACAGGTAAGTTTGATGCGAAGATTTTTTATTTAATTATTAACGTAATACAATTAACATATTTTTTTAAGATAAATTTATTCGAATCTTTCTCAATAAATCTATTACAAATATCAATACCCAAAATAAATTAATAGTTTCAAAAAGGTTCAACACGTATGAAAATTGTTTTTATAAATCGCTTTTTAATTGTAAATAAAGAATAAGTAATATGAGCAATACATTTTATATTATACAAGTTATTTTCTTTTCAACACAGTTGCTCGTAAATTCACTCTTATAACACCGTTTTTAGTTTCATAACTCATCATATTACGCACTTGTGCTGTAAAAAGATTATCGCACTAGTGCGGTAATGTAAACTTTTTTTAAAACATCCAGCAAAAGTTTGTGTCTAAGAACATTGAATATTTTACCAATATTAAATTATTTAAGGGTTAAGATGACAAATAAATATTTCATTTTATCAAATTGTATATTAATAAACACAAACTAACTTAACTATCATTTTTAGAAACAATAATTTATAGTTTATTTTATTTTTTAAATTGCTGCTACTCGGCTGAACAGCCAGTTTTTCCTGTGCCATTATTGAAACCTGCGCGCGCATCGAAATTGCGGCGCGCGAAAAAAACAAAATTTACGTGCTATTTTCCATTATTATTTGGTAAAGTTGTTGCTGTGTGGTTAATTACTATCAAAAATGTCTACTTTAAATAGTAAAGACGAGTAAAATGTTATTCAACCCCGTCGGAAATACTTATCGAGGCACGAAACGCGAGTGATAGCCTGTTGCCGCCAAAATGCATAGAAAAACAGCAAAAACGCCAAGTCATATTCGGAGAAGGTATTTTAGATTTTAGTTTGTTTTTTCCTCGCAATTGTGTTGAAAAACGTCGTATGCAACTCGTGTGCATTGATCATTATCACACTCGGCTTCCTTACCGCGCTCGCCTGCGGCTCGCGCTTATAATAATGCCTCGTGTATAATGACCAACGTAGCACACTTGTATCATAATGTACTATTATAGGTTATTGCGCCTGTGGAGGAACATGCAACGGAATTATCAAAAACGACCCAAGTGAAAAGTTGGTAGAAATCACATGCAGTATGACGAAAGGAAATAATAAATGCGGTAAGCGATGGATAAGAGGTGTAAAGAGGAAAAATATTCTAACAGAAATGGGCCAAAAAACTGTGCTTGCCTATCGCGCTGAAAAGGCTGCGGAAACTATGGAGTTTGGTGATAGTGAACCACCGAATCTTCCATCATCTCCAGTTCTTAGAAACGCTCGGTATGAAGAGAGAAAAAAAAATTTTATTGATAAAGATCCAATAAAAGCAGTGCAAATCTTAAAACATACTGAGGGAAAATTTATAATAAGAAACATCGGTCTGGATCCTTTTTTTGTGCATTATTGGAGCCGACATCAGTTGGGAATGTATAAGAACTACGTTAATCACGGTCACAGCTGCTTATGCATCGACGCTACGGGAAATTTGTTCAAATCAATGACAAAACATGGTGAAATAAAGTCAAAAGCAATTTATCTTTATCATGGCGTAATTAGATTGGATGCAGGTCAATTCCCAGTTGTACAAATGATTAGTGAAACTCAAAACTCGGACGATATTAATTTCTGGTTGATGCAATGGGTACGATCAGGAGCACCTCCACCCAGCGAAATTGTTATCGATGGTGGACGCGCTTTACTCACTGGTGCAATAAGAACATTTACATCTAGTTCCACTATCCATGAGTATGCAGATTTATGCTATGAATCTACTGTTCCACCATGTTATATAAGAATGGATAATGCACATTACATAAAAACATGGGTTAACTTGCTAAAAGATACGCATCCAAGAATAAGTGTTTTCTATCAAGGAGTTATAGGCCGGTTGATCATTTCTACTGATAGGGATGAAGCTAAAAAGTTGGTAAGAAGTATACTAATTCTAAGTCAATCTGAGACTTACGGAAAACTAGATGATGGAACCGAGACTGAAGCAGAAAAGGCTTATAATTATTTAAAAGCAGTAATAACTAATACTGACTTGAGTGTTATTGACTACGAATGCTCAGAAGATAATGCTGGTACAAATATTGATGCAGAAGAAGATCATCATAGTGATGATAATGACAATGATGTTGATGAAAACCAAAATGATCATCAAATAAATAAAAGAAAGAAAAGAACAAATCGGTGGCTGGAGTGGGGGCACGAAGCGAATGAAGAGGTACGATTTTTAAAAAAAAATGAAACAGGGGACCGAGTAAACGCTCATTACAACCCAGCAGTAGCTAAGAAATTGCTAGATGACTTACCAGACCTACCCTTGTGGTCTTGTGTTGCAAGAAATGACTTTGGGTTCGGCAGAATACCTGCTAGTAGTTCATCTGTAGAGAGTGATTTTAATTTAGTGAAAAATTCCTTTTTCAAAGATGTAGTCCTTCCGATGAGAGTCGACGAGTTTCTGATAAAATTTTTAAAGTATTTAGATGGTAAATTAAAATTAACCAATGCACGAATCATCCAACTGGAAGATAATCATCAGACTTCCGAAAAAGAGATTCCTGATGACAGCGAAGATGATACTCCTGATAATTTACAAGCTATATCAGATTCAAATAATACAAAATGTCCTGCGTGCCTTAGAAAGGACAAACCGGCAGGGCATCATAAATGTTTTATTTGTTTTAAGCCCATTCACAATTTGGATGCATGTTCGACTCCATTTAGCGAAGATGAAGGTTTTGGGCAGAAAAGAATCTGTTTGTCCTGCAACAATCAAGAAAATATTGATATCATTCTTGCATCGAGGCATGAAGAAAATTGGGGTGGTCAAACTGTAAAAACATCGGTTACAAAGAACAGTATAACAGTAAAGACAAGAGCTTCTACTGTGGATAATACAAAAACAAGAAGTAAACTAACAAGAATAAACAGAAGAATTGAGGATTCGGATGAGGATTCGGATGATTACGAACAAGTTCTACCAGAGCACACTACTGATAACAGTAATATTGACAGTTTTACCAATGTAACAGCTACACTTTCAGATGATACAAATTGTCCTGCATGCATCCAAAATGACCAACCATCTGGAATACATAAATGTTTTATTTGTTTTAAGCCCATTCACAATTTAGATGCATGTTCGACTCCATTAAGCGAAGATGAAGGCTTTGGACAAAAAAGAGTCTGTTTGTCGTGCAAAAAACTCGGTAAAATCCAAGTAGTGATTGCACCTCGGCAAAAAGAGAAATCGACCTCTGAAATTAGTGATACTTCATTGAAAAACAAAAATAGTTTATCAGTAATGAGGACATCTGCTCTGAATACGATAAAAACCAAAAAGGCTTCAACTACAGTGGTAAAAGATATGGCGGAAAAAAAAACATCAAAATATCTTGGCAAGAAACCTGATTTAATTGCTGAGCAGATCAACTTCAAGACAAAGCATACACCGATTGTGTTGTTAAAAAATGGCAGTAATGATAGTCTAGCAGCGACGAAAATCAATGGCAAAGCAGTATATGCGGTACATACGTGTGCATTTGATAGTTTTTATCAGATAATTGCTGCAGCTGTTTGGGATTGGGAGAAATTTCGATTCAAGGTAAATAGCAATTTTAACTGAATTGTTTTCGTTAGTTTCTTCAAATACTCATGAAAAATGAATTTCTGAATGACTTGCAATATACTACTTCCAAGCAAATTAAAATAAATCAAATTCATGTTATTGCTGAAAAAATTGAATTTTCGAATATTTTTTACAGTAATATTAAATTACAGTTGCATTGTTTCGATAAATTTGAAGATAATTAACGAAACAAAAAGCAAATCCTTTTATTTCATTTACCGACTTTAATGAATAGATTCTCAAAATATTAAACTTTTCTTTATTATTGATTGATTTTATGGCGAGAAATGAGATAGACGTTCATGATTTCATATTTTAATTATAACAAAAATATTCTGTATTAGTGTTAATATATGTACATGTATTTAGGCACAAAATTTTTTCAATTGACAGATTCAAGATGTTGACAACATTATGTATGCACTGGCTATCGGAATCTTCGACAAAAAAACATCATTCCCAAAATTATATGCTGAAAGAACAAGATTTCACTATAATTTTCTGAAATCCGTTGAACAACCAGATGGTTCGGTTCTGATTGATTGTAGAATAAGTATAGTGCAAATCGTTTTAAAGATTTTTAAACATACACCAAGTTGTCAGATCGTTGTTAAATGCGATGAATGCGGCCAAGAAGACATAAATGATATTATTGCTCCAGTCTTGTACATGTCTGATATTAAAAATGGACATCTAGACTTTGGAAGTCTGTGTAATTTATCAATGACAAGCCAGTGTAGAGAAGCAGACTGCTCAGGAATGAAAGAAACATCGATTATAGCCATAGGTACAAAAATTTGAACATATTTTACTTCATTAACTAAAAATTAAAGGGTTCAAAAAGTTCTTTTTGCTTGAGAACTTTCTGTGTCTTTAATTTCTCCTCGAATTTCTTCTCAAAGAGCTCTAAAACGCTGTAAAGAGTAAAATTTTTAGCGCTTAGGTATCTAAATAGTGAGAAGTTACAGGGATGGCCTGAAATGTGAACCGTCTTATTAATTTTTTTTTTCAGTTTTCTTGTATTGAAACTTTAGGCAAATGCTTGTTTTACGATTGAAAACAAGCAATAATCAACGGATAAATCTTATCTAATCCATTAACAGAAATAGAATGGTTATTAATAGTTAATCAAGCAAAATTTTTTAACATAATTTATTATAGTCTCAAATTCTCTTGTAAAAGGTACATTTAAAAGTTAAAAATGTCAAGTTTCAATACAAGTAACATGAAAAAGTAATTTGGTTTTTCACAGGTGGAAATACTCATCCTTATTACTTTGTCAATAATATGGCCATATTTGATCAATATCTTACTACACAATATCTAATACATAATTTACACTATTTAATATTGCAGGTGAAATCGTCATTTTTGAAATCTACAATGCTGATGTTGTTCAATTTGTTAGATTAGACAAATTGCCAACAGGATTTCAAAACCCTATTGACCAAAATGAAAAATGTAGATTAATAGGCGCCGTTAATTTAATTCATCAAAGCAGTCGAAGAAGATCTTATGAATCTGAAGATTCAGATTCAAATATTGGACATTTCACAGCGTTTTGTTTAAGAGGAACACAGTGGTGGGAGTATAATGACTTACTAGAGAAACCAATCATGAAGAAAGGCTCAACAACAATAAATATACAAATATTAGTTTACGTAAGAATATAAATATTAGTAAGTTATGAGATACAATATAATCGTGAGAATTTATTGAAAAAGTAAAAATTATAAAAAAACATTTTTTTTTTAATTTTTTTAAAGAACACTTGTCCAATCATTTATAAATGACATAGTTGCCAATAACGTCAATAGCATCGGAATTAAACGACGCTTTTATAGACATTATTACAGTTCAAGATCTCTATTCAAGATTGCTCTGAAATAATTACCAGATTACTTAGTTCAAAAAGCTTTTAAATGTATGTACAAAATTTTTGGGTCAAAAAGCTCAAGATAATACAAAAATCTATTTTTCAAATCCCAGAGAGATCTATTTCTAATATTGTATAAGAGATCTTTAACAATTGTAAAATCTGTCGAAAAAAACTTTTCGATAGATTAGAATTTAAATAATACAGACGCGCTTCTGGCTCCTTAAAATGTTTGCTTAAAGATGAAAAAATAATTTTTAAATTTGGTAAAACACATAGAAAAGTGATTAAGAATATTGGGCTAAAATAAAATCAATGTGAAAAATGTAAAAAGTAAAAGTGCGATAAACAGATAATACTAACAAAAGCAAACTGATATATTCAGAAATTATAATAAACATCTCTTTCTTGAAATAATTTTTAAATATTTAAAAATTTTCTCCATTCTTATTTGAGTACCTAAATGAGCTGCTTTCAAATAAAGAAAATAAAACTATATCATCGTGTCGCTTCAAGATAGGGAAAGCTTTGTGATCAAAACAGTAGAATCTCTCTATATTTGACTTACCCGTACAGGACTTTTCTCTCTACTTGACTCGTCCTTGTCCATAAGAGCTGTGTCTAAGAATCAAGTAAAGAGAGAGGTTAAATAGAGAGAGAGATTCCATTGTAGACGTTTGTTTTTGTTGCTAATTGCCTTGTAAACCTCAAAACTTTCGAATTTTAAAAAGAGCCCTCAAATATTTTAAAAACACGTTTTTAAGACATAGTAAATAACAATATGCACTCTCTTGGTTTTACAAAGCCATTTAAGTTAATACACGCACATTTGGTGTTTGAAACACGATATCTTATTATCTGATACTCAAAAGTGAAGTTTTCCAAGTAGTCCGAGCCCGATAAGCGATATTGGTGTCTTCGCCTAAAAGAATTCTAAAGTTTCTAATTTTTTTTCTGTAGATACATTTATACCTAAATAACTTAATTTAGCGTTTTGTGTCAGATCTTGCTATCCTTATTTTAGGAATTAATGTTTATTTGTCTTTTTTATTTAATTTGATTTAAAACTGCCAAAATTAATTAAAAGTTTAAAATTATAATTGTATTGTTCCTAATATAGCATACATAGAATACAAGCCTAGTTTGTGTCACTTTCGTCCAGTAAAAACTGACATAGAAAAAGTACTAAATAATTTAGCCAAAAAAAAATTCAAATTAAAAAAGTTTACTTAATGTATCTCAGTTCATATAGATATGTTTTTTATATAATTTTGTGCCAAAGTAAGGCATGAACTTTTGAGTATTTTAAATATTTAGATAATCCAAGCTACACACGTATCAAAAAAATATATAAATTGTTACAGTTAACGTACTTCATACCACAATTGCATCAAAAATCGATTATGTTAATTTGTGTCACTTTCGACTACAATATATTTCATTGAACACAAAAAACTGCGCTCGAAGCTGACGCAGGCGGGTAGGAGGCGGTGACAGGCGCGGGGGTATAAATCATATGGTACGATTTCTTCTGCGAAGCGTTTATGCGTTTCATACTCTCGCTCAATTCTCGCACACATTTGTGACGGGGCCATTTAAAAAAAAATGTTATTCTATGTTACAACTCTCCAAGGGCAATAGTCTCCAAGCGAAATCTTGGACGGACAGACAGACGGACATGACGAAACTATAAGGGTTCCTTGTCAGGACTACGGAACCCTAAAAATTTGACGTAAAAAATACTGTTAGGCGGTACAAAGTTAGCCGGGTCAGCTTGTTACTTAAAGAATAATCGTGACTTAGCTGAGTCTTTCACTCTTAAATTATTGAGGATCGTAAAATTAGGAGTGAGTCGTACTTGCAAAATCCAATACAGGGTTCCCTTGTAGGTTACGTTATTAAAACCAGCGTCAAAAATCAGACCCAATTCCCGTAATTTAAAAGTTAGTTATAATAATCCAGTGTCGATCCAGGGGGCCTAGCACGAAAGTGTATCTTTTGTTCGGTCGTATATATGAGCCTTACAAATTAAAATGGCGAGTCGCATGTGTCAATCCTTTGATAAAATATAACCAACTCAATCTAGTCGAGTAAAAGCCCCGACTGTTTTCAATTATTCATAAATTGTCAAACCTTTGATGCAGGGAATGGATGTTTTAATCTGATCGGATAATACGACCGACCGAACGATGCGCTTTCGTATTAGGCCTCCTGTCTTGCCAACATCAACCTCTTAAACGATATTCTCTTACACTAAAATGACAATGTCAAATTGACAAATCAACCCAAAGTGACCGTATTATGATTTAGAGTGGAAAATGGCCAAATAGTAGGTAGGGTAGACCGGGTACAATAGTACCATTTTTTGGAAATTGTTCAATATTGAGAAATCTAATTAAATATAACTTTTTCTGTTAGGATGCTGTAAAAACTAGACTCATAAGCTACAAATTTAACCATGCAGAGTTGAAATATTCTTTCGAATACTCAATGAAAAACGTATTTGAACTATACGATGTCTTATGTTACAATTGACCCCTCCAACGGGTCAATAGTACCAATAATATATGAGGCAATAAAACTCGGTATGTTTATCCAATCATCACCTTTATTGGTATTCTGTATTCCTAATCTCCTACAATCATCAGTCTTTATTAATTGAGATCAAAATATTTAGGAACAATTATGAAAAATCAACACTAAACTTAAAAAACAAAACAATAACTTTTCTTCCATAAAAACGAAAAAACTAACTGTTTCTACATAATATGCCATCTATTTTGCTCGGATATTGCTTCTGAATCAACAATAAGCATAATAACAATGATAGAAATAACAAAACTTAATAATCTATTTTTGTATGACCAATTGACCCCTGGTACAATTGACCCTGATTATTTATACCAGGATTTAATTCTTTTTTTCGTTTAAATCTGGTTAACGATACATGACACAGATCAAACATCTCTGCAGCGGCCCGAATGTTTAGCCCTTTTAAGATTTCTTCATCAGCCTGTTCATAAAGGAATAGATCTTTTAATCCGCGGTCCGTAGTTTTGACTCTACGCCGAGGCATCTAAAACAAAACGTTCAAATAGTTAGTTACTTACTGAATTAAGCTAAAATGTACAGATTCAGAAGGGTTTTAGAAACCTATATTAAAATATTTTAAGTAGGCATGAAGGTACTTATGTCGCCTTTTTATTGGGATCTACCTACTTATTTAATAAACACATTAAGTATGTATCTCATTAATGCTTAATGCATGCAACTATGAATGAGCCTAGACTATTATTTCAGTAGGTAGGTATGCCTATAATTGTAAAAATAATAACCACGTAAATGTTTGATAATAACTTTTTTTTTATATAGGTACTTCAAAACCAATTTAAAATATGCAGTACGTATAAAATAAGGTTTTAGGGGTTAATTGTAACACGGGGTTGATTGTACCGCTACAATTGACCCCATGGAGACTGGTACAATTGTTCCAATTAGGTAGTCAAGAGAACTTCACCTATAATTCAGTCATTATCACAGTGAATGCCAATAATTCGCTGTCGATACAAAGTTTGGAGCCTCGATAAACTATTAACAACAATACCTTGGTAACAAATAGCATATTAGGCAACTTATGGGCTAATATATTTGACGTAAAAACTTACCGCGGCTGGGCAAACAACAAAAATCCTTTCTGTACAAGTCCGTTTCCCAGCGCGAGCGCCGCCGACTGGTGAGCGGATCGAAACACAAAAAGCGCATATTCTGACGCTACGCACACAACCAAACGTCGCTTGTGTGAAGAAATATCGCCGATGGTACTATTGACCCGTGGTACTATTGTACCCGGTCTACCCTACTTCTACTAATTTAAATGTTAACTTGATTTGTGAAAATTGTCACCATGGATTTAATAGTCAAACTGGATAGAGCATTCGATAAACAGAGAAAAAAATATTTGGTTTGTGCCTATCACTAGAAACAAGAGGCCTAATATTACGAAAGAGTTTCATTCGTTCGGTCGTATTATCCGATCAAATTAAATATCCATTCACTTGTATCAAAGGTTTGACAATTTATGAACATTTGAAAAGGGTCAGGTTTTTTACACGGCTAGATTGAGTCATATTTTATCAAAGGATTGACACATGAGACTGGTTATTATAATTTGTTAGGTATAAACGTCCGAACAATTTATACAATTTCGTGCTATGCGTCCAGTATTTCAATTTGGTTGCATCAAATAAATATAGTTTACTACTAAGACCGAAAGTGTAAGTTACCTGCAAAATTTTAGAAGTACCTACTCTATCCAGTTTGACTACTAAGTCCATGATTGACACAATCATGATCATGATCATATTTCGTGCGCACGTTTTAATAGCGACGAGAATTTAGATTTTTAACATCATAATCGCATCATATTAAAATCTTCGTATTCAATTAATGACAATTACGGGAATTGACCCCCAAGTTTCTTAATACTTGCAAATATTTATTTTATGCGAAAGTACACCTTACTATACAAGATTTAAAGAACGAAGTCGCGTGTCTAGACCTAACTAGTTTAAAACATAGAACAGTTTATAGATTTAAGCTAGGGATTGCAGTCCGGATTATCCGTAATCCGAAATATCCGGATTACACCGTATTTTTTTAAATATTTATAGATGCTTCCGCAAACAAAAAAGTGACGATCCAATTGACGGATTGTCCCAGACAGACGCGGCCTGAGGTGGCGGCCGCGGCCGCAGCCTGTTGTATAGTATGAAAGTCTTAGCACTATTCAAATCTACGCGGCTTGCGCGCGGCCAGAGCGCGGCTAGCCGCGGCCGGGAGATCCGCCCACTCCCCGCCCTGCTCGGTGTGTGCGCTCACGCGGCCTGCGGCGCGGCCAGTTGCAATTTTTTACAAGTAGCCGCGGCCAATTTATAATAACGTCGGTGATATTGACATAATATATCTTATTTATCATGTTTAAAATTGTTTGGGTAATATTAATCTAAGTATAAACCTAGTCCTATATTTTTGGAATGAGGAAATATAAAGTTTATTTCATTATGAAACACACTCGCAGTCTATAGTTCTTTTTTTGTTTGCTTCTTGTAAATATGGACAAAAAAGAAGTTTATATCTTACTGCAGCCTGCGAGTGTGTTTCATTATTATTATAATATTATTTTCACGCGAAGTACCGTCACACTGTGTCCCTATTCTGCACACTAACCGCCGCGAATAGGGACACAGTTAAGAGTAATAGTCGTTCAACTTAGTCGTTCCAAAATTCCTTAGAGGAAAGCATTGAAAGTGACTTAAATCAAGTAATTGCTGAAATATGTTGTGGTAACAATGGGCAACTACGGATCCCTATACTGCTCGTGGCACGACACGCACTTAGGCGGTTTTTTTTCATTTATTTGTTTTCCAACAAAATTCAATAAATTCGGATTTATCCGGATTAGTCACGAAACCCGTTTATGAAATTCAGATTGCAATTTGGGTTAGCTAAATTAATTCAAATTAAAAATATATGACGCTCCCCATGATGACATTTTCTTGGATTTTTGATTTTTAGGAAAATAATTCTAAGACATGCTTGCTTTCTTGGAAAATAAAAATTACACGTTTATTGAAATTTTGCCAAATAAAACAGCGGTGTAATGAATGTTGGGAACATAATACTGCGAACAAACGTTACCGCATTATTGATCAGGCGACGAACTTCTTTAATCATCATATCAGCCTGTTGCAGTCCACTGCTGGACATAGGCCTCCCCCAAGGAGCGCCACAGCGCACGATCTCCCGCCCTTTGCATCCAGTCGCTGCCAGCTGCCTTCTTCAGGTCATCGGACCATCTAGCCGGGGGGCGTCCTACACTACGTTTGCCTAAGCGTGGTCTCCATTCGAGAACCTTCCTGCTCCACCTCTTTAATCATTGTTTTTAAAGTGTTCCGAATAAATGTTCCTTTTTTGCCAGGAAACCGTTTTTAGGGTTCCGTATCCAGAGGGTTAAACAGGACCCTATTACTAAGGCTCCGCTGTCTGTCTGTCTGTCCGTCTGTCTGTCACCAGGCTCATGAACCGTGATCGTAAGATAGTTGAAATTTTCACAGATGATGTATTTCTGTTGCCGCTACAACAACAAATACTAAAAACCAGAATAAAATAAATATTTATGGGGCTCCGATACCACGAACATGATTTTTTGCTTTTTTCTATAAATCATGGTACGGAACCCTCCTTAGGCGGAGGTCAGGCGATGAAGGCTCGTCGAGGTTCGACAAATGTTAAACATTTTTTAACGTAAGGAAATACATTAACGCACCGTCCTCCAACTGTGGAGGAACGGCTGGAGAGGTGTGCGGGACTCCGGGCTTAGAAGGCGCCCGCCTACCCACTAAAACCTCACAGTGCTCTCCGGTGCCTTAAGTGAAATGGAGCCAAGGGTTTTGCCATTGGCCGCAGCCGCTGGATGGTTCTTGACTCGGCTTCGGCTGCGGCCCGCTTTATGGTGGGCTGGAGAGGGAGCTGTCACCTCCACTCTACTGCGAACGGCACGCGGGGTCATATGCTGCGCCGCTGTGAGTCCCGGAGGCACCCTCGTGTCTGTAGCCCGTGACCCATCTGGAAGGAGCAGGTGAAGGAGGTATGCCCTTCTCCGACACCCAACGCGCCTAAGGTGGATCATTGGGGCGGAAGCTGAGGCCTCCCGTTCCCTCTCCGCCGCTTCCTTCTGGGAGATGACTGCCTCGCAGATGGTGAGCATTGCCTGCCACGGTTTTACGCTTGAAGCCATCCTCGCAACGATCGCCGGAAGAGAGAGGTCACCCCCCACCACTGAGACCAGGACACTGTGTTCCATGTAGCAAGCTTAAGTGGCAGTGGGCTAGCCAAATTTGCCGCAGAACCCAAGGCAAGGTGGAGTCAACGGTTAGATATTAATATGTATAAGTGTCTGTATAATTTATTACACTCCCGTAAAAAATAATCAATGTATTTCAATTTTGATGGAGTATGTTCAATGTAGTGTAGGACGCTCCTTACTGTCAAGCCAGAATGCCAATTAAAAATATAACCGAAATATCAGAATATTGACTTACTAGATATCCGAATTATAAATAATAGGTTGGGGAAAAAGTTTCTTCGCATTTTTTATGAAAATTCAAAACATTTTTTACTATAGTTTATTTACATTTAACTAAAGTACCTATGTAGGTACCATTTTGTTCTATAACTTTTTGCCATCTTGTAGGTAGGGATATACTCCCATTGCTATAGAAATGTTGGGGCTTCTAATCAAAATACCGCGCCAAGTGGTTTTGGCAGTCCTCTTGTGATTTTAACCTGACACTGCTTCTGAAGAGAGCGAAACAGGTGGAAATCTGAAGGTGCAAGGTTAGGACTATACGGCGGATGCATTAACACCTCCCAGCCAAACTCTCCTAATTTTTGCTGAGTGGCTAAAGGTGTGTGAGGTCTAGCGTTATCATGATGAAAAACCACACCCCTTCTGTTGATTAAGCGGCCGGCGCTTTCTCTCAACTTCTTGCTATAATCTCATCAGTTGTTCGCAGTAGAGTTCAGAATCGATGGTCCTGCCTGGTGGTAACAGCTCATAATGTATAATGCCCTTCCAATCCCACCACACACACAGCATCACATTGTTGCGAGTTAACTCGTGTTTCGCCACAGTCTAGTGAAGCCTGACCGGCCTTTGACCATGACCTTTTTCGCACTTGTCTTGTCGTACGTGATCCACTTTTCATCACCAGTTATCAGCTTCTTCAAAAATGGTTCGGTTGTATTACGTCGTAATAAAGAATCACAAATGAGTACACGGTTCATTAGGTTTCCTTCGGTGAGCTCGTGGGGTACCCAAATATCGAGCTTTTTTGTGTACCGTTTTTTTTTTTAAATGCGCCTAAACTGATTTATGGTCAATTCGCAGTTCTTCAGCTTCGTCGTAACTACTGATATGCCGATATTGCTCCACTTTTTCAAAAATAGCATCAATATTATCCGTTATAGGGCGACCAGAGCGACGTGCATCTTTGACATCAAAATTTCCGGATTGAAAACGCTTAAACCGAATTAGTGCTACTCTTGCAGATACTGCACTAGGTCCATAAATATCGCAAATTTTTTTCGCGGCTTGCGTTGCATTTTTACCTTTTTTGTAGTTAAATTTTAAAATGTATCGAATTTCTTTATTAGTTATCATTTTGACAGTATTTAAAACAAATGAAAAACACACATTTTCCTAATTTGAATTTGGAATTATCTTCTTTAAAATTTAAACTTTTAATGATACCAAAACCAGCCAGATACAAATAGTACAGCCAAAGAGATTTTATTAAAAGTTCATACATACTATAATGCGAAAAGACTTTTTCTCCAACCTAATATTCGGCGGATATTCAAATAATTTGAATATCCGGATCGCAAGCCCTAAGTGTGCTTCCCTAATTGGCCTATCATAGAATCCGAGCAATTTATAGGTGATGTTGTCATATAATTATTTATAAAAAATCTGCTACAGCTACCACTATCTAATCCACAAAACTGTTCTGTTTTAAACTATTTAGTTCCAATCACGCGATTTTGTTCTTAAATTTGTGCACGATAAGGTCTATTTTCGCATAAAAAAAATACATTAATTATAACCATGGTTTTTTGCGATGGTATTTAGGGTTTACGTCCAATATATGATAATATTGAACACATTAATAGTTTTCAACCTCCATTTTAGTATTTCCTATGCATCACCTTTTGTAATTTTAAGTAAATACAGGTTGCAACGCAACTCGCACCGAAAACAAACAACAATACTGTCAATACCGCGTTCGCGCTAGACCGGTCGGTAGAAGTGTGCGGGCGCGGGGGGCGGCGCGTCCATGCGACTCTCTTCCACGTGTGACTTTTGCGCGTAAACATACCTGTTTTTTCAAATAATAATATTTTGTTGATAAAAATGACACAAATTCTGAAAATTGTATCATTATACTATAACAAAAATAATGCCTAAAACTCTAGAAACTTGCATTTTCTTTTGGGGCTTTTTAAAAGCTTTTATATTAAAAAACAAAAAAACAACCAATATTATGGATGAATTCGACACAAAACATTTCGAGTAAAAGATACCAATGACCTAAAACTCTTAAAACTTATTTATAACATTGATTATTTTGTTACTGGTTCATAAGGGAAAACTAAGTACTTTTCTAGTCGAAAAAAAATCTGAACCATTCTCAATTGAAGGAAAAAAAGGTGTTTTCAAGATGGCTTAAGGAAAAAAATCAATTAAAAGTCGAAAAATCAGCAGATTGGTTTCAACTATTTTGTTGCTGGTTTTTTAGGAGTAACTGAGTACTCTCTCGGTCAGCAACAAAATCGGAGCACTTTACTTTCGAGGAAAAACCGTTTTCAAGATAGCATAGACCAGGAAAATCGAAAAAATTTTTAAAAATCGGCTGATCGGTTTCAACTATTTTGTTGCTGGTTTTTTAGGAGTAACTGAGTACTCTCTCGGTCAGCAACGAAATCGGAGCACTCATTAATTCAGGAAAAACCGATTTCAAGATAGCAAGGACCAGGAAAATCGAAAAAAAATTTAAAAATCGGCTGATCGGTTTCTACTATTTTGTTGCTGGTTGTTTAGAAGTAACTGAGTACTCTCTCGATCAGCAACAAAATCGGAGCACTCTACTTTCGAGGAAAAACCGTTTTCAAGATAGCAAGGACCAGGAAAATCGAAAAAAAATTTGAAAATTGGCTGATCGGTTTCAACTATTTTGTTGCTGGTTTTTTAGGAGTATCTGAGTACTCTCTCGGTCAGCAACAAAATCAGAGCACTCTACTTTCGAGGAAAAACCGTTTTCAAGATAGCAAGGACCAGGAAAATCGAAAAAAATGTTAAAAATCGGCTGATCGGTTTTAACTATTTTGTTGCTGGTTTTTTAGGAGTATCTGAGTACTCTCTCGGTCAGCAACAAAATCGGAGCACTCATTATTTCAGGAAAAACCGATTTCAAGATAGCAAGGACCAGGAAAATCGAAAAAAATGTTAAAAATCGGCTGATCGGTTTCAACTATTTTGTTGCTGGTTTTTTAGGAGTATCTGAGTACTCTCTCGGTCAGCAACAAAATCGGAGCACTCATTATTTCAGGAAAACCCGATTTCAAGATAGCAAGGACCAGGAAAATCGAAAAAAATGTTAAAAATCGGCTGATCGGTTTCAACTATTTTGTTGCTGGTTTTTTAGGAGTATCTGAGTACTCTCTCGGTCAGCAACAAAATCGGAGCACTCATTATTTCAGGAAAAACCGATTTCAAGATAGCAAGGATCGGAAAAATCGAAAAAAATTTTAAAAATCGGCTGATCGGTTTCTACTATTTTGTTGCTGGTTCTTTAGAAGTAACTACGTACTCTCTCGGTCAGCAACAAAATCGGAGCACTCTACTTTCGAGGAAAAACCGTTTTCAAGATAGCAAGGACCAGGAAAATCGAAAAAAATTTTGAAAATCGGCTGATCGGTTTCAACTATTTTGTTGCTGGTTTTTTAGGAGTATCTGAGTACTCTCTCGGTCAGCAACAAAATCGGAGCACTCATTATTTCAGGAAAAACCGATTTCAAGATAGCAAGGATCGGAAAAATCGAAAAAAATTTTAAAAATCGGCTGATCGGTTTCTACTATTTTGTTGCTGGTTCTTTAGAAGTAACTGCGTACTCTCTCGGTCAGCAACAAAATCGGAGCACTCTACTTTCGAGGAAAAACCGTTTTCAAGATAGCAAGGACCAGGAAAATCGGAAAAAAATGTTAAAAATCGGCTGATCGGTTTCAACTATTTTGTTGCTGGTTTTTTAGGAGTAACTGAGCACTCTCTCAGTCAGCAACAAATTGAGAGCACTCATTATTCCACGAAAAACCGTTTTCAAGATAGCATGGACCGGAAACATAAAAAAAAAAATTATTTTCGAATTTTCCGCTGTTTCTCACTTATCGCAACTAATTAGCAACAAAATCTACTGTCATGGTCAAGAGAAAAATATGCAATTTATTGAGATACTCTGCTACGTTTATATCAAGGTAGCATAATTTGCGATTTCTCGCGATCGGCTTGAGCAAAAAAATCGTTATTTTGGCAAATAATTAGCAATTAAAAAGCTACAAATTTTGGCATTTTTTTTTTTTAATTTTGCTGAATTGCCCATGCTAGCCTGATAGGGCTCATTTTATTTGCTGATGGGCTGTAAATCTGTAATCAAGTAAAATAAGAACATTTTGAAAATAATGTACCTTTTGAAAATCAGTTAGAGGTCTAACATGGGGATTTAATTACTTGAATATCTTTTATTTTTTTTAACATTCATCAAAAAATTTTGTTATTAAAGACCCAAATCACAGTATTCAAGGCAATTAGAGCTCTCAAAGTCAAAGTAATTTATTCAGTTATCAGTAGTTATATAGACCTTCTTCGATAAGTATCCATCACACATCCCAAAATCTCTTAAGTCACTACAGATTGGAAATCCTTAGCTATTTGCATCAGGAAAGATTTAGGGAAATGTTTTGTGCAAGTTGGGGCCACCCAATCCATCATAGATTGTCTAGGGGCTATGAAGGCTTATAAGGGCAGTGGACTTCTAAGTGCCAATGATGATGATGATGAGTAGGTTGTAGGATGTTTTCCATTAATGTAACTAGTGAATTTGTGTAATTTATGAACAAAATTGAGTGCATTCTGATGGCTATGAGAATACTGCCGTTCTATGTAAGGTATGTGTATGCCATTACTTGTTTCTGTGTTACAGAGGTGAATATTTATTTGTTATTTTAACCTCTGTATGATTGCCGAACTATTTAACACGAAAAATGTCTCATGTAAGTGAAATTATGTAATTTCTTTATGAGAAATAAACGTCTTTAACCAGAGGTTGGTTATCTAATGGTGTCTATTTTAAGTTAAACTAAGAGTATGCAATACCTTTACACTTGAAAGTGTAACCTGTGGAACTGCAGCAAACATTAAGTATCAAGGAGCTTTGAATCATTAAGCATGGGGATAATATAATACTCTAAGTCTTAACTGACATTCAATCAATTAGAAAATATAAATCCAAAATAAAATTGAATCATAACAGTCCCTGATGTAAGACTCCGCACATCCTAATAAACACATTTTACATTGTAAAATATGTATGGTTACAGCAGACTTAGGACTGAAGTGTATGCCATTATCTGTTGCATGGTTAAACTAATAAGGTCTTAATTTCTCACAATTATTATGCTACCTATAAGGAAAACAGTTGCACAGGTTTGGTGCAAACTAAAAGCAATATTTTAACTTTTATTATCTCTATTAGGTACCTAATGTATTTACTTATCATTAAAGTTTTTTTTACCATTGACTATTTAGAATGCTCCTGCAAATTAAATACTCGGACTAGAACAGCTGTAATAAATAACAGGAGTTCACATATTACAAACTAATTATAATAGACTTTAGGTGTTTAAACTTAATTATAATATAATATAAATAGCAATCAGTTTTTCTCAAACTAGTAAAGGAAAGTAAGTCAGTTGTCATATGTGGACTGTGGACACCAAAAACACGGCCACCTCGCCTTGTAGCGCGCTATCTCGCTTACTCGTACGAAACTCTCCCATATCTGTCCTTTTCACTCCCTTCACTCCATGGTCAAGAGAAAGTAACAAAAGAAAAATAACACATCTCAACCCTAATCAGGCAATAAACTATATCCGCCTCATGAGGAATTGCCTAAATAACTTAATGAGCTCTTTGCCTAATACGATCGCAAATATTTTGAACCTATGACTCAATAAACAACTACTATGGCAGATTTTATAACCTAAACCACTATCTAACGATAAGAATATCTTTAGCAACGATGCCGTAATTAGATAAAAATAGGTGCTACACATATAGTCATAGTTATCTGAAATATAAGAAGTAAACACAAACAGGTAAACTAACCCTTTCTTCATGAGCCACCTCTGATGGCCCCAGTTGGTGTAAGAAGGTTCCAGTGAAGAAAACACTCATCCATTTTATAAACACTCGTCAATTTGCACTAATAATATTATTTATGTTTACACTATTTGTCACAATTAAACTAAAAATCCACTTTTTGCTGCGCTAAACGCAGACGTCATTGACAAACAACCCAAGTGACGAGTTATTGCACGGGATCACATAGAAGACGAAAACACTGCGTACTTTGAGGGCCATAGCGTTCGATATATCACAATTGTTATCACTTGAGGTATTTACATTACTAAACAGATTGTCTACATCGGTAATTACAAAAATAAAAACGTACAAAGCAAAAATTCACTCGTAGACAGCATTCACGACGTCGCACACTCACGTAACGTGCGATTTCGTGTTTTACTCACTCACACACATGCAATTTACAACCGAATTGACAGATGGGCGCTAGTGTCGTTAAATGGCTGGGATTTTTATTTGTAAATCTAAGCTAAAAATTGGCTTTGCAGAAGGGTAATCGTTATCTAACTTTCTATTTCTAGTGTGTGCTTATAAAATATGTAATAAACGTAAATTGACTGTATTCATAAAATGTCTATGCGTATTTATTTTCATCAAGAGGATTTAGGAAGTGATATTATTTTACTGGTAACACTAAAATTAAAACGTCAATCATTGGACATATTTTTTTAATTTTAAGACATAAGCACACGGACTTGAGTAACAGGGTTTTGAGTAAATATAAATGGTATTTTTTAAAATCTAACGATTACAATTTATTTGGAATTTTTTCATCATAACCCTGTTAACCCTACAGTAAAAATATCACTAATGACACCGTTATTGAACATAATATTGTGGTATTAAATACAATGTTTTATGACCGAAAAATAAGCAAGTTTAGTAAACTGATAAACTAAGATTTTAATGCGAAAAGAGCGACTGTTGTTCTCTCCCTGTTGATCAGATTTACGTTAAAAATTACAAGATTATTTTAGATATTTTAAACATTTATGGATCTTCATACATACCTTGCAATCTACTTTAACCCATAGAGCAGGTTAAATGCTTTAAATAAGTAAACATTTGAAATTCATGAAAAAATAGACATGTTTTTGGGATCGTTTTAATAAAAGAAAGTGAATATAAAAAGCAAAATTATTGAATTCAAAATATCTTTTGAATCTTCTTCTAGCATATCATTTAAAGTTTATGGATTTGAGTTAAACGTATTTAGAGAAATTGATTTTTATATCCGACATTTTTGACATTTCACCCATCTTAAGGCCGTAATCCAGATGAAAATACGGCTTACATGCATTTTTGTTCCTAAGGTACTCGACGCGCGGCGAATGCTTACTAAAGCTAAATTATATAGCATAGCATATTAAAGCATTAATGACACATGTAAGGGTTTAATAGTTAGGTGAAATTCTATAACTTTGCAAGACGAGACGATACCTATCCGTAACACTACATTTCAGTGTCCCACGATATTAGTTTAATTAGCTTTTTGGTCAGAGATATATAATATACAGGGTATACAAAAGAATGGGACACTCCTTAATAAAACCACATGATCAGTTGGTGATAGGCAACCACTTTGCCTATGGGAGCAACATAAAAATCGTGATTTTATTTTCAGATGCTCCATACTTTATCATCGAGGTATGCGAGTAAGTTTGTATGGAGCAGCTAAAAAAAATCTCGATTTCGATGTTGTACCCATAGATAAGTGGTTGTATATGACCAGCTGATCTCGTGGTTTTACGGAGTGTCCTATTCTCTTGTACACCCTGTATTCAGGCAGTGTAGGACCTAAAGTTGGATTAGATCATAGAAATGTCCTTTCTCTGAGGATTAGATAGATCATAAAACCCAGCATAGATATCAGATAGAACTTGGATAGAACACTTAGATCAGACCCAGATCAGATTAGATAGAAACCAGATTTTGGACAGATATTGGAGATTGTTAGTTAGCTCCCATTTATTTTAACAAAAGAAAGCATTTAGACCAGCCTCACAATATCAGTTGACAGCTAAGCCAAAGCTTTTAAACATCGTGTGAACGTAATTGATAAATGATATGTATCTACTCCGTTATTATGCCTTAGGGCTTAGGGCCTTCATTAAATGAGAACATCCACTCCGCCGGTTTTCTCTGGTTTTTTCAGAGTTTTTCCCTTACGCAGGCTGTCCTGTGCGCTAAGGCAAGCGCAAAAGGAGGGTGGGTGATGAGAATAGATAAGGAATAAAACAATTCATTTGTAAATACATAGTTTTATTAGAAAATGAAAACAAAATTCCTTACACTACCTAAATAAGGCACGACGTGTCCAAATAAACCGCGTAACACGCACCAGTCTCTCACAAGCGCGGCGAACGATACAGTAGCGAAAACAATTCATTTTACAAAACAGTACATATTAAAATCAGTCCCTGTACATAAATACTCAGTTTACAAAATATACAATTTGTTGCAAAACAAACGTGCTGGCAGGTAGGTAACGAATATTTCGCTTATCTTTCTCTGTAATACTTTGGCCGGTAAGTAAATCGATGCGCGAACGACAAATTTTATACCAAACAATATAAAAAATACAACGAGAACAACGCGTAAAAATATGGCTTTCACATTTTCTAATAGCATTATTAAATGTCAATAGCAATTTAATACAACGGACTATGATTTATTTCGATATGTTACCTAAAATTAGTGTTTTATGTAGTAAAAATATCAGTAATACAAGGATAAATAGACATGTATTAATAGTAAAGATAATCGCAAGGCTAAAACTTTACAAAATGTACAAGAGCTATTTGAACAATATACATCATGTGCGCTTACTGTCATAGTCATATCGCTTTGTGATAGAGGTGGTTGAAAATTAATTAATTTGTCTATTCCCTGCAGTGTATATGGATGCGAGTGCTGTGCGTATACTTTAATATTTGTTATGTTACAATAGAGTATTTAAGTTTACATCCAAAGCAAGAATACAGTTAAATTACAATTCCCTAAAAGATTACAATATCTAAAAAAAAAATGCAAAAATCTTAATCTGAAATAAATTACTAAGCCCCAAAAGTTAACGACTCATAATATTATACTAAAATACTAAATTTGTTAATAATATAGGAATAATATCTTATTTGTATGTCTTTGTACCAAATCATTATTTAGGCAGAAATTTTGTAATTTTGAGTTTCGACAACGAACAAACAAGAGAGCTTTATTACCAAACAGGTTTATTTATCTTTGGCTCGACCCACGTAGAGAAACCGAGAGTAGGGACAAATCACGCAACGTATTCGCTATACATGTCAACATAATACAAACAATATTGTCCCAGTTTAAAATTATATTTAAAAATTCTCTCGATGTTCCTTTCGAGGGCCGCGCCTTAGAGGTAGAAATCGTACGACTTTTCAAAGCGCCGAAAAGTGAATTTCTGACCTCACTTTAAGGACATGAGCAAAACTTTTACAGGAAAAATTTTGAATGTCAAGACCAAAAATATAAAAACAAATTTACACGTAAATATAAACAATGTCAACATTTTAGCGTAATATGAACAGGATTATTCTAATTTTTACATCAATTTGACACTTCGAAACTGGTGATCCACTGTTTTCCACGCTTACACAAATTATTGTCAACAAACAATAACGTACTAATTTTAAAAGACAACCTCCAAAATTACTTTTAATTAATTAATTGGTCATATAAAAGGTTTCTAAAACAAAGTCAGTGATCAGTCGTTTAGTTGAAACTTTTTTTTTTCATATAGCAACACTGTCGATTATGACATGTATAAACTAATCGACCGTTACACGTTCAAAGATGATGTCGATGAAAGTTGGTAATGAAAATGTACAATTGATGGGTTTTAAGTTTAAAAAAACAAGGTTAGGAAATAAATAGGGTAAGTATGAAGACACAGCGTTATTCTGATCAGTCGTTTTAGTGTCAGCGCGGCCGCGGCCATAGGCCGGCGCAGCACAGGGGTCAGTAGTGGTCGACGTCTGCTGCCGGGGCCACGGAGTAGACTGACGGGGGCCTGGAGAACAAAAATATATGTACGAAAAGAAAAAAAATGTTCTAAAATCACACACATCTACGTCGCTTTATGCAGTCATAAAGCGACGTAGATGTGTGTGATTTTAGAACATTTTTTTTCTTTACTTCTAAGGTAAACGAGAAATAAAACACTATCCATATTCAAGTTACTGAACTTGAATATGGATAGTGTTTTATTTCTCGTCCGAGAAAACCTTAGAAGTGCAGAACCCACTGAGACCGTAAGCGGTAGCGGACCTGCGGGAAGCGATTTTATGCTACGCAGGCGGTTTCTGTGTGACATTCACGTAGTGTAGATGGAGATTGTAGTAGAATGGAGGCCACGTACCGGCAAGCGCAGCGTGGGACGTCCACCCACACGGTGGACAGACGACCTGGTAAAGGTTGCAGGAAGCCGCTGGATGCAGGCCGCGCGCAACCGGCTAATCTGGAAGTCACTGGGGGAGGCCTATGTTCGGTGTGGACGTCCTGTGGCTGTTTTTTTTTGTCTCTTTTCACTGCGATCTGACGCTACAGGGACATTCATCAGTGGGTGTAAGTTGGGGTTGATTATGGTATGCTCGGTATGCGACCTGTTAGGCTGTTACGCATCCTACTCTACTTCAATGTTGTAATGTAAGTGTGTCTTGGGGCATCTTGTATTTCAATCTTCGAAGCGCAGTGATGTGGTTGAAATGGTGATGATAATTAATGGTCTTCTCAGCGCTTAATATCCGTGCCGCTAACTTTTTTTGTTGAGCTTTTGTGATCTGCGATCAGTCATTGTGACTTTTAGCTAGTTTGTTGTCAGATATTTGGCGTTTAGGAGTTGTAAATAAAAAAATAAAAAAGATATATATACTTATATTTTTCAATTTTCCTCGAGTAGTCATAAGCAGGCCCACCATCTGGTGCCGTTTTGTCGTTGAATTTTGGGACAGTAGGTAGGTACCTATGTATATATATATATCCTTAGACCGTGTGTCCCATTTATTTGGGGTCGGCCTTACTTATACTCTTTTTCCACTGTGCACGATTCTGTGGAGTGTTCTTGCCGAGAGCAGCTCCTTTCAGGTCTTTTTCAACCGTCGTCAACCAAGTAGAGGGTGGTCCTCCACGTCCCCGTTTCGTCGTTGGCAAGTCTAGTGCAAGCTTAACCACGAAACCTTCCGGCCGTCTCTGGACGTGCCCGTACCATCGTAGACGTATTTAGCACTTAAGTTATAGCACATGTAAAATGTATAATGACTCATCCTGTTTTGTCTTTCACAATTAAAAAAAATGCTAGATGGGCATTGCCTAATAAATATGCATATAGGCAATAGTTGGCTATATGCAAGGCTTGCGCCTGTTACCTGATCGCGCGTCGCGGCGCGGGCAGGCGCGACGGGCGCGGCGGCGCGCGCGCATCGCTGGACGCGGGCCGGGGTTGTTCCGTAGCCACTACTGCCGCTGCTGTTGCTGTAGAACCAGTCGAAATAAAACATACTATAATACAAAATACTTTATTTGCCATTAAATAGGGAGAGTACAAAATGCAGATGTTACAAAAATCTCCAGATCTTATTTTATTTTAATCTACATATTTGATTTTAATTTATTTGATTTTAATTTGTTTTATTATTGTTTCTTGTTTTGTTTTGATTACTATTATGGGACATGTGTCGCTTGAAATAAATGATTTGAATTTGAATTTAGCCTATTTAGCTATTTCCATTTATAGCATGCAAAATAAATATTGGGTAAATAAATAAATATTGGACAACATCACATACATTGTTCTGATCCTAAGTTAAGTAGCTATAGCATTTGTGTTATAGAAATCAGAAACAACGATGACACCACAACATCCAGACCCGAGACAATATAGAAAAGTTCGTTTTCTAGATTGACCCGGAACCTCAGACTCCGGCGTGCTTGCCTCTCGGCTACGGAGGTCGTCAAATTATTATATTAATAAATAAATATAATAAAAAATAAGGTGCTAGTAGCTCAGTTGCGGTAGCGGTTTGGTATGGATTACTAACGTTAAGCAACCAACGCCACGGTTGTAAGTGGATGGGTGACCATTCTGACCATATCTAGTGACATTTATCACGAGCGTCTCTGTGCTTCGGAAAGGACGTTAAAAGTTGGTCCCGGCTAATATCGCTTGATATTAGTCGTTAAGCCTAGTCAGAGGCTTTATGGCGGCCTGATTACATCTGACAGTAAGGTTTAGTCACTGGCCTTACAACACCCCACCACCGCACCGCACTGGACCTGCGGGTGGAGCATGGCCCCCAAACCACCTCATAGTTGAGGTGAGGCCTGTGCCCTGAAGTAGGAAGTATTATAGGCATAGTATATATAGCTTTAACTTTAATACAATTGAGACTTTGTTTTACTAATAACGAACGGCCTGTCCCGGCTTCGCACAGGTGGGCATTTGTTTCAGAAACACTTTTATTTTTAATATAGCCTTTGTTACTCAGGGATAATGTAGCATTTTAATGGTAAAGGTATTCGAAAATGAAATTGAGCAAGTTGTTTTTGTGTTTATTCGCGTTAAACTTATTTCATTTACTTATAAATCGTTTTCAGGATTGATCGAACCGGAAATCGAACCTGTCATGAGCGACTTAATTTTTTCTATGAACCTTCTACAAAGTGAAAAAAAGACATTTAAAAAAATAGATTAAATTTACCAATGTAATCTATTTTTTTAAATGTCTTTTTTTCACTTTTCGAGTTTACCAACTCGATGTCAAGTTATGTTTTAACCAATGGAAATAGGGATATTTAAATAAACTAGCTGATCCAGCGAACTTCGTACCGCCTAACAGTATATATTTTCGTCAGGTTTTCCAATGTTTTTATTATTAATTCTGCTATTCGGGGCGGAGACAAATCCAACAAATTATAAACCATGAAAAGCGGTTCAGCTCTTCTCGAGGTTATAAGTGTTGTAACAAACCCGACTTTGTTTTTTATTTAACAATTAGTATAACGCGAACAAACAAAAGTCGCTGACATAGCCCGACGGATTAGCGAGCTGAAGTGGCAGTGGGCGGGGCACATAGCACGTAGAACTGACGGCCGATGGGGCAGAAGTTTCTGGAATGGAGGCCACGTACCGGCAAGCGCAGCCTGGGACTCACACCCAGAAGTTGGACAGACGACCTGGTAAAGGTTGCAGGAAGCCCCTGGATGCAGGCCGCGCGCAACCGGACAATATGGAAGTCACTGAGGGAGGCCTATGTTCAGCAGTGGACGTCCTGTGGCTGAAATGGTGATGATGATGATGAGAACAAGATTTACTTGCCTGTAGCTTGTTTCTGTAGAGGCACAGAAGTCGGCCTGGAGACGCGCAGTTGCGACGCGCCCGCTATCGAGTACGGTCGCGTCGTGGGTGGCTGTAAGATTATTCGTTTATTTGTATCAAATAATATTGTTGTGTTAAACGTAGTTATATTCAATATGAAATTATGGACAGCAAGCACATGAAATTATGGATGTAACATTGAGTTAGCAATAAGATGGAACATACTAAAATATTTTACCCTTCGACCTTGATTTCAATGATATGCGAGTAAATTTGAGTAACTTAAAAATATCCAAAGGCACGCAGAGTGAATAAGCTTCCGGAAAACTTTCCCCACCATTAATAGGATAATAATTTGCGGTTTAGACTAAACTTATTTAATTCTATTTTCAGATAAGAAGAGCTGTATTCTTCAAACATGCTCCATTGTAGTACATACAATTAGGTAGGTATCCAACGGAGCTGTGTGATAGACCAGTAGAGGAGCATCTTTTATTTTTGAGAGCTAAAATGTATGGGCATAAAGAAGTTAAGGAAAAATATCAATCAGTAACTATTACTTTTTCAAAATTCTTCAATCAATATGCTCGTGTACTGAAAATAATAAGACAATAATAGCAGGTCACCACAAGCAGCTATTTAATAAGGGAATGACGCATTCCTTGCACGAGGTACTTCCATTTGTAACATGTCAAAGACTAGCGTAGCAGAATGGTGTTAGCCGCTTAGTAGTTAGGTGTAAAATAAAAAAGTGTGGTAATGGATTAAAAAGATTTCTTGTCACACAAAGGGAAATTTGACGTATGCTCATATGCATTTCGCACAGCTCTGTTAGCCAACACATGGGTACGTTATATGACACTCACGGGTAGGTGGTTGCCGCGCATGGACACCGGCACGCCGCCGCCGGCGCCGGCCCGCAGCTGCGCCGGAACACAGGTTAATATCGCGTGCGCAATGTATACCATTATGCTAATGACGTCACTAGTCAATAGACATACTATTCAAGTTGCGTGCTTTCCTTTTGGCGATTTTGGTCTATCAGGAAAAATGACTAGGTATAATATAAGTCGTATATTGCTTGCAAAAGCGTTAAATCGCCATCTTTTTCTTTATCGTTGCAGTAGCTATACTATGTCGCCCAAGGTGACCTTGTCGGGGCAATACACAGACTAATTGATTTAAAAAAAAAAGTTTGTCTTTGGTATACATTGCGCATGCCGTGGACACGATGTTATTACAAAAATGGTTCTGGTTAAAACACAAAGTTAAATGAAAATGTTGAGTAAATTAATATGTACTTAAGAGACATGGGTATTACTGAAACGGCACAAAAGTTTTAGTTTGATACATCACCAACACCTTAGCACAAAACACAAACCCATTTCCAATTTAAATATTAGTTACTTTAACATACAGATCATAAATATTTTGTATAAAAAATACTAACGACTGGATGGAAATCTATAGACGAATACTCGGCTAAAGTACAGATCACCCCTTCGAGTAGATTGCTAGCGAACTTAAGTAAATGCACTTATACCGAAACACAATCCATAAACAAATTACGAAACCCGTAGCCCAGTCTAGATAAAGTGGTCTATGATTTTACTGTTTGCAATCTGTAGAATAGTTAACTGTTTTTGTTTATGGATTGTTGTATAGATTAGACTCAGGGAATCCTTCGACAGCGAATTGACAACCGATAAATCACGTGACTGACACTAATGCTAAATCATCGTGTCAACTGGCTTACCGATTGACAATTCGCTATCGAACGTTTCTAATCCGGAGGCCTGGTATGAAAGTGCATCTCCTGTAAGCCCTGTCTGTAATAATGAACTCTTATTTCGATTGTCATAAGGTCGTGTTTTAGTACTCACATCTCTGGGCGCCACCAGTTGGCTCTGCGGTCGTTCTCTTCGCAGCGTTTCCGTGCCTTGCCGCACTAGCGCGGGAGGCGCTACTGGTTTTGGCTTCTCTTCTTCTTTCTGTATTTGTTTCAATATATTAGTAAGACACTTGAAGAGACAAGTTATACTCGGACGATAATGGGGAGCTACGATTACACAGCAAGGTCGACGGACAATTATTGTGGCGTAAAGAAGCGACAGTAAGGACACTTCTAACTTTCATATAGTATCTATAAGACAGTTATAGCGTCACCGTCTGTAGCACTGTTATATCATTATCTCAGTCAAGAGATTTTGAGACTTTACAAATAACAAAAATCGTCCAGGTTTTTGTGGCTCTTTATAGTTAATATCGGGAGACAATCAGAATCAATAAGAAATAAATCCCGTGTTCGTTTAATTATTCCTTGTTGACTTAATTCTGAAAAAAAAAACAGTCTTGTGCAGAAACTACAATAAATGAGTTCGGTGACAGTTCACATTTTTCGGTTCATCCTTACTACTTACGCATCGCAAATATACTAAAAATATAGCCTCTAATAATAGAGGAAAATTTAATCCATTAATTATTAAAGCTTAGGAATCCTAAAAATAAAGGAACAATTTAGTAACATCCCTTAAAATATGCGCAAACGTGTCTGTACAATGATCGTCTTAGATCGCCACTCTTTGCCTCAGCGCTCAACACCCGATGCCGGATACTGTAATCACATACGCGCTTTAAAACTCAATGAAATGGGAATAAACGCGATCGTAATTTAGGTACAAAATGTTACCTCTTTTGCCTGACGTTTCGATCGGGTTACACCATAGACTTAGGATTCGCTACGCTTAAAGACTGACAAAGCGTGCAAAAGAGACATCATATCCTTGCGGACACCCTACAAGATGGAAAGAGATAGATGTCAATGTATCTATGTGACACAAAAAAAAATAACTGACTTTATATGTCTCCAATTTAATACGTTAAACCTAATTATAATAAAATATAAAAAAATACAAAAGGAAAACATATTTTTTATGATTCTGTAGACAGGGGGTGTTGTTCAATTATTATTTGTGATGTAACAAGAAAATAGAACTCCAATAAACACACATTTCACAGGTAAATACATTTTTGATAAAAATATTTCGAAACAAGATTCGTGTTTAATTCATAATAATAATCGACAAATAACTTAGATTTTACAAAAGATTAGTATCTTTGTTTGGGATATTTTTTTGTATTTCGTAGTAATAGGCATAATTACAAAAAATATTAAGTAAAATAATAAATTGCATGTTTATTTTAGGGCTTGAACTAGCGGTGACGTCATAAGTATTGATAAAATATTGACAGCCATTTGTGGGTACGGGAGATTTTTTGCAATTACTAAAGAAATATTTGTCATGTTTAATTCCAAAAAAGAAACTCTAATACTGTTATTATTTTGTGATGAAATTACGAGATTTTCCTTATATTTTTGGTCTTCTAAAACAATACTTTTTTATAGTATTATGTATAGTTTCACCAAATATTTAGTATAATATTATTTTTTTTCTTAAGAATACTAACTTAACTGACGTACTAAGTAAATACGCAAAAGGAAGATAAGAGTTATAAACAGGCTAGAGTGAACTGCGCGAAATCACTCAAAGTTACCAGTTTGCAGTAATATTTTGAGGACAAATGTTTCCTAGAAAGAAATTTTCGATGTACCTATATTAATAAAAGATTCAGTACTTACCTACCTTATTTGTTCTTGTAAGTTAATCATTTTAAGTGTATTAAAATAGTTTTTTATAATATACTCGGACCTTTTTCTTAAAGATACGATACGCTCATACGTGATACCCGCATAGCAGATATTACGTTTAACCAAATCTTACTTTTTACAGATTAAACTTAAACAAAGAAGGTCCGTGATTATTGTTTTAATTGACTTTTATTCATGACATCAAGCGAAAGAATTACAATGTTAGCCACACATAGTTATTCTTTCGCTTGATTTTATCATGAGTTCTTGATTTCGAATCCAAATGACCACTAACAATACATCTTTTTACTAAACATCAACTGTACCTATTTGTATACATTTCCGTAAAACCGAACTTCACCTCTATTTTGTTTAAAGATTAAGTTTAACTTTAGGTGCTTTAAGTTCCGCGGCGATTGTAAGTTCTGCTAAATCATTTTTTTTCCCGGTTGCAATTTATCGATAAAAAATGTGGCTTAAACAACACTACTACACACACACACACATAAGAGTCACAGTTTTTGTATCATTTGCAATGAGACATTGTCTATCTTGTACATTCTATATCTATGGGTTACACCGACCGTGGTCACAGGCTGACTGGAACAGCAAATTCTTCACTCCGTATGAGAGGCAGATTCTTCATCTACCCTCATAATATTATATTCACGCCAAGTACCGTCACACACTACACTCACTGTGTCCCTATTTTATACCTAAATTATAATCGCGTTAATTCCCGTTTCATTCGAGTTTTAAATTATGCAACGCGAAAGTTTAAAAGTAATTATCACATACATGCTGGTCCACGGCGAGCGTGTATGAGTCCCTGCGTAGAGGAGGCGCGGGCGCAGTGGGACTCAGCGCGGGGTTTGACGCGTACACGCCGCGGCGAACCATTGGTCGGCCGGCTGCTACGCGAGCGATGGGGGTGGGGTTACCTGCTGTTTTATATAAATAAATTAATATTGGACAACATCACATTGTTCTGATCCTAAAGTAAGTAGCGAAGGCTCACTTGCGCATTTCAGGATTAGCGAATTTAATCCCGAACTATCCACTAGCACGGAATAAAACATCATTCTATAGCTGTCAGTTTGTATGACAATGACAGAGATACAAAGATGTCTTAATTAGTCTCGTGGTGTATCTAAACTAATCCGGTGGTGCGCAAGTCCGCCTAAAGCACTTGTGTTATAGAAATCAGAAACAACGACGGTTCCACAATACCCAGACCCGAGACAATATAGAAAAGTTTGTTTCCTACATTGAACCGACCGGGAACCCGAACCTAGAACCTCAGAGATGGCGACGCCATTTATAGTCCGGCGTACTCGCCTCTCGGCTACGGAGGTAGTCAAAATAACACACATACCGTCATACAGTATAATATGGGACTAACTGCCGCACTCAGAGACGTCAATTAACAGTGTAGATTAACTTTTTTTTCGTTCAATAATGGTCTTTATTCGTCCTTGACTTAAGTATCACAGGTTTTTCATAAGTAACCATAAAAGTTAAGTGTCGTCTCTGAGTGCGGGAGTAAGAGCGCTTTATTTAGGGACCCCGCACACTAGTATCTTTAGTTTCGACGTCGTGGCAGTGTCCTATCAGTGTCCGTTGACGCAAGTTCGCAATGCTAGCGCAGCGGCATTTACTTAACGCTGATAGGACACTGCCACGACGTCGGCACTCTAATGACGCTAGTGTGGGGGGTCCCTAAATAAAACGCTCTTACTGCCGCACTCAGAGACGACACTTAACTTTAACCGTTACTTATGAAAAACTTGTGATGGTACTTAAGACTATACGAATAAAGACCGAATTAGTGTAAAGCTAATCCCACCTGAGTGGACAATCTTCCACACACGTGGGATTGGCCCACATGCGTCATTGCAATCTTATTTCTCTTATAAGTATTTAGAGCTTTCGCCTACGAGTGTCAAAAAATTAATGGCACAAAAAAGGCCATAACCTAAAAAATATATACTAAATCTTCTCCATACAAAATACAGATAACATGTTAACATTTTGCATGGCTTAATTTTTGATATTTTGTCGTATTATAGCGCCTAATTGGATCAAAAAAATAACTTAATCACTAAACTAAAAATAACACTGTTCTGTGCAAAAGACATTCTTTATTGAAATTAAAATTCTTTAATTAAAACTATTATCAAAGTGTGCTGATAATGTGTGGTTTTCTACGTGATAGTAAATAAAAAGGATGAAGGCAACATAAATAAACATTTATAACATTAAAGGAGTTTAGTTTTTAATATCACAAGTTTTTGATTTATCAACCAATTAATGCAAAGTATCTGTAACGATAGGATAATTGGTTGATAATGTTTGCAAAAAATACTCTTAACCATTACACCTGTCGTCGAAGATTTTACACAATAAATTATAGACACTCGTCATTTTCTCGTTCCAAACAAACTCAGTAAACTTGTATTAAATATTATCCTCTCGCTCAGTTTGCACACAGATGGCTAACGGGACTATTGTTATTCAATTGTTTTCTTTTCCTTCCGAGCATAGGGGTTATCCCCTAGTGAGGCAAATCCTAAGCCCCGATGGACATAGTCATTTCTTTTTGATTTAGGCCAGGGTTTCTCAACCTATCCTACCTATCACCATTCTCAAAAGAGCAAGTAAAATTAGAAAGCCTTGTAATAACATATCCATTGCTGTTACTAACCCTAGCATATAAGTAAATTGTTACTAACCCTGTTTATGGAGGTGGTCTGAAATAAAAATATATTTAATTTAATAAGCTGAACGTTTTAGGGAGTCGCAGATTAAAGTTAGCGTTATTGCCCTTGAAAAGAATGGGAAATGCTTGATTTTAGTGGCGTATAATTGTGACAACCAGTATAACGGCGCATCTACACTGGAGAATTGATCATTTCCAATAAATGGTCATTGCTTTACTTGTCTTAACTATTTAAATCAGCTTCTTAAGCGTGTTTGGGCCAGCCGCATTTTATTCTGAATACCTTATGTCGACTTAGATTTATTTAGCCAGCTTTGCTTTACGTCGTAACGTATAAGACTTTGCGCTTTGTTATAAAGCAATTTTGTGGAAACAATAATGCAGTTTATGCAGTGTACGATCAACACTCGTCGGGTTTGGTCACTTATCCCTCTTCGGAGTCACCGCTCTTTAGCGTTACCTAGGTTTGACCTCAGCTGTGTTTAATGTATGCTAGGTACTGACTGTAAGTACACAGAGCAAACTGGGGGCTTGGTCAGGAAATCGCTCCGTAGCGAAACGATACCGAAATTCGTCATCGCCTGTCAGATATTTGAAAACAATGACAAACTATCACGTGATTTCCCAACGGCATTTGTCAATCGCATTTATTATTTTCGAACTTTATCGTTTCCAAATCGTTGCTTTGGCCTCTGAACTGTTAAGTAGCAATAGCGTGCTAGCTCACCAGGTATTCTGCTAAGCTCCCTATGCGAACTGTATTGCCTAAGCTTGGACGTCGGCAAGCCAGTCTTTCTAGGAACTGCGGTGGGTGGCGCCATGCCGTAATGCCCTGCAACACATAAAGGGTGAGACTACGTGCGAAGCGTTAAAAAGCGCGACAAGCGTTGTTAAATGTTTTGTTGTGCGTTATTTGATGTAAAAAAGAAACAAAAAGTACACTAAATAAAAAAGGACGCCTATTGAATTTACAATTTGAGGCAATAATTTGACATTTCAAGTATAGATAGACAACACAGTTCATCTGCTTTCAACCAAAAGTGTAAAAAAAATCTGTTGGTGAGTTTGACTTTCGGTTGTTGGAATTAAATGCGAAGACGCATTGTAGTTACGGACTACGGTGAAATATCTAATTATTGCCTAAATTATAAATATATCTTGGGCATTCAATACCATAGTACAGAAATATTAAAGTATAATAAATTGTTATTTTTAAAAAAGAGAGTGAGTAAAGCGTCGTTTCTTTCATTTAATTTGAATTTGAAGAGAGACAACGCTGTACCAAACTAAAGCCAGAAGGCCAATACTCAAGTCTTACATATTGTAAACAAATGTTGCTTGCTAAATATTTAAGAATCGATAAGAAATCACTACGTTATAACATAAAATAATGAAAAGCAGTGATATGAATGAATTAATGAACGACATGAATGAACTCCCATCGATGTTCAAATACAGTTCAGTTTTGACAACATAACAACAACAACCCAAACAACAAAATACCAAACATGTAAAAAAAACCTGTTAATGAACTCACTCGCTCATTAATCACTTTTAACTCTCACACAAGTTAAATATTTTCATAAAATTGCATTCAAATCGTTTCTTTGTATTTAAAACTTACCTGTATGGGTCGGAGACATTCTACTAGGCGGTGATCTTTGAGGAGTAGGGCCCAATATCTTTTTCTCTGGACTAGTTTTCCCTGCTAATATATCCCTCTTCGCCGAAGTTCTCTTGACCATCGTAGCACTATTTATCACCGTTGTGTTGTGCATGTCGTAAGTTCTCTCCATATTAGAAGAGTTTGAGCTTTGCACTTTAGTCAACGTATACGATTTGTCGTCTATCATATCGTAGATTGGAGATATCGTGCTGTGCAGATTTAGTAAATCGTTCTTGGCGCCTTTCCTCAGTGTCATTAGCGGTGTGGAAGCTATTTGTGCGCCTGGAATTAGGTGTTAGCACATAAACGGCTAAGTTTTAGGACAATAGTGTGTGTTAGTTGAGTCAGTAACGACTAAATAAGATTATAGACTGAGTAATATTTACTTGTTAATTTGCTCTAATACTTATACAAATTATCCGATGTCTTTTTAACGCAATTGTTACAAACTGACTAACTATGTAAGCAAAATTATTGGAGGTCCAGTTTGTTTGACCAACTTCCAAATGTTATATCGATTTGAAATTTTGTACCTATATGTAATCTGGATGACAATACAAGAGTTTGACATCATCGAGCTACTAGTCTGATGATGGAGCCAGAAGGTCAGACTTTTCAATGGATACTGTATTACCGTCGTGTTAGGGCTCATTTTCCAAAAATGATTTATATTTTTTTATTAAACTATATTACAGCCATTCGTTTTAAACTTTATTGTATCTACTTGTTCATAACTTCTCATAAATGGACACCACAAACACATAAAATGAGTGTTTAGCGTAAAAGCATGTGAACCATTTCCACCAGTCCGTGAAAACCCGTCACATCCAATCCCCTGTGTCCATAACCTTTACCAGAACAATCGACAATGTTGATATGTGAACAAACTTACTTCATGACTTGAATTTTACATTAATATTGAGAATTACAATAACTTGAATACAATGTGCAAATTAGGTACTTATGTCATGTTGTAAAACTGTCGCACTTATTAAACACATTTAAATTCGCACTGGGCGAAAAAACTATAATATTGTGACCTTATGATGTACCCTGTTCAGAACAAATAAATTATTCTTGATTCCAAATAACAGATTTTTTAAATTGATCATCATTAGCATTTTATAGGCCATTGCTGGACATAGGCCTCGCCTCTATATAATCTAATTGTAATTGTCCTTAGATATTTTTTAATATTTTAAAAGTCGACACCAATTCCGAAATGTCGTCGATTTTAAAAGTCTAGATAAGTCACTGCGTATTTTCACATATCAAACATATCGATTGTCCGGTTGTTCCATAATCTTCCTTTTTTTGCTTGTCCGATTTTGTAAATAATCTTGGCATGTCTTTTTGCAAAAATATCACAGTAAAATCAACAAACATTTAAAATAAAAAAGATCTTGTGTATCTATCTTACATAAAAATTAATTAGGGGCTATCCATGAATAACGTCACCCGAATTTTATGATTTTCCAACCCCTTTGTTGTCACATTAGTGCCGTTATTAAGACGTTTTGAGCCAGACGTAAGCCGTGCGTTTGCAGGACCGCACACTTAACTGTTGATATTGGTCATTTTTTTCTAACGCAGTTATCATAAAATTTTCCGTGTGCGGTGGGGCAAACGCACGTTAGCAGGCCGTTTCAAAGCGTCTAGATTGAACGCACCCTTATTCGTGCAAATTACCCGATGTCACACTTATGAATGGCCCCTAGTTTCGTTAAAAAGTAGCGTCAAGATTGTTCACAATATTGGACAAGCAACGATAAAATCTTAGATAAATAAATAAATATTGAACAACATCACATACATTGCTCTGATCCTAAGGTAAGTAGCTAAAGCACTTGTGTTATAGGAATCAGAAACAATAACGGTACCACAACACCCAGACCCCAGCCAATATAGAAAAGTTCGTTTTCCACATTGACCCGACCGGAGATCGAACCCGGGACCTCAAGAGATGGCGGCGCTTTAAAGTCCGGCATGCTCGCCTCTCGGCTACGGAGGTCGTCATAAATAGCATATACTCACGGGCTATGTGCGCGGCGGTGTCGGGCACGCTGTCGGGCGGACTCGACGAGCTGAAGGTGCCTGTATCCGTACTTTCGCTCGACCCGACCATCGCGCGCTCTTGCGAACCCCATTCCTGTTCGATATTTTATTTTATTTATCAGGTCTATCAACGCCTATACACACCAATACTCATAAAGCTAGGTAGTTAAACAACAGATTACACACTAAAGTATGATTACCAATTAAAGGAAAACAACACATGCGGTCAAAATGAGAATAACATTCAATGAATGGCGGGAATCACTCGTGAATAATTTTAAGTCAAAATTAACTAAAAAAAATAACAACTTAGACTCCGCGCAAATAAGCCATTAGGAGCTAGCGAAATAATATGTAAGTAAAAGTATACATATTAAACATTCCAATTATATTCTATATGCGGACGACAAAAAAAATATATATGCGTATTCGGAATTCATATGATAGTACACTGCTGCAACAAGATCTCAATCTATTATTTAACTACTACCGATTGAATAACATTAAAATAAGCGTAGGTAAATGCCAGTGTATCTCGTTTACGCGAAAACGAAATCCAATCGTCTATCCATACAATTTTGATGGCGCTGCGATAGAGAGGGTTAGCGTCGTGCGTGATCTGGGTGTGCTATTGGACTCAAAAATGACGATGCGTGACCATATCGATGCTATATCTAGCAGATCCTTCCGCAACTTGGGCTTCGTTATGCGAACCTGTCAACCCTTTAAGAGTATACTCAGCCTAAAAGTGGTCTATTTCGCATATGTACGCTCCTTGTTGGAATATGCATCTCAGATCTGGTCTCCATACTACGCAATACACATAAGCAAGATAGAACGCATACAAAAAAATTCATCTCGCATCTCAATTTTAAATTTATGCGTACTAGTTCTGACTACAAAAATAATTGTCGTTCATATAATTGCTGACACTAGAGGAAAGGCGGTCATTGCTTGACATGGGTCTGTTGTATGATGTGCTTCATAATCGTATTGACTGCCCTGAGCTTCTTGCTGATGTTCCGTTTAATGTCCCTAAAAAACGTACAAGACACACCACTCTGTTCCGCTCGCCATTTCATTCAACCAATTATGGAAAAAACAGTGTTATATCGCGACTTGTCAGAACCTATACAAAAGCCTTTAGTGATGTTGACATCTTTAATGGAACAAAGCGTAGCTTTAGGCAGGATGTTCGAAGGCTGCTTGTAAACGAATAGTTCTGTGTTAGTTCAGTGATACCGCACACTAAAAACACTCTTAGTAATTGATTCGACGCGGAGACCGCGTGCATTCTATCATTATTTCATCTAATTATATCTATTATTATTCTAGTGAAGCAAGGTCGAGGTTCGTCATTACCTGTTATCTATCATAACGATGACAATTTACCACGTGATCTCACGACAGCACTTGTCAATCTCATATACAATATGTTATCATTATCGAACTTCTTTATCGTTTTCAAGTTGTTGATTTAATTGGCTACTATTATCTATACCTAATGTCGCACTGGCAGTGTCTGTGTATACGCATGGATACGTAGGTCTATGTGTGTTTGCAATCATTGTTTGTGTATATTTGTATTTATGTGTGTATTTATATATGTTTGTAAAAGTTGTACATTTCACCCTTGCTGCTCATCATGGCTTTACCGGTTGCTAATCAAAGCTGATTAATTTGTTAATTTGCACTGTTCTGCTTACCAGCGGCGACACATGTCTACTGTCTACTTTACTTTGTATTATTTCGTGGTCAACTTTTATTGGCTATTCAAGTTATCTTTCGTTTGATATGTAAAATTATGTATGCTGTTGTTGTCCCAAATATATAAAAATAATAAAAAAATATTTAGGTTATAATTTTTTTTCTATATGATTCTTCCAATTTGAAGGTGGAACTAATCAAGTTATAATTACATTATTTAAAGGTACCTACTCGCTACATTTCACAACTACTTACGAACTTCTCGAAATAAAACTGTATCAGTTGCGATTTCTCACGTTTGTCCGCGAGCTTGTTGTAAGTTTTTATTGTTTGACTGTCAAACAACAAACGATCGTGAGATCAAGGCCCGCAACAGCCGGATTCTAAGCCTAAACTAGATGACTAGACTATAGGGGCCTTAATACAAAAAAGATATAGTACATTTAAGCAGTGTTTAAAGATTAGCCAACCAATTCAAAGTGCATGTTAACATCACACATGTCTTAGTAATGTTAACATCCACTTTGAAAATTGGTTAGCTAATCTTAAAACATTGCTTATACCTAGTCTTTCCTTTTTGTAGTAAGACCCTAGATATCTTAAAACATTACCTCCTGTTGCAACGTCCTTTCACTCGCATCGATCAGGTTCATCGTCGCCGAATTGATATCGATCATCTGATTTGGGACCTCAGGGTTCACATACACCACCGTCGTGTCCATCGCGCTCGCTTTCGGAGAAACTTTCTTGAAGGTCGCGTTCCGTTTGGGGGTCTCCCTCGCCGGCTCCTCTACTCTGTCGAACCCGCCATTCATCGCTCTCCGCCTCGATAACAATTCTGAAGCGTTCTCCATACTCTGTCTCGGCACTGTTATCGTCTGATTCGGCAACTGGATCGTCTTAATCGGCGACGGGTCCGGCTGATTCGGAATCTTATCCGGCTCCGTCGGCAAAGCTTTCCGGGCTAAAGACAGCTTCTGTCTCGCTTGGATTATCTCGTTCAACTCTTGCTTATCGAGCGTGACGTTTAAACTATTCTTGTTGCCTAAATCGACGGTTCTCTGCATGCCCATGTCTTTGTAAAACGCGTCGTCTTGTTCGAAAGTCGCGTTCAGATTCTCTTTCTCTGAATCGTTGTTTCTTCTGAACTTTGTATTGGAGTAGTGCAGCGTTATCGTCTCTGTCATATCGGGGCTCGACTTAGGAATTGTTTTGGGAGAATCTTTGTTATCGCAGTTTTCGTTAAGGACTTTACTAGTGTCTATTTGGCAGGCTTCTTCGCGGGATTTCGTGTAGCTTTCCGAATTTCTTAGCCCAGATTCTCGTCTGGTGAAACTGTTAAAGAGTTGGCACCTGGGTCTGGCTGAAAGGAGTTTCTCAGACTGTTCTAGATGTGTGAATGTGGCTGAACTGAATATGTTTGAGTCTGGTGTGGAGTCGGCTTTAGGTTTTGATGTGTTGGAAACGACGTAGGAGGAGTTGACGGAGCTGACGAGGCTCGGCGGGAAGGAGTCCATCAAACTATCGTTGTCTGGGTACGTGGTTTGCGAGAGGAAGCTTGTGCTCATATCCTTTTCGTCTAGGATACTTAAGGTCATGCTCGTCATCATTGGGTCTATGCTGTCGCGGCCGGACGGAGCTATACCTGAAAAGGTTTCAACTGGAATCTATTACCTACACTCCACACATTGTAACACTCCAAATGTTAAAATAATAACATAGTAGGTATAAATCGATTTAGCGATTCCGCTTCCTTGGTCAAGTGACCTTACAATAATTTGACATGATTACACGAAATCAACGGAATGTTTGAGAAAGCAGCACGTGCGTTAGGTGCAATTACTTGTATTGCTACTGCCAAATATAAACTGCCTAAATTGTTTCGACTTCATTAAGTTTTATTGAGGTACCTATTCCAAATTATAATAATAAATTTTCATATTAAAATGTGATTATATTTAACAGTTCCAGACAATTTCCGATACAACACTGTCATCTTCCTCGAGCATCGAGAGCACAAGGCTATAATAGTACTACAAACTGTCTTAACTATTCTTAGTGACAGCACTCACCAGAGTCCCTGTGCGAGTTCATCGACTTCCTGCTGTCCATCGACTCAGGGTTGAAGGTCCCGGAGCTTTCCATGAGCAGTGACGACACCAGGCTTGGGGGGGACATCCTCATTAACGACTCGCCGCTTTGGTACATGTTCAGACTACCGCGTTCGTTCATGATGTTTGTTAGACCTCTGAGAATAAAAAGATAATACTTAAACGTGGAAAAAGTTACAGAAAACCTCTAGACCATTAAGTGATGATAAGACTGGTTGCTTTTAGTAATGATCAATTAAGAAGCGTCTTTAAAGCACAGAGCTCATTGAGAGTAAAGTGCATCGAAGATGATTTCGTTTAGCTTTATTTTCCTGTACTGTAACTGTGAGCTTTACACATTTAGCAGGGTACTCACCTAGCCGTGTAGCATGTAACGTATCTAATACTGTATCTCGGAGGGTCACTGCGAGCTTACTGCGCTCTACGCGCCAGCGGCTCGCAGTAGGCTCGTCCCTACGTACCCACTTGATACAGTATCAGATACGTTACATGCTACACGGCTAGGCGAGTACCTTGCTTTATGGAAGCGAGGTTATTTTACTCGTAGTATTGTTAGTTACATACAAACAACAACAAGTTACTACAAATAGAGAATCTGTTAATGGCGTTTGCTTGAACAGAATACATTATCAGTTTAAATAGTAATTAGTAAACAGGTCATGTCATGAGCTCAATCTAGCAGCTGATGAACCAAGAAATGCAAAACACTTAAGTAATTACGATAAACACCTGCAATACATGACAATGTTAGTTTCGGTAACCATTAACAACATATTAAAAACAAATTTAGTCTTTTTTCACAATGAAATGATTTAATTTGAATTAATGATTTAATAAAATGAATTTATTTAAGCTAATTGAGTTGATTCATAATCTTGCAAACAAGATAACGTTGCAATAAAACTAATTATATGTACGTAGATATAGGTTAGTAATAAGAACATGATCAATCAATTGATAGATTAGAAAGTATATCTTTGAAGCACTTCTTTTGGCACGTTCATGCACTTTCTCATGTGATGTGTTCTCTATTTAGTGCCAGCGAAATCATGCAATGAAATTGTTATGAAAGTCTCTAATGCTTATGTCTTTTTATTTTGATTCTCGGCACTCAATTGTCCGGTGACGATCATTATTACGAAATAAAATTACCTCGTTTCTGAAAATATAAGATGTTGAACAGGAGAAAAAAGACGGGTTTGTTGCTGCTTTATATTTAATCTTTGTAATACAATAATATGGATTGCCGTACACACCAAACAGCTAATTGTTTACTTACATTTTAAAATAAATAAAAGCCCTGAAAACCCCACACAAATCGCAGACAAGCGTGAGCAAAGCATATTATACTTTCAAGCACCTTGTGGCCACAACACCCAACAAATAAAACTACGAAGTTAAGCGCTGGGCGAAAGTTGCGCAGAAGATGATTTAGGATTGATTGGTTAGTCGTGTGACGTGTCTGCACCACCAGCCGTGATGTGGTTGTTAGCTCCGCGTACACGCGTCTCTGATACGATGATCGTCTCGTTAAATAGGCAAAGCGACCCCTACTCTTTGCCCCAGGACTCAACATCGATACCCCTCACTGTAGTCGTGTTCAGTGGCCCAGTACGCTGCTTTTGTTCCACTTCGAAACGTTTTCAAAGGTATTCAAAGTAGTAAGTAAAGTAGTAGAAGTAGTAAAGTAAAATTCAAAGGTAACATACTTGTTGAAAGTGTTGTGAAGGTTATGAGCTGGCTGCGAGAGGTCGATGTTGATCGGTTTGGAGGGCTGGTGCTGCGGCGACAGACGGTCTGACACCTCCGATGCCAGCGTGACGTCCAGGTCTTCTAGCTGGAAAGGGTATTGCTTGATGAAGAACCGTTTAAAGAAAACATAAGACATGGTTGCAAGATATCTCAGTGTTTAGTACATCCCTGTAGCAAAGTATGGGTCCTATAGTTTTAGTTGAAATACAAAAAGCTTTATTGGGGCATGAAATCGAGTTACATTGTCAGCGGTTCAGCCGCTAACCAGCTGACATCAGTCAATGGAGAGTGTTATATTTTTTTTAATAATTTTATTTCGGTCTCATAGTAAAAGTTGTTTTTAATTAGGAAAGTGTGGTAATGGCCAATTGCGGCTCTAAAACCAACAAAATATCACTGTGTATAAATAAAGCTCTTACAAAGGTTTTAATTTAACTTCTTAACAGCAAATAAAAACTAAATTAAATAGGGGACTGGTTACACACCTGGTCTAATCGTGCGTGACACGAGGTGTGAAGAGATTACTAATTATAAACGTGAGACAAAAACAAAAGAACACGGATTGATTACCTGCCGAGCTACCGCCAACAAGGTCACTGGACCGTGAACAAAAAGACAATATTGCTGTTATTATTGCTACAATAATTTCATTCATATAATCAGGGCGGGAGCGACACATGACGTCACATCACGATCCATATTGGAAGTGCCGTGACGTCATTTCCCTACAGGCCTCAGCCTTTAATCATAGGCAGTAAAGTAAGTAGGTTAGATGAGAATATTGCATCAATACGCTTGAAGTCTCTAAAAAAATGGCATTCGTATTCATCATCATTTTCATAAGCCTCCCCTAATGTTTTGCAGATTGGCCGGTCGGTAAAGGCATTCCTATTATTTGTAATTTAGTTTTGAATAACACACTTTAATGTATTGACTTACTTATAAAATTAATAGACGCCGAGCGTGATTATTAGACCATGAAAAGTAAACAATAAGCTTATCGAATTTAATATGACATCACAGAGAATCATAATGTAGGCCAATGACGCTAAGAGATCGTACATTCGGTACTTAATCAGCATCACTTTCAAGTGAGAGTAATCATCACTTTCAATCGTATTTCTAGTTATGTAACTGGTAGTTAAAAAAGTGACCGACATACGATATAGCCTATAAGATTAACAAGTAGATATGTCTGCCGCAAAACTTTTAGCCGATGGAGCAATGCAGATAAGTCCTAGAATGGAGACCACGTAGGGATGAAAGGTTTTCGAGTTGCGGCTATAAACTGGAAGACACCGCGTGGATAGATCGTCTACTCGGTGGATTTATGACTGGCGACTTAATCAAGGTGGAACATGACAGTTAAGCTGGCCCACCGACTTCATGTTACACAGCGAGCTATGGAAAGGTCGATGCTTGGGATTTCACAAAGGGATAAAATCCGACACGAGATCATCAGGGAGAAGACCAAAGTAACGGACATATTCCTAAAATGAAGCAAGCTTAAAAGGCAGTCTCTCTAGTAGAAGCTGGCCACATTTGTCGCAGAACCGATGAAAGGTGTGAAGTAAACGGGTTCTCGAGTGGAGACCACGCCTTGACAAACGTAGTGTAGGAACATCCCCACTCGATGGACGTTGGTCCATCGAGTGGGGATGTTATGAAGATAGCTGGCAGTGGCTGGATGAAAGAAGCGAGAGATCGTGCTCTTTGACGCTCTTAGGGTGAGGCTTACGTCTAGTTTAGAATGCCCAGCGACTAATTGGACGATTGGACCGATAACGGCTGCTCTGGCAGTGTTAACTGGATTAGGAGGGTAATTTCGAATAAGCCTACAATCGGCAGCAAATGTTGTTAATAATAATAAAAAGTAAAGAAGGCAGCTTGTAATTTTACATATCTAAAAAAAAGCATTTTAAAGGAAGTGTGCAAAATTCAAGATGAATATTTCGGAATTAGAATAGTTTGTTACGGGATTGCTACCATGTACCTTATTTTTGAGGTCAGTTACTCCGTGATCATGGCGCTTGCAACAGTGCCGAAATATCGGGAACTCAAAAATAAGGTACATGGTAGCAATCCCGTAACAAACTATTCTAATGTTAGTGACCATGAAAGTTTAAAAGAATATATTTCGGAATTGTGTATAATTTGGGACAAATATGCAATGCATCTTGTTCATACCGCACACAAACATTAACTTGGTAACAATGTAGTGTTATAATAACGTTTTCACAATTAACATAGAGCCAGGTGCTTTATCGCTATGCACCTATGTAAACACCCAGCCAAGCATGCGTCAGTAAAAAGAACAATACTCCTTGCTTTATGAATTTTTAATTAACATTTTGCACTGTTTTATTTTCATTTTACCAAAACTTTTAAACAGTTCCACTCATACTTCGTAAGAATTTAACTAATATTGTTCAGAAAATAATAAACTCGTTTGATACTCGTATAAAAATCTAACACCGAAATATAATGTAAATTAGTAAACATCAAAACTATTTTATTAAAATCCTTATTGCTTAGATCAAAGGGTGGATTATCAAATGAAACGAACACATTTAAAGCTAGATAACTAAGATAAGTTAAGTTACATTTTGTAACTGCAGTAATTTGGCCTATATGCTCACTTGTGTGTGCGACACTGCACTTTATATCCTATTATTACACTACATACAAAAATAAATGCGTGACACGTAATGATTAGCACTGAAGAAGACTACCATTTAAAAAATTGTAATGTAATAAAATGTTGTAATCATAATATCTAATTATGCAACATCAATTTCACGGTCACGCTAACCTTTAGTATGTTTGCTTTTACATAACCATTCGCACTACTTTTTACCCGACAACGGCGAAGCCAAAAGGAAGGGTAATGATTTGTAAAGACGAAGCATTATTATGACATTTATGACCTACATTTAAAGCTAGTCTTCTTTAATGTAAAGATAGTAGGTGTCCACTTGCACACATACACTTTTCAGCTGGCTCGCCAATTGATGAATCAACCCTTGTAAAATTGCCAATGAAGATTTTCATTTCGGACACATGTGCTCATGTAGATGATTTTCTGATTCTGACTAATAGAACACATAACGTAATTTATGTTTCACTTCTTATATCACGTTTAACTTAAAATAGAGATTGGGCGTGTAGTTTCGTATGTTTGGGTCAATTCAGAAAAACGAACGACTTCAGGAAGTTGCGTACTTTGGTTAAACTGACCGCAGTCTTGCGAATCTGAAAGCACCGTTTAGACATTTTTAACAGACTTAAAATAAAATAAGGAGGTTCTTAGTTTTGATAGTCTCTTATCACACTAATACGACAATGCCTACTCCTGCGTCTCATGATATACTAAAATAAAATTAATTATTTCAAAAAATAAAAAACCCGACTGCGTAATAAAGTGAACTTAAAAGATGAAAACAAGATTTAAAGAATCAATTTGCAGTCTGAGGCATCATCATCATCTACACGGATTTTCATCATTATGCTGTTAATGGATTAGAAGCCCCCGACTGCAAATTGATTCTTTAAATCTTGTTTTCATCTTTTAAGTTAACTATTTACGCAGTCGGATTTTTTTAAAAATTAATTTTATTTTTTCTTTTTAGTTTGTAGTGTTCTACAACTACTTTTCAATGAAATATACAGCCTTATTTGTTACTCTTCATTGAAAATAAAATTAAAGAAAAAAAAACTTTTTTAAAAACAAGCTTTTATTATTTGTTAATAAAATGAACTAAAAAGTTAAAAATAAATTTACCTGATGAGTAAAATACCATTATATGGTTAGCATTTAAAAAAAATGAAAGCGTGTTACATTTTGATGGAACACTAAAGAACATTTAGGTTATACACCATTATTTTTCTTCTGCAATCACAATGTAACACGCTTTTATTTTTTTTAAATGCTACCCATATAATGGTATTTTACTCATCAGGTAAATTTATTTTTAACTTTTTAGTTCATTTTATTAACAAATAATAAAAGCTTGTTTTTAAAAAAGTTTTTTTTTCTTTAATTTTATTTTTAACTTTTTAGTATTTTAATTCGAGATTTTTTGTTCATGTTGTTCCCACGAGTATAGGACAAAAACGGTCCATCCCCCAAGGGGTCCATTTTATACGGGCTACCCTGAGACGCAACGTTAGCGATATGAAATGTTTTTACACCCTCATACAATTCAGCCCTTGGCACGTGCTCACTTTGGCATCTAATCAATCAGACGTAATCCACATTCATAACAATCAATATTGCATTTTTATTCGATTTATACATGCATGCAAAATTTCAGCTCAATCGGAAACCGGGAAGTAGATCAAATTAAACTTTTTTAACTTGCATGATTTGATTACAGACAATGGGACAGGTGAAACTAAAAAAATAAAAGCTTGGCACTTTAAGTTTATATGTATTTTATTTATATTTAAATATCTCATGTTTATATGTTTGTAGTAGGGTAAAATAATGTTTAAATTAGTTATGTAATAACTTGAGGCGCAACGTTAGCAATATGAAATGTTTATACACCCTCATACCATTCAGCCCTCGGCACGTGCTCACTTTGGCATTGGGTCATCCATCTAATCAATCAGAAATAATTCACATTCATAACAAACGGAACGAACTCATTTCCCAATTTTTTTGGAGATGCATATTCACGCCAACCAAAATACTCGTCAAGACGAATCAAACGAGCCCAAACCCAAACTCGATGGGGTTGCGTCGTTTAATTACCGAGTTCCTATGGCCACGTTTCAGCTCCATCATCAGACCCTAGTTACTATCTATTATCAAAGTACTCGTCAAGACGAATCAAACGAGCCCAAACTCGATGGGGTTGCGTCGTTTAATCACGGAGTTCTTATGGCCACGTTTCAACTCCATCATCAGACCCTGGTTACCATCTTTTATCAAAGTACTCGTCAAGACGAATCAAACAAGCTAAGACTCGATGGGATTGCGTCGTTTCTTAATTGAGTTCCTGTGACCACCTTCCAGCTCCATCATCATATCAGACCCTGGTAACCATTTTAACACAAAGTACTCGTCAAGACGAATTAAACGAGCCCAAACTCAATGGGGTTGCGTCTTTTATTAGCGGAGTTCTTATGGCCACGTTCCAGCTCCATCAATAGACCCTGGTTACCATGTATTATCAAACTACTCGTCAAAACGTTGCGTCATTGGGTTGCGTTGTTATTTCGGAGTTCCTATGGCCATGCTACAGCTCCATCATCAGGCCCTGGTTACCATCTAGCACCAAAGTACTCGTCAAGATTCGTCTTGACGAATCAAACAAGCTAAGACTCGATGGGATTGCATCGTTTCTTAACTAAGTTCCTATGACCACCTTCCAGCTCCATCCTCATATCAGACCCTGGTAACCATCTTCACAAAGTACATCATCTAACACAAAGTACTCGTCAAGACGAATCAAACGAGCCCAAACTCGATGGGGTTGCGTCGTTTAATTACGGAGTTCCTATGGCCACCTTCTAGCTTTATCATGAGACCCTGGTTACCATAGAGTATCAAAGTACTCGTCAAGAAGAATCAAAGAGCCGAAACTCGATGGAGTTTTGTCGTTTCATTACAGAGTTCCTATGACCACCTTCAAGCTCTATCACCAGACCCTGGTTACCATTGAAAGACAAACTACTCTTCAAGACGATTCAAACGAGCCCAAATTTGATGAAGTTGTTTTGTTTCATTGTGAAGTTTCTATGGCCACCTTCCAGCTCCATCATCAGATGACCACCATTTTATCATAATATTGCATTGTCACGCGGTTTACACATGCATGTAAAATTTCAGCTCAATCGGTAACCGGAAAGTGGATCAAATTTAATTTGCAAGATTTGATTACAGACAACGGGACAGGTGAAACTAAAAAATAAAACCTTGTAAAAAAGGTTTTAACTCGAGTAAGTAGCATCTGAAATCGGTTTTTCCCGTTTAATTCATGTACCAATAGAAATTCCGGCTAATAACATAGCCTATGTCACTCCCACAACTGAGACGAATCTAATGACATATCATATGTTGAAATCCATTAAACGGTTTTTCCTTCCTTTTTTTTCAGTATATTTTTTTCCCTGTTCCCATAGGAATTTTGAAAAATAAAGTATTGGATACTATTAGAACTGAAAATATGTGACTCTTAGTTTATAACAGAAAGTTTCAATATCGGTTTATCAGTATTGCAGATCCGTTTTTCCCGCGTAAGTTCTGTTCCCGCGGGAATTTCAGGAAATAACATACTATACTTTAATATCCGTTAAATGGTTGAGGCTGTAGAGCGTGCCAAAGAAATAGACATACTTAGATACATACGCTCGAAAAACATAACCCTCGTTTGGCAGTCGGGTAAAAAACTACTCATCCATCCATCCATCAGCCGAAAGACGTCCACTGCTGGACATAGGCCTCCCCCAAGGAAGGAAGAAGGAAAAAAACTACTACTGCATTATTATTAAAACCATGTGATATCTGCGAGAGACCAATTTAAATCTGTAAGATCTAGTTTACTTTAAGACTGAAAAGTAAAAGTAGAAAAAGGCCCACACTCACCTGCGGATCGTCATCGTGCACCAAACTCCGCCTCTTCATCGCGTACTCTTTGACCACTGTACTGTTCTCCGTATTCGCATCGACATTGAAAGTCTTCAGCCTAAGCATTGGGCTGACAGGACCCAAGGGCATACTGTATTTGTTGTACGTAAGGTATTTGTTGGCGGACTGGTGGAGCGAGTTGTTGGGTGATTCGTTGTTGGACGGCACCTCGACGATGCTTTGGATACTCGGTCGCTGGACGCGCTTCTTCGGCTTGACGTATGTGCGAGAGTCGAATTTGTGTTTATCTGGCATTGCGAAGACTTCATCTGCAACAAAAGAGTATGGGATAAGACAAAATCGAACAATCGTGGCAAAACAGCGGAACTCTTGCAGCGTTTCTGATAGACGAATACCACTTTGGTATCTTCAAGAGAAGAAAAATAGGGATTCGGATGCATGCTCTATTAGACTTCGAGAGAGAGAGATGAGATCCCAATACTATGTACAGTATGTACATCAAGATTTTACTCTCATGTCATAGATACTTTTTATCCCATAAAATGTCCATATTAATTAATTTGATTTTTCCTAAATGAACCGGAGCAAGACAAAAAATCCAGTATCATTTATCAATCTAACGCACCACTGGCAACTTCAAGAGTGAACTATCAGTAGGTATCTCGTTCTCACTAATCCATGCTATTAAATAAATTGATTAACAATCCATTCCCGATTTCTGACGCGATTTGATGAGATACCTTAAACCAAATTGCATTGTGGTATTCAACTAGTTACATTAGTTCCAATTTTAGAGATAAAGATGCGGCAGATAACCGAACAGATGAGGTTAACAAACCCATTTTAAAAAATCGCATTTAAAACTTGACGAAATCGTTTAGTTTAAATTTGGACCTTATCTCTTTGAAAGTAAGAAAGACTTTGATGGGTGTAGAAATCACAGTTAGAGTGATGCAAAATAAAGAATTCTAAATTCAGTTCGCGACGCCATTGAAATAATTGGCGCCCAAATTAGTGAACGATTTGCAATTTGTATATGTCGTGGTGAAATTTGATCAGGAACTAGGGTGACAGGTGTTATTATTTTTATGGTATGTAGCACGTTGGACAGATGAAAGGTCACAGTTCAATAAGGAACGTTTTGTAAAATGTCATTTTACTAAATGTCTATAAAACAGGACAAGAATTTTTCCCTGCTAGTGTAGTTGGCTACATAATTAAAACAATGTGAAATCGCTGAAGCGCTGACCAGTTTTATTTTGTTGATCATCCTGAATCAAATTAATAACTTTCTACTTTTCTCTAATCCCGGGCTGAAGGTTTCTTTATTCAAAATCTAATTGTTATCTTTGAAATATATCCTGTTCTTAGTCAGTAGTCGGGAACCTTCTAAGTCAGACCACCATAAGAAAGTAGAGCCTTGAAACTGTTATATTATATAAAAATCAGATCAAAAGACAAATATATTATGTAGACGGTAAACCACGTTATTGTATCAGATAAAATCATATTACTGACCCTAATACGGTTTCCTTATCTTGTTTAAAAGCAATTATCTCGACAGACATAATTTATGAAAAGAAAGCGGCAAGAGGAACATTATTACGATTCATTGCGCTACTTAGCCATGCACGGTGCGTCTATCGGTAATGCCCTTCCTGCTTCGTCCCACACGCCAACGTTCCCAAATAAAGTTCTAATAAGAAGTAGGTGTTCCTAAAAAGGGAGGGGTTTAATTTGAGCTTTTTAACATTTTTTCTCAAATCTTTAGTGCTAACACAATATCAATGTATACCTTGCTCACAATACATATAATATCTTAGTGAAATCACGGTGTGAATCACTATCACATAGTATAAAACAAGGTTTCTTCCCGCTTCTTTCTGTCCTTATCCATATATGCTTAGATCTTTAAAACTACGCGACGGATTTTGATGCGGTTTATTTAATAAATAGAGTGATTCAAGAGGAAGGTTTAAATGTATCATACATGCATAATATTATAAGCAATACAGCATTAATCCTTATCCAATTAAGAACCTGAAATACAGTGTGCATATAATATAAATCAATATATTTTCGAAGATATTACAGATTTAAAATGCAGGGACATAGCGGTTGCGGCGGTACCGGCCGGGCCACCCGTGAGAAGCCGGGGCGGGTCGCTAGTTATTCGATAAATCTTGATAGTGCAATGCAACAACACCTCGTCGTAATGGATCAATGCACACACACATCGTCTATGGCACTCTCCATTGTGACTTTTTAGAACTTTCATCGGCATGCGTTGATTACAGACGACAGCAGGTTTTTACATTCATCAACGTACTTCCTCATACCGCAACCACGTTTTGTAGCATCATCCAACGTTGAAGCATTTGATCGGTTCTAGACAGCTGAAATTACTTCAATGATATGCTTTAACGCATAAGCGCACTACCGTAAAAATTCAATTAGTATAAAACTTTTTCGGTGTTGCAAAAAGTGAAACTAACTCGCCATTTATGAAACAAGTTTCGAACCAATGGCAATCGGCGCGTGGGCGTAACTTTCCTTGATGTATATGGATTGTCTTCATTACAATAAACGTAATATGATAAATGGCGTTGCGTCACAATCTGTATTAATGTTTACGATGATATCGCGGCTAAATGTGGGGCAAAGTATCCTGGTAAGATAAGCCTGAGTAAAGGTGGACTAAAGTATACTCTAAGCCAGCGGGAACTGAAGTTTCACTTAATAATGGTATGAAATAATGCGCCCGGTTTGGTTTCCGAGTGTTTCTAATCGTCTACGGCAGTCTATGCAATTCGTAATTGCTCTCATGTCGTATAGGTTTTATGTAGACAAGACAAGGAAGACTAATCAATGGATCGCTGAGGTCGTTTGTATTATGGGAAGATACTCGTGCGCTGCTACCTCATTTCCTCTTCGACTTCCCTTCTTCAATTACGGAAACAAACTTGTTGTGATACGAAATATTATGCGCAACAGTCATAATACCGTAAGCGGAGCGGGTCGAAACTGGATATCGATGCAAATATCTGAACTCTCTTACGATACATCGCGGAATTTGCATCTCGGACACCATACGGACTTGCGGCCGACCGAATCCTTACGATATTCAAGTTGAGTTGAGACCCCGTTATCTCGATGTCATGGCTATAAAACGTCAATGACCACATATGTAGGTATTGTGACTTGCCTCCTAGCGCTATGACCTGTTACTGGTCGGTTTCCGCTTGACCATGATCCTGATGTCGCAAGTCTAGTTATTATATTTAAAGCGATGGCAAATGAGGAGCCAGACTTTTTGTACCTTTGGCAACACAATCTGCAGGCTTACATTGTATAGATTCCGAAAAATCCAAAGGTCCGAACTCAAACAAGTCTCGAGAAAGTGCAAGCTGAGACTTACCATCACTGCTCTGTTTTTGACACAATTTCCTACTAAAGTAAAGAACTAAGCAACAGTTTCCTAAAAAATATTAATGACAAAACTTGATATTAGCAGTCTTACCTATTTTAAAATTTCCTTGTTTTCAGAAATTTCTATTTTTTTAAAGAAACTGTCGCTTAGTTTATATTCTTAGCGTTAACAAGAACAAAAAGTGGGTGGCTAAAACTGTGTTGTGGGTGTCTTCATGTTTAATTCAAAACAGTATTCCTTGTACATTATTCAATGCTGCCACCGTAACTCTTTTAGCGAAAACCAAAATAAACCGCTATTTTAAACGAAAGCCTTATTTTAGATAAGTTCCATCTTAAACTTAAGATAAAGAGTATCAATGACATCATATACGATTAAGCCAAATAAAGTGAGAAGTTAATAAAACGACCCTTATTTAAAAGAAGTACGAACTCTTGTGAGTCACCTTCTTTTAGTGAAATGTGTCCGCCGGCTACGTGGTTGGGAAATTATGCGACATTTTTAAATGTTTACCGAAAGTATCTCTCGGGAATAAAAAGTAATTTAAAATTGCCCAGCCCAGAGCCTCGATTCAAAGCGTTTAGATAAAACGACTACCGTTTAGCCACGTAATTACGTGAAAATTTTTATTCCTCTGTCTGGAGGATAATGAAGAACATAATAAAGTGTCACGTGGTCCGCTCAATTCTCTCGCTTCTCAATTCGGTTTCTGAAATGTAGGGAAATCTTGCGAGAAAGAAATTAAAAATACGCAGCTGTGTTTTTACCAGAAAATAATGAAAACGTTGAGAAAATACAATACAATAGTATTTTTAAAGGATTGTAGAAGTTTCAGGTCATGCTAGGTTTCCAATGCCTTACGGGCAAATTGATGTTTTTAATTGGAAAATTGCCTCGCTTGACATTGAATCGTACCGTGCCTACAATAGGCCGTCTGTCTGGCTATAGATTAATCGACGAAGGAAGAATAATGCACATCGATCTATAAATAAAAAGTTTACTCTTAAATTGCGGAAAATATGAAAAAAATTGTTAGGAAAATCGTCTCCTACCTCACGTATTTTATCTTGAAACTCCGTTTTTGTGCTAAATATTGTTTTTTATTTTATTTTCTGACTTATAATAATATATTTCTGAGTTCAATGTGCCTCTTGGCAAAGGCCTTCTCCTTCTAACGACTGTTTTTCAAGTGTTATTTATTTTCAATTAAACCTTGCATGGAATTGCTAAAAATAAAAATTTACAAGACTGTTTTGTCTTTTGCAACTCTTCTTCAAGTTGTAAGATTGACTTCATCCTGCCATCTTTAACGTTCTCAATTTTTTATTTTGATTCGTTCGACATTTCTAGGGGACCCTTCTTTCGAAATTTTACACTCTGGGACCCCAAAGACTAGTGAACACAGGGTAAGATGTAATTTACAATTACAAGTATTTTAATTCCTTGCTTCGAGTTGGTTGTTCTGCGTTCATTTTTATTGTGCCTCTCCTACGAGAAGGCTCCTCACGGCTCGGAGGCCGGTCCTTTTGGAAGGCATTGGTAAATTGTCGTTGGTTGGGATAAAGGCGACAACAACGAGACCCCTTTGAAATATGTGCGATAATAAGAAGGGGTATGTATACTTATCAGACACGGCCAAAGACAAACCCATTATTATTATTATTATTTTTAAAGATATTACATGTGAATATTTTTATTACCTACATCGCAAAATGCATCGTCATTACGTCTGTCTAGCCAGACGCATTTCATAACTCATGATAGGTAGACATTGAATAGACTTTAATGAGATTTTGATTGTGATGTTGTCAAAATTAACATCTTGGGCACTTTGGAGCAAATAATAATAACTTATGGGCATTCAAACTTTTCGCGAATTGAGGGAATTTAATTACAATGATTTTCAGACGATTTCATTCGTTCGGTAAAAATATTCATCGCGAATGCAAAAAGGATGACAGTATTATTTTCGATAATATCACGTCAAAATACGTTAAATAATCATAATGTTATCCATTCAATATTGGTTGTTCGGAAAAAAACAGTACAAAAAACCGGCCATGTGCGAGTCGGACTCGCGCACGAAGGGTTCCGTACCATTGTCTATAAATAGCAAAAAAAATCACGTATGTTGTATAGGAGCCCCCTTAAATATTAATTGTATTCTTTTCCAGTATTTGTTGTTATAGCGGCAACAGAAATACATTATCTGTGAAAATTTCAACTCTCTAACTATCACAGATCATGAGTCTAACTAACTAACTATACAGTCTGGTGACAGACGGACAACCGAGCCTTAGTAATAGGGTTCCGTTTTACCCTTTGGGTATGGAACCCTATAAATCACTCCCACAAAGGAAGTTGACTATTGAAATATTTTTTGTAATATTTTTTGACCGGTTTGTTAATTTGAATTTTTGCATACACTTAGTTCTATGACGTCATCATGAGAATTAGTTTGCTAACAAATACTAAATAGAAATCACATAAATTAATTTACCGTTCTATCAAGTGAAAACGAATGCTACGTGCCAGATACACAGGTCTCTATGAAAAGGTTACAACTATAAAAAGAACTAGCTGATTTAAAGTTCTCACGTACTTTGCTTGCCTAATTATTTCTTCACAACTAATAAACAGTTAGCATTATAAATTTTACGAGCCGATAATTTTTTATTGAGTGTTTTATCTTTCTTAGTTTATTACTTCGTCTACGTAGACTTTGAATTTAAAACCCAATGAGGATTTCAAATAATCATTACTTGGCAATAGACAAAACAGGTTTTTTCTCTATGTAGTAAGCTAGCTAGACCATTATCTGCAATACGAGTGCCATATTTCAGCTAATTCCGTTAAGCCGTTAAAGCGTGATTGAGGAACAAACGTCCAAATTTTCACATTTATATTATTAGTAAGATTAAGGGCTGGTTTCACAATCGCTGAGTAAAGTTTTTATTAAGCTACTTCGAACTTATCTGCTCAGTAAACAAATAGGGATGTTGACTTTGACGTTGACAGGGCACTTTTGCTTGCTTTTCCAAAAATTTACAACACCCCTATTCTTTACTGGGTAGATTAGCTTATTTAGAACTTTACTCAGCGATTGTTAAACAAGCCCCCTTGTGTCAATATTTTCTTATATCTGTACTCAGCGACCTTTCAGTTACTATCATTTTCTAGTTTCAACAGCAAACTCCGAAAGTGCTTAGTTAAACTGATACTTTAGTTAGGTAAACAAGAATATCCAGACGGCTGCACCCATACAGATTATTCCCAGCACTTATGCATGTGTGGGTGCGTTGGTAATCGGATCTTTGTCCCGGGCTTATGGTGCGTGTCGGGTATCGGAGATCAGCCAGTGACTACCGTCTGGCTCTTGGTGACTGCGATATACTTAGGCTAATATCACATTACAAGGGCTGATTCAGCTTGAATCTAGATGCAGTACTACAAAATTCGACATTAAATAAACTTCAGAAACCGTATCCATGATAAGGCCAGTTTTTGGCATTTTTCGGGCATTCACCCACTTTTGATAATCGGTAATAGATTTTGAGATGGTTATGGCTTATGGTGCATGTTGGGTATCGGAGATCTGCCTGTGACTACCGCACGGTCTGGCTCTGAGTGTCTGCGATGTTCTTGGGCTAATAAATATCACATTACAAACAAAGGCTGGTTTAGTTAGATGCTAGACTTCACGACTCGACGATGCGTAAAAGTCGTTACCTTATCCACGATAAGGCCAGTTTTTGGCATTTTGGGGCACACTTTCGACCATCGGTAACAGATTTTGAGATGGCATAAATTAATTATACAGATTACAATATCGAAACTGAAACGACCAAAATAAGGTCAGTCAAAAACAAAATCAGTGCGTTCCAACCGATCTGAATGTCGGTGTAAAATGGAACGTTCGGAAATGAATACGCTAACGCACTACTACTAGTAACTTACTGACCGACAATCGGCTGCGTGCACGCATTTGCATGCTAAGGAAGGACTATAGACATCAGCACAGTGATTGACGTGACTGACTCAAAGCACGTCCGGCTAAGAGTCTGTCACAAAATCGGTGATAAAAGTCCACGAAAGTATTAGCCTGATTATCAGAGCTGTAACAAGTCTGAGTGGATTGATCTGCAAGCGAATTAGTCATTGACATAGCCTGATGGATTAGCAAGCTAAAGTGGGAGTGGGCGGGGCACATAGCACGTAGAAGACAGATCTGCTATGTGCCCCTTGCTATCAGGCCTATGAAGCAGAAGGTTCTAGAATGGAGGCCACGTATAGGCAAGCGTAGGACATCCACCCACAAGGTAGACACACGACGTAGTAAAGGTTCCAGGTAGCCACTGGTTGCAAGAAGCTTCTAACCGGCCAATCTCGAAGTCGTTGGGGGAGGTCTATGTTCAGCAGTGGAAGTACTATGGCTGAAATATGATAATGCACAAGTCTGACGTGGCCTTTCCCAGAGTGTTTTTATAAATCGAACATAGAATTCAGGATAATTCCGATACAAAGTAATAGTTAAATCAAACGTTATCTAATCAATTTTATTCTAACATCTATTTAAAAACGATGTTTTTGTCCTATTTGTATTTAACAAGTCGATGGCCTGATTTATTTGCAGGCCAGAGTGCAGTGTAGTTCCTCCAAGGCTTTTACACATACCGATTCCGCGATTTCGAATGCTCGGGCAGTCAGCCGCTCGGTTCTAGACCTAATGATTGACAACTTGACTTGGCTTCAAGTAAATTGTAATAAATTTATTAAATTATATTGAAGCAATGTCACAATTCTATACAGGGTTACAGGAATTTCATCAAAATCAGTTAAGTGGTTTTTCCGTAATATAGTTACTTTCGCATTTATAATATTAGTTAAATTAACAAAATAACAATTTGATACACCAGGGGATTTGTTTACAAAATCGTTTCAGACGTAAGTTCTAATCACTAATGTGGTCAAAGCCTTACTGAAACCGCCTGATTGGAAAATTGTTTTTTTTTTAATATATAATTACACGCATCATCAACTTGTGTGAACAATTGATTCTTTTGTTTTTGAATGACCTTGATGATCAGCACACAACGCGCGGTATAAAACGAATCATATACGTAGCTTTGGGGGTAAATACCAGAACAAATATTAATTATTTGAAAGTGCCAAGTGGTACTATGAATCTTTGTTACTCGATAATTTTTCATTAATAGCGAATGGATCAGGATGTACTTTAATATAAACCATCAATTAAGTCACAAATTACGTATAGCGGCGCGGCGCGCTAGAAGTCTTAATAACAACTTATTTTGTGATAAACTAAAATGGACTTTATAAGTTTTAACTAATTATTTATAAAAGCAATAGAAATAACAGCCCAGCAACAACAGTAACTGTCATGAGTATTTGTTTTACAGGATTCCAGACAATGAATTCCCGTTTTAGGTCTATTTTTTTCATTGAATGTCAGGATCACAAGGATGTTCCTTAATTCAAGACCATCAAAGTTACTGTAAATGTATTATCTAACGCAAATTTGTGTTTATCATATTCTGAATCTATCTAACTAATTAGTACATGCTTCTAAATCTTAAAATTAATAAAAGTTGGAAACAACTTATTATGATTTTTAATACTTGAAAAAAATCGTCCGGCTCAGGTGGGATCCGAACCCACGACCATCGCATACCAGGCGAGTGCTTTTCCAACTAAGCTACCGAGACCTACCTAGCATGGTAAATGCTAAAAAACAAAATTAAAACTTATTATTTAAAAATGACTTACTTTTAAGTATATCGTCGAGCACCGCGTTAAGTTCCGTTTCCAATCGGTGGTAGTCATTATCCTCGCTGATGGGCCAGTCGCAATTCAAGTTCCAGTCCACAATGTCGACCTTGTTGCCGGAATCGTTGGGGACTGTGTACAACCTGGTGAAAATTATCACACTAATATTATAAATGCAAAAGTCTGTGAAGATGTTCGTGTGTATGTGACTCAATCAAGCGTAAATGGCTCAACAGATTTGGATGAAATTTTGTACACATATTGTATATTATGGGTTAAGTTTGCCAGCTTCAAACAGTTTGATACTGCAAATTAATATAACAGGCTCTTTTTAATGTTAAATAATGTTTAAATTACTTTGTTCAATTAATTAGCTTCGAGACTTTTAAGAGACTTAAGACTAGCTTGCATAGCAACATGTAATGTAATACATTTCTTGTCTTACAAATATGTGTCTAGATCAATAGAAACATAATTGATTTCATTTAATCTTAATCACTCAATGATTATGCAATTCAGCTTTTAATTAATTCCTAAAAAATTCAAAATTAATATAAACATAATTATACAAAGTAGTTACATAACTATTGGTAAGGTTCATTATAAAAATATCAGGACTACCTTAATTTGCTAAATATTGATTTAAAAAAAAGTATTCATTAATTTTCATAATTGAAGATATTACACAACTCAGCTCCAGTAATCCCAGTAGTTTAAACCCTCAAACTTATTCCCTTGTTATTGTAGATAATTTTACTATACAGAAATTAACAATTAAATCTGTATCAAGTAAACAAACCCACCAGGGTTTAGAAATACAATTGAATGGAATAGAATTGTTTATAAAATATAAATATTTATCCTCTGAGTAAAATAATCTAATAATAATCCTCTGTAATTATTATATTTGTAATTCAAGGATTGTAGTGTTATTAAAGAAGTGTAGTTTGGAAATGCTTATTAAATATAAATGTACAACAATAATAATGACAGTTTTTTAAATGTAATTGAAAAGTAATGTTTCTATACCTTCACATTTAAATTTGCAAATTCCATATAAATGAAGCTTGATGAAAACTTTAATAAAATTGAATAGATCATTGAATAATTAAAGGCTCTGTTTGCGACATGATCCCTTCTAAATCTAATCTATGATCTGTCATTTACCATGTTTTATGAAAATAAATTATTTCTATTTCTAAAAATGTATTGTTGGTTTATACAAATGAAAGGCAACAATTTTATTCAGTGTAACAGATTTATGATATCTTTGTCCTTTACTCAACAATAAATAAGGCTATTGGTGTTCAAAATACTCTTTATCAGTATTAATAGCATCAAGATAATAGGATTACAAAGTTCATACTAAAAAAAATTCTGACATGTTTAGTGTTTTATATTAATGAAGACCTAACTTATTATAAGTAAAATTATAAGACTTAAGATTTTATTATATTACCAATTAGAAAATGTTATTATATTACCAATTGGAAAATTTTAAGTGCTTACTTTGCAAGATTAGTTTGTAGTAGTAAGTAGGTAATCATTTATTATGTTATGCACTAACTTTGAAGCAATAATTTCTAAATGTTTAACAATATTACCTTTACAAAACAGGAAGTAGTATACAGTTATCTGCACTGCACATAAAATTTTATAGGCTCATAAAGCTTAGTAAAAATATTACTTGTAAGATATAAATTTACATTATTCTGTTTTTGGAGACTGGCTATGCTCATTGCGAATTTACGTTGAGGTTCAATATTGACAAAATTACACAGACGTCCAGGGCAAGGCATAAGATGAATCATTGGAAGGTGTGAAGAAAACATCAAACCACCGATCGTATACCGGTCAGACTGGATATGATACAACTTGTTGATTAATTGGAACGACGAATATCGATAGAAAAACTGACATATCCACCCGACATGAGACATTTGCATGTGACCCAAAATAAGCATGGAACATTGCATCCGTTGGGAATTATAACACATCAAATAACTTAAATGGTACTTACCATGTCTGGTTATCGGAAAAATCCAAAGATTCCACGTCGATCAGATCAGAATCGAACATATCTTTGTTTATATTTTGATCAACCTGATTCATAATACCAGCAAAGTCGAAACATTAATTTGGCACTTTTCACAAATCACATATAAATTTTAAGCAAGAACTACATTTATTACAAAGAATACTGTATAAATATAAAGGAAAAGATGGAATATTTTAGTAGAACCAACACGAAATTGTCCCAGACAAGTTTAGTTTGGAATTTGACATATCGCCATAAGCAATCTGCCAAAAAAAGAAAGAAACAACGGTAATATCCATAGACAAACGGTTTCATCAACCACTGAAATTATTTTTGCACATTTATTGAAGATAATACCTAAATAAGGTATGAATAATGATGATTTAATTGGTAGAATATTTAGCGGATAAGTTCTAAAGGAATAGGTGCTTAATAAATTAAAGATTTTATGTAATAGATCTAATGTCTTTGACTTTTCTCTTAGAGCATTCAAGCTCTAAGACTTTTCTCATTGTCTGCTGGAAAAATGAACTCTATTTACTCTATGGGTTGAAGTAAGTGTTGCCAAAGTATTAATTTTGTACATAAATAGGGTAAATAATGCGTAACTAATTTATGTTTTCTTTAATAGGTTTTACGTCAAACGGCTGTTCTTGTCGTTTTTCAAAAAAATATTTTTTAAAAACACCAGATTTTATTACACTACTAATTTATTTCTACATTTAATATAAAATATGAAATTCATTGGTGTTGTAGAGTGAAGATAAATTTTTGGTCTCTTACTAATCTCATTGTTTAAATATTATGAGTCAGAATTAGTCCATATAACGAATTTTTACTCAATTTTATTTAATGAAAGTGTAAAGAGAGATCTGAATAGTTAGAAAAAAACTGCGTTACTCCAAGTCCAAATGCAGTTTTGATACCGGTTCCAATCAATTTCGTAATGGCGACTGTTAAACACAGTCATTGACTGACTCACAGTCACCCACCGCCATATTTTTGTTGTGCTATATTTGATAGGCAGTGAAGATTGCAATTGCAAGATTGTGATTTGCAAGATACTGCCTTGATGTTCATATATTAAGATTGCTTGTTGCCTTGCATATTTTTAATATTCTTTTTTCTTGCTCAAACTTAGTAGAATATTTTTTAAACCACAAAAGATATGTTTGAAGTGCAATATCAAACATCGTAAATTTTATTTAGAACACTAGTCAGTTGTTTTTGGTGTCCTATTTAAATGTCGGGCTTTGACTGCTACTGTTAGATTATACTTCATAAAGAGCATTGGAACTTACGAGTACGTCAAAAAAACATTGTCATTCAAACGGTTCGTAAATTTTACACACTGATATTTTTGTAAAAAGTCATAGAGAGGTTGTGGATTACATTAAAATAAAGCAAGCATTTTTTTAAAACACTATAAAATGATACAATTGATACATCATCACTAGCACTATTCATTTTACGACTTTTATCATTGCGCTTTGCGCTTATTGCTCTTAAGTCTCGGAGTTGCATTTATAATTTAAACAAATGTCTACTTTAGCATCCAGCTGATAAAGCGTAGCCAATTCTATGTTATTTTATGTATCAAGTCATATCATAATTTCCTAATAAGTTAAATCGTAAAGGCAAAAGTTCAGCATTTTGTGTTGAATTTTTGAAGAGTGTATTATTTTTATACAGATTGGTTAGGTTTCGTAGCATTCGATTTTTATGATACAAACACACACACATACTTACACACACAAATAATTATAATATAATTATTAATAAAAAACAAATAAAGAAACAAGTTTTTCAAATTAGCTGTCAAACAAATAATTGGAGTTTTCACAAATATAGAAGTAAAATAGTATAAAATATAACGATGTGAGTAAGTCAAATATTTTTTGATAACAACTAGCTTTATATTTTGCTTTTTAACTCTTTGTTAATAAAATGAGTACACCGGGAAAATATACAGGGTGTACAAGAGAATAGGACACTCCTTAAAACCACATGATCAGCTGGTTATATACCTACAACAACTTTTTCTATGGGAGCAACATCGGAATCGAGTTTTTTTTAGCTGCTCCATACAAACTACTCGCATACTTCGATGATAATGTACGGAGCATCTGAAAATAAAATCCCGATTTCGATGTTGCTCCCATAAAAAAGTTGTTGCATATGTACAAATATTTTTGTTTAAACTGGGACCAGAGCTTTAATTTTCGTAATTTACAAGTAGTCTATATTACATCAAATTTTAAAATGTATAGTGAGGCTCAATAATTTACAATAGGAAAATTACATACCTCTGTTTGCCACTCCAAGATACATTATTTTAATATCTAATATACATTGGGAAATTCATAGATTTGGTATAGCAGCACTTTACGTCACTTTTTGACAGTGTCAAATTCATAGACAACATACTTCTTTCTTTTTGTCTACGGACACGTTGTGAGCACGTTTTACTGAGCGTAGTTTTTACGGAAAAACTACAAAAATGTCGTCCCATCTCAATTGGATGATCATCCGCAACAACAACGCCTTCCTCGTGAAGAAGAAGAACATCAAAAAACCGTTCAGCAAGGAGCCCAACAATGTGACTAACCTCAACTCGTACAGATACAACGGCTTGATCCACAAAAAGTCTGTCAGCGTGGTTGAAAATCCCGACAGGAAAGGTTTCACAGTGGTTTACAAGAAGGCGAAGGCGACCCACAAGCCCGCTAAGAACACCGTAAGGCGTCCATTCAAAGCCGGAGCAAGGAGGTCTCTCTTCAAGGTAAAGAGGCTGCTCAGAGCCAACAACTACCGCACTGACCTGTCCAAGGCTACCCTCCGTCGTGCCTCAGCCATTCTCAGGTCTCAAAGGCCGATCAAGGCGAAGAAACCCAAGGCAGCAGCAGCCAAAACAGAATAAGTTTTACATGTAAGCCAATAATAAAAAAACTTAAAAATCTATAACCTATTTTATTTCAAGCTTCTCTTCTTTTTCACAGTGTAAGAAAATGAATAGTAATGTGCCTTTATTGCAAAGGGTCCTAGGTTGATTACTGGTTTGGGTCTGACAAATTAGATACAGTCAGACCATTACTTGGTAACAAAAGTATTTGAATTCTATAATTTGAGACAAGATAGTTTGTATTTTGTTGTGTGCATATTTAGTGTAGTCAAGCTAAGATCATTATTGATAGAGAACCCTGCTTTAAATGCTGCAGTTGTTTGAAATATCTCTTGTCTATCAGTGATACAATATATCATTTCTGATTCAAGATGTCATGAAACCAATCGGAATTTAAAAGATGAATAATAAAATAATATTTATCTATTTGAGCATCACACACATAATACATCATCTATCAATCTATCTAATTATTTATTTATTAGTGTGCATCAACAACACTTCTTTTTAGAAAATGCTTAAAAAACCATAAAATAAAGAATTCGCTTCTGTTCTACCAACTTGTAGGAACAGTTGGGTAGCAATCTGGAACATGGTACTCGTAATAAGAAAAATATGTGTATTTATATCTTGTCTGTATGAAGGGGTTCTTCACTTTAATTCATCTACGTATTGTGTGAATATGTCATGGACTATATTTTATAAATTAGGCATAGTATACTACACAAATATTTATATGTAGTAAAACAATACTTTTGCATCAAATATTTTATTTAAAACAAACCATGATTTCCATCACATACATTTGGAATGTAAAATAAAATACTACACACTGGTTAACTAATAATCTTGGATAACAAGCCTCATACATGATTTTTTTTGGACTTATCACTGTAAATGGACATCATAAATTAATACGAGTACACACAATAAACACTGTGCTTTCATAATTTTGTATTCAATATGTTATTTAGATAAAACTTTAAACAGTTTCTGATATATTTACAAAGATTTGATATCACAAATAAACTGTACATAAGTATAAAAACACTACAAGCAAAAAATTCCAACACGAACTTTGATATGCACTAATTCAATATAAATGAAAATGATTTTAAAGCCGGTACTAAAAATGACCTTTTGAAAATAAGTACATAGATAATAAAATTTGAAATAACAGTAAATTAGTTTGTACTGTAAGATAATAGAGAAAATGTATTTGAGCTTTTATAAATATATCCACAATATTATAATAAATTGTTCAGGAAAATATTTTGTGCACAAATATTTGTTTATAAGATTAAATATTACAGAGTTAAGTTAGGTATATAGTATTGTAGAATATCATACATGTAATTGTTCTTTATTGTATTTAGATATTAAACATCCACCTACTAGCTACTTTGCTATTCTAAACAGCTTCGCTTGTATCAAACTCGACTAAGAATCTAACAACATCAAGGGTAAAGCATCAAGGGGCTAGTTTAGCGTCTATGAAAAGTTTCAGGTACAAAATACATAGTAGACATGAAAAATAAAAGGCACAAACATTTAAACTATCCTTACAAAGGCACAATACACCAAAATTCATGTTTTAAGTATTATTCATTAAACCCTGTTGGAAATATCAATGCAAATGTGACGTTATGTTACGACCCTTTAGCTTGACTATAATGTACTCGCACACATTACTATAGTCCGTTTCTTGTGCGATATTTATGCGGGGTGACTAAAAATATGCGCTAGGTAGTCACAGCGGTGGTGCAATGAGCAAAATAAGCACTTTCCTACTGACAAAAACCTAATTCTTAATCATACTTATTATATGTTGTCCGAGCCACAACCTGTCGCTACGCAAGAGTATCGCGCAAGATCTTCACGGGTTATATTGAGAGACGCGTCTAAAACTCTAATTGAATTGTTGACACCATTCATAAATAATTCTAAGACATCGATAATTAAAATTAACACTCTTTTAGGTCTGATCAGTACAATATCATTTATTAGTAAAATCTGATTTTTAATGGCTTCGAAATCTGATTTTTAAAAGCTTCGAAATCAATAAAAAGTTAGGAATTTGACTAAAGTAAAGAGTGACATCATAATCCGGTATCCTCATACAAATTGCAGGGAAGCAAAGCGTTTTGACAGCTCATAAAAAGTATTTCAATTGATTTGGTGGTGTCAACTAGCCTATTGAGGGACGGAGTGAGATAGATGCCAAGAACTAGATGCACACTGCACAAATATTTCCAAAGGCATAATATACAAACCATGTGGTTAAATGTGAGAGTCGAATGTTATTCAATGGGAATTTTGGAGCATAATATTATAATTTATTTATATATTACAAAAATTACGGATACTTAATACTTTCCAAATGTAGTGGACCAAACATTTTTAATATTAACTTTATACAACACATCAACTTACTTCTTATTACATAGACAGAATAGGATATTATGTATATATATATTTTGTCCGGAATACCGGAAATACTCATTTATATACAATGTGCGTGTCTATATAATATACTCTGACCAAAATGTTATGAATATTTAGTTTAACTGGAATAGAAAGAATAAATTTTCATTGGTTTTCAACATAAAAGACTAAAGTTCAAATTATAGGTAGTAAACCATCACTAATTAAAAGGTCAAGGTCAATAATATGTTATGTACAGACAACAGCTCTTCAAAAACGAAATTTTTTCTCAATTGATAATGATCTCTATGTGTAAGTTTTAGGTTGAAAATCAGTTGGATGACCTTTAACTTTTTGAACTGCCGTCGACTGTACAATACAAAATGTATCAACTACCGCCAAATAGTTTCTGTGCTTCGGATAGAGGAGCAAGATTTCACAAGGATGTGGCACCACTGCTGGATGCCATCCAGGCGACTAGCGAGAATGACAAGCACGCAGCGTGACCGGTCCCGTAATGTTTGTAATTTTTATTGCTCTCACGTCGACCCCAGGCGCTAAGCAAGCCATCTAACAGTGTGGTCGAGGTCTTAATCAGTTTGCCATCTTAGGAACTAGGCCACGTGACGCTACTCGCATCCCACCTTACCTAAACGCAGCATTTTGTAAGAAATAATATGAAATCTTGCTGTTCTATCTGCACCGAATCGGGGTCACTGACCAGGGTCGTAGCTAAGTGCTCTTGGTAAGATTTCAATTTTGCGACCCCGAGGACTATTTTCAGAGTTCCGTCAGATGTAAAGTGCTCCCCACTGTGACAATTGCGCCCCTAACAGCCTGCCTGGCCCTAGCTACGGCCCTGGCGTTCACGGTAAAAACTGGTAACGATATTGTAAATTTTTGTTTTTTAGCAATTCCATGCAAGGTTTAATTGAAGATAAATAACACTTGAAAAAAATCATCGACCTCAGGTGGGACTCGAACCCACGTCCCATCGCATACCGGGCGAGTGCTTTGACCACTAAGCTACCGAGGACGTCACGTGACAAGATGAAATTCCTCAAGTGTTTTTTCTCGCTGTCAAAGCCAGCGTATTCTGATCAATGTTGTAGCTATATGTATAGCTGAGTTGTATACTACCGTCAACACCCTATAGAAATATTTTTACAAATACCGGTATGCGATGGGACGTGGGTTCGAGTCCCACCTGAGGTCGATGATTTTTTTCAAGTGTTATTTATCTTCTGGTAAGGATAATTCGTTTGGCGCAACCTTAGGACCAAACTGGTTACGATGAAGCTAAAGAAGCATAATAATTCTACTATGACTCTGAATCCAGAAGATGAAGGGTAACACACAGTAAATATTTAGTCGAGTATCAAAGACAGAACTATACATTCAACTACAATACGTTGTAAATCCTACCTAACCGACATATAGTAAGTGGATAGGCACAAAGCCCATTTAACTATAGAAGCTCATTATCAATATTGACGCGTGTTATTTTACGATTTTTATTTATTTCTCAATTTTAGCTATCTAAACACATAACCTATCATAGGCACACATTTATTTATCCATATAATTTAATATTCATCATTTAAAAAGGTACAACATAAAATAGAAGAGGCAGTGAATATGACGTTTCAAATTGCCGTCGCGACTGCACTTAGGCCGGCATCGGGCTACCTACGCCGGCCCGGGCAAGACATATATGCTGACCAATGCTGAAACTCTCAATTAGAAATTAATAAGTAACTTCTGATTCCAATGTAAGAAAAACCCAAGCAGATAACGAATGAAATTTGAAACTAGCATTGCTATTAGGTCCATTTCAGACGGTCTGCCAATCAGAGTTACTGTTAGTCTGTCAGCTAGCTGAAAACTTGCAGTTTAAATGCTGTTTTTGTGAATCGGTTGGCAGAACTGCGTCGAAACTGCAAAAAGATTGCGTGCACTGTAACACAATAGAGATGTTCGTTTGCCGCTTAATGGGATTACTACCGCGGACTAATGCTAAACAACGCCATCTATCGGCACACAGTGCAAACATGAGTTTGTATAGAGTAAGAACATCGGTCTTGAACACAGTATGTGAACAGCACTGTCACTTTGACGTAATGTGAAGCCACTTCTTAGCAAAATAGAGGCTATGTTTCTTTGTACTAACCACACAAAAATGGTTTTCAAACCGAAATTTTGCAGCTGGCTGACAGTCGGAATGCAGGTTGTAATAGCCCTTAGCACCTCTTGTTCTCTCGGTAAAACGAGCGAGCGAGAGGTGGGTGACCGATAATAGCCCTTTGTGCCTCTCTTTCTTACCGTATAACGAGCGAGCAAGAGGTGGGTCACCAATGATAACCCTTGCTTGGTACCTCTCTTTCTCACGGTATACCGAGCGAGCGAGAGGTGGGTGACCAATCACTTCCCTATTTCAATACTCATTATTACCGGCGCAGGTCGAACAATTTACAGACAAACGGAATAAGATATGACGAATGTATTCAGTTCACATCTCACCCGTAAACTATCCCCTAGTTCCAAATTGCGCTAAAATCACTATTAGCACGAATCCTTATAAATGCAATGGGAAGGTAAAAACCCCTATTTTAATATATTGTTTTTTTTTTTATATGTTACTTAATCTAATACTTGATAAAATTATGAATGTCACAGTTTTTATTATTTACAATTATTAATACTAAATTTATTTACAATTACTAAGTCAAAAAAATAAATAAAAAAAACAAATAAATTATAACAATGTCAATGCGAAAGTGCCCATAACACTTGCAGCATTCCCCCGCTGAATGGCTACGGCTATCCTCTGAACTAGGAATGACCCAGCCCGTGGATCATTGGTCCTCACTCTAAGGCGACGACCTACTTCTGCAATAAAACTCTTTGCCTCTGAAGCCCAACAGCCTGAAGTTTCGAAAGCAATGGGGACAAAATGGTAGGCTGATTTTAACTCGCTGTATTTAGAGTGCTTTTTATGAGCCGCTGTCTCGGCTGCTGCCCCAGGCGCCAACGTGGTCCGCCCCAAATGACAAGCAGCAAAAGTACTGACACAGGTCGCATCCCACAAGAGGCATCTACCCTTATCCCAAGGTACTAGAGTAAGGCCATCCGGTCTTTTGCCATCAGTCCGACTAAGACCAGGTGGCTCAAGCACACATGGGATGTTGGCAGAAATGAGAGCTCTCCGAATAATATCATTAAGAGCGTGATGACGAGGAAATCTACCCTCACATCGTCGGCAACTCAAAGCATGGTGACCGCTCGCCTCAACGCGAGAGCCGCAAATGCATAAATGAGGTTCGCATACATCGCAGCCCAAGCGAAAGGCAACCGCCACCCGCAAAGAGTCATTATCTAATAAAGTGCCGAAATGAGGTGAGGGCAGAGCCTGCAACCACGCCCCAGATTCTGGCTGCGATACCGCTCGCATTCTCGCCAAATCCACCCCAGCGGCCCCTTCCAAAAGACGACCCATGACGCATTTCGCCCCAATATCATCCCAAGAACGCTGCACCCAAGGACAATCGGGCAAAACAACATCTGGATGCAATTCCGAAAATTTATCGATAGCACGAGAAAGAAAAGGCACAACTACCTGGTTTTCGTCTCTACAAAGAATTTTAGCAACTAGACCAACTACTGCATGCCCAGACGCCAAGAAAGCAGGAAGCCCAAGGTCACCAACGCGACGCACATCTAAACCCCCATGACGAATCGGCAACGCAGCCTGGCTCCACTGAACCTCATTGAGTGACACATTACCTATACCAGAAACGATGGATTTCAGACACTCATCAATCACAGTTATGTCATCCGGAAACAACCAAACCGGAGAAGATCTTAATAGATATATGAGTTTGGGAGCTCCAAGGCACATTCTAAGGAGAAACAAAGCTACATGCTGATTAAGGAACTTAAGGCGCTCATTAACAAATTCAAGACTCCGCCTCTGCCTCTCAAGAGCCTCTGAAATTCCCTCTGAAAAAATAGGGGAACCCAAAAGATCAAAATTGTCCCGTGAAAGAATCCTTAACCCAGGAAGGACAGCAACGAAATCTCGAAAATGTGAAGTCATCTCCGTACTACATGGGTAAAATTCACATTTTGCAGAATTTATTTCTAACCCCAAATCATTGAAACGAGGAATCAAGGTGAGCAAATCTTGTTTCACTATATCTGGTTGACCACCAAGCGTTCCGTCGTCAAGGTACCATACGTTTAGTGGAGACTGTAAATTGACAATAGCCTTATGAATAGCCAGGCTAAAAACAAGTGGACCAAGAGGGTCACCCTGATGCACACCTACTTGTGACAGTATAAGGTTATCTTTATATATTGTTTTAAATCGGGAACTCGAAAATAGGGTACATGGTAGCAATCCCGTAACAAACTACCCTATTTTAATGTTTGTAACTATTATATTTGGTCGGACTGGCGCTGACAGTGCTTTTAGCAATTCGGAATGCGGCCAAGTCGTACGAGACGGTATAATCTAAAAGTGATAAATTACATATTATAATACTGATTTGGTCTTGTATTTCATTATGTGCATAACTTAAACATATGCGTTTTGAATAAATCTTAAACGTAAACTTAAAGTATTTATAATCTAAGAGCTTATACAAATGTGCGGTAAGACAGAAAATCAAAGAGCTTTTGGTATTTTAAAGTTTAACTTCATACATGAAATTTCAGTCCGTAGATTACTTATATATTTTGTTTAGTTAACAGTAAGTTAAAAGTTACCAGTAAATACTGACTTCATATAAAACAGGGTGTTAGGTTACGTACGACCCTATATAATACTTATGAAATTGTAAAGTCGCAACATGTAGGTATGTACGGACAACAGCTCGTCGACCTACCACAAAATGTCAAATTTTCTCATTTGAAAATGAGCTCTAAATGTCAGGCTTAAAGTTGAAAATCTATTGGAGAATTTTAGACTTTTGGGGTAGGTCGACGTGCTGTTGACTGTACTAACATTATGCATAATAAATGCTATGGTAAAGTAAAAATATGATACGATGAATGATGGTTTAAAAAAAAACATACAAAACGTATCATGAATAATTAAGATTTGTATGGAAATAATAATTCTTTAAACCATTCAGATTTTTGACTACTTTATAGTATTTATACAGGGTAACATTGCAAGGTAGTACCAAAATTTAATAATAGGATAAATAATAATACGAAATTGTCTTCATCCTTTTTTTTCTTTCTTTAACTATTATTTTAATAAAATTAACTAAATATCCGAGAAAAACGACAACGTGACCTGCTCGGGTTGGTTTTTCCGCGCCATTGTGACTATGCATTGAACTTTGCAGTTCTAGGTTGCACAGAGATAGTGTAGTGTGTGCGTATTAAATATGAATGGGACAAGATTATCCACGCGTACCATTTACGCGTTTCTAACAGCGGATATTGATATTTAAACATGAAAAAAAGAGGTTTTTTTTACGTAGATCTATTTAGTTACTGATTCTAAGCGGTCCCTGAAATATTGGCACTCCTTTGCAATGTAACCCTGTATGCATAACATGTTAGCACTGGCGTATTTCAGCTTTATACATACATTTAATACAAATAGGCGATAAACTTATACTAAGCATACCAATACCGCTTTATTTGACGTTAAATGAACGAAATACGTTCGAATAGCCTTAGAATTCTTATTGAAGACGTCGTGAATAAAATTAATCATAATAGACTCAATTCATAATTAATTAATAATATATACCTAAAATAATGGCAATTTAAATGCAATAAATCAAATAATTACATAAAATGACTAGTAAACTTATAAAACTATACTATATTATTTTGTACACATCTGTGACATAATTTTAAAGTGACATAAATGGCATTGGTTGGTAATAAGTTGTTTATTATATATTGGTCCCGATTTCCTGCAGCCATTTCCTTAAAACTTGATTTAGGTTCGGGTATATCTTTCTCTTCATAGTAATTTCAAGAATATAAATGTTAGAACTATGAAAGTGTATAGATATTAACTTTTTAATGTCTTGTTTCCATCGTATTTGAATCGCGATGATTTAAAATCTTTTAAAAATTCGTCTGTGGAAGCACCATAGACAATTTTTTAAAATGTAGCGATGTTTGGATTGTTACTTTATTTCAATTTTATTGCACAGATTTAATAAAATCATACAAAAGGTGGACTTAATGCTATGTGAGATTCGACTAATTCGAGAAGAAGAAGAAATAATAGCACTGTTTTTTAAAAGCCTTGCGATAGAGGAGATAGGACAAGTCTAAAAAAGTATCCTACTATTTCAAATTTGACATCTATTCGTTTATTGTCTCTTTCCTTTCTTAAAAAAAATAAATAAGAGAGATGAACTTAAAATAAGGTTAGAATGGCTGCAGGGAATCGAGACCACGTGATATAGTAAACGACCGAGTACCTCAGGCCTTTTAAACTCCCAGTATAAAATAAACTATGTATAATCAAAGGCATAATTCATTAGATTAGTTATTTCAACCAATTTTAAAATGAATTGGTGAATGGTTAGGATGGTATTCCTTTACGTATTTTGTTAGTTCATATCCCAATAATATAAAAACGTTGACTTTTTGTCGACAACTAACAGTTTCCGATTTGACGATCGCTCTTATAAAAAGTAAATAGAGTTCATTATCTGATCATTCGTACTTGTTGGAATCGAACTCTTTGTGTAGGGCAAACCGTTTTTTATTGCGATTTTCAACCTTATACTAAGTCAATAAGGTTCAAGGTACGGTTTCCGTTATATGGAAAGAAGCCTAAAAGAGTTAAATTCCATATTCAGGTACATACTTAAAAATACTAACACATATTCGTAGTTTAATTATAGCTCACTCAACAGTAATTACTGTGGCTTTTATCATACTCATATTTATGATAAAAGGTAATTTTCTCAGGCTTAAAAAAAATAACAAAACTAGTCGAGCTTATCTTTTGAGTGGTAAAAGATGCTGAGTACCCCATATTTGTTGAAAATTCTAACCATCATTGCCTTCAAAACTCAAACAGCATTTCTGAGGTAAAACCGTTAATATCTAAACATGGATAAGACTTATGAATACGGATAATTTTCGTTAACAGAACAATCGATTAAAGTCAAAAAACTAAACACAACCTACGTCACAACAAGCACCAAACTAAAATGTGCGCGTTATTTCAATAACACATTGCTATCTATGGTTTTTATAATACATATTATATCATTGGAAATTAAAGGATTTCTGTTTTGATAATCAAAGATTAGTAACTCCTAAAACTTCTCTTAAATAATTTAGGGACATAAGCTCGTTTAATCGGATTCTGAGTCTGGTTTCCGTCCTACAAAGTTCTATAACCCGGTGTCAGACTGACGTCACTATCTCTCTCTTGACTGCCTAAAGCTGGAAACATACTATCGGACGCGGCTTACGGACGCGGCTTACAGCCGCGACTTATAAGTGTGCACGGTCCTCGGACGTTGCTTGCGGACGCGATGAGTGTGACCACTTTAAGTAGATTTCTACGTTTTTGGTAGGTTTGTAACAAAGAGGACGATGATTTAGTTGTAATTTCAGTAAAAAATCTGTATCGTTTAAATTCTGAAAAATAGTAGCTTATCCAAAATACAATTATCCAGGCCAAAAAAAAGCTAAATAAATCACTTTGGTTGTATGGGAGCCCCCTTAAATATTTATTTTATTCTGGTTTTTAGTGTTTGTTGTTATAGCGGCAACAAAAATACATCATCTGTGAAAATTTTAACTGCCCAGCTATCATGGTTCATGAGATAGACGGACAGACGGACAGACAGACAGACAGACAGAGAGACAGACAGATGGATAGCGGAGCCTTAGTAATAGGGCCCCGTTTTACGCTTTGGGTACGGAACTCTAAATAAATCTTGTCCAGGTCCCGGGGATTTCCTGTAAAATAATACTGAATACGGTGATAAGCGGGTTTCTTTTTCGCATACGTTATCAAATCGCTAGCTATCTTATAATAAAAATGTTCATGCAATCAATAAGCACGTGCGAGCTCTCGCGCGGTCGGCGTCCTTCTGACGCTCGGAAGCGTCCGCACCCCGTGCATACCGTCCGCGGACGTTTTCGGCTTGCAGAAACATCCAGCGCGCCAGATTGCTGTCGGACGTCCGAGCGCTCAAGGTCAGCGAAGGTTACGTCCGCGACCTACGTCCGATGGTTTGCACACCTTAGTGTACATTCAATACCTAGATTCCTTTAAGTCACGGCTGTAAGCCGCGTCCGTAAGCCGCGTCCGATAGTATGTTTCCAGCTTTACCGAAGGATGACTGAGGGTGACACACCACAACATTCAATCATCAAGAGTCCATCGTCGATTGACTATAGATTTCTGTGGTAACAACACTGAATTTTGAAGTCTTTTACTCCGTTCTATCGACATTTGATCGACATTCAAACGATGATAATCACTGTTAGCCAGTGTAAGAACTTAGACTGCATCATTCGACCACATTGAACCAACAAAACGCTGTAGCATACAATCCGCTACTGGTGTGAACAAAAAAGTAGGATTGTATACGTTTATTTTGGACGCGTACGCTGATCAGCCGATTTTTAAACACATTCTTAAATGTTTTGCTACTTGTTGTATTTATCTATGTAGCCAAAATGCAAATCAGAATAACTTATTGTCGGTTCGGTGTGAAAGGAAAGTTGAATATGTATGGAAAGCAAGCGTTCACATCAGTCAAAGGCAATTCATTTTATATTAATATTCCTTCTTAAGCCTTCTTAAACTATTAAGAGTAGCTAAACTGTTTCTTACAGAAATCCTTTAATTTACATACATGTATGGTTTACTAAACTATACATAAATTCGTCACATTAAATACAGTCGACTGATTTGAAACACAGTCTTTACTAACCAATTGTACATTGTTTTGCAGTCATCATAAGATATAAGTTTTTTCAAATTCTTATTTATTTTTTTATCTGTCGATAAGTAGACAATTGTCTTCAACCCCGGCAGCCGATTTCTAGCTAGAGCAAGTGTTAATAATGTGTCAAATCAGTCAAACATATAAAAACAAAGTCTACTCACAAGCGAGCTTGCTGTCAAACGAGCTGAGAGCGATCCCGAACGCTTGCAATGCACACAACGGATACCTAAAATCCATTGTGAAGACATCCTCCGAAATCCTACCGAACTGCATCACAACATAATCCGGTTCAGAATCGTGCACTATTTGAAAGTTTTTCACACTAGCTTGAGTCACTCTGCCGTGGAAGTTGAGAACGTATGACTGTGTTTCATCGTTCCATACTGGGGTCTTGTTGTGGAGAACGACTATATCGTCTAGGTTTTGGCCTTTCCACCTTTCTAGGAGTGTTTCGCTGTCGTCTTGTGGAGCGATTGTTACTCTCTGCCGGTCGGGCGTCATGCCGGGTAGAATGACTGTCATTTTGCGAGGACCTTTGAAGCCTAACACATTGGTATCCTGAAATAAAAAGTTTAACTTTAATGCACGGATCAAAATCTCAATAAAAGTGGACTTAGTGCCATGTGGCATTCTCTGCCAGGCATAATTAAACCGTTAGAATTGACATAATCATTGTGTTGGAAGGTTATAGGGTAAGGAACAAATGTTGTATATGATGTTAGCTACCTAGTCTTGCGAGTTTGTTGATGTTTTACAAATAACCCTCTATACCAAAAACTCACATAGACGACGGCAGCTAGCTCGTGCCTGGTGCGCGCGTGGTCGTGCTTGCGCCAGGCCTTCCCGTTGTCGTACACGGTGAAGGCGGTGCCTGGTAAGTTTTAACGCATCTATATACACCACCTGTATACAGTACACTCACATAGACGACGGCGGCTAGCTCGTGCCTGGTGCGCGCGTGGTCGTGCTTGCGCCAGGCCTTGCCGTTGTCGTACACGGTGAAGGCGGTGCCTGGTAAGTTTTAACGCATCTATATACACCACCTGTATACAGTACACTCACATAGACGACGGCGGCTAGCTCGTGCCTGGTGCGCGCGTGGTCGTGCTTGCGCCAGGCCTTCCCGTTGTCGTACACGGTGAAGGCGGTGCCTGGTAAGTTTCAACGCAGCTATATACACCACCTGTATACAGTACACTCACATAGACGACGGCGGCTAGCTCGTGCCTGGTGCGCGCGTGGTCGTGCTTGCGCCAGGCCTTCCCGTTGTCGTACACGGTGAAGGCGGTGCCTGGTAAGTTTCAACGCAGCTATATACACCACCTGTATACAGTACACTCACATAGACGACGGCGGCTAGCTCGTGCCTGGTGCGCGCGTGGTCGTGCTTGCGCCAGGCCTTGCCGTTGTCGTACACGGTGAAGGCGGTGCCTAGTAAATTTGACCGCAGCTTGCCGGCGAAGCTGTCTGCTGTGCGAGTCAGCTCCGTCGGGTCCGTGGAGATGAGGTAGTTGGAGGTGGCTGACTTCTTGCGTTTTCGAGCTGGGAGGTAACGATGATATCGTTAGGGGATTTCATTAGTCGATATATGGCATAACGGATAATATACATATATTGGACAAGCTCAAATAAATTGCTTCGATCTTATTAGCTAAAGCACTTGTGTTATAGGAAGCAGAAACAACTGCGGTAACACAACACTCAGACCCGAGACAAAAAAGACAATTGATTTCGAAGAAATATATATATTTTTTATTTTAATATATGATAATGTAGCGGGTTATCAAGCCTAAAATAGGGGGTTAGTTTTAATAAACCACGTCTTTGATATTTGAAAGAATATTGTCAATATCCCGGTTACATTTGGCGATTGTAACCACTGCAGCCATTATGCAGACAATTTCGGATTCAGTAATATTAATTAATAAATAAATATTGGAAATCACATACATTGCTCTGATCCCAAGGTAAGTAGCTAAAGCACTTGTGTTATACAAATCAGAAACAACAACAGTACTACAACACCTAGAAGCGAGACAATATAGACAAGTTCGTTTTCTACATTGACCCGACCGGGGATCGAACCCGGAACCTCAGAGATGACGGCACCATTTAAAGTCCGGCGTGCTCGCCTCTCGGTTACGGAGGTCAAACGGTCCTTACTATAATTCTGAATAAGATCTAACTAAATATTCATTCTGTCAATTCTACTATGATTCATTGTTTACAATTGAAACAAAACCATGGTGATCGGTGACGCATATCATTCATCGTAGTTGAAGTTTTGTCAATAATAAGTCTTTGTAATAGCTAAGCTCTGTATTCAAATGAGAATGATAATTTTGATAAGTCAATTTCATTTGCTTAAAATGTAAATGAGGTATGGAATATCGTTTATATAGAACTGTATTGCAGTTGGCTATTATAATAGTATTAATAGTATACAGTGTTTCAACTGCGGAAATCTAGACATAGCACCTCTCTCTAGCCTAGTCTACCTTTGTGGTGTGTTTTTCGATTTTTGTAGGTTGGTGTTTTTTTTCTTGGCTTGACTTAGTCCACTGTTGGACATCGGCCTCTTTCAATGTTGCCATCTCTGGGGTTCCGGGTTCAATCACCGGATTCGTTCCATCTTCAATAAATGTAGAAAACGAACTTTTCTATATTTTTTTCTGGATGTTGTGGTACCGTCGTTATTTCTGATTTCTATAACATCAGTGCTTTAGCTACTCACCTTAGGATCAGAGCAATGTATGATATGTTGTCATAATATATTTTTTTACAAAAGAATAAACTTACCAGCTAACAAAAACACTTTCTTCCCATAATCCTTCTCTAGATGCAGGAAGTAAGTGGGATAAAGTCCCCGGTCCATTCCTTTCCGATCTCGTGCTATTCTACACTTGTATAACGTTCCGTGCTTGGCCGGTGTGGTGACGAATGTCTCTACCGCGCCTTCTACGGAACCCTCGATTTCGGCACCCTGAAACGTAATTATAACGTATTATATAAATTAAAAATCAAATCAATTTTTATCATAATCAGCTTTTGAAAGTCCACTTCTGAACATGGAGGCCTATGATTACCCCTTAGCTGCATAGAACATCATAGCTTCCTGATATCTTAAATAGTCCGACATCAATTACCTTAGCCTTCAACTAAGCAAATCTTTTTGACTACATAACGGAACATACTTAAATGCATATAAACATAGGTGACATCAAATAAAACATTTGCCCCTGGCGGGATTCGAATTTGCAACCGCCTGGATTTTTAGTTCGGAGCGTTAACGGATGACTAGCTAGAAGCTAGAAGCGTGAAGGCGGTCGTCGATCAATGGCGTTATGTTTTTTTTTTAATAATTTGGCAACCTCATAGCACATGTAGGTCCTTGTCATGCAAGTATTACCAAGAATTTAGGATAATTAGGTATAATTTTTGATCCAAATGTTTCTGCTCAATTCAAATAAAAAATAAGGAAAACCACAGTGTACTACATTCACACAAAGGCAGACTACGAAAGACGATTCTTGTAAATTCGGCTGTCACTTTGGGACAATAGGTGAGTAAGAGATACTCATAGATCCGAATATAGCACGTGCAACCATGTATGTAGGACTATACTTCGGAGACCGTAAATGTATGGTTTAACTATTTGACAGTCAAATCTTTATGTCCTCATAAGCTGACGTCCTTCGCGTGCGTCAGTCGCGCTAACGAATGAACTATATGCGTATGAACTATTCAGTTCCTCTCTACGCTACCGGTGTAAGCGTCCAGCTGCGCAGTGTAGATAGACCATCATATATTAGCTCACACTGTGTACGTGATAGAGGTCAGCGCAATAAGAAGAATTGGTGTTGCATCATTCAATCCTATTTGATGCAGTGTAATCTTTAAGTCCTCATAAGCTGACGTCTTTCGCGTGCGTCAGTCGCGCTAACGAATGAACACTTTGCGTATGAACTATTAGGTTCCTCTCTACGCTACCGGTGTTATCATAATTTTAATAGCGCACATTGTGTACGTGATAGAGGTCAGCGAAATAAGAGGAATTAGTGTTGCATCAATCAATCCTATTTGACAGTGTAATCTTTAAGTCCTCTTAAGCTGACGTCCTTCGCGTGCGTCAGTCACGCTATCGAATAAACTATATGCGTATGAACCATTCAGTTCCTCTCTACGCTACCGGTGTAAGCGTCCAGCTACGCAGTGTAGACCATCATAATAATATAATAGCGCACATTGTGTACGTGTTAAAGGTCAGCGCAATAACAGGAATTAGCGTTGCGTCATTAAATTAGGTGCGAAAAGCTTTTCCCGTTCAGTCACCTACCTAGCCCAGTTAACTCACAACTGTCGCAATATTTAAGGTAGACTTGCGTGAATCGCGTCCGATCGCAAATGTACTCGCAGTTTGAACATGTACCGCGCCTCTTCCGAGGGGTATGACAGCGTCCGCTGATTGAAGAAAGAGCGCCATATTTTTTTAGAGTTTCGTACCCAAAGGGTAAAACGGGGGACCCTATTACGAAGGCTCCGCTGTCCGTCTGTCACCAGGCTGTATCTCATAAACCGTGATAGTTACTAACTATCTGTGAAAATTTCAACTCTCTATTAGTTAAAGAGTTGAAATTTTCACAGATGATGTATTTCTGTTGCCGCTATAACAACAAATACTAAAAAACAGAATACAATAAATATTTAAGGGGCTCCCATACAACAAACGTGTTTTTTTGCCGTTTTTATAGATAATGGTACGAAACCCTTCTCGCACTTGGCCGGTTTTTTATATTGTGAGTTTTGTCGCACCGAATGCGCACGTCTGCCATAATTTAAGTCAATTATCCCCAGTCTCTTCAACATAAGAATCCTTTCTTGGCCACATTCTGTCATACCGAACGTACTATACGGTAGTACTCGGTAGAGTTCGATATAAAAATCATTTAAAATGTGTGCTGAATTCAATTATAAAAATACTCATAAATTCTAGTTAGGACGGGCCGCGCGCCGGCCGGTAACGACGGCGTTTTAAGTGCCGTTTAAACGATAAATTGCAATTAGTCGTAACTTCCTTTATCAGGTAGATTGCGCCGGTATGCCTTAAGTAGGTTAATTACATTTTAGCTACCCACATAACGGTGAATAAATTTCCCGTAACTTTTTTTTAGATTTCAATATTAAATTATGGAAAAATCATATTACATTTCTCTGTTACAGAAATCAGAAAAAAACGATGGTACCACAACACCTAGTCCTGAGACAATATAGAAAAGTTCGTTTTCTATATTGACCTGATCGGAAATCGAACCCGGGACCTCAGAGATGGCGACGCAAGTCCGGCATACTCGCCTCGCGGCTACAGACGTCGTCATTTTGAGAAAGTTATTCTATTCGAGCTAGCTAAAGACAGTGGCGGGCATTGGTTTTATTTAGAGGTAGGCACTGCCTAATTGCCTATATGCACCGAACGCCCCTAGCTAGAGAATCCCTTAAGTTTTCTTGCACATAAAAACGGTTGCAGAAACCGGGCAATCTGGAAGTCATAGGGACTATGTTCAGCAGTAGAGGTCCTGTGGCTGAGGTGATGATGACGGTCCCTATGTGTTACCTACGTTTTACGAGGAAACAAAATTTTGCTTTTAAAACACTTCTGCTTAATTGAATAAAGACATAAGGCAAACCACAATTTTAACATCACCTAATTGCGGTTGATACGTACGATACTCCATAAATGTATAGTACTAGACGAAATTTCCGTTATCAAGTTGATTGCTTCGTTTTGGCCTTGTAAGTGGGTTAATTACATATTGGCTTAGGCTACAGAATACATAAAATAAAATAGTAGAGCAGATTCACCTTCATACAAAAACGCTGTTTGGCGAGGGTTATAAGATAAGAACTTGCCCTACTACCGCTTCGGGTATCCATATCGGCTGGGGATGAGAAGAAATGGCGCAACAAAATCAGTCACTGCTGAGCATAGGGCTCCCGCTTTAGGGTAGTCTTATATTCAACTTATTCATTTGTAAAGATTTATTAATCTATCTGACCTCGCTGCAACGGTGCGACACCACCACCGATATTATTAGACACCTATCTTGATGTTTGTACTTTGATATTGGGGTATAGCTGACTTGTGTCGGCAACAGGTCCCGTCACTCTGCCCCTCCCAGTAAAGGAGCCACAGCTAGTTCAGAACGCACATCGTCGGCGCTCAAGTCGTCCACTGTTCATCATCATCATCATCACCAGCCTATATCACTCCACTGCCCAGCAGTGACACAGGCCTCTCCAAAAGGAGGATTTTGCCATAATCGCCACGCTTGGCAGGCGGGTAGGCGATCGCAGTTTGGCCAATGGAGGAGACGCTACTGCTCGTCTTCTTATGCCGGTTCTCCTGTAGTCGCCTCTTACGACACCCATAGGAAGAGAAGGGGTGGTGCAATTCTTTTAACGTGCCGGCACCACACGACACACACCCACTGTTAGTACCTCGATATTGGGATATAAGTATAGCTGAACTGTGTCGGCGTCAGCTCTCGTCGCTCCGCTCCTCGCTGTAATGGCGCGACGGCTGCGTCAGCACAAACAGCGTCCCCGCTCGCGTCGCCCACTATTAGTACTTCGATATTGGGATATAACTGACCTGTGTCGGTGACACGTCCCTTCTTTCCGCCCCTCGCTGTAACGGGGCCGAAGCCGCATCAGCACACACATGGTCTGCGCTCGCGTCGCCCACTGTTAGTACCTTGATATTGGGATATAACTGACCTGTGTCGGCGACACGTCCCTTCTTTCCGCCCCTCGCTGTAACGGCGCAACGGCTGCGTCGGCGCACACATCGTCTGCGCTTGCGTCGCGCCCCACACTAGATACAGGCACGCTTTCCTCTTCCTCCTCTCCGCTGCCAGACCCGTCGCCCACTGTTAGTACCTCGATTTGGTTGCCTAGATCTGAAAGATTTGCTATTTGTTTACTTAAATCGTTAAAGTATCATACACATCATCGTTTCAGCCATAGGACATCCCCCAATGATTCGCGGGTTCAAAAATGAGACACAATTTGACGAATTACAATGTTCGTGAAAGGTTTCCCATTAGAATTAAAAGTATGCACTAAGTCTTAGACATGTGTAGGGTTGGTGTAAAAGTGAATAGCCTATTACAGAAAATACGATTTTATTTTTATATTTTTTATGCAGAGTAAGGGATTACATACTTTATGTTTATTGTGTCACCTTACCTTAGATCTCCTTAAGTGCTGTGCATCAAATTATAATAACTTTTAAGCTAAGTTAACACAAATTATTTGTATGAGGTTATAGATAAAAGATATCTGGGATGTTAGATTTGCCATCTTTTAATTGTGTAATTTTTTTTACGGAAAAAAATCTTAGATTGCCTACTACAAAACAATTTAGCAATGATAAAATTTTCGAAGTCTATTATTCCCATACTTGGTCACATAGTATACATTGATGTACAATAACTGTTAAGAACTATTTACGTAATAGAAAAGCTTTGGGACAAAGATAACACACGCCATAAGACATAGGTATTCCGTAATATCGATATTTCATAGGCTCTATTCGCGTGAGTGAAGGCAGTAAAACTGGCGAATCTAAATTCACGCGAAAGAAATCACGCAGTTTCGACATGAAACGTTAAGACGTGGGCTATGTCTGTGCAAATATGCTAGGTTTAGCATTCAGCAAATGTTTACAATATTACTTTTAAATTGGTTGCATACTCATTTATTTGATTTATATTTTACTCTAAGCCCAAGTTTTTTATATGAAATAAATGACTTAGCAACATACTGAATACACGAATTTTAATTTGAAAATCACACTGTTTCCTTTTGGCACAAGGATCCTGGGTTCAAAATCTAGTTGAGTCTATTTAGGAAACAAAGTTTAGGATATTGGTTGGCGTCAGGGTGTGCTAGATTCCACGAAAAATAAAATTGACAAAAACCAAGATAATTGGTGTTGGAACATTTAACAGTTTTTTTTCATTGAATGAAAATATACCTACTGATGAAGTAGGAATATTTTAGAAGTATAAAACTACACAATGTTATTGGTATGTGAATGCATCATGCATAGTCATTGTTCACACACTCAGATGTTAATGACTCACAAATCAATACACACTGGGTTTTATACACAATTGATTTAGTCATAAATTTAGTGAAGCAGCATCTATTTTAAAGGTAGATAATAAATATGATGGTTTTATATATTAAATGACAAACATGAGTTTTCAGCATATTTTAGAAAGATAAAACAGATCATCATGATTTATCAAACAATTCTATATAAATAACCTAATAATGATTGCGAAGAGATGTGTATGAACCACTTTTAAATATTATTATTTATACTTTAGTTCTGCTTTGAGACAGTTTTTGGTTTAGTGCCGAAAACAAGTAGCACATGAAATCCAGTTACAAATATGGTGTATTGCTTTAAATGTATATATCAACTGCTGCAAACATAATAAATGTTTTGTGGACATCACGGAACCACAGTTTTTAAGAAGGTCAATAGGAGGGAGCCTTATAATTTTCTCTCTTACCATAGAGAAGAGCATTGTGCTTAAAATTTTATCTTTCCACATGATAATGATTATGTAAAAGCATTATTAATAACATTGAACCATGCCAAACAACACTTTCAGAAATTAACATAGAAAAGAAGCTCATAAAAATATAAAATATGGTTTTTACGGCTCTGAATGTTAGCTCTCATAAAAAGAAATCAAATTGTTTGTGCCCCGAAAATCGTTATTTAAAGAATTAGTTATTTTGTTTACTGAAAAATTGTGTGGTGTATCATTGGGAAACCACTTATGGTAGCCATGTTATCCACTTAGATTTTACTTACCATCATAAGTCGATATTCTATTTGTTTGAAGCGGAATAACCTGGTCTGGGTTGACTGGAGACATAAGAAATTGCATCGGACCATCATAGCCTGATAAAAAATAAAATGCGCATAAAGAAATTAAATGCACTGACAACATGAATCATGCATACAGAAAACTAAACATAAAATATGTTCAGGCAGGAATAGGGTGAGCTAACATACCATGGAGCTCCCGCGAGCGACTACCAGATATCGGACGTTTAGCAGAACTGACCCTGAGATCGTTTGCCTGGACCATTCCTGAATTCTGTCTTTTCTGCTTCATTTTTTGCTCCATCAATTGACGCTGCAATGAAAACACCACATCAACTCTTACTTAATCACAAAATTGACCCCAAAATAGGGAACGCGGGATATTTCTACACCAATTTAGTCTTCTAACGAACTCACTTGCTGTTCGATCTTGTGATCGCGAACATTTATTGAAGCCATGGTCACAGGGGTTTCTACGTGTTACAATATTTACACTATCACTCGACACAATTATTTACTGCTTCATTCGGTTTTTATCTCAAAATTTAATTAGAATAATTGGCGTTTTGTAAGCTCATTTTTGTTTATAAATCATCTTGCCTACCGTTGCCCCGGAAAATAATGTTGCCATTTTCTAATATGTCATAAATTATTATCAACGGTTAGGTATGTTTGGTAGTTTTTGGAATCGAGTATTCAATTGAAAGGCATTTGAATAAATAGGTAGCTAGGTATGCTCTCAAATCTACCCAAAAAAAGATTGCTCTGTGCTCTACAGTCAGGTGTTGTGTGACAGCTGTCACTGCTGTCAATCATCTCATTTTCTTTCAAAATGGCTCCTACTCGGAGTATTCTGGGTTTTTTGAACCCCAAAACGATTACCGCTGTAATTTCTAGTAATATATCTAAAACACCCTGCAGATTTGTTCATAAGTGCAGCAATTATTGTGACCATTATTTAAGTGCCGCGTCTCGGTCCGGTTCAGTTTTAGGTCGTAAAGATTTTAAGCGTAAGTTTACATGCTTTCATTACATCACCCGGGGCTTTTTCAGTTAAAAAAACATTTTGTTACCAATTTTATGTATTCATTTACCATCATCGATAATATCACATACTTACTTAGTCTATATGCGTGTGACTAATTATTTTTCTGAAACTTAACCTCAATCTATTTCAGATGTTTCGGCTCAAAATTATCGGTACATTCACACTACTAACAGTTTAGGTGCTCGGGCCGATTACTATAAAGTACTCGGAGTATCTAAAAATGCTTCTGCCAAAGATATCAAGAAAGCCTACTATCAGCTTGCAAAGAAATACCATCCGGATGCCAATAAGTCTGACCCTGAGGCTTCAAAGAAGTTTCAGGAAGTATCTGAAGCATACGAAGTGAGTAAAACATTTTATACAAAGATAATATTTAAATGCAATAGTCTATTTATTTATCTTAGAATACTTAGGCAAAATGTAAATAATTCCTAATGAGCAAGCATAACAAACAAGATAAAATATTTGCAGATACTCTCCGATGAAAACAAACGCAAGCAATATGATACATTTGGCACAACATCAGAACAAATGGGCATGGGTGGCGGTCCGAGTGGCGCCGACGGCTTCACCCACCAATGGCAGTATAAGTCCACTATAGACCCTGAGGAATTGTTCCGGAAGATATTCGGGGATGCTGGGTTCAAGAGTGAGGCGTTCAGTGACTTTGCTGAGAGCCAGTTTGGGTTTGGTGCAGCACAAGAGGTAATGATCCTGAGATATGGAAATAATTTTGTTGGATGGATTTGAGATTGTAACAGCATAGTATATTATGTTTGTAAGGCAGTTTTCATTATCTGTATGTTACAAGATTACCTTAATTATGATACCCAGATCAAAATTTTTATTCTATCAATTTTTTATAAGAAAAATCTGCTGGTGACTTAAGTTATGTCTGAAAAACAGTCTGGTGTCAAAATCCGTAGCCGAGAGGCGAGCATGCCGCTATATGAATATGGTTTTGCCATCCCTGAGGTTCTGGGTTCGATCCCCAGTTGGGTCAATAGTGAAAACGAACTTTTGAACACTACATTGTCTCTGGTCTGGGTCTTGTGGTGGTACGGTCGTTGTTTCTGATTTTTATACCACAAGTGCTTAAGCTACTTACCTTTGGTTCAGAGCAATGTATGCAATGTTGTCCAATTTATATTATATTTATATATTAAACTTATATTTATATTTTAAAGTTATTGTTCCATTAAAATGTATATTTATCGTTCAGGTCATAGTAAACCTCCGGTTCACGGAAGCGGCTCGAGGCGTGAACAAGGACGTCAATGTGAACATTGTAGACACCTGCCCCAAGTGCCAGGGCTCCCGCTGCGAGCTGGGCACTAAGGCTATCAAGTGCACTTATTGCAATGGCACTGGGATGGAGACTTTCTCTAGGGGTGAGTAAAGTAGTAAAATAATCCATGCCCTCCCAACTTTTGAAACAGTTCTCGACCTGAAGTTTGTCTGGAAGAAATCACTACTAGCGACAAGAGCACCTAAGTTGTATAGTAAAAATTTTTCTCTGTGGTGTTCAATAGAGATCTCTTATTTATGCCTTCGGCTTTCTCTTTTTATTCAGACTTATAACTGACTAGTCTAGACTGACTAGTCTAGACTGACTAGTCTAGACTGACTAGTCTAGACTGACTAGTCTAGACTGACTAGTCTAGACTGACTAGTCTAGTCAGTTGAAGACAAGTCAATATTCCCACATAACTTAGGTAATTTTCTGGCAAATATAATTATATCTTAGATATAACTTCTAGTCTAGACTGACTAGTCTAGTCAGTTGAAGACAAGTCAATATTCCCACATAACTTAGTTAATTTTCTGGCAAATATAATTATATCTTAGATATAACTTCCAATAGAATGGTCAAGTGCATTTTGGACCTAAAAGGGATACGAAACAGATAGAAAAAAAAGGTGTTAAGTGTTTTATATAAGACCTGAAGCTAGTGACTAAACCTTTCTGTTTTTTTCAGGTCCGTTTGTGATGCGTTCCACATGTCGGCACTGTCACGGCACCAGAATGCTGATCAAATTCCCGTGTATTGAGTGTGAGGGGAAAGGGCAGTCTGTAAGTATTATACTAAATAACTATGCGGGTAAGGAATTATCATCCTTGCGTTACCAGGCGCCTAGTTGCAAGCCAATATAGTAAAAATAGTTTCATAATCTGAACTATTAGGGAATCGAACGAAACATCGCGAAATTGATTAGATCAAGTCGTCAGAATGAAAGTCTACGAGACTAAATGATCTGCTACATTTTAATTTAAAACTAATATTTAATTTTGGGAGTTATGTGTATGTCTTTAATATAGGATGTATATAATACCTATCTAACCTACCAAGCGATCGTATCACAACTTCACAAAACGCATGTTGTATCCCTAAATCGTGCGAGTGCGAAATCGAAACTCTCGCGCATATCGTTTGGGTACAGCTTTGCTTGCATGCGCGAACTATAGGTTTTCATAACAGTAGGTAAGCGGTGTCAATGCGACCGGGATTGGACTTTATTTTTGTGCGGAAAGATTAATTTTTATTTGAATGAGTTTACAAAGGGGCTACTCTAGTACTGTAGTACTATTATATCCTGTGCTTATGTGTAAGGGCTCTTTTAAATACAAATCATCGTGCATTTGCAACACCGCACATAATTTGTTGGTATTTAATAAAGATGTACCTATACTTATACCATTCTATTTTGTTCACAGGTCCAACGCAAAAAGGTAACAGTTCCAGTGCCGGCGGGCGTGGAGGACGGACAGACAGTCCGCATGGCCGTAGGCAGCAACGAGATCTTTGTCACTTTCAAAGTCGAGAAGTCTGCGTACTTCAAGAGAGACGGACCCGATGTCCACACTGACTGTTCTGTGAGTATTAATCTATGTAACAATTAAGGCTAAACATGTATCATCTTCTTCTTTTATTTAATGACCATATCTTGGGTCATTGGTCCAGTACCACCTCGCCGTTGAATTCCGCCAATATCACGTCAGATGGGAAAACATTTATTTTTAAAATCTTATTCTAAGTGAATTTATTTAAAGGAAAAGACACAGAGATATGTATCTGTGTTGTCTTTTCCTTTCGATAAATTGTTTGTTGTTATTAAAACATGTGTTTAGCAACTCTGCACTATAAGCCCTTGACGTCCCCCCCCTAATGTATTTTAGATAAATAAAGACAGCACTAAACACCGAGTGCAAAAGTTAAGCTTCCAAAAGGCCACCCAGGTTTTCGTGCAGGACTAGAGCTACTTAAACAGTTATAAAAACTGTTAGTTAGAAAGTTTTAAATATTAAATTTAAGGTTGTTGAATAATATCAGCCAGCAACTGTTGAAATTCGACTTATTATCGTTTTAAAAGTTATTTCAAGGATCTTTTTTGTCTTCAAGTCTACTTAAGTCTAATTAATAACCGTTAGTGTTTTGGGAAGACAAGGCAAGATAACATGTGCGTTCTTGCCTGCAATTTTACTAATGTCTAGCGTTACTTGTTACTCATTAATTGTTGCTACATGAAAAATATTTTTTGTTCTTGTTTTCAGATTTCTGTGTCCCAAGCATTACTAGGTGGGACGGTGCGAATACAAGGCTTATACGAAGATCACACTCTCCAAGTAAGTAGGAAGTTAAAATCTCAACTTTTTTAGAAGGTTAACCTACAAACTTTATTGACGGCTGACTGGTTTTGTGGTTCGAGATCCGGACCACAAAGCCAGGTGGGTGCAGGTTCGAAACCTGCAGGGGGTGAATGTATTTCTGATGAGCACGAGCGTTTGTATCTGTTTCGGGGATGTTTATAAATATATTAAAGAATATTTATCTGAGCTCAGGCACTCAGCGTGTTATCAGGGGCGTGCGGTGCATATAGGCAATTAGGCAGTGCCTACCTGATAATTGAAATGAGGTAGGCAGTAGGTATTTACTAATGTGGATTATTGAAGAAAACCACTGATTTTTATTAATAAAACACATTATAAGTATCTACTGCCTACCTCGAAATAAAACCAATGCCCGCCACTGCGTGTTATAGAAAGTTTAGAAAACTATGCTATTTTTTTTAATCGGAAATACAGTTACATGCAGGAGCGCCGGCTTTTAGAAAACCACATGGGTGCTCATGCTCACTTGAATGATGACTCGAAACATGTCGTCGGGTAATAAAAGAACGCCCACCCCTAAAAAGCGACTACTAATCTGCCTAATCTAATTTCTTGATGTTTATTCTCAGGGGTGCTCGGCTCCCACTGTTTATTTCTCATTGGTGCTCGAGCCCCCGAGCACCCGAGAAGTCGGCGCCCCAGGTTACATGATATGTAGTAAGGGCGAGTTACAAGGGTTTTAAAGTCCATGTGCCCTCGTATAATCGTCTAATTTATAAAATCCTTTTTTCATAAGGATTAAATGTGTATTTTGAACTTATAAACAGGTAGTTCAACGTATGTATTTTGAACTAATAAACAGGTAGTTCAACAAAAGTTATTCCCTTGTAGATACTACCCGGTACGTCGTCCCACAGCACCGTCCGTTTGTCCCGTAAGGGCATGAAGAGAGTCAGCCAGCACGGCTACGGAGACCACTATGTACACATCAAGATACAGGTATCTTACATGATTTTACTGTAAAAATACATTCACGAGGGAGGCCATAGCCAAAGTAACTATTTGAAACCGATAGCAAAGTTCAAAAATAATCAAATTTATGGGATTGACAAATGTCGTCGTGAAGTCACGTGGTAAATTGTCATCGTTATCATATATTTGACTGGCGATTACGAATTTAGATATAGTTTCGCTACGCAGCGTTTTCCACTTGTCTAAGCGAAGTCAAGGTCTGTTTGCAAAAAAATATGTTGTACATCCACCCACAAAATCGATTGACCTAGAAGGTTGCAAGAAACTGCTGGATACAAGCCGCTTTTAACCGTCCAATCTGAATTTCATTGGAAGAGACCTATGGTTAGCAGTGGACGTTCTATGGCTGAAATAATAATAATGATAATGTTAAAATGAAAGATACTGAGTCCAAACTGATAACACTTTCTTAATGTGTGGATGGAAAAGAATAGCCGATGTTATGTTCAGCAATGGACTGGCGTGAGCTATTTATGATGATGATGATGCTTATCGAGCAGCATGATGTCCGTTAGATTTAAATAACACCAATCTACTAATACCCTTATTTGTGTTGTAAAAGGCTACTATTGTTCAAAGCAATCTCCGTAGCCAAGAGGCGAGCACGCCATTTAACGACATTTAATGGCGCCGCCATCTCTGAGGTTCCGGGTTCGATCCCCGGTCGGGTCAATGTAGAAAACGAACTTTTCTATATTGGCTCGGGTCTGGGTGTTGTGGTACCGTCGTTGTTTCGATTTTCATAACACAAGTGCTTTAGCTACTTACCTTAGGATCAGAGCAATGTATGTGATGTTATCCATTATGTATATGTATTTATTTATTTAATCTACCCACTAATGACGTCACAAGGATGTCAATTACTTACTGTAACACCATACAATCGTTGTGTTGTTTGGCCCATATGTATTAACTTATCTAGGACTACCGTAGACTAGGGAATGGGCAGCAGCGTTTTCGGTTATGCTATCATCACCTTGATCTCCCAACCTCCACCCAAATGAGGAGATTACGACAAATTCATTAAGTCAATGCACTGGATTGCATGGGCATCAATTATATCTTTTTAAATTGAGAGGTCTAGTGGTGTGTGATGCGACCCGGACTAAAGATCCAACTCTTGCAGGTTTAAATGATGTAATGGATGATCTCAAATGTATTTTAGTATGTTTATCCCTTTCAAATCGCCACACGCTTTGCTTAATTTCGGTCTATTCTAGATTTATCTGATAATCGGTGTGTTTGTTGGAACATTTATTATTTATAATCCTTGTTTGTAGGTACCAAAGTCACTGAGCGACAAACAAAAAGCGCTAATATACGCGTACGCCGAGTTGGAGGAAGACACGCCCGGCCAGATACACGGCGTCTCGTACGATAGAGACGGTAAGAAACGATGAATACTCCGATTAATCGCTATCGATAGTTTGCCTTGGTAATCAGTTGGCTATCGACACAAAATGTCGCCACACTATTTTTGACTAGAAATACTATCGATAATATTCTAGATAGTCGCTGCGAAATAGCGAAGTAGTAGGTAGTTCAAAAACATCGATACTGTCGATAGTTGTTGCCTATCATTCATTACCAGTGATAGGAATAGGTAATGCAATTTTGTGGGATTTCACGACGAAATATTACTATGGACATACCGACAAGTACTGTTTGCTAAGGACTAGTAACACGTGTTTAAGGAATACTTAATCATAGTTTATATTTGCCTTTTTACGAGATAAATAAAGCTGACTTGCCAACGTATACCTGTTTCAAGTTAAAGTACACAAATTCTCAAGAAATGCATTATTGCGGCAAAACAAAGCAAGAAATAGGCAAAAAATGACGACTTTTCGGATTCTACTACAACAATATAACAATTAAAATTGCGTATCCACACTAATATAATTCTTAAGGTGTCAAGTGTTACCTTAAATTGCACTTCCTATTCCTACCATTGTTCATTCATTACCAATCACTTGCCCTGATCCCAAATCATTCACTCTCAGTCATATCGGATAATAATACAATCCATTTCTGTTTTAATCTATTTTATACACGCCGACACTCATGCCCATCATTTTTTTGTGTTTTTCATTGCGTAGTGATTGTCGAAGTTGAATACTATCGATGGTATCGATAGTCCTACTCGCCAGGCGATCGATAGAAATTAAGTCTAATCACAGCATATAATATTGTGGTGAAACGGGTTGCAATGCAAATACTTTGGTAAAATATGTAGGACTACAAATAAAATTTTACCATAATTAAAAAAAATAAACTAGGTTTATATTTTTGCGATCTGTTTGATCATTTGTAGGAGCTTAGAATCAAAATGATGCGATTTAGATACGTTTAACATAAAAAAATACTCGTATAATAACTATTGCTTTAGTTTTTTTTTAAATTGGTAAATGTTTAGTGTTCAATTCCTAATAGACACGTGTCTATGGGTGAACTTAACTTTTTTTCAACGTTACCAAGTCAATTGCTTTAAAAAAAATTCTATCGAATGATTCGCAGATAAAACCAAATTTGTTTTGCAGAAAAGCCAAAAAATAAAACAAGCGATAATACCGAAAAGGTACATCCGCTGAACAGGGATGCGGAGGATACAGAGAGAGACAAAACAAAATCGTGGACGTTTCTAGAGAGTCTTGTTGATACATACAATAAGAATAAACCGTCATTTGTTGTTGGGTTCTTGATGTCTGTGGTTGTGTGTGTGATTGTGTTGTTAAACGATCCTCAGAGTAATGTACTGAAAGAGCATTTGCGGGAATGGGACGAGAGAGAGATTAGAGAGCCAGATAAACCTTTAGGTTACGAGCAGGCTTTGCAGAGGCAAAGGAAGGAGAACCCAGAGTTGTATGAGGCGTGAATGAGTCGTAGTAGAGATGCCGTGGTCCGATCTTAAAATTAAACACTTCATGATGTGGCCGGCCATTTCATAAAATTGTCGTATTTCATAAAACAGCCAATTAAAACTGGTTATATCGTTTAAACGTCAACGTTTGATGATATGTTAATCACGTTTGGCCATATCATTAAAATAGGTTAAAATACATTTACAAGTTACTGGAATTTGTTTAATATTAGTTTTGGGCAATAGATAAATAGAACATTATATATATGTGTGTAGTAAAGGAGATTGAAATAGTTAAATAACCTAACTAACCTCCAAAATTACGTGTCGAAATCCATAATTTTTTGACGTTACAACCGTTTTTCGAGTGATTTTCATAAAAATCATCCTACCTTAATGTTTTAACGATAATTCACTGCACTTTTATCTTTACTTTACACATTATTAATCACTTTAAGAACGGAATAATTATTGACCGCCACTATGATGTACCACAATAACAAAGCGACATCAGCGCTTCTACCGGTGGATAATATAATAGTTTTACGATATGACCACCAACGTTTGGCCATTTTAAGAAATAGTCGGTAATATCATCAAACGCTGACTGATTCATTGATCTGGTCTAACCACATCATTATGTGGCCAGCGGGTACAGTGCCGCATCATGTAAAACGACAATTTTATGAAATGGTTGGCCACGTCATGAAGTGATTAATTCTAAGATCAGGCTACGTGATAGACATGAATTTGAAATTAGTAATGTTATAGTTGAGAATTTAGCCACAGAGCATTTAACTTTAATTTAGAAAGATTGGTTATGTAAAGTAAGAGTTGAGACAGAAAACTTGTTTATCGCTAACATACGGTTTCTCTCTCAAAACCAATTTACCTTATTTTGTTACTTGAATGCCATTGTTCTATGTCATAAAATAGCTGAAGTATTAAATGTTAAAGTCTGTATCAGTAACAACTTCTAAATTTTAGGGTACATACACATTACGCGGCTATTAAACCGAGTAAACTACAAAATGTTAGTAAAAATTAAGCCCCGCCCAGACCCGCAGCGCAGTGTGTATAAAAATAAGTTGTATATATACAGGGTGTACAAAAGAATGGGACACTCCTTAAAACCACGTGATCAGCAGGTCATATACAACAACTTTTCCTATGGAAGCAACATCGAAATCGTGATTTTATTTTCAGATGCTCCATACATTATCATCAAGGTATGCGAATAAGTTTATATGGGGAAGCTGAAAAAAAATTATCGATTTCGACGTTGCTCCCATGGAAAAAGTTGTTGTATATGACCAGCTGATTACGTGGTTTTAAGGAGTGTCCTATTCTCTTGTACACCCTGTATTTTTTAACTTGCTCCAAAGCAGATAGCCGCGTAGCGCGTATGTAATATGTATGGGCGCTTAAAAATAATGTATACATCTTGCCAAGACATTACAACAAGAAAGATGTATCATAACTATTGTTCAGAAAAACCCATTGCACAATATAAGACGTGGCACTGTTAGATACTATTTAAATATAGAGACCAAACACTTTTTAAAATCTACTAAGTAAAAATGTAAAGAAAATCATAAAAACACTGGATGTTGAAATAAAATTTGGTGACACAAAATTGTTCATTACAAAACAATTTTTTTGTTGTTGTAAATATTGTTGTTTTTAATATATGAGAATGGGAGATGTCTGTGTGTCAGTGTGCGTAGCTTAGCAAGGGATATAGTATGATGGTCATACTTAAATGTTGTATATAATTTATTGAATATACAAAATTCTAATCATTTATGTTGTTTTATTTACATCCCTTTTGGATTCCCTTACACCATCATGCTATAATCCTCAACTAATCCAAGATTAAGTTTAGTTCTAATGATGAAATTCAGTATACAAATAGTTATTATAATAACAGTTTTTCTGCTCATTAGGTGAGACAATGTAATGATGACAGAAGCTAAGAGTTTTGTGAGTCTATTCCATTTGGATATACTTTCAAGAACGTAGATTGTAGATCGCAGATGTATTGTAGAATTTGACTAGGTAGTAGGTAGATTTTAATATAACTATCCTGAGGTACCTATACATTTATTTTTAATTAAAGAAGAAGGCCGTATTTTCTAGACGGGATTGTTGAGAGTAAAACAGTCAAATACTACTTCGGGATTTGGTACGCAGATTTATACACAAAATTTGTGAAGTAAACAATACTTAAGAGGCTAATTCAAAGATTTCCGATACTATTTTCTAAGGGATAGTTGTTGTATGAACAGAATCAATCACTATTTAATTGTTTTTTTTACACATAGTATTGCGCTATCAAAATGTAATGCTGTGTCGTTGGTGGAATAGTGTTCTATGTTAAGACAACGTAATTTTATTATCTTACTAGTTTCATGTTATTGATGTTTATTAATTGCAACCAGTACGAAAAATTATCGATAGTTTGAATGCCAACAATTTTAAACAGACAGCTATGAAGGAAAACTAAAAATATTTCCAGGTAAGAAAATATCGATATCTGAACCTCAAGACATGGTGGACGCCGTGAAGGAGGCTCTAAAGGACAAGAAGACCATCGAGGGTGCTCCAGATACTCCTGATGACGACGTTCTGAAAGAACCCAAAAGGAGCAAGGGATAGGTTGTACTTGTCGAGTGATAATTCATTTTATGGTGTAGACTGACAGTCCACGAAGCGAGTGAGAACGAGTGAGATTTGAAGCAGCTATTACAATGTTAATATGGATGTACCCAGTACAAGTTTTGTTACAAAAATATTGTAGGCATGTCCATATTAATATTGTAACAGCTATTTCAAATCCGCCTTCTTAACTTTTAGATCAGAGGCATTTGACAGATGTCAGACGTCAAATGTATGTCTTTCTCATAGGGTTTTGTGATTAGTCTCGTTTGTAGTCGGGGTACGCTCGACTATGATCCGTGATGCTGCAAATCTATTTATTACAATTTAAGCTATTGCCATCAGAATTTCATAAACCTTATACAGGGGAACTAGACCATTTGACCATGGCTACATAGGCAAAAAGCGTGTACCCGATTGGTTACGCGCTACTTAAATGTAGTCTTTACAAACTATATTTAAGTAGCTCGCTCAAAACTTCAAATTTTGACAGTTGATATTTATTGATCTTCATGAGTTGGGCTCAAAGTTGTAATGTTTAGCTATAGTGTTTAGCTTATGGTCATTTGCAGTATGTACTGTTAATCTCTTGGAACCTATTACAAAACGTGAAAAATTCTCAATTTTCATTGAATCTGTTGAAATGATCTGTTTGACTCGAAAATCGGATGAAAAATTTACCTTTTTAGTAGGTTGGTTAGTTTGGCTGTTTTTAAATAAAAATAAACAATCAATGAGATTAAACCAATAAATCTTCAATTTCTATTTTATGGCAGCAATTGTGCCATATTGTGATATGACAGTTATCAGTGGTGCCATCTGCCTCAGTTGTCTCGTGTAAAGTATGTGACAGTTATCAGTGGTGCAATCTGCTTCAGTTGTCACGTGTAAAGTATCTATTTGATGTCTAGCGAAATCGGCCCGTGAATTAACGTACAAACATTTTTGTTGCGAGTGAGTGCGAGTGCAACTATGCTTACGAATTATTTAGTTTCTTGGACTGTCATTCTATGGGGATACTTTTTGAAGACTAGATAATTCCAATTTTAGGTCATACATTTTCGATGTTTCTAATTTAATTCTTTATATTTGGGTATATTTATTTTACAATTTCGATTGCTGAAATATTGTAACATTAATTAATATCATTACATGTAGATACTCTGTGATACATTAGTTAAAGCAGAAATTATTTTTTGTTTTTCCCCGACTAATATTTTTAAAGGTATTTTTCTTATCTTACGGATTTGTTAGAGTTTAGAAGAAACATGCTCTTACCAATACCAAATTGTAATATGTTGCTAAACATAATATAATCAAGGAAGCTGTACATAGCCGTTGACTAGTTTGTAGGAAATTAAAACAACACATTACAATAATATTTATGGGATTTTTATTACTAAACCTATATATACATTGATATATCTACATTTACTTACAAAAGCCGTAGAATGATATAAATGAAACCGTCATCCGACATACCTACAAAGTGAATGAAATGGCGTTATATGAATTCTGAAGATCTTATATGACGCTCTCTTTCCTCGCTGTCTAATAAAGTGCCTAACTACAATAATTGTATAAAGCGTTATTATATTGAACAAATCCCTTGTTCTCATCATTTAACATTTGTTATGGGACGAATAGGTAAATAAAAAATAACGCTGTGTATAATTTTCGTCAAATAAAAAGAACGCTGGAGGGTGGCGCTACTTGTCTCCACCGTACACTTATAGCAGTACTGAAAATGTTAGTTCCTATTTTGGCCACCGCTCTTTTTACGTGACGCCAAGTATATAATGTATGTCCAATGTCAAACATTGGTCCATGCTTGTTTCGACGATAGATAGAAGGGATACTAGAGCAGTACAGTTAGAGTAAATAATGGCGCAATTTTTTCAAACAAAAAACTTTTCCTCTATTGGGTAAGTGCTCCATGTTTTAGCGTATACAGGGTGTACAAAAGAATGGGACACTCCTTAAAACCACGTGATCATCCGGTCATATACAACAACTTTTCCTATGGGAGCAACATCAAAATCATGATTTTATTTTCAGATGGTCCATACATTATCATCGAAGTATGCGAGTAGGTTTGTATGGAGAAGCTGAAAAAAAATTTCGATTTCGATGTTGCTCCCATAAAAAAAGTTGTTATATATGACCAGCTGATCACGTGGTTTTAAGGAGTGTCCCATTCTTTTGTACACCCTGTATACGCTGAAACATGGAGCACTTACCCAATAGAGGAAAAATGTTTTTTTTTTGTTTGAAAAAATTGCGCCATTTTTTACTTTAACTGTACTGCTCTATTATCCTCTTGGACACCCTGTATATGTATGCAATGTAGAAAGAAAACTAATTTTTCTACAGTGTCTCGGTGTTGTGGCACCGTCAGTATTTCTGATTACTATAACAAGTCCGCTAGCTACTTAGAATCAGAGTAATTGATGTGATGAACAATATTAATATATTTATTGTTGTTTATTAATGGTGAAGAGCCGATACTTCTCGGACATATAGTTGGCGGTAGCGCTGCTGTGCGCGCGCATGACGGCCAGTGCGTACGCTAGGAGCGCCATGGCGCCCTCTACGTAGAACCCGTATAGTACGCGCACGTAGCTTTCTACCTGAAAAGAAATCGTACTAAGCAGGTATGAAGGTTATCCCTGATACTTATGTGGGCCATAGGCTTTGGCTGGGATGAGTATATATATATATATATATATATATATATATATATAATTTTTATATACAGGGTGTTAGGTAAACGGTATAATATATCAAGCAGAAACAAGCCCATGTTAACATAATATGCATATAAATAGTATGGTGAAGTCAGAAAGATATCATCATTTTATTATTCTTGTTTTCATGCAAACCAACATTTTTAGAATCTGATTTGTATGACTTTTTTTTAAATCATGATATTTAACTTCTGACTTCACCATATTATTTACATGCATCCGCCCACACGATGGACAGACAACCTGATAAAGTTTGCAGAAAGCTGCGGGATTCAGGTCGCTTCCAACTGGCCGATCTGGAAGTCACTGGGGAAGGCCTTTGTTCAGCAGTGGACGTCCTTTGGCTGAAATGATGATGATGATTTACATCCATACGTTAACATAGGATAGTTTCGACTTGATATACCATTTACCTAACACGTGTTTATTACTATAAATAAAAACCTTATCACACTAGTGATTTGCTAGCAAATCCAAAGCAGAAAGCAAATTGCAAAGCATCAAACTTTGGCTCGGTCTATACGCTGCCGGAATCCGCAAGAATCCGTTCAAAAAACAACCTTATTGCTTAAGCGATGGATTGAATCCGCGTTGACGCGGTCCGGTTTTCGGCTGGGTATAGACCGAGCCTATCTCAGTCCAGGCATTCCAGAAACTACTCTTAATTTTCACTAGTTCTCAGAATATACCTCATATATTCGTCAAACTTTTAATAAAGAACTAACCTGCTCCAACCCTCCCGTTGTGGTAAACTCCAAAGGAAACAAAATGGTATCCAGCGGACGGCGCTCGCGCATCGCGCCGAATGCAATAGCTCCACACGCGTAGTACACCACAGTTGCGAACGGCACGCAGCGGCCGACGTACAAAATACTTAGGACTCGCTGGGGAAAATTAAAGTGCTGTTTTATATTGCTTTTTTATGTAAAAATTATGAAGGTAAGTCACTGACCCATAATAAACAGGTCAGACACGTATTTAAATAAAAAGCAGCATGTCTATATTATTACAGGTCAGTGAGAGAAGTGCACGAAATAATCATACTGGCTGAAAATAAACCGCTGCGCAAAGCTAAGGCGCCTTTTTAACCAAATCTTACTCAGAATCTCAATTTATTTAGTATTACATTAGCTTACCGGGCAATTGTTTTTTTTTGTAATAATTTCTAAATCGTGTCTCTGCAACACTTGACTCGACACTGGCGGAATGTGTGTGATCGCTTTCACACACTATTGGAGGCCGTTAATAAAAAAAAAAAATGCTCTAAGTATGGCTCAAAGTATGCAGCTTAATACGATTTTTAAATGTTCATAAGTGAACATTTAAAAACCTCTTTCATCATTATCATCATCATTTCAGTCACAGGACGTTCACTGCTCAACAAAGCCCTCCCCCAGTGACTTTCAGATCGGCCAGTTGGAAGCGACCTGCATCCAGCGGATTCCTGCAACCTTTATCAGGTCGTCTGTCCTTCTATAAAGCCTATTATTACCCCTATTTTTCGGCGCAGGTTAGTTTTGCCATTCTCATCTTTAAGCTCGGAATTTCTGCTGCAGTTTGTACTCTCTGAAATTAAAATGTTTAGTTATGTAAGTAAAAAAAGTTAAGTAAGATTAGTAAAACAAAAGGTAAGTAAAATACATGCTTCGGTAGGTAAAATACACAGTTTATGAGTACCTAGAACTTAATTTTTTAATTTTTTTTTCAACACAGTTGCTCGTAAATACACTCTTATAACACCGTTTTTAGTTTCATAACTCATCATATTACGCACTTGTGCTGTAAAAAGATTATCGCACTAGTGCGGTAATGTAAACTTTTTTTTTTAATCCAGCAAAAGTTTGTGTCTAAGAACATTGAATATTTTACCAATATTAAATTATTTAAGGGTTAAGATGACAAATAGATATTTCATTTTATCAAATTATATATTAATAAACACAAACTAACTTAACTATCATTTTTAGAAACAATAATTTATAGTTTATTTTATTTTTAAATTGCTGCTACTCGGCTGAACAGCCAGTTTTTCCTGTGCCATTATTGAACCTGCGTGCGCATCGAAATTGCGGCGCGCGAAAAAAACAAAACTTACGTGCTATTTTCCATTATTATTTGGTAAAGTTGTTGCCGTGTGGTTAATTACTATCAAAAATATCTACTTTAAATAGTAAAGACGAGTAAAATGTTATTCAACCCCGTCGGAAATACTTATCGAGGCACAAAACGCGAGTGATAGCCTGTTGCCGCCAAAATGCATAGAAAAACAGCAAAAACGCCAAGTCATATTCGGAGAAGGTATTTTAGATTTTAGTTTGTTTTTTCTTCGCAATTGTGTTGAAAAACGTCGTATGCAACTCGTGTGCATTGATCATTATCACACTCGGCTTCCTTACCGCGCTCGCCTGCGGCTCGCGCTTATAATAATGCCTCGTGTATAATGACCAACGTAGCACACTTGTATCATAATGTACTATTATTATTTTACCATCTTTTAGGGGTTCCGTACCCAAAGGGTAAAACGGGATCCTATTACTAAGGCTCCGCTGTCCATCTGTCTGTCCGTCCGTCTGTCACCAGGCTGATTCTCATGAACCATGATAGTTAAGAGAGTTGAAATTTTCACAGATGATGTATTTCTGTTGCCACTATAGCAACAAATACTAAAAAACAGAATACAATAAATATTTAAGGGGGGTCCAATACAACAAACGTGTTTTTTTGCCGTTTTTATAGATAATGTTACGGAACCCTTCGTGCGCTAGTTCGACTCACACTTGGCCGGTTTTTTTGTCAGAGTTGCCCTCGTCATAATAGTTATTAAATATGTGCAGTTTACACGTACTCTAAAGCTGTTTTCTAACGTTAATGCCTACCCTACAAACAGAAATCCCACAAAACCCCACAAACAAAAGGCACCAATTAGACTGATTACGAGCGGTTAAACACACGCATACAAACATCGCAGGCGTTAAGCTTTTCAGTGATTTACATTAAAACTGCTTTTGAATTTAGTTTATTGAGTAAAAAGTTAAACACGTCACTTTCAGGCTAAAACCACACTCATGTGCTAAAACTAAGTGAAAGGTTAAACAAGTCACTTTCAGGCTGAAAGTGAACACCCACTCACGTGTTTAACTTTTTTGACAGCTGAAAGTTTCAGCCTAATTCCGCCAGGCTGCGGAAACGAGACACATTGAAAGTTTTAATGTTACGCGGCCGTCGGGGGATAGTTTGAGTTTGATATTTATTTTTGAAAGAAAACAATGGATAGGTACTACGGATTGAAATTTAGGGAGTTGTGGGATTTCCTTTACGAACTCTGGGCCGGCAGCCCTGGGAAAGACGACAGGTTGAGATGGGTGGTGGTACAAACCGGGGTAACCATGAACTCTTAAAACAATCTCAAATCTGTCAATTTTGTGCGTCATTACGTACGAAATTACACAGAATTGACAAGAGTTGATAGATTTGAGATTGTTTTAATATTCGATGAAGAGTTTATGGTTACCCCCCGTAACTTTAAAATTCGACTGTTAGTTACTGTTAAGACTTTTGAAGCATGTCTATCATAATTATAAAGAAATTCCGAGGGAGTACCTACTCTACATCACATACAATTACAAGCAGCCCGCCCAATAGTAGCAAAATCACTTGTATTATAGTTATCAGAAAGAACGACGGAACCATAATACCCAGACCCGAGACAATATAAAAAAATCGTTTTCCACATTGACCTGACCGGGAATCGAATCCGAAGCCTCTGAGATGGCGACGCCAAGTCCGGCTCGTCTCTTGGCTACGGAGGTAAAGGTCTAGGCGATCTAGGCTTGTATGATCTATTTCAAAGATTAGACAGAGTACCTACTTAATTAATGTGGTCGTATCTAACTCATATCTACTCCTATTCGGCCTTTCTGACAGCGAATTGCGTTAGAAAATGAACGATTTGAACGCCACAAGACTACTTCCATAATTCAAAGTAATGTCATAAAATGTTTGGCCTTTTATCCAGAACCCTGAAGTACCCACCTGCTTGCTATATAAGGCCAGGGGGGCTAGCGCGAAAGTGTAGCTTTCGTTCGGTCGTATAAACCTAACAAATTAAAATGGCCAGTCTCATGTGTCAATCCTTTGATAAAATATGACCAACTCAATCTAGCGGTGTTAATAACTCGACCGTTTTCAATTGTTCAAAAATTGTCAAACCTATGATACGGGGAATGGATGTTTTAATTTAATCGGATAATACGACCGACCGAACGATACACTTTCGCGCTAGGCCCCCTGTTTATTGTGCGCTCTACCGACCGTCGGCAATGCCACTTAATTAGTTAATGCCTGTTTGTTATGTACAGTATCGAACACGTGTTATTAAGGCTAAACACCATTCGACGTGGAACACTGATCGATGGCTACTTTAGGAATTGCTGGCATGAAATTGCAGCTGCATAAGTAGTTAAAATGTTTACATAACTTGAGTACCTACCTAAACTTGGTATCTTTTGTAATTTTTTAAACTTTCACCAATCGTTCAAGTTATTTAAATAGAATAAAATTGTTATAATATTATATGGTCTGGGCCCTAACCATGAGCTGTTAAAACAATCACAAATCTGTCAAACATTATCATTTCTGTCAAATATTGTATAAAATGACGTACCAAAATTGACAGATTTTACAACTTTGAGATTGTTTTAAGAGTTCATGGTTATGGCCCAGGGCCCTTACCATGAACTGTTAAAACAATCACAAATCTGTCAAACATTTTCATTTCTGTCAATTTTTTTATGAAATGACGTACCAAAATTGACAGATTTGACAACTTTGAGATTGTTTTAAGAGTTCATGGTTATGGCCCTGGTCTCTTAATAAATATATGGTTTTCAGTGTTTTCACAATCAAACCATTAATCTAGGCCCACACTGTAGTACCCAAGTAGTAGGTTTTACTATTTCTTTTCTCAATGCCCCAACTAAGTAATCAATGCCTGTAATGTTCTGTCCATGCATCCATTATCTGGATAATGACACTTAAATACGTTTATAAACATTTTTAACATAGTGCTTTGCGCTTCGGACTACCTACAATTCCTGGAGGTTGCGGGTTCGATTCCCGCAAGGGGCAAGGCTTGTAGTCCGGAGCGCGAACCACTACACCAGACCGTCGTCACATAAGTCTATAAATTATTAGTAATTAATCACAAGCTTTCACAAGTTTCTAACAATGTGAACCTAAAGGGTTCATAAAGTAACGCCTTGAAACTAAACATATTGAAAAAGTATTTGCTAATACCGTTCGACTGCTATAGACACGCCATTAAAGTAATTACTGCACAACGTTCTGTAAACACTGAACAACTGTGCGAATGGCGTTTGATGCGAGTTTCAGGAGTGTTAATAATCGCATTTAATTAGCAATGTTATGTTATTACCCATTAAGTGGTACAAAGCGGGGCTCGATGTGAAGGCTTTAATGGCGCTAAGATGTGCTTAACGTCAAAAGGAGCTGATCTTAATCGGCTGACATCCTACCTTGTAATTGCAAAGCTTAGATTTTGCGAGAGCAGATGGGGTGTTTTGCCTGTGGTGTAATTTATTTATTATCAATATGTTTATTATATTATATTGAAATACGATTTTTCAAAACTACTTATATACAAAGAGTTAAGCATCGAAGATACCACGGATCTAATATATATATACGAGTGCCGGAATGAGGGTTTTCTGAAATGACGCTCACTAGGTGGCAGCACTGAGACGTCAGGTCCAGAAACCTGTCAAAAGTATCAGAGCCCCTATATTTTCGTGTCTGAAGTTTTTGTATTTCTTAATGAAATACAATAAATATTTTATAAGAATCGAAATGCCACCATGTTTTTCAGTTTCTATGTGCTCAAAAAACAGGACGTCATGTTTCCTAAGGATAAAATACGTTTATTAAAACAATGCTTTGTAGCCATTCGTAGAGCACGTTTGATAATAGCACAGGGAAAGTGTATGCAAAGGTTTCTTTAGTAAAGACGATTACGAAAGACTCAGTGGTAGAGATACGCAAAAATTATATAGTTTTAGGTCTCTTTCTTAATGTGTAACTAAACATAACATAAGTTCAAGTGCAAGTACATAGCTAAACTTATTAAGTATTTGTTGTTAAGTGGATTATCTACTTTTAAATAACTTAAGGAAGGATTTAAAATCAAACAGTGCAGAAACTATTTTAAAACATGTAACAGCGAGTGCATTAGTGGGATGGGAGACCTGTTGTCAAAGTGGCGCCAACTGGTGGCGTAAATTTTCGCGAAAACCCTTATTAAGTCAGGAGACAATTTTTTACACGGAATTAAGGACACATTCGAAGTTCATTATAATGACGTTTACTTCTTTGTATAAATTAAAGTTTACAGCACAAAAAATTATTACTCCGATCTTATACTTACCTAATAACAGTCTACTCTATAGACTAAAATAGTTTCCATCCTTTTTGTAGTTTACTACCTTTTTCTCAAATGAACCCTCCAAGTTATGAAAAGACGCCACGTTCACGTTTGTTTAAAAATATTGGCTTTAGGTTAACTAACATCATCAATGACTTTAATGGCGCACTATTATAATAAACCATAATAATACTTCTTAAGTAAGTCTTCAACTATGTACGGACAACAGCACGTCGACCTACCACAAAATGTCAAATTTTCTCATTTGAAAATTAACTCTATTTGTCATGCTTAAAGTTGAAAATCTATTGGAGAATTTTTGACTTTGAGGATAGGTCGACGTGCTGTTGACTGTACAAGTTCTTTATTTTATAGTTTTAAGTATCTAAAACCTGCTCCTGAAGCAGTTTCCATTTTCCAAGCATAAAGTAAACAAGCTGAATAATCGTGTGGCCGGGGGCTGTAGGCGTTAATAATCGCACTTAATTAGTTAATGCCTTGTATAATCTGAACCGACCAAAGCGCTCACACAGGGACGGATTCGGAGTTAAGTCTGTATTAGGAGAACCTGTTATTGGCCATACTACTTATTGGTCTAACACATTGGTTTTCTGAATAAATAAATAAAAAGTCAATAACCTACTTTAGAGTTAGGTTTTGGGTATAAGCTCAGATTAAATAAAAAGGGATTAAGTAAGTACATTCTATGGACCTAATAAAGGCTTCCTCATGAGGTCCACTTTATATGGTCTTCCTTCGCTTCCATTACCTATGAAAATATTTTTAGAATAATATATAAACAACGCGCAAACTTGGCTTAAAAATTCTAACTTCAATCATTTATTTTCCTATAGAACAAAGTTGTTGCGCGATTACTTTACTTTTAATCGCTAATTCGCTAATAATAATAAATAGGGATGAAAACAAATTACAACCTACAACCATAGCAGGTAATGTTCAAATAAGTAAGGTGCAAATCACAACGATAGTTTTTCTTTTAGCTCGTCCCTTACTCGGCCCCTGTCTTAAGTAAAATATGTTCCCGCATAATAATATTACTTAGGTACAAGTTATTTTTAATTAAACCTTACAATATTTTTTCTTCGTCCCTTACTTGGCCTCTGCCTTACTTAAGGGAAGTTTAGCGGATGCATCTATTTACATCTACAGTATGATGTATGTGGAATGTGGATGGGATATCCAGGGAACCTATCTTGATTCGGTTTATATAATCATCGCAGTCAGGTGCAAAATCACTCCGAAGTGCCTGTTTTTAAAGCTATTAAGTCCTTACATAACTATACTTAGTACTTGAAAATCGGTTAACCTATCAAGCTTCAATTACCTACCGGTGGCCGCGTAACAATAAATTAATAAAAAAAAAAATTAACATAACAAAAAAGTTTTTTTTTTTTTGGTAGGTTGACAGCAGTTCACTGTAAGCTGAAATTAGGCAATAGGATAGGTAATATAAATCATGTTTTAGGTAAAGATGTTTTCTCGTGAAATATTTACTTATATCACGGGCAGAAGCCAGTGCTACAATCGTTGAAACAAAAAACAAAAAAAGTCTTCCGATACTTACTTAAGGCTCCACTGCAATTAATTTCACGAATCGCCCGGCCTTAACCGACCAACCAGGAGAGCAAGCAACAATACGTAAAATATGTTACCGCAGCCATTCCGGCAATGGGCGTTAAGCGCAGCGCTGTGGTATTAAGCAGCAGGGTTGCCACTAAGCTTTGTCGAGATTGTGAATCATGTATTTAACGGCATTCCGTGAAAAGAGGCAGAAATATCTTTAGGACTCGAACGAACCGCTCTAGCTTGCCAAGGCTCGTACCGTACGCGGCATTGATGTTGAGCGCTAGGGCAAAGAGAGGAGCGCATCGCGCGCATTTTGCGCATCTTGCGCGGAGCTGACAACCAATCACGGCCGGCGCGCGACTATCCAATTACGTAATCGTAAGGCGTTTTGCAGACGACGGGGCGGGCCGGGCCGGTCAATTTCACCGCGAAGGATAGCGCAAAGGGAATCCTTTACTACCAACGCACACGGAGGGCAAAAAGACCGGTTGCTTTGTGTTCGTGGCGAGGGCAGCTGCGGACATCGACAGGCAGGAGCGGTCTTTATTGCTTCGTGGTCAGACCGACCCGGCCCGCCCCGCCGTCTGCAAAGCGTCTAATGGTCTACTACGCAACTTTCGCCCAGCGCTCAACTTCTAGGCCGCTAGTTGTACCCACTTGAGCAAGCTTGGGCAAAGGTGCCGCTTATTTTGACGACCGTCTAGTGATTCGCGCTCGGGACTACAAAGCCAAGAATTACTTTTAAACTTTCGCGTTGCATAATTTAAAACTCAATGAAACGGGAATTAACGCGATCATAATTTAGGTACAAAATATGGTAGATGAAGAATCTGCCTCTCATACGGAGTGAAGACATCGCTGTTCCAGTCAGCCTGTGACCACGGTCGGTGTAACCCGATCGAAACGTCAGGCAAAAGAGGTTAAATTTTGTACCTAAATTATGATCGCGTTAATTCACGTTTCATTGAGTTTTAAATACAAAGCCAAGAGTTGCGGGTTCGAATCCCGCAAGAGGCAAATGAATGTGATGAGCACGAGTATTTGTACCTGAGTCATGGATGTTTATTAAACGTATTTAAGTATTTATTATATATATTTTATATATTATTTTATCTGTTATATTGTAGCCATACTTCAAGCTTTGCTTCAGTATTTTGAGGATACTTGGTTTGGTTGGTATGATTGTGGGAATTTGCGAGCTTTACTCTGACCGCATTAAAATATTTTTAATTGATCGCTTTTTTATGTTACCTCTGCACCTTGATTGTTGGATACTCGTAGAAAATTAAGAAAACATTTTTTTTTATTTCTCTTGGGTATACCTACTATTCTATATATGTATAGATCACCAGTCTCCACAAACATGTAAATTGTACGTGGTTTACCTAAGTTAACTTTTAATGTGTTTTTGTAACTACTTGTTTGTGGTGAGTAATAAATTAATTTTATTATTATATTATTATAATGTAAGTAGTATCTAAGAGACAACCCTGCAGTAGAGGATATTGGCTGGCTCCACTCCTAAACGGCTTTCCTATTCCTTTTCAGATTATTTACATTTTATTTTCATTTATTTTGGGAAATATAGATTTTTAAGGCCTTTATTATGAAGTCTAATTTAAGAAGGCTAGGTTTCGATGTATCCAGTTATTAATCCGATGCGATCCAAAGCTAGACCTAACTCATACAAACAGGGACGGAAAGATCGAAATGAATAAAACCGCTTATGTTGTGCAATATACAAATTTATCTATAAACCGATTGCTGTTAACTATAATTTTGTTCTTTTACCTACTAACCGTGTGTCCAAACTACTTATCTAATTATTTGTGTTGGAAAATATAATGCAGCTGAGACACAAGCTTGCTTAGTATAGAAGTTACTAGACATAAGTTACACTGTAATTTTATTGGCAATAAATAAATGTATTTACCTCTAGTGTCGATTGTAGTTTTGTCATTGTTTACAGGGTGTTTCTTGTTTCGGTGTCGCCTCATTTTTTTGACGCATGCCTCTACCTTTGCTACTACGCAAGTGCTTGCATTCACCACTGGAAAAGAGAAGCTAAAGTTTAATTAAGTAATTAAAATAAGAATTTGTTTGTGTAAAATAAATAAACCGTTGGCTTTTTGCAATTGCGAAGACTGATGCTTGACTGCACTTCTTAAGAAATTTCTTAAGAATGAAACGTAACTAGAATTTATGTTAGTTTATAATAATCTAAAGTTATCAGTTAATTATATGTATGAGTAATGCTGTGGAGATCGATTTCGTACTATAGTTATAGATCGTTTGTGATTGCATCGAATACTGGCGAGGGCATTGCTAAAAAAAATCCTGTGTTGCCTTTTCAGGCTCATTTCAGCGTCATACAATACTATCTGTCTCGGCCTATTGAGTAATGACGATGTATTATAATAATTAATGTGTGCATGAAGTTAACCAAGCGCGTCCATCAGGGTTGTCTGTTGAAATTGCATGGCATTTGCATGAGCGTAAGGTATAGGTATAGTATACAACGGTCTTTTTCTAGAACACAATCTTTCGGTTGGGTGACCTCCCGATGTAGCAGTAATAAAAAAACGAAGTTACTTTACTTAGGTAAATATGTACTACTTACTAAGGTAAATATGTATCGGAACAGCTAGTATTGCGTATATTACAGCCGAACTCCTACCCCAGCCCGTTTGGGGCACTGGCGCCCCGAAACCTGGAACAGATACTATTATAAATACTTTGGATTTTATTCTCCTTATTCAAAATCTTGCTGGAAAGAAAAATTTAACAAAAGGTATAAATGAAATTTGTAATCGAACACTGAAGGTCTAATGTTGATTGTGCCTCGAGCCTGGGTATGCTGGAGGACCAGTCTAAATTGGCTCGAGATTTATTAATTCCTTACTTCGAGACCGACAGATTACTACGAGGTGACAGCTGGAGTGTTGTCTGACGTACATTTATTTCTATTCATCTACCTAAAGCAGTCATGACATAGACGCTAAACAGAAACGTTCCACTCAGGTTCCAGAACTGCCCTGGGTGCAGTTTGGCCCCACGCGCCATGGCCATCATCGTTAGTCTTCGCTCGTCTTCTATCCGTGTCTCTATGGCGTGCTTCCATTTTGGGGATAGAGGAGTGATCTGCAATAGAAATACGCATGTTATGATCAAAGTTAAAAGGACAGGAAGCAGTGGTTGTTAGCCACCACTGTGGTGTCTAGAAGAGAAGACTACGACGAGAACCTAACTCCCTTGTAAGTGTAGAGTCCCTTTATGCTAAGAGTATGTCCCTAAGAAGGTCCCAGGAAAATGCTTTACGTATATCACACCAGCCAACGGCTAGGGGCTATGTGACACTCTGGATTTTCAAAACGAAGCCCTTAAACCTATTATAACATTACGGTGTTCACCGTGAGTCATTAAGTGAGTTGGAACTAAGGGACAACGCCCCGCGGGTTTTTAACCCAGGCATTCATCTGCAGTTCTACCTCTGGCTTTGGCTATTTGGTCGGTTCAGTTCGATCCTCAACGGATGGCCCACGGTCACACGAAACCTTGTCATGGGCCTCCTTTACCTGCTCCAAGATGTCAACTCAAAACCCAAGTTGTCAACCGTCCCTGATCTTCAGAGCTTTAGCCAGACTCACCTACTATAGATACATAGTCAATATAATGTAGATCTTCAGGTCGGGCGGGAAATAGCTGCAGGATGCTCACGGCAGCAGCCATAAGTCAGTGTCAGGCGGTGTGAGTGGTGGGTGGGTCTACAGGGCAGTTTGGCAGACATACTAAACTCTATATAGTTTTCTACAGAGCTAATATAATATGCTCTCGGCTCTGCAGTGTAAGAAGTAACAGAACTTGAAACGTGTGTTTCTTTTTAACAAACCTCTTCGGGTAAAAAACTGATTGATATAAGGATGTAATTAAATGGATTATACCCCTTTCTGTTTTTCGCTGGATCCTTTTTTCCTAACCTATCTTTTACAAATCGACCTTATAATAATAATATTAACGACCGTCTGGTGTATTGGTTCGCGCTCTGTACTACAAAGCCTGGCTGGTTGCGACTTCAAATCCCGCAAAGGGCAAATATTTGTGTGATAAGCACGAGCTTTTGATTCTAAGTCATAGATGTTTATCGTTTGACGACCCCCGTAGCCGAGAGGCGAGCACGCTGGACTATATGGTGTCGCCATTCTTTCGCCATTCGTTCGCCATTCATCTGAGGTTCCGGGTTCGATACCCGGTCGGGTCAATGTGGAAAACGAACTTTTCCATATTGTCTCGGGTCTGGGTGTTGTGGTACCGTCATTGTTTCTGATTATTGAGATTGACCTTAGGATCAGAGCAATGTATGTGATGTTGTCTCATATTTATTTATCTCGTGGTCTTAGTACAAGCTTCGCTTAGTTTGGGGCTAGATAATTGTTGAGATATTTTTCAAGCAATATATGGACGTTTTCGTAATAAAACTCTTGCTAAACTAATTTAACTGACCCTGTTCGGCTAAAAACAAAACTAATTAGAATTCGCGTAGCTGACTAGCAAAAAGATCGAAACCCACTGTTCAAGGGTTGGATAAATTATCGCGGTTGGCGTGACACGCATTTATAAAACAATCTTACAATTTTATTAGTTTTAAAACAAAACCATTTATGCAAGCCATAAGTTTTAAAAACAAAACCATTCATGCAAGCCATAAGTTTTACAAAAATCTGTGGTTATGCAATGTAGCAATGTAGAGTCGTTAGTCAATTCAAAGCTTTGTCGAAATCCCTAATTCAACGAATTTTGTTCATAATTACATATCAAGCCTATAGGATATTTTGTATTAAGAACCAAAGTATAAAAAAAAAAAATTATCATCATTTCAGCTATAGGACGTCCACTGCTAACCATAGGACCCCCAGTGACTTTCAGATTTGCCAGTTGGAAGCGGCCTGCATCCAGCGGCTTCCCGGTCAAAAACAAACATTAGCCATGTAAAAAATTAAACTTTATTTTCAATCAAGCTTTTTTAGTTACTTCGCTTCGTTTGCGTGATCTTTATTTCAATTTAGAAACGGTGCCTCATATTTTTTCCAGGCCAAGCTAATTTATAAATAGACGTAACGTTTTCTAAAAACCAAGGACCCATTGTGTTAAATTACTGTACTAATCAGGTCGTCAAAAACTGGAAAACAAACAAAAGTGTATTAAATGGTGAAGCGATTATTGCTTTAATATTATTTTACATCAATATTCATTACTTTAAAAATTACGACGTAAAACAGATAAGTTAAAGGTCCAAGAACGAGATCCGTTTATAAACAACCGCCTAGAGGCTTACCTACAGGGCAAACTAAGCCTCTAATTCCAGTGCAGTCCCCTGCCTCCGCTCCACGTGACATATAAAGTAGATACAGTAGCACCGTTATAGCAATGACCTCATCACAACTGGCACGGCTATCCGTTACCGTGAAATGACACGAAGCTTAAAAATTCTCGGCATAACGCGTCACCTCTCAGCTCGATAGACCGATGGCTGACAGTCGCTAGATGAAAAAGGCGGAAGGAGATTGTGTTATTTGGCGCTCTTTGGGGAACGCTGACGTCCAGCAGTGGACTGCAATAGTTTGACATGATGATGCATGCGTCGGTCTACGGCGTCCTTGTGCCTTGCCTTGTAAAGGTCTTGTGTACGTAAACTCTCATAGTCATGACTAGAAAGGACTGCCTTTCTAATAATTGTGTTCTAATTGTGTTCGTTGACCGGAACTTCCGGTCTATGCGCTCTATGAACCGCCGCAGTGACTTAATATTATGCTTCTCCTAGCTCCTGGATCCTGGATGCAAAAGGTCCCAAGTTCGACTTGTTCGGTTGAAATAATAGTTAGCTCTGGTGTGCTAGTCGGAAGTTAAAAAAAATAGAGTAATAAATAAATGTAAGTCATATAATTTGGTTTTAAAGCTGTTTTTTATCTTAACTGCACAGGGGAGTCAATCTACCGTACATACTTTTATTGTGTACGTACGGAGACTACGCGATAAGAAAATTAAAAGCGAATTTTCCTTGTAATTAGTTTGCAAGAAACCGCGACTTAATTTGGTTAGGTTTGATTTATTTAAATGAGTAGGTAAAGTTTATCATCCGACTTCGAGAAATTCACAAAAAGTTAATGAAATTAACTTTTTTTTTATCGATTTATCGTGAACCGAAACTTAGAATGTATAAAAATATATTGAGAATTACTCCTTACTGACGCAATTATTTTAGAAACAGTTTTATCAGAAAGAATGGCAAGAGACATTTACTGTTCAAGCCGTATTAGACCGAGCTCGTATATAAAAAATATTAAGTAAATCATGATTAAACCCATAAGCACAGATTAACTAATAGTAACAACAGGTGGGATTAAAAATAAAGTACCACGTTATTCACGCCGTAAAAACTCTCTTTAGCTAAGAATTAAGTAAAGTAAATATTGTCTCTTTCTTCCGTAACGAGGTCCTTTAAAAATGCGTCGCATGAATAAGCAATCTGATGAATATCTGAACACAAACCCTTATAAGCCATTGCGGGTCGGAATAATGGTGGCCGGTGATTAATGGACCAACAGAGGAATTTAATTCGCCTAAGTACCGCCTGTTTTCTAGACCATTGGCTTCTGGTTGGTCTATTAACTATTTTATGCGAGTAAGAGGACGATTTTCTATGAGAGTGCACTCGAACCTTACACTTGGGGCCACGAGGTGTACTGCCAAAGTTTAAATTAACTTGATTAGATGTGGATAGTGTTGGAAACTATCGACATAGAGGATTTTTTTTTGTATTTATTATGCAACTGTCAGCTGCACTGTTTTCCCACATTAGTAGTTGTTAGTGTTTGTATGTTTTTAGGGAGCAAGTGAGAAGGAATTAGGCGGATTAAAATTGCCCTATAGTTTAAAAAAAAAAACATCCATATTTATTTGCCTTTTTTTATAAAGTTTTTGAGAAACTACGAGTAATCATTGGTATTGGACGTGTGTTAATTTTCTAAAGACCGTGATCCGTCTTCTTTATTAAAATTACTCTTAATCAATGAATAGCTTAGAGCATTGAATGCTCTAAGATGAATAGCAACAAGACAACATGGACTTATCGATGATGAATCAATACCATGATAGTTATGACAAGAACTTTACTATGTGGTTTTAGTATTTGCCCCAAAACCGCACCGAGGGTACATAATTATAAGCAAATTCAAATTAATTTTGAATGTCCCGTATGCCGTGTAGTGTGTAATACCTAAAGGTTACAATCAGATCGTATTTTAAATGAGAAAAAATATCGAATTGAGTAGACCACAAAGCCGCAGATAACATAATATTAATTTGTTATAAATATCGATAGTCAAACTGTCGAATGCACAGCTTCTCTAATAAGACGAGATAACACGCACTCTTGCAGACGAGTTTTATAATTAAAGTCCGTAAATCGTGAAACGGCACAGCTAACTTATAATTAGTTTTATGATGAAAAACTTTGATTTTTATATACATGACTTATACAACGTGTATGCGTACGAGCACATATCAACCGTGTAATCATATACAATTTGTGTATGATCCTTTAATAGTCTGTCAATATATTATTCGATTATACTTTATTGCACAGCCAAAAAAATGTGGTACGTATGGCGTATTTAATGCCAAAAGCATTCTCTAGCAGTCAACCGTGGGGCTAGGCAGAGCAGTATACTTTTGTTGTCATTTTAAGTGTAAGTTACGAAACTCTGAACGTGTGGGTAGTTAGCTTGACTCCCATTAATGCATTTGATGTCATCTAGTGGTTTGTAGTCCCATATGGACGGAGATGGAGGATGTATGCTCCATTACGCAGGTATGTCAAATGCAGTGACGTCACACGACTGTTGACCGACCCTCTTACGTAATCGCTATGTATTTCCGTCTCCCACTTTGGGATCTAATTTAGATTATGGTTGATTGGGCATAATGACGTCATATAAAGTTGTGAATAATTATGCAAATTAAATTTTGTAAAACATCGTATTTAACAGGTGAGAAAATGATGTTAATTATGAATTACTTATATATTTTTACGAATACAATATTTCGTAAATACATCTTATTCTAAGAATATTTTTACTTCGCATACGTGTAGATGGTAAGACACGCGATTATTAAGCGATCGTTCTACTTTCGATCATTGTCCACATCATTATATGACCATGCATAACTCTATGCTACTGAGCTGAAATACCTACTGGAGAAAATATATTTTTTTCGTCTGTATCTAAGTATGAAATACAAGCCATACCATTCAATTTATTTTTCGAGGAGTATCTCCTATCGTTCGTCAAAAGTTATTTTTCTGAATTGTCCCAGGATCCCAATAGGAAATTGAACGCAGGTCACTGCGTTTACCGCGCCACTCCAATACCGGAAAATTGTCTCTAACACTAAAAGCGCACTGCACAGTGGTCCCGTAGTAGGTCATAGGACTCCAATCACGATGTTTGAATTATGCCATGACACCTCGTCGCATCGGTCACTATTAGTGACACTATCTTAATGTATAAAAATAATTACGGTCAGATAATTGCCACATTTGTTTTTGTGCATCGGAAGTGAACGCATCTCACGCACCCACTCATAGCGTTATCGACAAGTCGTAACTAGTCAACACGTGTCGCGTGGATTTCCAGGAATCCATTGTTTGTGACTGATTCTTTTATGATGGATATTCAAGTTAAGGGTATGTAGAATTTATTTTAATTATTTTTTTTATTAGTAAATGAGTGTATATATTCTTATAACTGTGCTACGACAAAGCATTAAAACTGTCTTTTTTATTTGATGTGTTTTTTATATTGAAACTTTTAACTTGTTTTGCATATACTTTCATACTTCGTTTTTATATGAAAATGAGAGTTAAGGTGTCTACTTTCAAATATATAAAATTTAGTTGCATATACCTGCAGCTTTTACTGGTAGCCCGCTCGTAGCAAGTGCTACGAGCGTGCTACGAGAATTCCGTTATTCTTGTAATTTTAACTAATCTGTATTTTTTTGTTTTAGGCTCATCGATCAAATGTTATTTTACAAGAATGCTTGTACTTGATACTTGGCTGTCTATTAAGGACGCTGACAGTGATTCTGACAGACATCGTCAAGGTTATCAAACTCTGACGCAATTAACACCAGAAGTTGAAAATGTGAATACCAACGACTTGCAAAAAGGATTTTCAATCTTTGTGTAAGATTGAAAACTTACTGGTTGCAAGTTTATCGGTCACTTACTCGAATGATCGAAAAACACAGCGACTGGCTGAACAAGAGTGAAGTTTGCTGTCTAACAACTGCGGCCAGCCAACACATCCAGCAGCCAGCGGCTGAAAACCTTCCTACCACGAGCGGCCTGCAGTATAGAAAGGACTTCACGGACTGTTGCCAGAAGTCAAAACGACGGAGGTTAGCCGAGTTAGCAAAGGTAGATAATTCCGCGATAAATTCTTTATTAAGTGTGTAAGAGTGATTCCAATCAATTGAATCAATCTTACAAATCTTTTAAAGAATTCAACACATGCAAAGTTTTATCTTTTATTACTGAAACTAAATTAACCAAACATCAATATCTATTATTAAAAGAGTTTATTAATTCAAATTTGCCAATTGCATTGCCCTCATATCAAAAAGTGTTGGAGGCCAAGAGGCGGTGTTACCCATTAGAGGAATGTATCACGTAATCATCTGCCGAAATAGACTTACAATCTTTGTTAGATCATACTACATCTCGCATACTAGAATCTCAAAAAGAGGTGCTTAATATGATCGATATTAGTAGGGAATTATAGATTGGGAAAAGATAAACTATTTATCTTTAGATTAAAATTTAGTTATTACTTCAGTATTATTGATGCAAACGCACTGCAATAATCATCAGTGAACCCAAACTATCGCTAAATGAATGTTAAATAGTTAAAATGTAACAAAACACACAGTTTGTAGTTCTCTTTGAGTTTAAACGGATCGTGATAATTAATTAAAATTACAGATGGAATCAATTTAAATGGAATCCGTTGCCGCCTAATAGGTACTTTATTAATTTTCTAATGGCTCTACATTTCACGTTGATACGAAGTTAAATAGTTTTAGAAGAATTTAGATTAAAACTTACAAGCTTGTTTCAATTTTAAGATAGAATTCCTTTCGATAGTTAGAGAATTCTGTTTACGCTAACTGGTTATTGTACTTCTATAGGTGTTTATTATATTAAACAGGATGTAAGGTGGAGCAAAAAACTTCTACAAGTTGTTTTTTTCATGAATTTAAACAATTTTAACTACGTTAAAACAGCTGTTCTATACCAAAGTCCAAATGCTCTTGAATAATACGTACGGAATAGGAAATGATTGAAAAAGTAAACGGAAATCATCGTTATATCATAATCATTTCACATCAATCCACTGCTGTAGACCTATTTTTGAATCTTGCGAATTTTAATCCGAATTCTAAATCGTAAGATTCGCATGCGAATGACTAAAATTACTATTTTTGAAAATTAATTTCGTTAATTCTGAAATGATGGCTCTTTTCAAAAATATTAGATAAACTATTCTGCTAATGAGGACACGGCCTTAAGCGTAATCAGAATGGAATACATATTTTTAAATTGAAAAAAGTCAACTTTCGTCCATGCCGGAATTTGAACCCTAATCTCCTGCTACTTAACAATTAAGCTACAGGGACATATCTCGACCGGCCGGAATTTGTATCCTCAATTTTGTTTGTTTGAAAGTTGTCTTTTTTCAATTTAAAAACATGTATTCCACAATTTAAAGAAAATCATTAAAAAGTTAAGATATTATGAAGTAAACAGAATGAAAATACCTATATTTGCCTAACTCAGTGACACGAAAATTCGCCGCAGTTGTTCATACTTTGCATTTTTTAATCGTTACCAAAACAAAGTTTACCAGCTTCGCAAACAGATATTACGGCAAAGCGCCTCGCTGTTTTAACCCCACATTTCACGGCAAGTATTCCCAGTTTCCACGGTATAATTTGTGCAAACTATTAAAAAGAGAGTTGTGCAAACTCGGATGTTTTGTCACGTTTTATTTCAACGAGAAAATTGAATTCCTGTGGCGAATGGCGTTTACACGTTGTTTTTTGTGATTTTAACATCAGCTTCTATGACGCAGCTTAAAATGTGGTGGTTGTTTTTTTATAAATATGGAGTATGTGATTGTAGAAAGTTCTATAGCATCCCTACACATATTGAAGTTCTAAGTTAATTAATTCTCATTTATTTAGTATACTATAATATCTCTTCCGGGCTCATATAAACACATAATCATCATCTCAGCCTATTACAGCCCACTGCTGGACGTAAGCCGGGGAGGCTTACATCCAGCAGTGGACAGGCAAAGAGTGCCAAAGAGCACGATCTCCCGCTTTTTTCATCCAGCCACTGCCAGCCATCTTTCTAAGGTCGTCGGTTCATCAAGCTGGGAGGCTTCCTACACTACGTTTGTCAAGGCGTGGTCTCCACCTTTGCATCGGTTCTGCGACAAATGTGGCCAGCCCACTGCCACTTAAGCTTGCTACATTTTTGGACTATTATATCTGTTAGTTTGGTCTTTTGGCTGATGATCTCGATTTAAAACTCAATGAAACGGGAATTAACGCGATCATAATTTAGGTACAAAATGTTACCTCTTTTGCCTGACGTTTCGATCGAGTTACACCGACCGTGGTCACAGGCTGACTGGAACAGCGATGCAACGCGAAAGTTTAAAAGTAATGATCTCGATTTAATTCTTAAATAAGCTAAATAGCTTATGTTGGGATCGAAACAGGCAAAAGAATAAAAATATAATAGTCGTTATTTTCAAACAAAAGCCAAAACATTCCATAAACGTTTTGCTATTTACATAAGCGCTAAACCAACACACCATTTGGCAAGCTTTGTTTTTTCCTTGATTTTCCTCTAACTGATAAAAATGAGTGATCCTATTATTTGTAGAAAAAGGCTTTTTCTAAGTAAGACCATTAAGAACTATGTATTTTTTCGATTAATAGTAAGTACCTATTGAACAAAAATTTGATAACCTTAAAAATATTACTCTGTTGGAATACGAATGATGTTTGATACTTGTGACTTATTTTGACGAAAATAATTGCAAAACGTTCAGGAATACGACGAAGGTGTAAATGCCACGGTAGCGATAAAAAAGCTGATCAACTGCGAAACTCGCTTTTACCAATATTTGATTTAAAATGTTCCATCCAAATTACTTTCAGTTCGTGATAAAATCAATGTTCCACACCAGTATTCGTTCAAATACACTCGAAAACTTTTGGAATAATAGAATGTTACATATATTTGTAACTGATAACAGTGGCAGCAGCGCTTTAGTAGTGATTAATAAGATAAGCAACCAACGCCGCGGTTGTGACTGGATGGGTGACCATTCCGGTCACTAAATGAGACATTTATCACAAGCATCTCCGTGTTTCGGAAGGCACGTTAAAAGTTAGTCCCAGATAATATACCTAGCTTAAAATTTGCCATGAAGCCTAGCCAGAAACCCTAATGCGGCTTGATTACATCTAACAGTAAGGCTTGTTCATTGACCTTACAATACCTCTCAATGAATTACCTAGGGCTCCGCTGTCTGTCTGTCTGTCTGTCTGTCACCAGGCTGTATCTCATGAACCGTGTTAGCTAGAGAGTTCAAATTTTTACAGATGATGTATTTCTGTTGCCGCTATAACAACACATTGAAAAACAGAATACAATAAATATCTATTTTCTTTTTATTATTAATTTATCTCCATACCAACCCTTAACATAATAATTTATGTTTTTACTAACACTATGGAACCCGTTTTCCGAAATAAATTATTTGAATTAAAAGTAGGTTTATATATCCAGCCATAGATAAGAACATGCAAATATTTTAATTTATGTCACAAAACATTGGTAAATATCGTTAAATATTTTACAGTCATACCCAATACACAAATAATGGCTTGGAAATAGGCACTTGTTTACAGGATTTGAACCTGTGACTCGTTCTTTTGTAGTCCGAAGCTAAAGCCACTAGACCAAGATCGTCGAGTGATTGGATTTGAAGGGGCTTGGCAATTTATACGAGGTTTTTTTCAATATTTACCTGAATATGATAAATGCCTTATGTTGACCTCACAATATTGACCTAGACAGCCCTTAATTTTCCTCCTTTCAACGCCGGGGTAGGGGAAATAGGCGTTATCGAATATTAACAATATTCGAGTTGGAAAATGAATCGGGATTGTGTTGCCTACCACTTATATGATCAGTAAATATCTACCTTGTTACAATTCCACTAACTAATAGTTAGTTTTTTCTACTAGTGTGCATTGTTTTTTTTTTTCAATTTGTGCGTACTAATATTGTAATAAAATATTTAAGATCTTCAAAAGCAAATAAATGATTGTTTATTCTTTTGTGTAAACGAAACTGCACAGATAAATGTAGACTTGGATTTGTAATAAGTACGTAACGAAGGCTAAAAAGTTCACTTCATCATCATCATCATCATCTCAGCCTATTGCAGTCCACTGCTGGACGTAGGCCTCACCGAAAGAGCGCCAAAGAGTACGATCTCCCGCTTTTTTCACTTACAAAAAATCTGTAGGTTTGCACAAAATATTTTTACGAGTGGAAATACCAATATGGGCTTATTATTATTGTTTTGCAGCATGGGAAGCTTATTCCATTCACTGGTCAGTATCAGCTTAAAGTTTCCATAAGAGTTACTCTGTCGCAGTATCCTTATTTTATTAAAAACCTGCCAAGTGCGTGACATGCCACACACATTGTAGGGTTCCGTAGTTGCACGTCGTTACCACAATATATTACAGCAATTACTTCATTTAAGTCACTTTTAATGTTTTCCTCTAAGGATTTTTTATTAGGTAAGAAATTTTGAACGACTATTACTCTTAAATTAACTGATATATCTTATCCGTTAAGATTTTCTTTAAAAGTTCATAAATAGCACTATAAGCATGAATTTTTGTAGATGTTTCAAGCCAATAGTTTAGCTTTTAGAGGGGGGGGGGGGGACGCCCTACTAGAACAGAAATGAGCACTTTAAAGTTTAATATCTCGCAAACGGATCCCTAACACGAAAAATAGTCTTGGCAACCCCAAAGTAAAGGACCTATTAAACGATACCTCACTCGATGTGGTAGACGTCCCTACAATACAATGTTGTTCCAAATTTTATTCTACCACTTTATCGACGTCATTGATATACATACCAACATGTGGTATACATCTACAAAATTACAACTCTCTAGTGTCAACAGTCTCCAAGCAAAACCTTGGACGGACAGACAGGACATGACGAAACTATAAGGGTTCTTTGTCAGGACTACGGAACCCTAAATATGGCGCCTCCAACATTTCCGCTGAGGCAATATTGTCGCTAAATTCTTAACCTAAAATCAGAGAGTGGTATCTCAGTGGGAATCCGTGAAATCCGGGGAATCCGGGAGTGTCGCCGCTAGCCCGGGCCAACCCTTTGTCATGTTAAAACTTTGCCTACACAGATTTTGTGAGATTTAAAAATACCGGATAAAAATATTTTGTAGATATAAAACATGGATGCCCGGGATGCAAGCATTTTGGATTGATGTAAAATTAAGTATGCTGGAAACTAGACCATTTTTAGGGTTCCGTACCCAAAAGGTAAAACAGAACCCTTTACTTTACCAACTTTACAGAACTTTACCAAGACTCCGCTGTCCGTCCGTCTGTCTCTCCGTCTGTGACCAGGCTTTATCTCATGAGCTGTAACTATCATATAGTTAGACAGTTGACATTTTCACCGACGATGCATTTCGATAACAACAAATATTTAAAAAAAAAAAATTAAAGCTCTCATACAACAAACGTAATTTTTATGCCCATTTTATAGATAAAGGTAAGGAACCCTTCGCGCGCAAGTTCGACTCGCACTTGGCCGAAATTTTAGGGTTACATAGCCAAATGGCGTAAAACGGAATCCTTATGGATTCGTCATGTCTGTCTGTCCGTCCGTATGTCACAGCTACTTTTTTCCGAAACTATACTGTTGAAACTTGGTAAAAAGATGTATTCTGTGAACCGCATTAAGATTTTTACACAAAAATAGAAACAAAACAATACATTTTGGAGGTTCCCCATACATACAACTGAAACTCATATTTTTTTTCATCAAACGCATATACGTGTGGGCTATCTTTGGATAGGTCTTCAAAAATGATATTGTGGTTTCTAATATCATTTCATCATGAGTGCGCAAGTCCGACTCGCACTTGGCTGTTTTTTTTTGTAAAAAATGTCCGATAGATATTTTAGAAGTTTTTTTTTATTTATTTGAGATGGGCTTACTCTTGACCCCAATCTTGCTCTAGAGCATAGATGGTATCTACGATGGAGCGAGCTTGCCCAGAAGATGCCTATTCACTCTGGACTTAAAGAGAGTCAGGTTATATGCACTCGGAAATACAGACGCAGGCAGGGAATTCCAATCTTTAGCTGTGCGCATTATAAAAGATGATGAGAAGCGCTTAGTGCGGATTAGGGGTATATCAACTAAGAACGGATGGTAGCCGGCCGTGCGTCTGGATGTCCGATGGAAGAAAGGTGACGGTGGTATGAGCTCATGCAGCTCATGAGCACACTCTCCGAAGTACAAACCACTTTTAGAAGTTAAGGAATTGATATTATTAAAGTTTTTTTTCTAGAGCCAGTTACCATAGGTGTGTGTGTGTGAAGTGAGGCGGGGGAGTGTGAGATTGACATGGATGATATAACAAACACACCTAAATGTAATATTAGGTTGGGGAAAAAGTCTTTTCGCATTATAGTATTTATGAACTTGTAATACAATCTCTTTGGCTGTACTTACTTTGTATCTGGCTGGTTTTGGTATCATTAATAAAAGTTTAAATTTTAAAGAAGATAATTCCAAATGCAAATTTGTCTGTGTGTGTTTGTGTGTGTGGCATCTTAGCTCCCGAACGGATGAACCGATTTTGATTTAGTTTTTTTCGTTTGAATGATTAATTAGTCTAGAGTGTTTTTAGCTATGTTTGATGAAAATCGGTCCAAGATGGCCGCCGTAACAAAATGGGGATTACATATTTTTGTTAAACTTCTTCAATCTGAGGCGTATGGACTGGAGTGCGGGGTTAGACAGGGCGGCCTGTCTTCTCCTGCACTCTTTAACCTTTACGTTAACGGTCTGCTCGATGAGCTCAGTGGTAGTGGAGTCGGCTGCTCTATTGATAATATTCCATATAATAACATAAGTTACGCCGACGACATGGTGCTGCTGAGCCCGTCAACTAGTGGCCTAAGAAAATTGATAAGTGTTTGTGAAAAGTATGCGGCGGCCCATGGCCTTCGGTACAATGTTAAGAAGAGCGAGATTATGGTTTTCAAATCAAAAAATAAAGACTATAATTTCCCTACTGTCACTCTTGAAGGCATACCACTGAATAGAGTGACAAGTTTTAAGTACCTAGGGCACTGGGTTACTGAAAGTATGTCGGATGAGGCTGACATAGAGAGGGAACGTAGGGCTCTAGCTATGAGAGCGAATATGCTTGCCCGAAGATTTGCACGGTGTAATATTGAAGTTAAACAAACTCTTTTCAGAGCCTATTGCCAATCTTTTTACACCTGTAGTCTATGGGTTGAGTATACACAGAGGACGCTCGCAGCCCTGCGTGTCCAATATAATAACGGGTTTAGGATGCTGATGGGGCTGCCTCGGTACTGCAGCGCCTCGGCAATGTTTGCTGAGGCTCGCGTAGACAGTTTCCCAGTCATCATGCGCAAGCGGGTGGCCTCCGTGTGGAGCCGCGTCCGAGACAGCTCCAACAGCCTCCTTGCGGCGATTGGGAGTCGCTATTGCTGTCCTATATTAAGGCACTGGAACAGAGTCCATGTAGGCGCGAGACCTGCTCTGGTAAATGTAAAATAAAAATAAAATTTAAAATTTAAAAAATGTTTAAACACTAACCCTAGATTATAAGTACTTTCTGTAACCACTAACCCTTACTATGGAAAGCAATTTCTGAAATAAAAAAAAATATTATTATTATTATTAATATGGGTATCCAATGAAAGGCCGGACTAGTAAAATTTTTATCCTTTTATAATTACGTATTAAGCGTCGTGGGGTTTTAAATTTTTTTTAAATTTTACTTTTTGTTATTAAGGGTTAAATTTTATAGATAGTCATAGCCTTATCACTAATAATGTCATGTGTAGAAATATATTTCTTTATACGTAACAAGTGTTTTATTTTCTATCACAGTTATCATAAAAAAAATGTTTGGTAGGTCAACATAGATCAACTGTTTATATTTCTGTTAAAAAATAAATGTAAATTACATAAGTTAACTGAGATCGATTGGTACCACCAAACAGCAGGGAAATTGATGGTTTATATAGCAACCCTTAAATCACGCACACACCCTAAACGGGCGGCCATTATTATGCTTCACTTATGGTTAGACGAGGTTACGTCCGTATTTTTTTTACGTCTTTGTTCGATACATTTTAAAATTTTACTACAAAAAAGTTATAAATGCAACGCAAGCCGCGAAAAAAATTTGCGATGTTTATGGACCTAGTGCAGTGTCTGTGAGAGTAGCACAAATTTGGTTTTCGCGATTTCAATCCGGAAATTTTGATGTCAAAGATGCACGTCGCTCTGGTCGCCCTATAACGGATAAAATTGATGCCATTTTTGAAAAAGTGGAGCAAGATCGGCATATCAGTAGTTACGACGTAGCTGAAGAACTGGGAATTGACCACAAAACAGTTTTGGCGCATATGAAAAAAAACTGGGTACACAAAAAAGCTCGATATTTAGGTACCCCACAAGCTCACTGAAAGAAACCTAATGAACCGTGTACTCATTTGTGATTCTTTATTATGACGTAATGAAACCGAACCATTTTTGAAGAAGCTGATAACTGGTGATGAAAAGTGGATCACGTACGACAAGAACGTGCGAAAAAGGTCGTGGTCAAAGGCCGGTCAGGCTTCACAGACTGTGACGAAATTCGGGTTAACTCGCAACAAGGTGATGCTGTGTGTGTGGTGGGATTGGAAGGGTATAGAAGAATATTCATTATGAGCTGTTACCACCAGGCAGGACCATCGATTCTGAACTCTACTTCGAACAGCTGATGAGATTAAAGCAAGAAGTTGAGAGAAAGCGGCCGGAATTAATCAACAGAAGGGGTGTGGTTTTTCATCATGATAACGCTATGCGGGTGGCACAGGACCGATCTTTGTGGAAATCCTTGGGGGAGGCCTATGTTCAGCAGTGGACGTCTTTCGGCTGATGGATGGATGGATGAACGCTAGACCTCACACATCTTTAGCCACTCAGCAAAAATTAAGAGAGTTTGGCTGGGAGGTGGTAATGCATCCGCCGTATAGTCCTGACCTTGCACCTTCAGATTTCCACCTGTTTCGCTCTCTTCAGAATTCTCTAGGCAGTGTCAGGTTAACATCACGAGAGGACTGCCAAAACCACTTGTCGCGGTATTTTGATCAGAAGCCCCAAATATTTCTATAGCAATGGGATCATGTCCCTACCTACAAGATGGCAAAAAGTTATCGAACAAAATGGTACCTACATACTTTAGTTAAATGTAAATAAACTATATTAAAAAAAAGTTTTGATTTTTTTTTAAAAATGCGAAGAAACTTTTTCTCCAACCTATTATAATCCTAACTTTAACTTATCGATTGCAGAGCGATCTCATGAGCCAGTGCACATTTAATCTTCCTACTGGATACTCTTGCTTTACTGAGCTGAGAGGTTAAATGAGCAACCATATACGAAACAAATAATGTACTAGTTTAAGCGAAGGGCTTTAGGTAAATCCGTTGGTCCCTAAACTTGGTTAAAGGGCGTCGAAGTATGAAGGTCCAGTAATTATCCCACATCATGTCAAACGCCAGATACGTTGCACTTGACAGGAACAACTAGGGCAGAAGGATTGGGGACCGGAACGGGTCAATATACATACATAGGTTATATTTCGGATTGATTTTAAGCTATAGTAGTTTTTAAAACCAGATAAGTAATTTTAAAATGATTTCAGCTCTCTTGGCAGACGCTGACTTAACCATTTTTTAACATATGTCATGAGATTGCTACTTTAGATTCTTGTACAACCACATTTAACGCTTTAAAGCTTCATTTTAAACCGACTTCCAAAAGGAGGAGGTTCAAAAACTTGCGGGACTTGAAACCGTGACCGCGCTTTGTGGTCGGAATCGATTACCACTACGCCAGACGATCCTATATAACATGGTTGAGCAGAAACCCCAACTAAGTTATTATAAAGAAACATCGAAGTTTTAAACTTAAAATCAAACACAAAACACAACATATCGTAACCAACTTTAACTAAAACCAAAGTACAAGCGCCATTGTTTTAGAAATAAAGTCAACAGCTCATCAATATACTTCATAATCTCAACTTTTCTCAACCGATTATCAACTCAACACTGAGTAAATAGAGTTCAATATCAATTGACAAATGTTAGATTATTGTATTAGGTTGACTGTACAATCTCCAATCCTTACACTTCATTTTCCACGATACACTGAAAAATCGCGAAGTTGAAACGATGTATTCGAATTCTAGATTATTCTGCTTATCCAGCTCTAAACCAGGATTTATCGAGCATGTGTTCGAGAGATCTGAATTTAGAATGTGATTTGTGAGTCTGACGGTAGTATAAAATATCGAGTGTTGATTCGATTCTGTTCCATTTTGTACGATTGTTAGGAATCATATTGTTAACTGATTGCAAATCTGATCTGGGGGGTAACCATGAACTCTTGAATAAATCTCAAATCTGTCAAATTTTGTACGTAATGACTTACGAAATTGACAGATTTGAGATTGTTTTAAGAGTTTATGGTTACCCCGCTGTTGTTTGAATTACAAATCTGTAATGGCAATGAGTATAGGCCACGTCCTCGCAGAGGTGACAACCATTTGGAAAGACAAATAAAAGAGTGGCTACCACAAAGGCACAACACGATACAGCGTAAGTTACGTCATCCAAAGTGGCCTACGCAGGCCTCTTACACGGGAAACTGACGGCCCAGAGACGCCCGCTAGAGCGCCTATGAAGGAGGCCCTTTTGAGTAGTCAGTCTACTTCAATTGCTAATGATATTGTGCTTGTTGACAATACAAGATACAGGGCTGCTGAGACATTTTTGACACATGTAAGTTTAAATGCAAGACAGCAAAACTGAAGTGGGAGTGGGCGGGGCACCTGTGTAGGATGCACCCGGAACCGGATAGTTAAGGTATTTGCAGATGGCTCTCGCCGGTAGATCCAGGAAAGGATGGTGCGTCAATTTGGTTAACCTGACGAGGGATTGAGAATCATTTAGTTAGTTTAGTAGGTATGACGTTAATTAGAGATCGATGGAAGAGTCTGGGGAAGACCTTTGCCAAGCAGTGGAATTTTATAGGTTAATAAATAAAAAGTTTCAATACACGTTAAAATTAGTAGTATCAGGCATAATTCAATAATATTACTAAAATTAATTATTTTGCATAGGGAAATTAGTCGTTTCGTCCTGTATTGCCTATATTTGTCAATTTAATATCCTGTAATGTTGCAATCCTTTGGAATTCGTGAAAGCAGTGCAGAATGTTAGGCATTTCTCGAAAGGAGTTGTAGTTGCTAGGTCAAACCAAAGGCATTCGGTCGCAGGACACCGCGGGTTGGCAAGAGTATCCGGAATATCTGTACCGACATTCCAGAATATTCGCAGTTTCGGACCGAGATTGCGATCGATGTGACACAAATTTTATGGAAACCACCACTAAAGGATTTATACCAGCGTTGAAGTAATTCGATAATGGTACTTATATCCAATTGGCAGGCTAAGTTTAAACTAATTTGAACGTTAACTAGAAGATCTTTAGACCCAACGAAACGTGACACTTGAAATTTTATTGATATGCGTTCTCATGTGACTATTCGGCATCCAATACGTTAAAACTGTAAAGTCAGATTTGATGTCAGTTCCGAATATCGATTATCTTGTTGCCCAAAAGTCTAGTAGCACAACGACGTTGGATAGTTAGGCTAGCCCGTTGGCCTAGGTATAAATCAGCCTTTAAATCGTGAGATATCTCAAATAAACGCTGTATAGTAAGCTGAAAAACATGTCACGATACAGTTTGTGGGTATTTGCTCCCCACGGAAAAAGAAACAGGTAAAATAAATTTACAGTCTGCGCTAGCTGACCCGACAGACGTTGTCCTGTCTTAACTATGAATATTAGAAAATTTTATATGGTGGTTAAGTATTCTTAAATTTTCTAATTTTCTGCGCAACTTTTTAAATTTAACTCTCCTACACCTTCTCCTGACAATAACAAACACAAGAAAAAAAGAATTAGTGAAATCAGTCTAGCCGTTTACACGTGATGCCGGCCGTGACCAAGGAAAATAGGGTTTTTTTAGATACATAGATTTGTCAGACTTCACTATACGCCTTTAATTATATACAATGCCCAATTTAAACAGTAACAAGGCGTAATAAACTATAGGCAAATTACAAAGATTAATTATAGCGGCCACCCGCGTCATTGGTCAAAGCTAGCGGGTGCAATTTGATCCGCCTATTATCCCATACCATAGTCAATTTCAAACTAAACCAGCTATTAGGGAGGCCATAACGAGGAAACATGACGTATTAAACAGCATTAATAGATAAGGCAAAAATTTGAAAACGATGAAAATCGGTTTGGATAGTGTGCATATCTGTGAATAGAATGAAAACATTAAAATATTTACTTCTAAGAATTTTTTAAACAAATTTATACCAGTCAGATTTTTCATCAATTTTAACTATTGGACTAATTTAAAATTCCAATGATACCTAGGATTACAACTTCTTACAAGACAAAGGTTGTTCGTGATATCTATCCATGCTTCGTGTTTTAACTACCACGTATGTAGAGGATCGATTCCGATAAGAGAATCGTTCAATCATAACACCGGTATAATATATAGCATAGGCTTGTTATTTTCACATTAGCGAACACACGAAGTTACTCTCAACAAAAAAGGCGTCGACGCCATTTTCAAACATCAATCTTTATCAAAATACTTGATTGATTTATTAAATTTCATTTTCTGTCTTCCTGGTGAGCTAGATAGATAGCTGTTTGAAAATATTTTGATTCGATTCGGAATTAACATAAATAAACGTCTTCGTTTTGCTAAAGATAAACATTGAATAAGCCCTTTCAACGAGAGCTCTAGGCACAAAATTGACTCATCATGTCAATTTTGTGCCTAGAGCTCTCGTTTGATACGAGTTTACTCTCGTATAAAACTACTGCTTTATATATATTTTAGACTAGCTGTTGCCCATGACTTCTTTAGTCTTGGTCTTTAGTTTATTCAATATATCCCACAGGAACGTTTAACCGGGATAAAAAGTATCCTATATGTTAATCCAGATCATATTCTATATGTGTGCAAAATTTCATCCAAACCCGCTCAGTGGTTTTTGCGTGAAAGAGTAACATACATCCATACATCTACAACAAGGAATATACATAGTACTATCTTTCGCATTTATGATATTAGTAGGATTAAGTGATCGATGTGTAAAACGTTCCTAATGTTAATGCTAGTTTTACTTATTGTTATTTAAAGGTCAAGCTCTAGAAACAAATTATCATGATCGCTAAGTCGCAGTTTAGCGGGGTAACCATGAACTCTTCAAATCTGAATTTCAAAACTGTCAATTTTCTACGTCATTACGTACGAAATTGACAGATTTGATAAGATTGCACAGATTTGAGATTGTTTTAATAAGAGTTCATGGTTACCCCCCAGGGCTAAAGTACGAGTAGTTTTGCATCTTACAGATTTACAAGACAGTAAGATCCAATAGAATTAAATGTTACACTTTGCCTTTGGAATGTTTAATATTTCTTGTGAATAACGTAGTTGGTTACAAAATCAGTAATAGTATGTGTTTCATGTTTTTATTTTAAGCAATATTTTGTAATTGTTTGTTGTTCCAAATAAAATAAAATAAAAATCACTTCTGATTTATAATTATGGTTTTGCCTATTGTGTCTACTTCTATGCAGCAGTGTTGTTCCATTGCCTTGCATTTATACTCGGTAATTGGGTTTGTTTGAACATGCGGTACGTATAATTGTTCAAGGGGTGTTCTGTCGATAATTGCCTAGGAATATCTTTGTCTGAATACAAACGTGGATTTGAACACGTAGCAGTTAGTTACTTAGTTTTAGCATAACATGCACGTGATACATGTATTCAACTTGTTGTTTTTACGATATGTAGCAATGCATATTTTTACTTGTGCAATATAAATACTTACATATAAATAAATATTAATATCCTAAAGTAGGTTAAGCACTTGTGTTATAGAAATCAGATATAACGATGGTACCACAATACCCAGACCCGAGCCAATATAGAAAAGTTCGTTTCCTACATTGACCTGGCCGGGGATCGAACCCGGAACCTCATAGCGACGCCTTAAATGGTCCGGCGTGTTCGCCTCTCGGTAACGGAGGTAGTCGACGTACATTTATGATTCTTTTAACCACAGTAATCACACCAATTTTACCTTACCTCTTAATAATTTATCTATTCAATCTTAAAATTTAATTTGCATCAAAACTTCGGGGCTAGTCCTAAACTAAGCAAAGCTTGTATGGCGACTAGAGTATCTACGTAAGTTGATGTTCCATTTATTGTTATTTAGTAAGCTCGTAAGTTGTTATTTATGTCATCACGTAATAAGTAGCGTGATATATTATTTTGACTTAACTACGGGAATCAAACCAATTTATGTGTAATTCATAAGCGAGTGAAAAGACAAAAAAAATACGTAATATTAATTTTGATATCAAATCAAGTCCCAAGAAAGTCTTTTTGCTTTTAAATAACTTCGTTTGACACTTATACGGATTTTTTCTGCAATAAAATGTGAAATATCTTTATGGAACTATAAAATCGGAAAACCATCAGATAACTTGGCAAAGGTCCAAGGCCTGAAGCAATTTAACGATTGCTTTCTGCTACTCGACCGAAAATAATTCTAACGGATAAGCCTTATGCTAATCTGAAATGTTGCAAGCTTAGCTTGTGTAATATCCAATTAATTAATCTTCATAATTTAACCAGAACACTATTATGGGTGTGAGGTGCTTAGTGGACAAGGTGGAGACGACCTGGTGAAGGTTGCAGGAAGCCGCTGGTTGCAGGCCGCTTCCAACCGGCCAATCTGGAAGTCACTGGGGGAGGCCTATGTTCAGCAGTGGACGTCCTGTGTGTGGCTGAAATAATGATGATGATGATGAGGTAGTTGCTCAGACTGGGACAGAATGACCGACTTTGCCGAAAATATTATCGACGTGCAACATTTTGTAAAATATAGTGACTTGAACTTTTATTTCTGTTTCATCTAAATAAACATTTTTTCATATATTCTCATCGCCAACTATTATGATATGTTTTAAAATTATTAGGATCCACATTTCAGCAAATTCTGCATAGTTTCGTCAACCCAATAATTTGATAAGGTTTTACTTTGTCAATTTGTGTGTGTATTACACATAACTTTGATAAACTGTAACTGTGACTATTAATCATACAATTTTAGAACAATAGCAAAACTTTGAGTCAATCGTAGCGTTCCACCCTGTATAGAAGGAAGTTACCAATATAAATCTACATTAGCAAAACATTTTTGTTTTTAAAATCCTCCTGAAAGATTTTAATCCTTGTAATTTAAAATTCAATTTGCAATGCAACACGAAAGCTAAAATTCTGAAATGGAAGACGAAAGCGGACAAATTTCGCTGCTCCCAATAAAAACGCTGTAACAAGAGCGTTTATTTATATTGCGCTCAGCTCGCTCAGCTCGTTTTCGCTTATGCTGGTATGCTTTACGTTACCAAGACGTTGAGTTGGTGAGTCGAGATATTTGGCTTTTAAACTTTGCTTTTCAGTGCAGTTATTAGTATAATTAATAAGAAGTTGTAGAGCTGGTGTATTCAAAAGAGTAAAGTGTAAAGTTCGTAACCTTTCAAAATATTGCGCTATAAAAGTTTGTGACATCTTACTTTACTAATTTCTTTCATTCACTATAACAGAATTAAATTTATTTGGGTTTCAAGTTTAATTTATAATTGTCTCATCCTCAAAGAATTATCTCGTTACCACATTGTGATGTTGCTGTGTATTCATACAATTTTATAACTTTGCCCAAGAAAGTAATACCTACAAAGTATACTATGCTATTATTAACTGGACATCCCGTATACATGCCATATACATCGTATACATACGTAATATTCAAAAATCTTTATTTGCCATTCATGTCATATTTCTAATTGATATGTGCAAGGAAACAGCAGCACCAGTCACTGTAAAAGGGGAATATTTAAATTATTGCTCAGGCTTCACTTGTGTCTAATGTCATTATTTAGTGCGCTATTTGATGTAGTATCTTAATGCGCTAATTTTCTTTAATGACACTAGACGTTAGGCGATAGCTCGGACGGTGGTAACTTTCGACGCTTCAAGGCATTTAGCGGGCGTCTAGTGCGTGGTTGTGGCTACACCTACTACACTAAATATGTTAAAACACGGTCACATTCAAAAACTCTTTGTGAAATAAATGTTAAAGTGCATATTTATTAAGTTAGGATGGAGTAGACAAAATGAAAAAGTATTGAGTTCTTGGAAGCGTTTTTATTTTATTTTAAAGTCACACTCATAGATTACACGCTAACTAAGACGCTAGAATCAAAGTGCCTTTATTTAGTTAACGCTAATCACGCCGTTATTTAAACGTTAGGCGTCACGCAGGTGAAGCCCCAGCATAACAATAAAACATTAAAGCCCTTAAAGCTGAACGAGCCAAGATCCGCCACTAACTCGTGCATAAGAACATCAATACGGCCATAATCAAATCCGAAGATTTTATTCATACCGATACTCCGAGTGTATAGGGAAATATCGAAATACGTTACGCACCAATTTGCACCCGAAAATGAAATTTGAATATTTGAAATCCAAGTGTAATGTACTCGCAGATAAGAAATAGTATTATCCCGTGGGACCGTTTTTACAGTATCTTCGGAACTATTTTGGGATAGGGAGCTGGTAATGTTGTTTGTATAACTTATTGACATATCAAATATTATCTATATAATATATATATTTTTTAACTTATGTAGACATTTTTTGTTTTTATAGCAAATTCTTCTTCTTTATTTTGATATTTGTGAAAATGTCTAGCTCAATGACCCGAGGTATTTATTTATCTCAAAATTATGCGACTCTCATTGTTGTGTTTTGAGTTTGTTTCACAGAAATAATAAAGATACTTACTGAATACCTACTTCTGAGTAAAACTAGGGACTACATTCTAACCACCACTATGGGATCAAACTTTTTGTGGCATGTACGAGCCACATAAAAGTTTTACGCTGTATATAAAAAACTAGATATAGCACTAACCGCGATAATAACTTAAAATATTAATAATCCGCCAATCATAAGTTTAGGCGTAGATATTAAATTTGAAAGTGATGTGGCTACTAAATCCAGTAATTATATTTTTTATCCTTGTTTCTTGCAATTCGCAATGTGAAAATGAATTTACGTCAAACCCTTGACAAAATGTGAATAACTAAACAAGTCGTGTAAAAAACATGGCTATTTTCAATTGTATAAATAAATCAAAGGTTTCACACAGTGTCAATGGTAGTTTTAATTTGTTAGGTTTATACTTCTGACAGAACTTAGCGCCACTGAAAACGTTTGTCAGAGTGGCGGAGATTAATTAGTCATGCAGAAATATTTATTTAACTTCGAATCGCGAAGAAGTATCTGTCTCATTATAAAATGAAGTAATGTCGAATAATAAACATTGTTTCCTCTTGCTCATTTCGCGCACACATGTGTGCGCGGAACCATTGTTATTAAACACTTGCCTAAACTTGTTTAATTAACCAATTTGAAATGTTGACACATCTGACATTCGAGACATATTACTAACAAACATTACAAATTGGGTGACTTATCTGTAAACAGGTGTTCAACACTAGTCTATCTTTTTGTAGTAAGGACGCTATATTTTTTCTTCCGAGCATACGGGTTTTTTTTGTGGTGATGTATTATTTTGTGCACTTACCTGTCTCAGTTCCGTAGCAAGATCGATGACAAGTTGATTTTGCTCTTTTTCAAATTGTATTGACACCTCGGTTTCGAAAGGTCCTGAAAAGTGTAATTTAGTTATATGTACGCATCAAAATCGTATCTAAAAATGCTAGTATAAATGATTAATTGAAAATATGAAAGCTAAATCATTATTTTATGTTAAGGAAATAGGTATTAGCATTTCATAAGTAAGGTTACTTTTATTGCGCTGGGAGCATCTTTCAGCATAATTAGACGAGAGCCAATTTTGAAAAGTTAATTTTTATTTCGAAAGGAAAAATATCATTTAGTCGTTTCTAAACACCGTACCTTCAAAATGTTGTATGACAAACACCCACATAATGTTCCATAGGACGAGAAAGGCAGCCAGTCCAAACTGGCACACGACGCACCTGAAGATGACCGACAATGGTGACTCGTGACCGATTTGTGGTGCCGGGTACACGCGTAACCAGGTTTCTGGGACCTGCAACAAAAGTGTGGAATTAAAGGATACAGGATTTTTTCCATAAGATAAATGATTCTCATTTGTCACCCGTCATCTAAGCACATCATGAATAGTTTACTTTGGTTCCAAGTAAAACAAAATTGCTCTGACCCAGGGAACCAAAATACAATGTATATTATATGTTACTGTTTTAATTAAATCCGATTGCCGTTCGACGAGCTTTACTGTACATTTAATTAATGTATGGGAGTAGAAAAATAACTAAATTTTTGATATTTTCAATTTTTTTTATTCAATCCATTTTAATGTTTGGTGTTGTTCAACGTCTTTAACGCAACGCGCGAAGCTGGAATGATAATAAACTACCACTAAAAGAAGGGACGATACGAAATTAGCGTACTGTTCTTAGACGGGCACGATAATAGAACGCCATTAAAAAAAGAAGCGTGATTGAGAAACAAACATAAATTAAGCAAACAAATTTTCACATGTAATATTCGCAAGATAATAAAGCTTGGAGAGTTAGCACTGATGAAAACGTTCCCATTAATAATACCTTTTCAATTAACACTGCACTGTTTTTGGCTTGAATAGATTTACTGTTAGCTCCATGCTCATCCTCCATTTTCATATAATCTGTTCTTAATAAATTATAAGTTGTGAATGGCACATTTTTCCTTACTTTAACATCGACTGTAGGATCTTTATTAAATTGAAATCTTGAGTAATAATTTCTAAGTTTTTTATCACAAACTTTAGCGAAGGGTCTGTTAAATCCACTTTTTTCACTGTTGAGTTCAATCTCATTATAATTGACAATTTTATTTGTAACAATTTTCCTCTTGACATTTAATCCATCGCCACATGGTTTTGTATCGCCGTTGATATCGACAGATACACAAAGTTTCTTCATAGGTCTAACTCGGTTTCCAAATTTCACTTTTCTGTAAAGCGGTTTGACAAAATTTGCGTTTTCTTTAAATTTATCATGTAGGGATTTCTTCATGTTATCGAGCGTTCGGGAAGGATTATCGGGAGCCACTGGTAACCGAATAATGCTTTGGTCTAGCGTGTTTAAACTTGCAAAAGTTCATTAGGCTTCTTCTAGTTCATTGATCGTAATTGCACCTCAATTACCAAACTTTAGCAGTTGATTTTGAAATTTTGGTGTTTTTGAACGACCAACTAGTACAATAATTTTAACAATTTATTCTTTGAAGCTACTTTATTTGTTTTGTGAGTTAACGGTATTACAACGTAAAAAAACAAACAAACCCAATGAACAAGTCCATTTCATCAAAGTGTCACCGGGCGACTTGATTCGTTATTTTGGATATTGGAAACTCGTTCGTATCTGTTCGTATCCATTGAAGAAAATTGTGGATAAGATTTTAGCATTGAGATCCGAAGGACCTAAGGGTCTTATGCCGTTTACATTAAAGCAGAAGTTTTGATCCAATTCACGACTTGTATTAAGTACATGTTCGTTTTTAAATGTTACACCTTTTAATTGCTTTCGTAAAAGCATTTGACTGCGCAATTTTTGCTGACACTTTAATGAAGGAGTCGAAATTATGTTAGGTGTTTAAGTAAAAAATTTTGCTATTCTAGTCGGAATGAGGTTTGAGATAAAGTAGTTATGGTAACCGAATGGTTTCTGAGATTTATAACATACATTTTATAAACCACGTTAAATGAGCAAATACTGCAAAACAATATAAAAATCAGCATATCCACACAAAGACAAAGATACCATCCTGGGAGTACGAAAGAAACAAAGTTTAAATTGAGTTGGTGTCATGTGGTCTGTCACTCACGGAGGGAAGGAGTGCCCGTAACAAACGAGCCAAACCCTCAGCATGGAAAAATACAAACAGACAAGGGTCGAATGCAACTTTCATGTACAATTCTATCTTCAAATAAGAAAGTGCTTGAAGATTGCATGAAAGAATCTTAAAGAATGCATGAATTTTTTTCTTAATAGCTGCCAGTATCTAAATATAACCCTTTTCGGACACTGTCCAACGCACACTGATCTAACTAAAGCAATCGAATCTGATTTGGACTTTCAAAGAATAATTCATAATTATGTATAAAAAGTTAAATGAGATTCAATGGGTTTTCTTTTTATTTCAACGGATTGAAGGGACTTTTCAGATTAATTAAAAGAGTACTGCGAACAATGTTCTGTTGCATTTTAGGAGAGGCCTATTTCAGCGTTTAATGGCGTAACTCGATGATAATGTAATGATCCTTATATAAAACATTAATAAGCCTAAACAAGAGCACCTTTACCTGCGGGAAACCATACGTCGGAATCACGTTGAGGCTACGGGTAACGGTCTTGTTCTCATACTTATTGTTACTGTTATTGCTTAAGTTGTTGCGGTGAGGAAAACAAGGTTAAGTTAACTTTATGGGAACCTGCACATTTCTGTGTTTTCATTGGGTAATAGGGTAAGAAGGTACAAACAATTTATGTAAGTACGTGCTCGTATACGTCTCAACTGCAACACCGACTTTAACTAAACTATGAGTTAGAAAGCCTTTCCATACTCACTCAGGGCCCAGAACGAATTAGTGTAGGAGTGGGTGTAAGTTAGCAATCTGTCCTAAGGTCAAATTTTAAATTAATAACTGATATCAAAGAGTTCAGGACTAGCCTCCGGGTTAAACCGGGACATTCAAACTGAATTATTTATATTAATTGTGATTCTTCCTAAATATATTTCTTTACATGAGCCAAATAGCTGTTAGGACCCAACGGCGGTAATAATTCTCTGCCAACGGGAAAGAAAACATTTTCATTGTAAAGTTTATGGAGCAAAATTAACTTTATTGAGAACATTAAGGTAATATCTTCACAGTTATTGTTTTACTTTATTAACTGTTTTATTATTTTTTATTTATGCTTAAAGTTTGGGAAAGCGTTTTGATTATTTTGTGCCCCACATTATTCGTGGGTAAGCTTGTTAACTTTATATAATCCAGTATTATTAACGTTGCATGTATGTAAATTAAAGGTTTCTTCTTACAAAATTATAAAACATAATTACAAAATTATATTTCATATTTTTTGTTAAATTTAAATTTTTATCTGTTATTCAATTTTTACTGAAAATGTAAGGCTTGACAAGTCATGTAACTGTAATTGTAGTAGTTTATTTCTGTGAAGAATATAAGCTATTTCACGTAAAATGTTTCCAAAAGTTGTGAATTATCTAAGTTGACGTCAACAGGTAAAGCATAAAATATATATTTTTCGTCTTCAGCATATTATAATATCTGCGTTGGAAATATCAAGATAAATGGTTCCTAGGTATTAACATGTTTTTCTCATTTCGCTCATGGTTAACGTTCAAGGCAAACGTTAAACATGACACATTTTTGTGAGGTTCTTATAACTCGTTTTATTCAATGACATGTAAATTTATTTTCCGCCAATTTTATTAGGTCTTTTGCCAATTTACTTGCTATTAGTTACCTAGGCTTACCCACCTAGTCCGTACTGTTCCTTCTAGCGTTTTGTCCCGTAAGACGGGTTCACTTACCATGAAATGATCCATGATCCTAGATGTCTTTTTGAGGAGACATTTGAGAACTTAATGTCCTTAAATGTCTCCTCAAGAAGACATCTTATAAAATACTCAATTTCATAAATCGTGATCGTACACTGCACGGCTCACCAACCTACTAAAATGCCAAATTTACTCAATCGATTTTCAACTTAACATTTTATTTTATATTATTTAGGATAAAAAACAATTGTACAATCGTTAGAGAAAACACTGCTTTTATCAAATGGTTTGCGTAATCGTACAACCAACATCATTATCCACAAGTTATTAAACAATATATCGGGTGTAAAAAAAGGCTTAACGAAGCCGAATACTACATATTCTAAGTATTATTACGATCATTTTTTTCTTTTACACTATGCCTGGGAAATGACGGGTTACGGAGTTATTGACAGTCAAAGTTACATTTTTTTTTCAAAGATTTTTACAAAATTGACTTCTGTTTGATAATACTAAACTTTTTTACAAAGAAACATGATCTGCTTACACACACAGGCATAGTCTTTGGCGTGCGCGCTATACATTGCGGGTTAGAAATAAGTTTTTTTTTTTTTATACCCAAAAATAAAAATCATTTCCCAGCAATTATTTTTTTGCATTCTACTTGGTTTTATGTATAGAATTCGTGGTTTAAGGCTTCGTTAAGCCTTTTTTACACCCTGTATATAATTCAATTTATAACGTGCTACTCTGCAGCACAACCGCAGAACCAGAATGCTCAGCTGTACAACTAAGCGAGCGGGCTGGCTTATTTTAATAAACAAATATAGCAAAATAAAAATTCAGATAAGTTCCATAAACTGTTAAACACTCTGCCTCCGCAAACCGCACAACACAGGTAAAATATCAGTAATCAGTCAGTTCAACATACAATTTAAGTTAAATACAGTTAAGTTTTAGACAAATTAAAAGTAACGTAAAAAAATACCTACAATACAAAAATGTTATTAATTATTTGAGTGATAGTACTTGAGTGACATGTTTTTTATATAACAATAATGAAAGACCAAAAATGTCTGACATGGTAATAAACAAACAGTCCAATATCATAGGATGAGATTGATGCAATTACAAAAAAAAAACAGAATGAAGTTAAGTAAATTTTTAGGAGAGGAAAAGCGAGATAATTCTAAATTTGTAAGGTAACGCATTTGCGTTTCCAAAAATGGTTGAGATTGAGATGGACCCAGTATAACCGTTTTATTTTTCTCTCCTCTATAATTTGTTGATATATTTATGCTCCTTATGTAGGTATGTTTATTAGCATTCCTAAGCAGCCCTCGCCCATGTCAACCTCTCACAGAAACATGCAAATAAGCCTTCGTATCGATTTAATGACTTGCGACCGGGCCCACATTACTAAAGTTGATCGCAACTGATAACAGAATCGCTTTCAAAAACCCACACATTCTGCTTATAATTTATCAGTCTTAATAGAGATCCTAAAGCAATTACTTGCGATTAAAACGTGATAGTGCCCTGTAACACTTCGCCCGTGAAATACAAAAGTTGCCTCTTGAATATTTTCCGTTGACACCTCAGACTTGGAAATTAGATTATTACGGAATTTTAAATAAAAGACTGTTGGTCGTATTTATTATAAGATCAAACATTTTTTACATATTTTGTTTAGCAACTGCTGGATTAAGATGCTTATAAAATGAAAAAGGAATTAAGCAATTTCGCTCTTTTGTTTTATTTGTTATACAGCAAAATAGCATAAAATAAATGAAATACCAAAATTCCTAACAAGGTGCATGGTAGCAATCCCGTAACAAACTATTCTAAAATTCCTAACGTTGAAAAAGTAATCACATTTTTTAAATAAACAACATTAAAGTTAACTATTTATCACGAACGTAAAAAAAATACGGACGTAACATCACATTTAAAAAATGTGAAGCATGCAAGCTACTACAATTTCGTTTGTTGTACATGATCTACACTCACACATACACACTAGGTACGACAACCCGCCACCATTTCGCCCCGAGTGACAGCGCCAGTGACACGTAGTAAATGCGTACGTTGCGTCAACGATTTATTTTTCAAAAATGCCATCTTGTGTTGTGAAATCATGTAAAAACTACATGAGTAAACGTAAAAAGTCACATGGAATCACCTATCATACGTAAGTTATTACGATTCGTGATAAAAAACAATATTTATGTTTTAAATACTTTGCCGAGAATTCTAGAGGTAAAATGCAACAGTGTTGTCACTTTATTTACGGGAAAATAACCCTAAAGGTGGGGAAATCTATATTTGTATGTAACAAACTATGTATGTGACTCTCTAAAATCAGATTTAGTCAGTTTTTGGGTACCGTTTCTCAAAAGTAAAATAAAAGATACCCATACTTTAAATATAAAATATCTCTTACGTATATCATCATATTTCTAAAATAGAAAGTATCTCCCGTACATTAGACAACAAAAGACAAGTATACAAAAAGTTGACACAACATAAAGGATTTTAGCGCATCTTTATTAATTATAATAATAATATACGTACTTATCATTATTATTATACCCTTATGATATATGATGTAAACGTATTTTTGACGTGTGTTTGTGTGTGTGTATGGCATCTTAGCTCCCGAACGGATGAACCGATTTTGATTTAGTTTTTTTTTGTTTGAATGATTAATTAGTCGAGAGTGTTTTTAGCTATGTTTGATGAAAATCGGTCCAAGATGGCTGCCGTAACAAAATGGCGGATTACATATTTTTGTTTAACTCCCTCAATATGGGTATCCAATGAAAGGCCTGACTAGTAGAAATTTTATCCTTTTTCAATTACGTATTAAGCATCGTGGGGTTTTCAAAAATTTTCAATTTTACTTTTTGTTATTAAGGGGTAAATTTTATAGATAGTCATAGCCTTATCACTAATAATGTCATGTGTAAAAATATATTTCTTTATACGTAACATGTGTTTTATTTTCTATCACAGTGATCATAAAAAATATGTTTGGTAGGTCAACATAGATCAACCGTTTATATTTCTGTTAAAAATATATGTAAATTAGTAAATTACATAAGTTAACTCGATCGATCGATAAAGATCGATTGGTACCACCAAACAGCAGGAAAATTGATTTATATAGCAACCCTTAAATCACGCACACACCCTAAACGGGCGGCCATTATTATGCTTCACTTATGGTTAGACGAGGTTACGTCCGTATTTTTTTTACGTCCGTGCTATTTATATGATTTCATTTGCTAACAAAACAAACATTGATGATTTTTTTATTTTTTTTGTTGAATAGCATTGTTTAGGTTTTTATGACTTTAGGCTGGTTTTACAGTCACGCTGACCGCGCTGCCGCTATACGTAATTTGTGCGTTGACCATCGGCACAAATTACGTATAGCGGCAGCGCGCTTCTATTTTGTGCCATCGGCGCCGACCGCCCAAATGTATGGAATTCGCTGTCAGCGCTGACCGCCGTCAGCGCTCAAGTTCATGCATTTTGGCGGTCAGCGCTGACGATCAGCGTGACTATAAAACCAGCCTAAAGTCATAAAAAGCTAAATAATGCTATTCAACAAAATAAATAAAAAAATTATCAATGTTTGTTTTCCATTACGTCCTTCGATAAAAAATAGAGAAACGGAATTTGTAAATGAGAACGCACTCAAACTAGTTGGCGGGAATATTGATTTTTCGTTCGGAAACTCTCGCCAGGCTGCGCGCGCACCATCTGTCAAAATAAAATAGCCGATTTAGTAATGTTAGTAATTTTTGTATGTAAATAATTGTGTTTCGTGGAATTTTAAACTGTGATATTATTAGTTAATAACCCTGTGATGTGAGCAAAATCAAAAAGTATTTTTCTTAAGATAATCTGCCAAGGAAAGACCAACCACAAATTTTCTGTTTTCCATTGATACGCAAGGATATTTTGATTTTTGACTGCATATTGTTTTGATTGAAAAAACATTGTTTGCGAACGTTTATCCTTAATTCAGAGCGTATTTTTAATATATTATTTACGTTTAATAAAGCAGGTATGCGTCAAATTTCCATAGCAACACTTAAGTTTGTAGGTTGGCAAAAGACAAGGTGATACGTGTCGCAGGTATCTTCATTTCAGGTAGAAAAAATAAATAACCTTTAGAGACCGTCTGCATGCACATTCATAATTAAATTGAATATAACTTGCTTGACTCACTACTCAGAAGTACAAGATTGGAAATAAATTAGTTATTTGGGTACCTTAAAATGATACAAGACCTCAACTATCTTACACAGTTCAGTTTTTCAAGGCCATTCTTTTATCTGCACTGCCGGTCTTACAGTAGCACTAATAGAAAGTAGTTTCGTAATCAAAAGCAGATAATATGGACGTATATATCGTGGTTAAAATATTAATCTATTTTAAATCAATAAACTGCAGGTGAAGGTTACTGCTTTTTAAATAAACATATGCAATAGGAACCAGTGAACATATTTTTTATTATAAATAAATAAATATTGGACAACATCACATACATTGCTCTGATCCTAAGGTAAGTAGCTAAGCACTTGTGTTATAGAAATCAGAAACAACGACGGTACCACAACACCCAGACCCGAGCCAATATAGAAAAGTTCGTTTTCTACATTGACCCGACCGGGAATCGAACCCGGAACCTCAGAGATGGCGGCGCCATTCACAGTCCGGCGTGCTCGCCTCTCGGGTACGGAGGTCGTCAAATTTATTAAAAAATTATTAATGTAGGTACCAACAGTTTTGAATTTACAGAATAAAATTAGAAGCCTGTGTCACAATGAATCAAATTTAGATAGTCAAAAGTCAATTGATGCAAAAGAAGATCAAAAATGGACAAGATGTGGATAGTGAAAGATAAATGTGAATTTAACTAAAAAAGGACAATGTCTGGTAAAAATGACGAGATGTCTGCGAATATTCGGAGCTTATTCATTCAGGCTGACGAGGAGACACTCGACGGTGCTCCTCCTCGCTTCATTCATCCTCACGATCACGGTTATACTGCAGCTGTATGCCTACCGAAACCACGAGCACCCACACATGAGACCAATGATCGGTGACTTTGACTACAGACCAGGCTCCTTCCTTAAGGATAGACAACCGAATGAAAACAACTCCTATTGTGAATTCCGATATGGCCTCCCAGACGTCCTCAAATGGGGAACCTTCCGTATACACCCAACCCCCGAAGCGGGAAACTTAAGCCCTTACAACGTCATTTATAACGCCATCAAAGGTAAAGCCTTCTCAAACGTCAGCAAATTTGAAGCTGTGACTTACGCTACACAATCGACCCCTGAATATATCTACCATATAGTCGAAATCGCAAGGTACTGGGACGGACCCATCAGTCTATCTGTTTTCGTGCCAGATTACGATTTAGATTTGACTATGCAAATTATGACTCAACTTTGTCAGTGTTATTCAGGAATGGAAAAAGTATCCCTCCATTTATTTTATCCGAGAAAAAACCCGCCGAAAATAAGGACGAAAGAAGAAATGATGGTGACGACTACAACAGTGTCTACGACGACCTCGAATAGCTCGATGGAGGAGATATTGAGGGCCAAATTAGATAAATTTAGGAATTTGAATAATAAGACAAGAGCGGAATACATACAGTGGGTGAGAAAGAACAAAATCGAGAGAATGATGGTGCGTATGCCTAAAAAGCGAACTTTGGCGCAAAATTTGAGATTCAACGACTGTTCGGGTCTAGAAACGTTTGATATTGCGACGTATAGAAGAGAGCATAATATGATATATCCAATAAACGTTGGGAGAAATGTAGCGAGGAACGCATCAAGGACGAACTACTTTATGGTGTCAGATATAGAAATGGTACCGAGCGACGGCTTAGCTCCGAAATTCTTGACAATGGTGAGGAAACTTATGGGCGATAAGAAACGCGACGAGGGCTGTATATTCGCTAAGGCTGTCTTTGTAGTGCCGCTGTTTGAAGTGGAGCGGGGGGAGGAGATCCCACGCGACAAAGACACGTAAGTTGATAAATGAGCGCTCCTGTGTTTGCGGATGAATGAACGAATTATTCGCGCGCTGTGTACACTGGCTGGAATTTAAATGTGCTGCGTTGTAGCTAGAATAAACACGAGACTGAGTTACGTTGATTAGGAGTTTGTTTACTGAAGCTTTATTTCCTATTGATTTCAGACGAATAAAGACAGAGTGCTTGATAAAAAGGTCCAAGATTTGATTAATGCCCTGCTTGTAATGTTGTATGAAATGAAATTTGTTTTGATCATATTCTATTGCGTTTTAAATGTTTATTTTGAACATGAACCCATAAAAAATAACAAATCCAGTAATAATCACGAACACTAACAATAGTTTTTAGTTTTTAGTCGGTACTCGGTACAAACAACACACTAGACATTAACCCGTAATCTAAGATAGGCAAGTAATACAATATTCGAAACCATGACAGAGTGAATGAATAATCTTCCATCAACAAACCACAATTCGCATTCTTTGCAAATCACTGAGTAATTTGTCAAAATTGAGATACATTTAAACTATACTTGTAATAAGTCTTAAAAGTGTTTGAGAAACCCGCGTATCCGGACTTTTTCAATATCCTTTTAAGGCAAGTAAGTGGACATACAGAGAGGGATGTCCCCTACCAGCACTACGCTTCCCACTTTCCTTCATAAAATAGCCTTTATAAGACTCCATCCGATCATTTTAGATACGTGACCAGAATGGAAAAGTATATCCTAATAAATATGGATGGCATGCATATTTCTAAGGGATCAGTTAAGCTCATGTTATTCTGGTTTAATTTAGTCGCAATTTTGGGCTCTGATATACGCATATAAAGATTAATAGCAGTCGATAGTAACTTGGGATGTTTTTTTAGACTGAAGTAAATTCAAATTGAGGTTTGCTTAGAACATCTGGAGAATCTAGAGAATACTGAATAACTTCTTCATGCGACTTAAAAATACAAACTTCTGATGTAGATTTATTTAAACAAAGTTCAGTCACAGAATAGGTTCAGTAACCGTCTGATTTAATTCATAAACTTAATACAGCTAAGGTAGCTCAAATAAATGCATATGCCTTGCAACATGTTTGCTACAAGGTGTCAAGGTGTACTTCAGAGTCGTCATTTGCTAGGATTATCGCTCCAAAATTCACCTGCGTCCGGTTCAACGGAGCTTTCTATTACGACTTGCATTATGCAAACTTCATAAGTCGCACGTGGATAAAGCACTAAACAAGGATAGGCGAATGACCTTAAATTCAAAATTTTACGACGATTTTATTCGTCACTCGAATAAGAAAATCAATATTCGAATGATTGTTTTATCAATGATTCATTCTATTAATGTTACTTGACTCAGACTTATAACTGCTTTGTATTCAGTGTTTCTTTGGAAAAATGTATTAAATGGTTAATGTTTTCAATTTCTGGAGCTGTGTGTTTCTAAAAATATTTGAATAATTTGAAACATTATCTGACGTAAAATAAATCTTTCGAATTTTAAAAGATTTGTTACTGTTTGTTATTTTATGTGATAAATGTATGGAGCTATTCTTAATCCTAGCTGGTTGACCCTAAAGGTTATAGTTAATCGCATTTATGTCATGTGTTAAAGATTGACGTTATTATTTGTAATATTTAAAAGAAAAGGGCTGTTTTGTTACTTTCATGAACATTATCATTCAATAATTCAAAGTTACAAGCTGGTTTATTTTCCTTGAGTTTGTGATTGATTACGACGCATTGTTTGTGTCATTTCTATGTTTATAGACTCCAAGGTCTGTGTATTAAATGCAATCAAATAAAATTTAGCCTACTACGAGAGCAGTTAAACTTATACATTTCCGTCCATCAGCAATCGAGGGTGGCATACGAAGACCGGAAACGACTGATTTTACAACTTTGACTGTCGTTCCGTCAAATTCGTTCCTGCAAGAAACTTTTCTTTAATGGAATAGTCGCGGGGATAGGATCGATTTGATTTTTATCTTAATAGTCTTCTGGTGGTTGCATTATAGCTCTGTAGCCACATAGCTTCGTAAGTGATTGCCAAAGCTACCGGCACCGTGAAGTGGTTGGTTGCCACTTTCTGACCATTTTAGTGACACTTATCACAAAGATGCTTAATCAAATGACAAAATTCGAAAGGCGCGTTTACCAATTTTTAAATCACTTTATTCTCGTCGTCGTCAGTAGTAGACTTCCAAAAGCTGGCAATGATTAAGCAGAATGTTGAATTGGCTCAATGTATTTTTTCTAAAGAAATAACATCGTTACTATTAAAGTCTTTTTCAACGTTATTCCGTCTCCTCGTACATATTTCATAAGGCTATCTAGCCCCTGGCTCAGTAGCAAAGCGTATTGCTGGCGTAAAGTCCCCACATTATAGCCAGTGTCGTCGTAAAATAACGTTTACAGCTGGGAGTTTATGCAGCGATCGCCTCGGCGTGAAACCTATCTAACTTGGTCGATTTTACTCTCTCATCAGTTGTAAGAGAGCTGGGCCACTCGGGACACCGTTGGCTTCTAAATGCGCCAACTTAAGGTGACTATCTACACTCATGAAACAGATGTACCTATTTTTTTTATTTTCGCATTTACAATAATGCTAGTTTTCGTAAAAAGATATTTCAAGTCAAATAATGTTTTGGATATAATAAAATCTGTTCTTGTTTATAAGGAATATTTCGACTCTGGTTTTTAAACCCTAACAATTTAATGGGACTTTTAAATCTTTTGCCGTACGTTGAGATTATTTAACGATTTTGCCAAAATATTCGTTGTTTTCAGTGTATCCATCAATATTAAGATATCGTTAAGACGATGCACCAATGTTTATAACAAAAAATGTTTTTACTTTAGTAAGACTATTTACAATAAACATTAATTACAAGCAAAATCACTGCAAATCCATTTGCTACGTTGTTAAAACGATAGTAGTGTCTGGATGCTGCGATGGAGCACATTATACACGCTTAATTGTGATGCTGAATTCATGCAATCACAGTATCGAGACTTTGGGGTGTTGCAATCCAGCACAATAGCCAGTGAAACGGTATATGGTCAGTTCAGTAGTGTAGTAAAACTAAAATAACCTTAGTACTGCTTTCTCCCTTTCTGACTTAGGTTACTTTTCATTCGATAAAAGAAAACAAAACACAGATCCACTATTAATTTTTTAGCTCAAAGTGCAATGTACGTGGCGATGACAATTTTGATTTACTAACGATTGGAGAATATTCATCCTAAGTTTGTTGAGTTATCAAGATCTCTAGAGATTATCTTAGATTGCAAATATCCCAAACTGTATTTCCATTAAAATGCAAAAACTTAAAAGGTTAAAAATTAAAAATAAATAAATTCGCCAGACAAACTATGATTTTTTTCCTGAAAATTATCATGCTGGCGCATACTCAGACCCGAGCCAATTTATTAAAGTTCGTTTTCTGAATTGACTCGAATCGGTAATCGAACCCGGGAGACTTTAAGTTCAAGCCAAATCACTAAGATAAGAGGGCTGTTTTAACGCAAGGTCGAGAAAACATTTGATAATTTCATTATATCGAACAAACGACTGCCCAAAATAGATTTTGTCGAAACACCGATTGACATTTGTGTCAGTGGTCGAATGAACTGGAATCGGAGACAAAACTGATTTAGGAAATATTTTTTATATAATATTTGCATAAAACGGATTCTGTTAGGTATGTTACCTAAATTAATATTGACTCTTCTACAGGCCTCTAGCACAAATTACGTATAGCGGCGGCGCGCTAGACAGATAGGCCACTCGGAACTAAGCGTCAAAATCGTTACGCACAAATTGACAATTGCGTTTATATGCAATCTCAGACGATCCGGGGCAGTACTACAGCGGACTGTCACTCACGACAGTTTACTACGCATTGATCATTGTTATGCGAAAAATGGATATAAGCGTTTTCATTATGTACTGCTGCAGTGTGTTTGGATGTTTGAATGTTTGAATACAACACAAAATTGTAATTACACGTTCTTTAAATTTCCAAAGTAATATTAAAAGGTATATAAAACTAGGTCTAGGTTTTCTCTTGTAAGTAAAGTAAAGTAAGTAAGTAGTAAAGGTAAAGATAAGTTTTGATAGCGATCAATCATTCATTTCATTACATTACACATTCAGCAGGAATGAGCTTTTAAATTTTACTTAAATCGTCATTGGTTTAACACCAGTGTTTTAGGTAAGCGCTGAATAAAAGATTATAAACATATTAAATTATTTATTGATTTTTTTTACATTGTCGTTGTTAGGATAAATACGCCACCTGGAAATGTCAGTATATGTCATAACAGTACCTAAGTAATGAAGTTAGTACGTATGATTTCTAACAACGCGCAGCTGCCGCCGCTGTTAAAAACGACAGTAATTGAAGAAGCCAAGTTGGGGAGAGTAATTATTGCTCTGTCTTCCCATTTAGGCCTGGACGTATGATAAGATGAATGAATAAACTAATCGTTGTATCGGTGTAATAAGGCACACTTATTTATTTCAAAAATCAGAATAGCAACCCTAGGCAGTCAGCCCAATTTGGGAAGTTTTCGAGAAAGGCGGGAGTGGACCTTCTGTATTTTTTCTATTTTGTACCTCTAGCCATCATTCCACAAGTTAGAATTTAATTTCGGAATTCCAATTCCATTGACAGAGATGTGTCTGAGTCTTTGGGTCGTAGGTCTTGTTGTCACGAAAACAATTGTATTTTTTAAAACGAAGCGGCAGCTTCTATTAAATCTCAAATTCGAATAAAACTGCCTTCGCCTCTTTGACCTGTTTGGGTGAGTGATTGATTAAATTTTGAATAAGAGTAAAGCGAATGATTGAAAATGTCTTGAACACTTCAATCAAATCTTGGACCTTATAGTAGTTATTCTTCTTGCTAGACCAATACCTTTTATTTTCAAATAAAAGGGATGGTATATTAATTTATAAAAATGCTATGAGGAGTTTGTTACGGGATTGCTACCATGTACCTTATTTTTGAGTTCCCGATATTTCGGCACTGTTGCAAGCGCCATGATCACGGAGTAACTCCGTGATCATGGCGCTTGCAACAGTGCCGAAATATCGGGAACTCAAAAATAAGGTACATGGTAGCAATCCCGTAACAAACTATTCTAATGTTAGTGACCATGAAAGTTTAAAACAATATATTGCTATGAGGAGTTTTTTAAATATTAAGAACTGTAGCTACATGGTAAAAAATTTTAAATTTAAATAATAAAAAAAAATAAAGCCATACGTACAGTTTCGTTAAGCAAATTTTAGTATCCAAATATAAAATTGAAAAATAATTCTCTGCAGTACTCTGCACTGTCTGTTACAATAAGTGGCAAAAAATTTGGCTAAATAAAGAGAAAAAGTTGCAGGGCACAGCTATATACCATACATTTAAATGGGATTAGGTAGAGCCGTTGAGTTTCGTTTTTTTTTCTAACGACTAGTTGTTTCCAACAGATTAGTGAAGTTGGTCTCTTCAAACCGAGCGGCGTACTTCCATCAGAAGATGTGCTCCCACTGTCAGCGATTCCCTGGTCTTCAGTCGTGGCTAGCCAGGCCTTCGCCAAATGACGTAGAGGTAAGACTTTTATAGTGTCCTTGTTCAATAAAAATTTGGTTTCACCATATAAAGTATAATGTTATTCAAAGTTATTCAGAATTTAAAACATCGAGTTAGGGTTTTAGGCCCAAACTTCAAATTGATTGATAGTGAGGTAATTATGTGAAGGTAGAAAAGTTTTAGTAAATATTTGAAGGTTTAGAGGTTTAGTCGCTTCATTTTGATGTCAAAATGGCGGGGCCATTTAATTTTGCTTTGAACTTTACAAATATGCCCTTTAAATAAATTCTGATGTCTACTTAGAATAGGTTGCGGGCAGAAGCTAGTAGAAAAAGAATATTGTAACAATTAATCCTTGTAAGGAACCCAGATCAATCTTCCCGTCACATCCCACGGTGTACTTGCCACTCAGCTAGGCTAATATAGCCACGCTTCATTAATAATAGCCTCCAAACGAGCACTTAGCGTTAAAATAAGCTATAAGGCTTAAACTGTGCATCTTTCTGCTAACTTGTTGTAAATATAAAAACTTTTTTGTTGGTGTTGAATTGCGATTGTATCGTTTCTTCATACAAAATAATGCCCATTACGATAACGACCATAGTTGACACGACCAAACACGATTGCACTATTTGAAATTAGCTTTTCCCATGCTTCCTAATTGCTAGTGAATTGTATTTTTCCTAGCTAAGTTGCTACGTTAGTAATCTCTGGCTATTATTGGCGTTTTCGAATGGGCCGTAAGTATCAATATCGTTAATTGCTCGATAATTTAGCGCACCCCGCCTATTCACTTAGCTGGAATTATTCCAGCAGCTTACCGTCTAGGCTTCACTGTAACCACGGAAATGAGGTTTCTTTCGCAAATTATCAGGAAAGATCTTGAATTTACCGAGTCTCATGTAAGAAATGTAAGGTTTTTGAACAAAACGTAGGGCCTCTTAAGATACAGGGTGACTGAAACTAGAACCGCCATAGCAAATCCTCATGTGTTAAAATATAAAAAAAATAATGATTTTAAAATTATTTTTACTACAAAAATAAACTTTGTGATCAAATTTTTTAACGGTCCAATAGTTCGAAAACGATCTTCTCTACATAGGGATATGCTATGGCGGGTCTAGTTCCAGTCAACCTGTATAGAAAGTTAATGGAATCTTATTCCTACTTAAAAGTTCACTTCCAATATCCAACTGTAATTTGAAATTAGTTAATTGGCTTAATTAGGTTGAACATAATTTGGTGAAATTTGGCCAACCTCACTTGTATAGGGAGTTTTTTACCCCATGGTAAAGATAGTAATTTCATATCAATATTATGGTCTTTGTAAACTTTGACAGTAAGTATCTCTTGCGAAAGTATGTCAGAATTTTATACACATCGTAATTTTTTTTATCGTAGCGAAATCTAACATAAGAATATCTGACTTGATCTAGGTTATATGTATATTTAAGCACATCTTTTAAGTTTTATAGGGTCATAACCTAACACGTTTTAGTATTTGAGCTGCTGATTCATCTCTCAATAGGTTTTATGTATCTGGAGTTACACATTGTAAGTAAATATATAGATAGATAGATAACTCTTTATTACACACCACAAAAAGAAGTTACAGTAGATTTTTACAGAAAGATGTACATTTTAGGCGGTCCTATCGCTAAAAGCGATCTCTTTTAGGCAACCTTCATGTAATATTACATTTTTTATTTCGTTTTTGCGTTTTCTTGTGTGGATTTTCTTGTCTCGTTGGCTTAATTCTTAGTTGTACTTAAAGTTCTGTGCAAAAGCTAGTTTCAAATAGTTTTCAAACATGTATGTATACCTAAAAAGTGATAAAGACTTGGGATTAGATTTTTGTTTATAATAAGTAGTTCTCTTTACTTGGAAGCTAAGATGTTGTATTAAATACTTAGATTAAAAAAGCTAATTGTGACTACGCTGAAGAGACAAAGTTTACTTAAGCGCTTCCTTCCTTTTAATAGTTCAAAGAAATTATTACATTGTAGAAAATATTTTTGTCTAATATATATATACTAACTCTCGTTCTTATAACATCATATAAAAAATGGCGGATTCATAATCTATAGGGTACATTCCTCCATGCATTCAGTTTATTCCGATCCACACTAAGATTGCCATGTATCTCGGCTTTGATGCCATGGTAATTAGCTAAAGCACATGTGTTACAACACCTAGACCCGAAACATTTTATACATTGGCCCGTCCGGGAATCGAACCCGGGTCCGCAGAGATGGCGACGCCAAGTCCCGCGTGCTCGCCTCTGGGCTACGGGGATCGTCAATTGATAGATATAAACTTTTAATTGCACAAAACAAAAAAAAGAACTATTAGAATGGTACAATTTAGGCAGTATAGGTCACAGAACAAGTAAGACACGCTACGCTTCTGTGGTATATGTAATAGATGATTGATTAATTCTAGATTTCTTTACAGCCAATGGTGATCGCCCGTCGGGAATACCCTTACCATAGATGGGAGCCCCTCTACTTCGGGACGCATAAGGACCCTTGGTACAGCGAGATGCTGTCGTGGGAGGGAAGACAAGATAAAATGACTCAGGTGATAAACAAATGGAACTCTTTAGCGGTTCTAAAGCTTAAAACCAAATCCTAATGGATCATTTTAATTATTGTAAATTGTGCCAAATAAACGATTTTCATTCATTCATTCATTCATTACATTATCAGTGTCTGTTAATTAAGAACCCTTTTAAAAATATTCACATAATACGTCACGGTCATGGGTTTGTCAATCGTGACACTGTTACAGAAAAATTCGTTACATAAATAGGATTCTAAATATCAAAATTTTTCGTGATATAATATTTGGATGGCGCCTTATTGGTTATCTCTCCAACCAAAATATATTTTTGTGTGTATGTGTCCTTTGTTTGGACTCAAATGAAACGTCACAACTAATTCCTAAAAATACATAAATACCTAAAGTTTGCATTTTAAAGTGCTATTTTAAACACATGAACGTTCTCATCATTAAAATTATTAGTCATCATCATATCAATTAGTCCTTAAAATATGAAGAAGTAAGTTATAAATAAAATAAAATAAAGATCATTCCTGAACCACGTTCAATTTCCGCCCTTCTAAATCAAAACATCACTAACTCCTCTACTAAGCCATTAATATGAAGTTTAATAGCTCGACGACTTTATTCTAAATCATAAATTAATAATTCTAAGTCTGCAGGAGGATATTTCACGGAAGTTCGCAAAGAAAAATAAACTAAAGCTACTCTAATCCATATTCAATTACGCGCGGGAGCTATGTATAAAAATATTCCTGTGCTAGCATAGATCGTTACGTTCAATAGAAGCCGTAAACGAGGTGTAATTGAAATAACGCAAACTCTTTTAGAGAAGTGATAATGCTGCTAAAATACAGAATTTATACTATGGCACAAAAATTAATATCGCAAAAAAAAAACAATTTATAATGATTATTGAAGTCGCGAAACAGCTAACATCAGTTAATTAAGAAGTAAAATAAACATGTAGAAAAATTGAGGTAGTAAAAGTTATTGTATTTAAGTACCAGAATTACCATGTATACCTGCGATTCGTCATCATGATGACGACTGGCTGGTCTAATTTCGCTCTAAAGTTGTGGGTTCGAATCCCGCAGCAAGGGCCACATTTTTATATAATGAGCACGAGTATTTGTTACGTAACTATGGTCATGGATGCATTGTGTATAAATAGATTTGAAATTTTGACTGTCACGAAACTGGACACAATAGAAAATATGTTATTTTGGGGTCACCGGTGATATGATGGTACAGCATGTTTTTCCGCTATCTACCTATCTGGCTACACAGAAGATGCAGTACAAACGCATTCGCCTCCTTTTGTGGTGTCTAGTAAATAAGTTGTCTGTCTTGATGCTCACGGCCGCAGTGGAGCAATTTTTATCAATTATTGGATCCAGCATCGTTCAGGGCCCGAGAAATTGGTAAAGTTGGATCTAATGCCGTTTAAAATCGTCTGAAACAAGCTTGAAAGATATATTCGTATAATCGCCTTCTAAGGACCGATCCGGAGAAATTGGGGTTTTATGTGTCATTTTGTCTGTATAGCTACTTATTACGTGACTCGTCTCGTAAAATGGGATTGTAAATTTGTAATATAGAGTAGTTGTTACGATTTTTATTTACATGGAAGCCCTCTTTCGCTAAAACGCACAAGTCATAAAGTGCAATAGTACTGAACATAAACGTATTGTCTGGAAGAGAAACAGAATACAAGCTGAAATTGATAGAATCAGGAGTTACTTTGCGGAAATCCATAACTAAATAATTATGAAAATGTAATTATTTTGCTTATAACTTCGTTGTTGAGCAAGAGAAGTTGTCGCCTCGGCTGCTCTTCGACGACAGCATCTCTCCTGATGATGCCACGTGAAATGGTGAAACGCGCGTCGAGGTTGTTATGTCGGTGTTGGGTACTAACTTTTGCATTCGTCTGTTTCGCATGCGATTTGAGGGAGCGATGGCGGTGCTCTTTGCATGTGCCTGTGTTTGTCCTCAGATTGTGGGTTACAGGTGGTGTAATTGGTGTTCCTATGCCAACGTAACCAAGCGGGAGTTGTAAGCAAAATAATTTCGTTTTCATAATTACTTGAATACAAGCTGTTTTAGCTTGATTTTGTAGCCAAGCTTACTTCCTGTACTCTTTTATTTATCGGCCTTAATAAATTCTATACAAACCCTCAATTGGGACGGGTAAAGGCAACTTTATTAAATCTCCTCATGAGACCTATTGAATGGAAAGGAAATAGAAAACAAACTTGTCGAGCAAATGGTCTTTAAAAACACTTAGCGGGATTCCCAGGACCAAACACGTACGAACCTTCTTTCGGAAAAGTTGAAGTCAAATCTTTTCCAAAGAAATCCTAACAATTTCATATTCTGTCTGACCCCCAAAACTTGTTTGCACGTGTACAAACTCGAGGCACATTCCTACTTGGTTTGAGCCCTGACTTGATTTAACAATCCGCGACTTTGGAATTGTCCGGACTCCGCAAAACTTGGGACATACTTCAGGTGCATGAGGCGGGAACTGTATTGTAGAGAAATTATGGTGCTCCTATTTTTGAATAGAGCATTTTACCCAACTCTTATTAGTTTTCTTCAGATCTAATAGAATATGCTCTCAGCTCTGCAGTTTGAGAAGTAACAGTGCTTTGAAACGTGTGTTTCTTTTTAACAAACCTCTACTAGACATGGGCGTTTTCGATATTTTACAGTAACCGATATGTAACCGATATGGAGTTTCAATATCGGATATGATATCCGATATCACATATCGATACGATATACTTTTTATTCAGTTATGATGGTTATACGGTTTATTCAGTTACGGCTCAGATATCGATATTGCCTAGTTGTAGTCGGTTTGCTAACTAAGAGCAGATATACGATACGGTTATTCAGTTACGGCAAAGTAACATATTTGAGAGTTTTAATGAAATGAGAGATTTATCTTCAAAACATAATCGATACAAGATAAATTGACTCTTATTGCTAGCAATTAAGAGCGGAAATCGCCTTCTCGTCACGCCACAATATCTGAATAACCGCGTCATCTCTTTTACTCCAATGTAAGCATACCGACTTAGAAAGAGACGAAGCGAATATCAACTGAACAAGGATATCGATCGATAGTACGTTCGGTTATGAATAGTTTCGGCGATATGAGTTTTGTTGTTTCGTTGCAGTTTTTCGATATACAGTTTTGAGTTTTGGTTGATATTATAGTTTTTGAAATATTAGTTACGTAAAATCGTATATCGATACGATATGATATTGAACTGATAGCCGATATAAGATACGTTTTGATATATCGGGCTCATGTCTAACCTCTACATTTAAAAAACTGATCGATACAAGGATGTAATTAAATGGATACCCCTTTCTGTTTTTCGCTGGCTCCTTTTTTCGCATCGCTATAAACATATCTCTTAAAAATCGACCTTATAATAATAATATTAACTACCGTCTGGTGTAATGGTTCGCGCTCCGGACTATAAAGCCTGACTGGTTGCGAGTTTGAATCCCGCAAGGGCGAATGTTTGTTGTTTCTAAGTCATAGATGTTTATAAACGTATTTAAGTATCCGTTATCTCCGTATCCGTTGACGACCTCCGTAGCTGAGAGGCGAGCACGCCGGACTGTAAATGGCGCCGCCATCTCTGAGGTTCCGGGTTCGATCCCCGGTCGGGTCAATGTAGAAAAAGAACTTTTCTATATTGGCTCGGGTCTAGGTGTTGTGGTACCGTCGTTGTTTCTGATTTCTATAACACAAGTGCTTTAGCTACTCACCTTAGGATCAGAGAAATGTATGTGATGTTGTTCAATATTTTATATCTGAGCCGTGGATGTCGTTAGTAGGAATGACACCACCAGCCAATTGCCGTATTTTAATAATGTGTCAAAAAGCGATATCCATTTAGGCTTTGTTGGTTTTGTATTACAAACACATTACGTCACTTCTAAATTCTTTGTTGTTTAAATATATATTTATCTTTTCTAAAATGATCGAGAACATTTAATGCTTAAAAAGATTAATTGTAAAATCAAGACTAAAAGAATGCCATAAATGTTATGCTAATTTAAAGGATTCATCATCACCATCGTCTGCTCCTGGAAGTCCACTGCTAGACATAGGCCTTTCCAATAGATCGCATTGACAGTGACCAACTCTGGGTAGTTTGCATCCAGGAGCATCCTTTAACCTCATTGGTATCTTGGAATTCGGTTTCAATATCCCATTTAATGATTTATCGTCAAGTTGCTGCTAAAGCACTGGGAAACTGGGTTGGGTTAAAGAGACCCCTAAACTTTTTTAAATATAACCCTTCTTCTGCAGATGCTTGAACTCTGCCTCCAAGAATACCGCATGGTCGTCCTCGACGGTGCTTTCCTCTGCCACGCAGCGGTCTCGAAGGCTGGAACCCATCACACGCGCGCTGAAAGGATCAACAAGCAACGGTACCTCAAAATCATCGGGGCTCTAAAGAAGAAGTACCCAGATCGACCACAGTGTAAAGTTATGTATGGTTGTAAAGACTAGCAAAATGTCAGAGAGCAACATTTAAAAGTAATATGGTTACGGTGGTTATTGTTTGTAACTGAAGAAAAGAAAGGGCCCAGGTGTGGAACACCTGACTTATGATGGCTTTGAAAATGTATTTAGACACATCTGTTTCTAAAATGACGTAAGTTCGTGTTATGAAATAGTTATTCTCTAAAGTTGAAGGGTTGCGGAGAGTAGTCGGTCATAACCCAGGAGAAGCGATTTCCTTTTATAATGTATCAGTCGGTACACGCGTAACGTTCTGTTAAATGTTATATTTTTTTTATTGTCATTTTTATTTATTTATTCAAAGTATTTACTTTTTTATTGTAAGCTGAACTCTTTCTAAAAGAGCCGCCTTTTTAGTTATAGCTAATTATGTAAAAGTTATCACGTTGTATATTTCTTTCTATTCTTAATACAAGTGATTAGTCAACATTATATTTTTGGGACTTATAAAGACACTTTTGTTTATTTTTATTGTGCGACGTATATGCAGTATTATAGCAAAAAGGTCGAGGGTAATGATATTTCTTGTATTAAAAACGAAATGTAAATTTCTCTTTGCAAATAAAATGTAGGATATTTAAAAGTGCTAATAATACTCAAATGTGAATATAAAAGTAAATGTTCGAGTGTATAGGAATGCCTTATTTTGAGTAAAAAATGTACATGCATCCTTAAATTATTATTTATTATTACGAGATTGATAGCTTTTAAACTCCTGGAATGAAAAACGGTTCGGCATCAATATTAACGGCGAATACATCAGTCACCTTCGGTTTGCTGACGATATTGTGGTCATGGCAGAATCGCTGGAAGACCTCGGCACAATCCTCGATGGCCTTGATAGAGTTTCCCAACAGGTAGGCCCATGTTACGCCCTACCCAGTCCCAGTTGGAAGCTCTATCCTCGAAATGGTTGACAAATATGCATACCTGGGACAAGGGATCCAGTTGGGTAGGTCCAATTTTGAAAAGAAGGTCAATCGAAGAATTCAACTCGCCTGGGCAGCGTTCGGGAATCTACACACATCTTTTCGTCCAAAATACTTCAGTGCCTAAAGACGAAAGTCTACGACCAGTGATGACATACGGAACAGAAACATGGCCTCTCGCTATGTGCCTTATTAGGAAGCTCAAGGTCGCACAGCGCTATGCTAGGTTTTACTTTGCGAGATCGAATCAGAAATGAAGAGATCCGTGAACGAACAAAATCGCTGACATAGCCCGACGAATTAGCAAGCTAAGTGGCAGTGGGCGGGCACATAGCACATAGAACTGACGGCCGATGAGACAGAAAGGTTTTGGAATGGAGGCCACGTACCGGCAAGCGCAGCGTGGGACGTCCACCCACACGGTGGACAGACGACCTGGTAAACCTGGATGCAGACCGCTTCCAACCGGCCAATCTGGAAGTCACTGGGCTCCTCCAGCCTATATTTAGCAGTGGACGTCCTGTGGCTGAAATGATGATGATGATGAAAGACCAATAAGTGGTTGAGGAAACAGAAAAGTGACATACATAGCAAAATGAATAGACAAATTTTTATTATTATTTTTTTTATTATTAAAGGACAGTTACAATATAAACACAATACAGTTTCAAAAATACCATGAAACCTTATTAGGTTTGAATTGGCATTTACATTCGAAGCTACAATTAGTTTATATTTATATTAATTACATCGTTCAACGTACATTTATTAGTAGGTATTATTTAATTAAGAAAAAGAAATAGGTAATTTACATCTACAAACGAAACCCAATACTGCTCAACAGATTGTAAAGGCTACAAAATGTAAACAACAAAAGTTACCATCGAATGCGCTGAGCATAATTTTATCATGGAGTAAAAATTAACTATCAAGTCGATGTTAAAACTTGACCAAGTCGCGGCGGGCGCAGCGGCCCGGCCAGTACCTACGCATAGTTACGTCTCGTTCGCACATCAGCACATCACCGCTAACTGTCCACTAGCCCACGCGCCCTGCGCATGCACTGGCCGAGCCGACTGACAACAACACGGAGACAAGTTTAAAATGGCAATTGACAAGTATTGTATTCGTGTATATAATAATTAAATTTTTTTGGCGCAAAGCTCTGTTAGGCTGGTTGAACAAGCACGTTGGCCGCCAAGGCCACTTTGCCGGTTTGAAAACGAGCATATTATAATAGCGCTTCAGAATAATCGAACAAGAACAACCTGCATTGTGCCGAGGTCTTCCAGCGATTCTGCCATGACCACAATATCGTCAGCAAACCGAAGGTGACTGATGTATTCGCCGTTAATATTGATGCCGAACCCTTTTCATTCGAGTTTAAAAGCTATCAATCTCGTAATAAGAACAACCTGCGCTCACTAACTGTCGGCGCGGGCCGCAAGTAGGTAGGCATTAAATCGCGATTACTGCCAATACCTAGAAGTCCAGTTGGAAAACCTTATTTATAATATAATAGGACGTACAGTCATAATCCGATGCTGACAGCACAAGGTAGTACGGAGTGGTCGAAAAATGTTTGCGATTTTTGTCAATACAATTTTTTATTAATTTTGTAATGTGCCGGTTCGAACTTTATTTGCAAAAATACTTACATTTTATTAATGATTAAAATTGTAAAATTTATCAGTAAGTTATTTTTACTTGACTGCAAAAATGATTTTTGTGGTACGCTTGCAGTGCCCGTCAAAAATGCAAGACGAAAGCAGTCTTGTGAATAATTCATATAATTAATTTCTTCTACTTCTTGGCTCGTTTGTAAGCGTGCAAAGCTGCAAATATTTTGCGGCTTGAATAACTTGTACCTAAAAATGGCGCATTGATTGTGTATTATAATGACGTTTTTGTTGAAAGATATTGACCAAAATGTATAGTACTGCGTATTTATTGGCTACAAATAAATAAGTCTGTTAAATAATTAAATGGTATTGTATGTTATCACTCTACCATTACCAGTTGGTAATAAATAAAATTAGTGTTAAAATACTTATACTTACTATTATCTTTTATGTGTCGTTCTGTAAACTCATGGCTGTATATATAATTGAAAATGCCATAGAAATATAGGGTGTAATATAAAATAAAAGCCTTTTCAGCTTACTGAGCAAGTCTAATGTGATACGTTTCTTTTCAAAATTTTGAGACGATTACGTTTAGTGAATCTCTTAATACGTTTTTTGTTTTAATTTTTTTTTGGAAACTTAGATTTTATCTGTGATTTCTGGAAAACTGTTTTTAGTTAGTTTATTATTAGTTGCATTGATATTTTTTCTGTTAGGCTAACGTAAAGTAATATAGGTTATATAACTACTCTTTTCACTATAAAATAATAATCCAGGTTTAAACAAATTGATTAAATCAGACCTTAGGAATAGCTCAACAATTATTCCACTTAATTTTATTTACTTTAGAAATGTTGTCTCGAACTCACAATCGATGTGAATTTAGGTGCCTACTATAATATTTGCTCTCAAATTCAAATATTTACTCTCGATCAAATGTACCTTCGTAAGCCGTACCTCTCGAGGTTTGTTAGTTCCTAACGAATCCGCAAATATGTAACTCTTAATACACTTATTATATAAATACATTTATTATGTTATCACAGATAATATTTACTTAAAAAACAATAGTTTGTTTTGTTGACTGTTGCAGAATTTATGATGAATTTGAATTATGGAATGGATGGAATTGTTTAAGCTTCGTTTTTGTCATTAACTTAATTTGTTATGATGTACAATAAAATAATTTATTACCTTTGAAATGCATGACTCACCATTACACCAGATAAAATCTTACTCTATTATAAATGTGAAAGTTTGTATGTAAAAAGGTTTGTTGCATATCCAATAGTATATCTGAGGGCCATCAGATCTTACGTACTTATTTTCTAAATAAGAAAGTAAGTATATACTGAACGTACGTACATAGCCACTAGCTTGTTCCGACGGCATTTTTCCTTGCCTTCATTCTGATGTCTACATAGGCGAAGTCACTGTCAGAAGCTGGTGTTGTCATCTTTATGATATGAGCGCCGATTAGTAAGAAGCCGGCGGCGGCGCGCTGACTTTTTTGAGTCGGCGGCGGCGGCGCCACCAGCGGCGTGACCTTCAAGTGTTTTTTTAAATGTTTATTGATAGTAAGGAATATATATATGATATATTATTATGAAAACAAAATTGAAACTAATAATCATCAAAATTAACGTACGAGCAAGTGTTGATAAGTAGTCGAAGTTTGTCTGTCTTTCCAATAAAGCAAAACGTCCCCATTATACGGCTCTAAATCCACAGGAATAGCACAACTGAAATACTTCCAGCACTCGTTTTCGATTGCACTGTCTATATCTTGTTGGCTAGTGTGTCTTCTTGCCAAATCTGCTAAAAATGTATCAGAAACTGCAGATGCAGACCTGGATCTGTCGTTGAAGTTGATGCTGCATCGGGCTTCTGCATAACTCCTGAACTAGCTATATTTCTATGAATAATATTTGTCAAGAATGACACTTGTTTTCTGAGTTTCCATATATTGGTCAATTTCATTTATCGCATGAAAGCGGCAGTCTAACAAAGATACTGCAACGACTGTGTCATTCGAGGGAAATCGGTATTCTAACTTGAAGAGCGTATTATTCTTTATAAGTATGCTATGCCATCTAGTTAGAGTGCTCGTTTTTATAGTTGGCGATATAGAAATCGAGTCCATATGCTGCTCCAGAGGGTCACTTCCATCACTAAATTCACCGGATGGTATCGTTTCGTCTGAACTTTAAAGATGTTCTCCAATTTCATTTATCGTTAAAAGCAAATCACGATGTTCTCTACTAGCAGCAACTTCAAGTTGTGGTGCTCTGTATCTCATGTTTAAAATGTTTTTGCACTTAAAGTTGATAATAAGGCTATTCACCTCCTCTGTTTCTTGAATGCTGTCAACCGTTACCAAGTTTTTTTAACTTTTTTAGTTTGATCCTATCTTAAGTAGCTAAAGCACTTGTGTTATAGAAATCAGTAGCGGTGACGGTGACGGTACCACAACACCCAGACCCAGACAATATAGAAAAAATCGTTTTCCACATTGACCCAATAGGACCCAAAACCTCAGAGATGGTGGCAAGGTCCAGTCCGACATGCTCGCTTCTCGGCTACGGAGGTCGTCATGAGTTTTGAAGTTATGTATATAACATAAAATTTGTTATGATAAGTTATCGAAGTTATGTAGTGCATGCCCAAGGCAAAGATAATTTTCAACTTTTAGGAAATTGGCAGCCTTTTTCATTTTGCTCCCTGCGTCTGTCACAACACAACCTTGAGAGTTTTGATTCTGAAAGTCTTGTAAAATTTATTGTATTTCATCTTTTATTGTTTCACCTGTATGTCTTTCAGTTACTTGTTTGGCAGCTAATGTAAATTTTTAAAGTTCCAGTTCTTCAGTTACAAAATGAAAGTTATATAATTCCGTCGTCTGTAAAACTCAACGACGCAGATGTGGCCGCCATTTTGAGGCAAATGTGTAACGCGTCCTACTGTAACAACGAGCTCGTTTACACTGAATTCATTGAATATTTACTCTCGCTCGGTGCGCCGTTGCCTTTTCGCGGCGGCGGCGGCGCGCAAAAATTGCCGGCGGCGGCGCTCATATCTATGTCATACATTTCAAATTGTTTACTCAAATTTATTCTATCAATTTTCCATTTCTACCTTATTGACTTTTGACGCTTACTAGTAAAATATATAAATAAGACAAATTATTTAAACACAATTCTTAAAAAATTTAAACCATCTGTAAGGCCACGTTCAAGGAGCCGCGACGCGTCGTTCGGCGCGGCGTAAGCCAGAAAAACAAACATAATAATAATATGACGATGTTCAATGAAATGCGATTTTTCACGCGTTTGTGTGTTGCACGCCCGTGGCATGCGACGCTGCGTTGGACGCAGCGGGGAAGCGGCAATCCTTGAACGGATAAAACACTTGACCCGCACCGCACGCCGCGCCGCACAACGCACCGCGTCTCCTTGAACGTAGCCTTAAAATTCAAAATGTGTAAAGTAGTAATATCTGGATATAAATCTATCTTATGTGAAACATTTCGTCCTGAATAAAAGATTTATAGACATACCTTTTGTTTTCTTTCATAATCATTTCAGCAACAGAACGCCAAGCTGAACATAGCTCCCTGAGTCTCCCCTAGTGACTTCCAGATTGGCCGGTTGAAAGCTGCACCTAGAAGCTTTCTGCAACCTACAACCTTCCTGTTTTCTTTATTACATGAATATTTATCTATGTGTCTTTATTTGCGTCATATCTTCTACAAAAAAGTAAAATGGTATACAGGATGTGCAAAAGATTAGGACACTTATCAAACCACGTGATTAGTTGCTTCAATACAATAATTGTTAATAAAGGAGCAGCATAGAAATCATTAAAAAAATTAAACTCCTTACATATATTTGTTACATTTAATTTTCATCGATCTAGAACGTTTGTTTGCATGGAGCATATAATAACATTTTAAGGTGTCGATGCAGTTGATTAGTAAGTACAACTAGTGGCACCGATGTTGAGCTTTGGGCGAAGGATGCGCAGAAGACTATTACGATTACATGATTGGCTAGTAGTGCGACGTGATTGGTTGTTAGATCTGCGCACACGCGTCTCTGATACGATGATCGTCTCGCAAGATGCTCAAAGCGATCCCCACTGTTTACCCAGCGCTCAACATCGGCGCCGGGTACTGTATTTGCATATTATAAGCAGCTGATGATTACTTGGTTTTAAATATGTCCTATACATTTGTGCACCCTGTATTTTGTCTCTTAACTTACGGAGGCATCGTGGGCTGACGATAAGGCTGCGTTGACTGGTAGAGAATGCCACTTGGGATAAACACCACATTCTGAGCGTTCTTATCTGTGGAATAAAGTTTAAATAATTAACAAAAAACAAGTATTTATTGACGTTTTGTGTTTCACAAATAAAATGAAATAATTGAATTTTTAATAATAGCTCGTTGAGTGACCGAATAACCATTCATTTCCACACATTAATAACAGCCTTTGAAAGTCCACTGGTGGTCTTTCAGTTCGTGGTCGCCACTCGAAAACGGTCTTGTCTGTATTTCTTCTCCAACGGTTATGAGTCACTTATCAGTTCTGCGATTGTTGTGGCTCGTCCATTGCCATTTTAGGTTTAAAATTCAGAAAGCTAGGACTGTGATTTAGGTTCTTCTACGGATGTCCTCATTTCGGATCATATCTAGCACAGAAACGTCTAGTAACGTTGTATGACTTACAGCTTGTTTAAAAGGCCAACAGTCAAGTATCATCTACAAACGTTCATAAAATCTAAACGAAACGCCTACAATTAGTACAAAAAAAACCAACTGTGTTTTTTTTGTACTAATTGTAGGTGTTTTTCCCATAGTTTCTTCTTAAGAAATGTACGTTTTATAAAGAAGGAGTACCTACAGATTTAACTTTCAGTTATTATTATACAGGGTGTCCCGTAAATAAAGGATAACCTTGTAACCACATATTCTACACATCATAATTAACTTTCGTCTTTTAACTTTTTAAAATACTATGCATATATTTTTTTTGTCTTTCTATACAAATTAAATCGGCTGTTTGGTAATTTGCAAAAGTGATAGAACAAAAGTTCTTCGGGCGGATGTATAGAAAATGTGGATCCAAGGTTATCCTTTATTTACGGGACACCCTGTATATCATAAAATTATAATCATCTCTGCCAACACGGTCTATCTTTAATAAATCTATTTTATCTATTATAAAAGTTACAAGAGTTATTTTGATCTATGTAATAAAGTACAACGTAATGATTTACAACGTAATCATTTTATTAAATTAAATTGGATACTCGACGCTCATAGCCATTCAGATTAAAATACAAATAGAAAAACATTGATTACAAAACAAATAAAAACAACATACAAATTGAGTATCAAAAAGCTCAGAATTTACCGTTACAGACAAAGCTATAACGACGCTGATTTTCAGCTTTTCGCAGCAGATTGAAAATTGCCAGTATATTATTTTTCTGGGAATCATTACCATATTTCTAAAACCAGACAAAGGCTCGAATGAACATTAATGAATTCTTGAAAATATCGTTTCCACGTATACCGTGCTAATAACTACGTACGTATCATGTAGGCATGGAAACTGCCTAGACTGTCTTTGTTCACGTCATTAGTAACTCATACTACAGACTTATATGTAAATAATAGATCAACGTAAAATAAAATAAATTAAATAAATATTGGACAACATCACATACATTGCTCTGATCCTAAGGTAAGTTGCTAAAGGACTTGTGTTTTAGAAATCAGAAACAACGACGGTACCACGACACCAACACAATATAGAAAAGTTCGTTTTACATTGACCCGACCGGGCATCGAACCCATAACCTCAGAGATGGCGGCGCCATTTAAAGTCGTGCTCGCCTCTCGGCTACGGAGGTCGTCAAGAGAAAGAGAAAGGCAGCCTACATGATTACTCATAACAACAGTTTTAAAAGGCCGTAATCGTTTCTAACATTTTTGTATTATGAACTATTTGTCTGAACCAGGCTAAAGGTCTTTTTAGATGGTGACATTACTTAGATTTATATTTCTCTGATGCTAGATTCGTGATTAAATTATAATCCTACTAATATAATAAATGTGAAAGTTTTTTTTTTATGTATGTTTGTTACTATTTTACGTAAAAACTACTGAACGGATTATGATAAAACAAAATCACACATATAGAATATGATCTGGATTAACATATAGGCTACTTTTTATCCCGGTTAAAATGTTCCTGTGGGATATATTGAATATTTTTTTTGTATTATGTATTATATTTATATTTTTGTGATATCTAAAGACCACGCGAGCGAAGTCGCGGGCAGCGGCTAGTCTTATAATATTTTTCGTAGACATTTAGACAATTACTAGACTTCACATAAACAAATACTAGGTTTCTTTTGTTATCATTAATTTTTTTGAACGTGGGTTTTTCCTTAGAGCATTTTTCCGATAAAATAGTATTTATATATATGTGTAGGAAAGTAGCCAATGCCGACTGATGGAATACTCGTGTGTGCTTACACAAGAAAGGCTCTTAAATGGCTATTTGTTACAAAGCAAATGTGCGAAGGCAAAAGTAAATAGACTTGTATATTGAAAGAAAAGTCCTAATATCAAACCAGTGATGGGATGAGGTTCAGTAATGGTCAAATCGAATTATTCAATTCCCTAGATATAAGAAAAAAATGTAGGTATGTATTTAAAATAAAATATAACACATCACACATGACATCACCAGCCTGTATCAGTACTGCTGGACACAGGCTTCTCAAAAAGGAGGATTTTGCCATAATCGCAACGCTTGGCAGTCGGGTTGGCGATCGCAGTTTGGCCAATGGTGGAGAGGAGACGCTGCTGCCCGTCTTCTTAAGGCGGTTCTCCTGTAGTCGCCTCTTGCGACACCCATAGGAGCAGAAGGGGTGGTGCAATTATTTTAACGTGCCGGCACCTCACGACATAAAATAAAATATAATTAACTAATTTACAAAAACATAAATTTGTATAATATAATCTTCTGACAATTACATGAATTACCCGTCCCCAAACAAGACAACTTAAACTTAGGATAACTTTGCGACACTAGGCCGATAGCTTCGTCTTGGTTGCATTTAAATCATAATATACTTACCATGTTTAGGTATTCTACTCTATGTAAAAAGATAATATTTCGATTTTAGTTTATGCTTGGTCTTTGTGTGGGTATACCTACCTAAAGTACGTTTTGCAATACATTTATAAATCCATTTACGACTTAGTAACATAATGCTCCTGATCTATTACCACACGAAAATTTGATCTTTCCAGGGTTCGAACCTGTTAACACTTAGATTTGTAGTCCGGAGCGCAAATCGGTAAAAGCGTAAAAGTAATTCATTTGATCCAGTCCTATTTGCAGAAATAAACTGGTTTATTGGATTTTTACTATGCCAAACGATTTGGTCGCCCATAAATGATCGTCGTCCCGGTGTAAAGGGTCCTCATTTATTATTAAACTTGATTCTATTGGTCAAATATATCACCTTTACCGTGGGAACAATATCATCGGCTATGTAATTTGTAGAAGTTTTATTTTTGGGGATTTTGATGTTGTTAAATTGTAAAAGTAAAAAGTAATAAGGAAGTTTATTTATTAATAAAATTGGAACGTTACGCAATGGAACAATAGAGAATCATAACCTCTGCGACTACCGACACCAATGACTACTGGTGAGTTTGAAAAGGTGATAATATCACAATATGACCGTAAAAATAATCAAGAAAACTTTTCCTTTTTAATTTTGTCACTGTCGTAAAAAGTAAAATATTAGAATAATTAGATTATGTGAAAAAGTTAGACGCGCCTTTCCACTTTAGAGAGCACATCGGCCAGTATGGGCATTTATTAATAAAATAAGATTGTTAAACTGTGATCTAAAGCAATAGAAAAAAAGAAAATGGTCACCTCACTAGTCCAAAGGTTATATAGGTATCAGTAAACAAAGAGCGGCGGAATCTTTACTTGCCTCAGAATTATATTTGAACAAAGCCAGTGGGCGTCCATTTCTCTCAATCATCCGATATTAAATTCAGAGAAAGGTCGAGGCATTTTTATAGTGCGGTGTGATAAGATATTTATTATGAATAAATTTCTACTTTCAGAATATTGTTACGAACTTTGTAGAATTTTTTATGGTATTGAGTCCAACGTCCCAGAAATTGATTAGATTTTTAATGAAAGCGGAATTTTGGCCAAAAGGTGTTGTGTATCGTCGGTTTCGTGGCCGGCTACCTGACACCAAGTTGCGCAACACTACGCCGTCGAAATAGTATGCATTTATATAGTGTATTTTTAAATTCATTATTTTATGTATGTTAGATAATAAGGTATTTATAATATGGGCCTGTATTATTTATAATGTGCTGCCAGCATTAAATAAATAAATAAAATAATGCTTTCGACTTATATAGATTAGTTTAATTTGATGATCGACTCTGGTTTAATGGTTTCCGGATTCCGAATTAACAATAACAGGTTTTTGTAGGTTTGAATGTTTATGTGATGATCACGAACAATGGGATGTTAATGTATTTAAGTATGTTCATTCGTTACTTAAAGTCGCTAGTACAAGCTTTTCTTAGTTTGGGGCTATATCGTAATTGTGATTGTTGAAAAAAATAAATATTATTGATGGATAAATAAATAAAATGAAATAAGTCTAAGCAAGCCTACAGATTAATAATTTGTTTTTGTCTTGGTGCAGCTAGCTAGAGGTCGTATCTGCGTAGTGTCTGGACAAATTGGCAATGTGTTTACACAAAACAAACACTGCGTCTTCTTAATGCCCAAATCGACCGCACTTGCCCTCTACAAACTGCAATTATATCGTTCCCCGGAGAGTGCGTAGCAAATCCTAACTCATCCAATTAAAATAATTAATCCCGAAGCTGTTACAATAGTTATAAACTCCGACTTTAGTACCGACTCCTAACAACTCACAATTAGCTTAAGGCGAAACGATTCGGGTCATGTTCCGAATACCGAGATTGACTATTAAACGAGTTTTGTTGCAATGGTTGAGCTTAGTAGTTCAATTGTTTTGCTTGCGAATTTAGAAAGGTCGTTGGCTCATTTTATTTTAACATGGAATGGAATTAAGCGATGCAGGTAATGAGAATATCAACTTTTTAATTTAGATTTTCTTAACTTCTGCTTTATTAGTTTTAATACATGGTAAAACATAATAGCTACTGAGACTCGATGCTAAAAAGAAAGTATAGAGAATGGCAACCCATGGTTAGTTGTAAATAAGGGCGGACCTTTTTTTAGCTTCCATAATCGCAGAGAGTTTGTCAGCGAATTTTATCAACGATTTTATAAGCGATTTAACTTAGCCCTAATATCAAACAAATTAGCCCCTCTAAAAGTGGTATTCAAGCGGTAACCAATGAACGTATTTAAGCGTTTCATTGACATTAAGGGCTGAGTGTGTCAGTCAACACCGCCAATTGCAACGGGACTAAGCGCTAGTCGGAAAAAGATATTTCACACAATTCAATATTTAAAATCAATGAAAAAAGTAACGCTTCGCCTTAACATCTTGCAACGATCTTATTTAGTCGCAGTTTAATTACCCAATAATAATTTACAGCGAAACTAATTGTATAAGTTTATTCCAGACATTCGCTGCTGAAATCGTTGAAGGCCATTAATTAGTTGACTTCAATATTTTCAATCAATTGCGCCATTTCAGTTACATCATTTTTTTAAATCGTATTTGCTGCTTATTTGTAGTAAAGAAATACTATTAAACGATTTGTGTGGAAAGTAAAACCGCTTTTGTATAAAAAAAATAAGACCTTGTAAGTACAGACTGTCAAGTTTAAAGCAAAACAAAAACTGAAATGAATCCATTGCAAAAAAATAGCAATCTAACGACAACCATGCGATCGTATACGCGCCTTAACAAGCATTGAATTTTTAATTTAAAAAAATTAATGCTGTTTTTCCTATTTATCACTAAGTGATAGGTCTGTAGGTAAACCAATGGATAGACAGTGGACAATTCATATTTGCCCGTGTTCGCCAGACTCGTTTCTGATTGAGCAAATATTGTATAATTTAATTTTTAACTAGGATATTTCTACTCGTAATTATAAGACTAACCATGTTCTTTGCATATAAAGATTGTTATTTTCAATTCTCCCTAAAATTAATTCCTTTTTTAACACTCTATACAATAGAACTAGTTTCCCTTTATTTTATAGATATCCAAGTTGGTGATACTTAATAGGCAATTTAGCAACATTAGTTACTAACGAAGGCGTAAGTTACGCCCGTCGTGTTAATTATTTACGATACGCTGGACACGCGTTATCAGCATTTTTCCTGCAAAAGTAATCCGGGAAATTTTTCATCTATTTGCATAATCAGGGAACTAATAAGCTGAGAATGCACAGTGGTTAAAATCTCACCTTATATTCGTGAGTTCAAAATATTAGCATATAAATACTGGTGAACTCAGAAATTTAATAATCATCATTTTTGAAAAAAATAGGGAAACGACTGATATTATTTGAATTAGCATTTAAAGCTATGCCATTTAATCGTAACTGGACATATACTTGGATTGTTTCTAAAAGAGTGGTTTTTAAAATGATATTTATAGGTTTTGGTAAAATTTTATTATATCATTATTACTTTATATGAAATACAAATAACAAATACAAGGAAAGAAATGAATAAAGTAACGAAGAATTGTAACAAAACAACACAAAGTAAATAGCGCAGCTACACTGTGTGTGTCGAGTGGCAGCCCTATTGTTCCAAGGGCTGTGCCGGCGGCGCATCTAATTAGTTTTGACACATATAACCGACACTGAATATGAAGGAAAGATGTCGACTGAATTCAATTGTAGGGAGTTTTCGCCGAATTTTTTTTGTGTGTGTCAGTAGTTTATAAAATAACGTCATTTTAGGAAACAAGAAACCATTATGGTTATAAGTCACTAATTTTTCTGTCTGTAGGTATAAGTACCTATTAAAACCAATTTGCTACGAGATTACTCGACCGATTAAGGTGCAAGGTACTACATATTATATTATATTCATTTGTGGTATCCAAACATGGGCGTTTATTAAAATCAGTAAATTTTAACTATTTTTGAAAACTCCTAACAAAATTTTCAACAAAATTAAGCTAGAAGTTGTTGTGTAAGAGACAGTTTTATCGACCTGCCGACCAAACCTTTAAACTAAGGTCACGAAGGAAATTAAAAGCGCTTTTACTTTAGTAGCAAGTCTACATCGCCTTTGAGCGAAGTAATTGTCTCTAGTACATGTTAGGGGCCGAACTTGACGCTTTGAACTGAGGATTCGCTGAAATGTGCTATTAAATTGCTACTAGGAGGTATACATAAAACGAAGAAGATGTTTGATTCAATTGAACTTACGAACGCTTAGCTTTTCGTTAGTAAAAACGAAAAATCTAAAACTTTAGACTCTAAAACTTAGTTAAATATATTTTAGGCTTTATTTATTCATTCGCACGCATATGAATTAAATGTATTAATGTCTCATAATCTTATTCAACCTACGTGAGTCCACTTGGAATGAATTAATGGCGGAAAAATGAATTTGAATGGCGGCCTCTCCAAGTGGTATCTTTTGGTTTGTATTATAGCTTATTGTGCCGTTCAAGCAGTTAACTCCAAAATGAGAAAATAAACAACCTTATTACGTTTATTAAAAGAATACCACATTTAGTGCGTTAATAAAGTGTATGACAATTTCGGAGTTTTATATTAACTCCTGAGTAGATAGCATCACGATCTGTCGCAGGCCCACTTTGCGATTTAAATAGTCCCCTCATAACATTTTCAATAACCCTGTAGTACATTGTGATTCTGCTATGCGGGTGGAAACCAGTTATAGTCGGATAATACCGGGTTATGCTAAAAAGAACTACCTGGTTAGTTTAAGGTGGAGTACCACATAAGCGGAGCGGAAAATGCTGTGTTTTATAAGCGATAGTTAGTGAATAGTGAAGTCAAACAAACTGAAAGCTATTACTAAATATCGTATAATATATTAAATACCTTAGCTATAGATAATTCGCGATAATTTTGCTTATCCATAGGCGCTCAAGCAGAGCAGAGATTAGTTAGAGTATTTTAACATAAACGCATAAAATTTTACTTTCGTTTAAATCATCTAAACCTTTAACCTTCATTTAAACCATACCAATAATTTGGTAAGGTAGGTCTCCCAAATTACGCCTACCTAAGGTCGAATTCAAACTAATTTGTTCATTTTAGTATAACTATACTTAAAATAAGGATTAGCACAAAAACAGTGTGTAAATTAAGGGGTTTGGGACTGCGGACGGGAAGAGTTAATCTAATTCGTAGGCATTAAATTAAATTTGGCGATGCTGTGTCCGGTTTCTTTTTATTTTAGGCGTCATAACTTCATAAGCGTCCAGGCGTAATTCAACATACCTACTATAATTTGATATTAATACTACTGGTGGGTAGAGCAGCTCGTCTGATTATTCTTAATCGAGAATGACAACAATGGTTTACTTATAACAACTTACAAGTTTTAAATTTTGTTTCTCTTGCATACATATAATTGTTTGTTCTAGTTTACTAGTTTATTATATCAAGTATAATATTTTTACTTTTCAACTGCCTCTGTTGGGATCTAATACTTTAAACTTTCGCTGTCCAGGTGACTCTTCCAACAACAACGCTAGCTTACTAAACCTGCTAATTTAGTAGTTAATTAATGTTTCAGTTTAAACTTATGCTTAAGCTGATGAAAAACAGTCCTAGTTCAAGTCTAACTTAATAGTATTTACAAAATGCAACTCTTTCCTCCGCAACATAGTATAACCCTTAAATATCTACCCATTATCAGATATATCCAAAAGGTCACCGTAATACCATGTAGACTACATTGTAGAGGGTTGAAAAGATCCTGACCGTAGTTGACACAAAATAAGAAAATACTAAATTAATGAAAAGCGTTTATTTGGCTCAATTAACAATAATCAAAATTCACGTAAATAGGCCCACCGCTCAGCATATGCCGAGGCACAGAGTGCCACGACGCTGGTTTCAGCGGACACCTTTTTTATATTTGCGATTTAAGTATGATTGTGTGGACCATCAAACTTTGCTAAAAGAACTTAGACATTATGATGTTTTAAATGATGCCGTAGATTTGGTAAACTCTTATCGCACAAGCAGAACACAAAAAGTTTGTATTAATGGAACTGAGTCTTCTGGCTCCCCGCTAACTATGGGCGTGCCGCAGGGATCGATATTAGGACCCCTGCTTTTTTAAATTTATATAAATGACCTTCCATATTTTACGAAAGACCTCTGTGAGACAGTGTTGTTTGCAGATAATACTTCATTGATTTTTAAAATCAAAAGAGGTAAGGATTCGTTTGACGATGTAAATAATGCTCTCTCTCAAGTATTGCATTGGTTCACTACTAAGAATCTTTTGCTCAATGCAAATAAAACAAAGTGTATTAAATTCACAATGCCAAACGTAAAACTGGTCCCAACACATTTAATTATAAAAGGTGAACGACTTGATACGTCTAGTTCCACTACCTTTCTGGGAATAACTTTGGATTCCCGTTTGCAATGGGGTGCTCATATTGAGACTCTATCAGGAAGACTTAGCTCTGCTGCTTACGCCGTGAGGAAAATAAGACAATAGACTGATGTTGGAACGGCAAGATTGGTATATTTTAGCTATTTTCACAGCATTATGTCATATGGAATTCTATTATGGGGCTCAGCAGCAGATATCGAATCTATATTTATATTACAAAAGAGAGCTATACGAGCAATTTATAACCTTAGACCTCGTGACTCGTTTAAACAACTTTTTAAAGAAATTAATATACTAACAGTAGCTTCGCAATTTATTTACGAAAATATCATTTATGTTCGCAAACATATGGATCAGTTCCCTAAGAAAAATGACATTCATAATTTTAACACCCGGAATAAGGATAAGCTTGCCGTTCCAGATTTCAGACTGCATAAAGTAGGTAATTCGTACATGGGGAAATGTATTCGCTTTTTTAATAAATTACCAGCATCTATTGCTGAACTGCCCATGTTTAAATTTAAAGCTCATGTAAAAAAGATTCTCATGAAAAAAGGGTATTATACTGTTATAGATTATTTAAATGATAAAAATGTTTGGATATAAATACTGCCTGGCTCGCACAGGTGCATTTATCCTGTAATTAAATATTTTGTTATGTATATTTAAAACTTTTAAAAAGAGGCTGACAATAGTGACCGAGTTTCTTGCGCTGCTTCTTCTCGGCGCTAGCACAACCTTGTTCCGAAGCAGTGGTAGGGAAAAAAATAACAATTGGACGTGTAAAAGTGCTTAGTTTAAGCCTATTTGCAAAAATAAATTTATTGGTTTTATTGGTTTTTATGTATTTATCTAGAAAATAACGATCTTAATAAGCAGATGGTCATTACTCAAGCTACTTTAAAGCTGCATTTAATCAATTTCAGGCCACTAAGTTCGAGAGTACTCCTCATTCCTATTTAGGGTTGTCAGGTCCAAAAAAAATTTAAGCGGAACAAATAGCCTTGAAAGTCTAAAAAACTTATTTTTAACAATAAAAACAAAACTTTTTGCCACTTTAAAGCCGCTTGCTTCGTGTGTGGCGCACTTTTGGCATCTTTTGACAAACGAGTTCAGCGAGAGCTGTAGAGGTAATCGCTTGCTATATCAAGTCCCTGAAAAGTCGTACTCTGGCAAAACTTGGCAACCCTACTCGTATTTCACTAGCGTTTTATTTTACAGTGAATTATGCAACGGGCTCTTGTTGCAGCTATATCTTATCAGATTGAATTCGCCGCCGGGGCATTATAACTCTGTGCTTCTTTATTCACTTTATCTAGTGACCGAATACAATAATGGAACTTTTTTTATCGTACTTTGAGATCTAAATACGCATAAACAATTAAATATTTCAACCGTTTTAAATGATAAATCTATACCGAGTGTTAAAGACCATCTGGTATCTAAATATTACTAATCTGGATATGTTAGTAGGGTATGAATAGAATAGAATAGAAAACATTTATTTGACACATACAAATTAAGCTAGAAGTTGTTGTGTAAGAGACAGTTTTATCGACCTGTCGACCAAACCTTTAAACTAAGGTCACGAAGGAAATTAAAAGCGCTTTTACTTTAGTAGAAAGTCTACATCGCCTTTGAGCGAAGTAATTGTCTCTAGTACATGTTAGGGGCCGAACTTGACGCTTTGAACTGAGGATTCGCTGAAATGTGCTATTAAATTGCTACTAGGAGGTATAAAACGAAGAAGATGTTTGAATCAATTGAACTTTATTGAAGACGCTCAGTTTTTCGTTAGTTTAAACGAAAATATATTTTAGGCTTTATTTATTCATTCGTACGCATATGAATTCAATTTATTAATGTCTTATAATCTTAATCCTTACTTAATCAACCTACGTGAGTCCACTTGGAATGAATGAATGGCGGAAAAATGAATTTGAATGGCGGCCTCTCCAAGTGCGTCCAGCTTTTTGCGTCTAACGAAACTGTTTGTTTTTATAGACGTAACTTTTGGTACTTGAATATCTTATTGTGCCGTTTGAGCGGTTAACCCAAAAATGAGAAAATAAAGAACCTTCTTAAATTTATTGAGTTAATAAAGTGTAATAAGTATGTCAATTTCGGAGTTTAATATTAACTCCTGAGTAGATAGCATCACGATCTGTCCTAGGCCCACTTTGCGATTCAAATAGACCCCTCATAATATTTTCAATAACCCTGTTGTACATTGTGATTCTGCTATGCGGGCGGAAACCGGTTAAAGTCGGATAATACCGGGTTATGCTAAAAATAACTACCTGGTTAGCTTAAGGTGCGGTACCACATAAGCGGAGCGGAAAATGCTGTGTTTTATAAGCGATAGTTAGTTAATAGTGAAGTCAAACAAACTTAAAGCTATTACTAAATACCGTATATATTAAATACCTTGGCTATAAATATTTCGCGATAATTCTGCTTATCCATAGGCGCTCAAGCAGAGCAGAGATTAGTTAGAGTAAGTATTTTAACATAAACGCATAAAATTTTACTTTCGTTTAAACCATCTAAACCTTTAACTTTCATTTAAACCATCCCAATAATTTGGTAAGGTAGGTCTCCCAATTTACGCCTCCCTATGGTTGAATTGAAACTAATTTGTTCATTTTACTATAACTACTCGTACTTAAAATAAGGATAAGCACAAAAACAGTGTGTAAATTAAGGGGTTTGGGACTGCGGACGGGAAGAGTTAATCTAATTCGTAGGCATTAAATTAAATTTGGCGATGCTGTGTCCGGTTTCTTTTTATTTTTGGCGTCATAACTTCATAAGCGTCCAGGCGTAATTCAACATACCTACTATAATTTGATATTAATACTACTGGCAGGTAGAACAGCTCGTCTGATTATTCTTAATCGAGAATGACAACAATGGTATACTTATAACAACTTACAAGTTTTAAATTTTGTTTCTCTTGCATAAATATAATTGTTTGTGCTAGTTTACTAGTTTATTATATCAAGTATAATATTTTTACTTTTCAACTGCCTCTGTTGGGATCTAATACCTTAAACTTTCGCTGTCCAGGTGACTCTTCCAACAACAACGCTAGCTTACTAAACCTGCTAATTTAGTAGTTAATTAATGTTTCAGTTTTAACTTATGCTTAAGCTGATGAAAAACAGTCCTAGTTCAAGTCTAACTTAATAGTATTTACAAAATTTCAACTCTTTTCTCCGCAACATAGTATAACCCTTAAATATCTACCTATTATCAGATATATCCAAAAGGTCGTCGTAATACCATGTAGACTCTACATTGTAGAGGGTTGAAAAGATCCTGACCGTAGTTGACACAAAATAAGAAAATACTGAAAAGCGTTTATTTGGCTCAATTTACAATAATCAAAATTCACGTATACAAAATTTATAAACAGCCATTATGTACCAAATAGGCTCCCCGCTCAGCATATGCCGAGGCACAGAGTGCCGCGACTGGTTTCAGCGGAGACCTTTTTTATATTTGCGATTTAAGTATGTATTTATCTAGTAAATAACGATCTTAATAAGCAGATGGTCATTACTCAAGCTACTTTAAAGCTGCATTTAATCAATTTCAGGCCACTAAGTTCGAGAGTACTCCTCATTCCTATTTAGGGTTGTCAGGTCCAAAAAAAATTTAAGCGGAACAAATAGCCTTGAAAGTCTAAAAAACTTATTTTTAACAATAAAAACAAAACTTTTTGCCACTTTAAAGCCGCTTGCTTCGTGTGTGGCGCACTTTTGGCATCTTTTGACAAAAGAGTTCAGCGAGAGCTGTAGAGGTAATCGCTTGCTATATCAAGTCCCTGAAAAGTCGTACTCTGGCAAAACTTGGCAACCCTACTCGTATTTCACTAGCGTTTTATTTTACAGTGAATTATGCAACGGGCTCTTGTTGCAGCTATATCTTATCAGATTGAATTCGCCGCCGGGGCATTATAACTCTGTGCTTCTTTATTCACTTTATCTAGTGACCGAATACAATAATGGAACTTTTTTTATCGTACTTTGAGATCTAAATACGCATAAACAATTAAATATTTCAACCGTTTTAGATGATAAATCTATACCGAGTGTTAAAGACCATCTGGTATCTAAATATTACTAATCTGGATATGTTAGTAGGGTATGAATAGAATAGAATAGAAAACATTTATTTGACACATAAGCAAAATTACAAACAAAATCAAAATATAAACATAAAAAGAGTGTCAAAAAGAGGGACCTTTTTGAGCATTTGTCGTTACAGCCACAGCCATAGTTTGTTAGTTAGTTTAGCTGGGAGGTGTCCGCACTTAGCCTCTTGATTGGGCCATTGTGCGTGTTGTGTCCTTCCCCTACTCCAACCAGCCCAAATCATCCCAGAAGTTCAGTAGACCCCTCAGGCTCCTGAAGGCTTCCGGGAGTGATCCTGGTGATTGGAGAATCCGTGCCCGTTGTTCTGTCACGCTCTCGCACTCCATGAGCACGTGCCGCGGCGTTTCCTCTGCCTCCATGCATCCTCTGCATGTGGGGCTGTCTGTTACTCCTATGTGGAATAGGTGCCTGTTTAGTGAACAATGACCGGTTATAGTACCTACAACCTTCCGAAGTTCGTTCCGTTTTAGTCTGATGAGGCTGGGGGCAAGCTTTTTTGATGCTGCCGGAATTACATCTTTTGTTTGCCTGCATCCTACACTGTTCATCCATTCGGTATGGTGTGTTTCTGTGGTTTTTTCACGCAGCCACGTTTTGATTTGGGCCTGAGGTATAGGCAGTAGTGGTTCCGGTCCATGGACTACTACCTTCGATCCTCTTTTGGCTAATTCGTCTGCGGTGTCATTTCCCAGTGAGTTGCTGTGTCCTTTGATCCATTGCAGAACTACTCTGTTCGTGTTTGCAATGGATTGGAGTGCGTTGTGACACTCTAGTATGAGTGCGGAGGTTACGACATTGTTTTGAAGGGCTTGGAGTACGGATGCACTATCCGAGACAATTTTTATACCAAGATCTCGGACGTCTCTGGCTGCGACCGCCTGTGCCGCTTTGGTTATACCAATGCATTCTGCCTGGAAGATGGAGTTTAACTTGTCTAGTGTGGTCGATATGTTTATGTTTAAATCATTCGAGAAGACGCCGGCTCCGGTACCATGTGCCGTTTTTGAGCCGTCTGTATATATCCTAACTTCATCGACGCCAGAGTTGTCTTTTGGTTCTTCTGTGAGTTGGATATTGTATCTTCGATCGAAGATGTGTTGACACGGAATTCTGTCCATGGGCGCCTCGAGGAGTGGTAATTCCTTTAGGACCTCCTGCAGAACTTTTGAGTGTGTTGTTTCTATGTTTTGTTTCCATAGTCCGTTTGCTCTTAGTCTTAAGGCGGCTGACTGTGCTTCCTCCTGTATAGTGAGATCTAGCGGTCTCAAATTTAGGAGGAACTCGAGCGCGGCTGATGGGGTGGTTCTCATGCATCCAGTAGTTGCTACGCTCGCTAGTCGCTGTAGACTCTGGAGTTTTGTTTTCACTGTGGTCAGTTGTGTTCTGGGCCACCATACAACTGATCCATAATTTATAGAAGGTCTGATAACGGATGGGTATAGCCAAAGTGTGATTTCTGGATTTAGACCCCAACTTTTACCAACTAGTCTTCTACATTGACAAAATGCTATACAGGCCTTCTTTATTTTTGTATCGATATGACTCGCCCAATTCAGTTTGTTATCAAGGATAACGCCCAGGTATTTCACCTGGGTTGATAGCGAGAGTTCTGTGTTGAATAATTTTGGTAATTGTAGTGGAGGTAACTTCCTTTTGTTGGTGAAAAGGATAAGTTTTGTCTTTTTCGGGTTTACTGATAGTTGATGCTTGTCACACCATTTTCCTACTATCTGAAGTGCTGAACGCATAATTCCGCAGAGCAGATTTTCAGCGTTAATCAGTTAATCAGTATGGTTAGGTCGTCTGCATAACCAATAGTAGTGTATCCTCTTTCGTTTAGTCTGTACAGTAGGCTATCCACTACTTTGTTCCATAGGAGTGGTGAAAGGACACCACCCTGGGGGCATCCTCTTACTACTTTTGCTCTTGTGGTAGTGTTCACCACTATTTGAACCGCCCTTTTACTTATTAATTGCGTTATCCAGTTTCTTATGACTGGGTCGACGTTGTATTTCTGTAGGGCGTAGTTAATGCTGTTGTGCATGGTTTTGTCGAAAGCCCCTTCTATGTCTATGAAGGCAGCTAGGGTTGAGGCTTTATTTGTGATAGCCGTTTCTATTTTATGCACCACCATGTGCAGCGCTGACTCTGTTGATCTGCCTGTTCTGTATGCATGTTGTTGGGGATGTAGTTGCTTAAGTTTTAGCGCTTCGTCCCTTAGGTATCGGTCTACTAGTCTTTCCAGTGTTTTTAGTAGGAATGATGTTAGACTAATGGGCCTGAAAGCTTTGGCATGCGTGTAGTCTTCCTTGCCTGGTTTTGGCAGGAAGACTACTTTAGCCTCTCTCCATGTTTTCGGTATGTATTTAAATGCAATGCAGGCCCTGTAGATTGGTAGTAGATGTTTTGTTACTTGGTTGGTCTGCCATTGTAGTAGTGCTGGGAATATTCCATCCAGCCCTGCCAACTTGAAGGGCTTAAAGCTCTCTAGAGCCCATTCTATTCTATTTGTCGTTACTACCTTGTCTGCAATTTCCCATTCTTGGGTTGTTGGTGTGCTGTGTTGCTCGTCAGACCACCCATAGTCTGACATTATTTGACAGCCTGGGAAGTGAGTTTCCAGTAGTACTGTACTGGTTTCCTCATCTGTGTTTGTATAAGTGCCGTCTTCTTTCTTCAGGGAACCCAGGAGTTTGAGATCGCCTTTTGAAAGGATCTTCTTTATTCTTGCGGCTTGGTTGGTTGAGTTAATGGTACTACAGAAATCATGCCAGCCTTCCGTTCTCCGGAATCTGATTCTTTTCTTGTAGTGTTTTTGTGCTGTTTTGTATTTTTTCCAGTCTTCAGTGGATCTAGTGTTTTTTGCTCGGTTAAAGAGTGTCCTGAGTCCCTTGCGTAGTCGGTCGAGTTCTGGCCCCCACCAGGTACTTTTACCCGAGGTTTTCGGTGTTACTTCAGGACAAGCCAGTTCATAACTGTCCCTAAGGGATTCAGTTAGGAGCTGAACGTTTGATTCTATGTTATCTGTACTAAGTGTTACGTCTGTTAGCTGTACATCACCTAGCGACTTGGTTAGTAGATTTGTGTACCTTGTTATATCTGTTTTGCGGGGGTTGCGATATGGAACAGGGTCTGTTTGTGTGTACTGTATTTGGAAACAGACGCGGCGATGGTCTGCGAAGGAGGGTTCATTTGAAACATGCCAACCCTCAATGAGGTCTGCCGCCGCGTGTGTTGCCAAAGTAACGTCTATGATAGATTGATACCTTGAGCTTACGAAAGTGGGTTCTATACCTCTGTTCATAATGTTTAGGTTTGCTTGGTGTAAATATTCGGCTAAAGACTCACCCCTTTTGTTTGTGTCCTTACTTCCCCACAGCGGGTGATGTGCGTTGCAGTCTGCGGAGATGATCAGGTCCCATTCGTGTGCTTTGCAGTGTTGTACCAGTTGGGCTAGTTCCCTTGCAGGAATTTCGCCCTCACTTGGCATATACACCGAAGCTAACACTAGGACGGTTTGTTGTACTGTAGATATCTTCACTGATGTGAGGTCTCTAGAACAGAATTGGTTAAGCAAGGTTGTTGTTACGTTATTAGGCATGTAGATGCAGGTTCTCGGTTTTTCAACTGAGGTGTCCAGCAGTAACTTACCACCGATGTTGTTTAGACCGCAGACTCTATTATTCCTGATCCAGGGCTCCTGGATCAGAGCGACGGTCTTGTTGTTGACCTCCAGCACTCTGCGTAAAGTTGCCGCCGCTATCTGCTTGTGCTGGAGGTTTGTCTGTATGACATTGAGGGAGCTAAGGGCTACGCAGGACGTCATCTTCGTCGCTGTAGCTCCCCTCAATGTGCAGCGCCGAGTTTACTTCCATCTCGCTCATACCCGGTTGGGGAGCTGAGGTGGATGCCGCTGGGTTGGATGTTTTCCCTGCGGCCTCACTCGTCGCTGTCGGTTCCTGTCCGGTTGTTGCGGGCTCGTCCGGAGAGAAGAAGCGGATGTAGCCACTGCCGGACATATGGGCTACTCGGCGATCTCTCCCCAGGATGGTCTGCTTCTGGTCTTCGGGGATTCCTAGGATAAGGTGAATCACCTTTTCCTTGGAATCCTCTTTTCGAGGCTTGTTGTCCACCGTCATATCGTAACACTGCCATGAATCAACTTTGTACCACGGGTTCTGGGCGCAAAGAACTCGGTGCAGTGTGGCAGCGTCAGTGATACGGGAGTGGACAAGCAGCCCCGCCTTCAGCTTTTTCTTCATCTCTGACTGTTTAATAACAGTCAGAGTGGTGCCCGGTATAGGTGATGGTAGGGTTTTGACCCTGTCGACCAGCCAGCCGAGAGCGTTCGCATCCTCGCACCACATCGCTAGTGCCCCATCCAGAAGGAAGGGCCGTCCGCGGAAGGAAGGAGCTTGCGCGCTCGGAGAGGGTGGAGACAGAACAGCCTGCAGGATACTATCGTCGATAGTCTCCTTGAGCTGATCTGCCTTAACGATCGCTGGTTTTCAGCGGAGACCCCGCAGGACGCGGGACGGGTAGTGTCAACGGTACATCGGATCATCAAAGAACCCCTAATTTCTCCGGCCGACTCCGGCTCGGAGTCAGTCGAAAAAACCAGGCAGGATCCGATGAGCCGATGCACCGCCGCTCACATACCTTTACAGGACAGGAGACGGAACAGAAACAGACCAACAAAACAAATAATTACAAGGAGGTATGGTTAAGTTTAATGAGTTTCCAATATCCACGAATACAATATCACAAATTTATAATATTAGTAAGAAGTAAAACCTCGAAAGTGTTCTGGCGTTAAACTTTTTCAATTAGACAGCCGAACGTCGAGATCTTGTATTACTTTTTCATAACACAGTTAGACTGGGGACCCATTGTATATATAAAAGCGTCATCTGTCACCGTGATACATCGTACGCGTCATGCGACGCTTTCGAGATAAAGTTTACGCTTCATCACGTGTGACACAGCCCTAACAAAGAAGGATAGGTTTTATTTTCGTGAGTGTGGAAGGATACCAAATGTTTTTTTGATGGTGAGCATCAGCAAAGCTTATATTTACTAGATTTTACCGACTAGTTACTTTGTGAAAGAGTAATGTCGCTTTATTTTTATAGTTTATAGGACCTTAACAAATTTAATTATCATCATTTTAGCCATAGGAAGTCCACTGCTGAACATAGGCCTTCCCCAATGACATCCAGAGTGGCGTTGCAAGCGGCCTGCATCCAACGGCTTCCTGCAACCGTTACCAAGGACTTCCTACGCTGTGTGGCCTCCATTGTACAACTAGTACTCAAAAGTAAACGAAATAAAAATATACGAAAAATGCACTTACTACTAAGAAGGAAAAATAAATCTTATAAACTCACTTATGTACGATTATTTTTTGCCCATCTTCAATGCTTAAGAACACTATTTACTTATCATACTTACTTATATTTTGTTACCAATAGACAATTACGTAGATTGTCTATTTGCTGTTGTATGCCCCAAAAAAAAAAAAACAATTTAGCCGCGCCAATTTCGAAAATGCGTATTTTCCCATGTCCACAGCCATTTTTGGTGTGTCCAATTTACTTTGATGTTACCGTTTCTTGTGCCTCTTTGACAATGTAGGTCAGGTCAGGCTTTACAACACCCTATAAACGCACTATCGATAGATAAGTAGATAGATATTATTGATTGCACACCATCACCAAACAAAGTAAATTAACCAATTTTTACAGAAAGAAAAGAGAGCGCTATGTGCTTGTTTATAGTTTTGCCCTACATATATTTTAAACACAGTTATGACGAGGACTACCTACAAGATAATTCATTATGAAATGAATTATATCATATAAATGTATATGATTTTACGTACTTAATTTAATCATTATTTACCAAGCATACCTATGGATGCTTTGCTACCAACAACATCATCAGCATGCCTCAAAGTTGAACGGTAGATATTTTTGTACAACATTAAGTCCACCAATTATTCTCATCTGTACAATAAGTTTACTTAAATTCTTTCAACATCAAATACATGAGTTTTTTCAACGATGTTTTTTTATGAAGTTTGCCATAAAACTACTTTTATGAGGTGTTTCACCGTGGTAAGGCTTTTTAACTTAACTATAACGTTTGTTATCATGTATTCAGAGATGAGGAGATCCGTGAACGAATCAAAGTCGCTGACATAGCCCGACAGATTAGCAAACTAAAGTGGCAGTGGGCGAGGCACCCGGCATATAGCTCGTAGAACTGACGGCCGATGGGGCAGAAAGGTTCCTGCTTTTACGCGGAAGTCACGTAACGGCAAGCGCAGCGTGAGACTCACACCCACACGGTGGACAGACGACCTGGTAAAGGTAGCGGGAAGCCGCTGGATGCAGGCATCTTTTAACAAGCCAATTTGGAAGTCACTGGGGGAGGCCTATGTTCAGCAGTGGAAATCTTGTGGCTGTTATGATGATGATGCTGATCGTCTGTTATGTGTGATTAATGGATTTTATGTGTATAAATTGTAACAGTACCATAATTTACTTCGCATTACTTTAATGTTCCTAGGTACTTATGAAAATCCTTTCACACCGTCTCGTCGGCATGCTCAAAATATTTCCCGACACGTGTATCATAGAGATTATTCTGTATCTTATCACACGAATATATCACGGCTCCAGTGATTTAGTTCTGAGAATTAGGTTTATCTGACATTCAGAAATATACTTTTCCATTGGAATTCAAATCCATCTCCACAGAATAGCGTGTGTGAAGTGAAGTGAGAATCTTGAGAGAAGATAGGAGAATTCTATTACCTAAGAGATAAGATAAGGCTCTTATCTTTTCTCAAGTAGGTAGGTATATTAAAACACAATAAGACACAACTTTTATTGGATCTTTAATTAAGTCTTACAGTTCTAGAATTTCTATTAACTCTATATGAAAGTAAATAATAATAAATTGTTTTCACAATCACACCAATTTGCTAGTCCCAAACTAAGCATAGCTTGTACTATGGCGACTAGATAACGGATAACTATACTAAAGTACGTTTATAAACATCCATGACTTAGGTACAAATGCTCATGCTCAACACATAAACATTTGCCCCTCGCGGGTTTCGAACCCGCAACCGCCAGGCTTTGTAGTCCGGAGCGCGAACCACTATACCAGACGGTCGTCAATGTAACGCATGAGCTGTGGTATATTATGTGGTATAGTATAATAAAATAATTTAATTCTGCCCATAACTAATTAAAAAGGCACACAGATAGAGACAACAGACCATGAAAATAATAGGTAATTTTAAAAATATGATCTTACCTATCAAGCTTCAATTACCCACCGGTGGCCGCGTAACAATAAAATTTTCATTGTGTCTCTTTGCCGTGGTCTGACGAGTAATAATTTAATGCCTTCGTTTAAAAAAAACGAAATTATCCTTCGAGCCGGAAAAGGTTTGAATAAAACGATCTGTTTCGCATTTAAGGTTACTCCTTCCCAAGTTCGATTCTCGCCTCTTGAAAATTTCCGCCCGCCCAGGCGAAAGGCGTGAAATCGCCGCGTCCACAATATCCGAGTTTGGGGCTAAAGTGCCGCCTCGTTACACAATGCTCAGCCATCTTGAAGATGTTTAGGGTATTTATAAGATGTCAGTGAGAAAAAGGGGAAGACCCTTCCACGAACATTCTAAAAAACCCCGCCATATTCGTATCGCAGTCAATCATAGTCTAGTCGTATATATGATATAAGTAGTCCTATAATAATATAAATATATTAGTATATTATAAATGCGAAAGTTTGTAAGTTGGATGTTTGTTACTCTTTCATGCAAAAACAACTGAACGGATTTGGATGAATTGTTGATAATTAACATAATATGTTAAATAATAAGATAATTTTTATCCCGGTTAAACTGGACATTTAAATTAAATTTAAATGTTTGAATGTTCCTGTGGAATATATTGAATAAACTAAATCTACAAGCTTGTACCTGAGCATGCTTATGCCTATCATACGAACATTTGCCCCTTGCGGGATTCGAACGTTTGGCTTTGGAGCACGAATTACTAGAATAGACAGTTGATGACCGAACGCGTGAAAAGGACGTCCGGAGCATAAAGTGTATACGGAATTACGGACTCTATAGAAGAACTGACCCACCGATTCAGAACCGTTCGATAGCAAATTGTCGACTGGAAACCACGTAGTATTTTATGATTCAACATAAGTGTCACGTGTTTTGTCGGCTGTCAATCCGCATTCGAAGGGTTCTGAAACGGAGGCCTGAATGGGATAAATATTTTTAAACAGCTATCAATATTACATTAAGCTTAAAAATAATGTTTAGTATTACAAGTTTCCACCAGTAGTTTTTACAGTAAACAAGTTAACAAGACAAAAAGTGCGTGTAAACTAATAATACAAAGGGAATTTATGACATTAATTTAAGCGTTGCGAATGCTAAGTCTATGTTAATTAATTCAGCAATATATCACTCGATTGCAAATATATTTACCTACATATTCGATACCACCGATTATTATAGAGATATTCAATGCAATGAAACGTTTTCAAGTGTTTCTGGCACATGCGTTTTATAATTATTCTGGGCTACATTCGAATCATAAAAAAAAAGTTATTTTTGTTACTGATGTCTTTATGTAGCCAAAAAGAAATTAAGAACAGAAAATCGTAATTCGAAAAAGTCACTGCCCGTATTTTTTCAACCGTGATTGTGTACCGTGTAAAACTTTTTGAAATTATCTATGGTGTCTAGGTTTTTTTGGATAGCAGACAAATATTCCAGAGAGTGGCTGCAAAAAACCGTACCAATTTGCGTACATACACCTATGTGTGGCACTATCAATTACCGAGGTGTTTCAGAGATAGATTGAAAGCAAACACTCCAGTGGAACTTGATCAAACAACAAACATTGATTAACGTCAATCAGAGGATCCCACTTTGGGATCTCATTAACTAATCACGGCTATAAATAATTGAATTTAGCTTCGTGTTGTTTAAGTCACAAATGAATAAAGTATTTGCATTGACAGATCAAATAGTCAATGATAAAGTTATTTATTCATATACAAAGGCCTTCTTCCAAGCATTTATAAACGTTCCAAAAATATAGCTTAGCATTACCACCGCTTTGGGACTACATATCGGCTGGTGTGAGAAGAAACGGCAAAATAAACTCAGTCACCTTGTCGGAAGTGCAGTGCAGAAAACCCCTCGATACTTAGACGTCTAATTAAGTGTTTGTAAGGCCTATGTTACGCGCCGTGGACGTCCTTTGGCTAAAATGATGATAAAGATCATCATTGCATTGTTATGCGATCTCGTTTCTTATTAAAATAATTGTTGTACAGGCTATACTTAAGAATAGGACACTCCTTTAAACCACGTGATCCGTTGCTGATATACAACAAGTTTTCCTAAGGAGCAACATCGAAATCGTGATTTTTTTTCAAATTCTCCATACGTTATCACCGAGGTTTACGAGTAAGTTTGTATGGAGCAGCTAAAAAAAATCTTGATTTCGATGTTGCTCTCATAGAAAAGGTTGCTGTATATGATCAGCTGACCATGTTGTTTTAAGGAGTGTCATATTCTTTTGTACACCCTGTATACTAAAACACGCTTGACTTAAGGCCTTAACACCACCCAAGTGCCTAAAATCTCGAATATGAAAATCAAATTATCAGAATACCTGTGAATTTAATCTAAAAATTAAAAATACTATATGCTAGAAGAGGATTTAATAAACATCTTGAATTGAATAATTTTGATTTTCCGTTAAGTCCATTGGATTAAAACATGCACAAAAAAGTGTCTATTTTTTCATAAATTGCAAATGTTCTTTTAAACGGCACAAGCTTTTTCATTACTGTTTTCACACAAAACAAGATTTTGGAAATATACATGTTTTGAATTGAGAGTTTCACGCGCGAAATTGTATGGGCGCAGCGCGTCAAGGTCATTCAAGCGTGTTAAGGCCTTAACAAGCCTGGACCATACTATTATCTATTCTGTGCCGGGACTTCGGCTTCATGACATAGTATCAAGCGATATAAGCCGGGACTAACAATAATTAACGTGCCTTTCAAAGCATGAAGATGCATGAAATTAATGTCATTATGCATTCTGTCAAAATAGTTTCGGGAATTGATGATTTGTTTATAGTTCCAAATTCAAAAATGTTGTTAGATTGGCACGACTGTTTTCCATTTTGGCGCGGAGTTTGAGTTACATCTGATAATTAGATTAAATACAGTATTGTTTTTAGTTATACCATATCTAGTGTGTATTGCGAATTTCATAATGGACAACAGCATCGAACAAAAAGTTTGTCTTAAATTTTGCATCGCCAATGGGTTTTCGTGTTCGAAGTCTCTGAAAATGTTACAGAAGGCTTACGGTGAATCAACTTTATCAAAAACACGTGTTTATGAGTGGAACAAAGCGTTCAAAAGCGGTCGAGATGTGATGGAAGATTTGCCTCGCTCTGGTAGGCCATCAACGTCTGCTACTGAAGATAACATCGCAAAAGTGAAGGAAATAGTGACTGAAAATCCTTATTCAAGTTTGAGAGAGCTAGCCGTCTAACCTTCTGTGTCACACGAGTCGATTCATACCATTTTAAATAGTCAATTGGGTATGACACATGTTACCGCTCGGCTAGTCCCAAGAGACCTGAATTTTCTCCAAAAACTCAGTCGCAAAAGAGTCGCTGAGGACATGCTAGAACGAGTCAATTCCGACCCAACATTCATGAAACGCATTGTTACTGGTGACGAGACGTGGGTTTACGAGTTTGACATGCAAACTAGTCAACAAGCTTCGGAGTGGCGCCTTCCAACTGAACCGAAACCGAAGAAACCGCGCCAAACTCGATCGAAAGTCAAAGTCATGTTGACTGTTTTCTTTGACTGTCGCGGTGTTGTGCACTCAGAATTCTTGCCAGAAGCTCAAACGAAAGAAATATAGTATCATTTAACCGTTATACGGCGTTTAAGAGAGCAAATTAGACGAAAAAGGCCAGATTTGTGGAATTAAAATTCTTGGATTTTGCACCACCATAATGCGCCTTCCCACAAGGCCATCATTGTGAACGAATTTTTGACCAAAAACTCAACAAATAGCATCGATTACCTTATTCACCAGATATGGCTCCAGCCGACTTCTTTCTTTTTCCTAAAATCAAATTACCACTTCGTGGCACCCGGTTTCATTCGGTAGAAGACATAAAGGAGAATTCGCGGCGAGAACTGAACTCGATTCCGGAAAAAGCGTTTAAAAAATGTTTTGATGATTGGATTATTCGTTGGAGTAAGTGTACCGCTTCTGAAGGAGCATACTTTGAAGGTGATAAAATAAATTTGGATGAATAACTAACATTTTGTGTTTTATTAATCTTTTTCCGGTACTTTCTTGACAGAGTAGTAAATAGTTGGAATGGCCACCCATCACACAACCGCAGCGTGTGTTGCTTAACTTTCGGAATCACTACCAATGAGATACTGTCTCTAGAGCTACAAGTACTTCTACAATTTATAATTCTGACATTACCATAGTATTTTAGTTAAATATTTAGTTGACGCAAACTTCTTTCTATTCTGTCATCATATCTCGTAACATATCTTAACACCCTCGTTGACTTGGATGAACAGGGTATCAATCAACTCAAAATTACAAATGTTTACTTTTAAATACCACGCTCTTAAAAAAAGGGGATATCTTCTAACAAACAAGGTCTTAAACGATCGGACGAAAAATGGCGCGGGTGGCAGGATAGTATTTAAATTTTTTAGCGCTTTCCGGCCGTAAGTTTAAAGTAAAAGAAAGTATAAAATAGCTCTCCTGAAAAATCGGTGTTTTTGAGATAATCCCCCTTTTAATCCAGGCCAACGCCCTGTATATGCAATGCCTGCTACAAACAAATTTAACCCCTTTCATCTAATTTAAGTATCTTTTGTTTCGTAACTGTTATTTGTCTTCCAAAATCTATTTACTAAACGGCAAGGTTCTGTAAAATGTCACGTTTCATCAATATGCAAACTAAAAGGTCAGACAACGTTGGCGTAAATATTCGCTCGTCGTCATTTATTAAATTTCGCCTTAGCGAGGCGTCAAAGGTCGTGAAAGGCTTTTTGTGTAGCCGTTGCCTTTTCAGCCTTTCCTTTACAGCTGTGTCAGTTAATAGATTCGTTTTCATGAGTGGGTCTTTGGTGTTAAGGTGATAATATACCTATTGAATACTAGGTCAATGTGTTGTTGTAAGATTAAATAAATACAGGGTGACTTTAGGAATAAATTATTCTGGATTATCGTAAGTATTTTTTTGGCATGTTTTGAGTCCGATATTTTATAGAGTAACTTTTTTTCAAGAGAAGAGAGTAATAAAGTTATATATTATACATAAAATAAAATAAATCTTTCTTTTGATCAACATTATTAACGATCATAGTGTATTAGTAGTAGAATAGTTTTATTTTCTTAGCCTAGTGTCGATGCCTTTGACAGGGTGTTTTGTCATATTTGTATACTAATTATAGTTAATACAAATAATGTAAATTGGGATAAAAAATTGTTTTAAAACAAAACGGTCATTTGAGTACCATGAAAATAAAGGATCTGATTTAATACAAAGAGGTGCCATCAAAGTTGTTAAACTGTCATTATTGGACATATCTTTTCTTAATGATCATCTTCATTTTCTAAACTTTAAAGATCACACTTTACGTAAATGCAAATAAATGTTTCCATTTAATATAACGTTAACTAATAACCAACCTCTAAGGTTATAGCAATACAGTTTAATTATAATACCCGTAATTTCCCGTTAGGTACTGCTCTATCACAATTATTCATGCAGTCTTGAGGACGACGCGTGCAAAATAATTCCTAAATCAACGTATTAAGGTTGAATATTGAATGCACTATATTCTGTGCCGTATTCGGAAGTTAATCATCACACACCTGAGCGTAATCCGGGGGATCCCATTATTGTTATGCCATCAACATTCAGAAACCCTCTGCCTCGGGAAATAGGGGCCCGATTGTGACTTCACGATATAAAAACTGTTTTGATAATATATAAATAAATAAACATGCCAAGACTTGAGTCAATTTAGAAAAGATCCTTTTTTTCTTCATTGACTCGAAAAGCGAATCGAACCGTCCCGACCCGTGACTCTTGGTGTTCAAGGCGAATTACCGTGCTACTACACCAACCAGCTGATAATGTCGATAAATCGCTATATCATATCATATCGTGTTTTGTTACTCATGCTAGAGGGGCTTGTATATATATATATATATATATATATATATATATATATATATATATATATATATATAAGGTGTAAGTGAATTAGTGTCAGATATTTTTAGGAGTAACTTAGACTATCACATGGATCACATATAAGATAAATTTAAAATTATAGAACAAACTTTAATTCACGCACTAAGTAATATGATATTATGATGAACAGTGTAATATGATTATTTGAGTGTATGTATATGTGATTCTGGAGAGATTATGAATCGTATAGCGTTTTGTGAGTAGTCTACTTGTGGTGTTTGGGTACATGTTCAGGATAATGTAGATTCTTTATTTTTAACTTTTTATTTTTTTCGATTTTTTAATGTTTGTTCTATAATTTTAAATTTATCTTATATGTGATCCATGTGATAGTCTAAGTTACTCCTAAAAATATCTGACACTAATTCACTTACACCTTATATACAACATAATCATATTTTATTAGTTAACTTTCTTTTAGATTGTTTCTACTAGGTACTAAAATACAACCTCTGTACCAAAAATAACTTTCCAATATCACATAATATCTATGGCAGGCGCTGTATACTCTCTGTTTTGTGCCCATACCCCCATACTAACAGAACAGACGATCAGTATTTGCATTCACTTATTTCGCTAGCTCAGCGACCTAACATGGACCTTAGACGCCGACATCGAAGTTCACTACTTGTCTCTATTCCGTGCTAATTCCGTCCAGTTAGCTCCAGTCTTTCGTGTCTTCATCGATCGAGAGGCCGTAGCCAATGAAACAAGAAGTTCGAAAATAATCAATGTATGGGATTGACAAATGCCGTCGTTTAATCACGTTGTAAATCATCACCGCCTGAGAGAAATACAGGGTGTACAAAAGAATGGGGCACTCCTTAAAACCACATGATCAGCTGGTCATAATCAACAACTTTTCCTACGGGAGCAACATCGATATCGTGATTTTATTTTCAGATGCTCCATACATTATCATCGAGGTATGCGAGTAAGTTTGTATGGGGAAGCTGAAAAAAAATATCGATTTCAATGTTGCTCCCAAAGAAAAAGTTGTTGTATATGACCAGCTGATCACGTGGTTTTCGGGAGTGTCCTATTCTCTTGTACACCCTGTATAATTGATATTTCTGTCAGGCGATGACAAACTTCGATATCGTTGATAGAACTGGCTCTGAGCCGTTTACATCCAGGCTTCCCACAACTTCGACTAGGTCGTAGGTATAAAATACATACCACGATTTTACTCAAATCATACTTCTGTCATACTTTTTTTTTTTTTTTTTTTTACGTCAGGGAAATGCTTAACGCATACCACTCCAGCCGCGGGGGCGGCCGGGGGTTATGTGGGACTCCGGACGTCTGAAGTGAGATGCCGTATACCCACTAAAAACCTGACGGTGTCCACCGGTGCCATTAAGTAAGTAGAAACTACGGGTCAGCGCCCCGGGCGTTTACCCCGGGCATTCGTCCGCAGTTCCTCCTCTGGCTGTGGCTCGCTACACGCAAGCGCCACCCGGCTTCAGAGAGAAAAAATAGTTCTCCCCGGTCTCCAGCTAAACGGCGCGCGGGACACGCGCCACGCCGTCACAGGCCTCTTTCAACGGACGGCCGACACCCCCGTGTCGGTCGCCCTAGGCCCATCAGGGAGGGGCAATTGGAGGCCGTACTGCCTCCTACGGCGCCCATGGCGTCGGCGGCGGATCATTGGGGCGTCAGCCGAAGCCTCTCGTTCCCTCTCCGCTGCTTCCTTCTGCGAGACAACCTTCCCACAGAAGGTGAGCACCGCTTGCCACGCCTCCTTGCTGTCCACCATGCGGGTCACTACCGCCCCGACGGAGAGGTCTTGCCCGATTTCCGCAACGAGGATTCTGCGCTCAGCTGTCCAGGCTGGGCATACCTCCAAGGTATGCTGCGCTGTGTCCTCCGCTGCCGTGCAATGATGGCACTTAGCGCTGTCTTCCCGACCAATCCTGCATAGGTAATTCCCAAAACATCCATGGCCCGTCAGTATTTGGGTCAGCCGATACGTGATTTGACCGTGCTGCCGCCGCACCCACTTCTCCAGCACCGGGAAAATTGCCCTTATGGCACGGTGCCCATACTTGCTGCGTTCTAGCTGGTACTGCCACTTACGGAGGGCCTCCTCTTCGAATTTCATGCGCTCCGCCTGAATTTCCCGAAGCACTGGTCTCTGACCTTGGGACCTTTGATCTCCACGCCACTCGTAGACTGCGGCAAGGACCAGGGAATCCAGTTCCCATGGCAAAGTTCCGGCCAGGGTGAGAGCCGCGTTTCCCGCTATGGTGCGATATCCTCTGACCACTCTTACCGCTATAAGACGCTGTGCTCTTCGTAGTTGCAGCACATTGTTTTTATTTACGGCTCCGTACCACACGGGGGCCCCGTAAAGGGCCATAGAGCGAACGATACTCACATACAAACGCCTGCAAGTTGCGGAGGGCCCGCCGGTGTTGGACAGAAGACGGCTGAGAGCGCCCGCTGTATCAATCAGTTTGGGTGCAAGGCGTTTAAAATGCGCCTCAAAACTAAAACGGCCATCAAGAGTTAGCCCCAGATATCGCATTGTGCTGCCAACCTCTATGCGTGTTCCACCTACTACAATATGAGCATCTGCCGGTAGCGTTCTACGAGCCTTGTGGAAGCACAGGGCTTCCGACTTCACCAGCGCCACCTCCAGGCCTAGCTCTCGCATTCGTTGGACAATCATTGCTACTCCCACTGTAGCACGACACACCGCCTCCGGATAATCTCTCCCGCAAGCTGTAACCAGGGTGTCGTCGGCGTAACACGTCACACCGACTCCTGCTACAAGACGACCGCGTAACACCCAGTCGAACCCAATGTTCCACAGAAGTGGGCCAAGGACCGACCCCTGTGGACCACCACATGACACCTGATGCGTATAAATACCCCTAGGCGTAAGGCATGTTACATTGCGCTCTGTTAGGTAATCTGCAATAACCTTTTGCAGATATTCTGGCACCCCATGGTGGACGAGGGCCTGCCTAATACATGCCCACGGCAGGGTGTTAAAAGCGTTGGCGATGTCAAGAGACACCGCCAATAGCACCCCGCCTCTGGCTACTGCTCGCTCCGCTAGCCCTTTTAGGCGAAGTATCGCGTCTACAGTTGACCTCTGCGCTCTAAACCCGAACTGAGCGTCCGACAAATTTGGCCCAGGGTTTCCCAGATGCTGGACGAGGCGAACAGCAATAATTCGCTCGAAAAGCTTACTGACCTCATCAAGCAGCACTATAGGCCGATACCCTGTTGGTGAATCCATTGGGCGTCCCTCTTTTGTCAGCAGGACCAATTTTCCAGTTTTCCACGATCGTGGAAAACGGCCCTGTTCAAGGCACGCACTGTATAGTCGTCTTAGTCGGTTGCCCAGTGCGTCTATACTTAGAGTCCAGGCTTTACCCGGTATTCCATCAGGGCCTGGGGCCACGTTTTTAGCCTTCATTCGCAGAACCACTGCCCCAAGTTCCGCCTCTGAGACCGGTTCAGGTGCGCTTGTTGAAGCGACTGGGTGGGATGTGTTCCATACGGGATGGAAAAAGGCCAGAGACAACCGTCTGAAGGAATCCAGGCTCCATGCTCTCCGTTACCGGAGGTCGACGCATAACATACTTGCGTCATTGCCTCTTGGAACCACTCAGCCTCCTCGTTAACCTCGACTGGCCCGTTTGACGTGGGGAGCCATGCTTTGACCAGAGCAGCCTCTTTTAGCATGTCTCTGTCTAGAGCTTTGATGCGCCATCGAGGGTATGCTAACCTAGAGTTGGCGGGACTGGAAGCTAATATGGGGTGTGGCGGATAATTCGAACCGAATATTACGGTGATCCGACAACGACACCGCCTCTACAAGTACCTGCCATCCATCGATACGGGCTGCGATCGCAGGGGTTGCAAAAGTAAGGTCAACAATTGATTCGCCTTGCGGCCTCACGCATGTGGGTACAGCCCCCCTATTGAGGAGCACTAACCCTGATACCGTAGCCCACTCCATCACCATTTCTCCACGGGCATCTGTAGCCCGTTCACCCCATGCCGTCGCTTTGGCGTTAAAATCTCCTGCAACTAATGCAGGAAGTGGCGACTGCCGCAGTATAGCACTCAGTCTGTCAATTCCGGCTTCAACTGTGGCAACACCCCAGCGGTTAGCAAGCTCCTCCATTTTGCCACGATGAAACCGTCTCCACGAGCTATTACAACCGGTTGTACGCCAGACACAATAATTGCAACAAGGCCTTTCGCGTCGACTACCCAGTTGTCCCTATCTGGGGGAATCCAGTAGGGTTCAGGGACTATAACCACGTCGACCTGCCACTCCGCAATGTGCTGCAACAAGATATCTTGTGCAGCTCTGGCATGGTTTACGTTTACTTGTAGGAAACGAAGAGCCATTATGGGTGGTTGGTCTCCATTGCCGTCTCGTAGTGCCCTGTGCTATTGGTGGCAGATGCTGTCTTGGCAGCCTTTTTGCTTTTTGGTGGCGAGCAGTTTTTACCTCCCGCTTTATGACTTGCCGGCAATTCATGTTCTTCACAGATCGGGCAATTTGGCGCATCTGTGCATCCTCTGGCTTTGTGTCCCGGACGACCGCAGCGGTAGCACAGTTCACTGCGGTCTGTCTCGGTCTGGCATTGCGCCCGTACATGGCCTCTCTCCAAACACCGGTAACAGTGCAAGGGCTTAGCCTCTAACACCTGAACTCGGACTGACACCCAGCCTATCAGTAGTCGGCCCTGCGATATTTTTTGGCAGATAATACCGGAATTTTGACCACCACTGATCCGCTACCGGCATAAGTCTGCCGAATGTCACCCACCTTAATAGATTCGACTGTGCAGCCCCCAGTTCTCGCTACAGCCTCTGCAACCTCCTCCTTAGTTATGGAATCATCCAGGCCTGACAGCCTTACGTCGGCAGTCTTCATGGGCCTGGTGACCCGTACGAGATTTGCTGGTAAGACTTCCTGCAGTTTCTTTGCTAAGATGTCCGCTTTCTCCCCACTAGTAGATCCGGGAATTTCCAGTAGTTTGCCCCCGGTTTTGGCTTTGGTGAAGCGCATACCACCAATGCCTATCTGTTCAATATTTATCCGAGATTTGGCATCCCGGATGACTGTCTCGTAGGTCACGCCTTTCTCTTCTGCTTCCGGAAGCAGAGTTAGCACTATGGCTGACGAGCGGGGCGGACGGAGCTTCGGGGTGGGTTTGTTGGTGACTGATTGAGCGTTCGTCAGCCTAGCACTCGTTCGTGGCGGTTGTTCACGACGCTTGGAGCCGCTCTTTACCACCGTCGTCCAACCTTCATCCATCGTTTTGGGAGCAGGTGGAAGCGGCCGAGGTTCTTTCGCAGCTGGCACATTCGGCGTAGCCTGTCGCTTTTTCCTACTTCTGCTGCGAGTTTTTGCAGTTATGGTGAGCTCTTTGGTCTTTAAAGGAGCTTCGGACCCTTGACTTTTTCCTAGCTGTTTTGGCATTGCAGATATTGGTTGTGGTGTTACAGCAGTTGTACTCATCTGAGAAGGCGATATATTTGAAGCCGTCTTCTTTGTTGCCTTTTTGTTATTTTTCCCACCCGTGGATGGAGCGGCAGTCTTTGGCAGATCTGTTGATTTTGCCACCACCGCGGGGAGGGGTGTGTCTGCTAGCATGACACTTCGTTGGCGGTCCGCGGCAAGCGGGATTCGCCGCTTTTCCGGGAGTAACCGGTCACCAATGCCGTCGATGCGAGCATTAATTATTGTACTGCATCGTACCATGATGTCACGCTCAATTTCTTCAACTGCAGGAGAGGCAGGATTGGATAGTGTGATGTTCGTCTCCTGTCCTTGCCTTTGTCGTTGGCGGCATTGAGACGCCTGATTTCCTCGCTTGACGTGCTTTCCGCCAAGGCCTCAACTGCCGCAGTAATTAAAGCAACTGCATCATTGAAATAACGCTGGAAAACGCCACTTACATTGCCGCTCTTTCTGGAACAATGTAGAACCGTCTCTGTTCCTGTCCGCACGGCCCGTATTAGTTCTTGTGCAGTCTGCTCCCTGGCTGTATACCTCGCTATGCTAAGTGTCTTTTGAAGCTCCGCAGACCAGGTTTCGGCCTCCTCCTCAGCCTCTTGCACACGCAGTCTCTTCTTGTCATCTTTTAATAGCTCCTTAGCAGTGTTTTTGACTGCTTTTGCCCCTGCAGTAGGCGGTCTGCCGCGGCCACGTCCTGTTTTTCCGACCTTAAAAGCCAGAACCTTGGCGGGTCGCGCTGACTCTGCCGAATCGGGGCTTCCCTCATCCTCACTTACTCTACGCTCCCTTCTGCGCAATCGGTATCGAGATTTCAAGTTGCTAATGGCAGCTGACATCTCCGCTGTGCTGTTTTCGGTAACAGTTTTTTTACGACCACTATTCGCACGCGTTCGTCAAAAAGTGCTTCAGAATACAAGCTATTGATACTCGCAGCGGTACTCATAGCACCACTGCCCACCAGGTTACCTCCGGGGTTTTGTGTAGTACAGTTGGTACTGCACGCGTCATCGTCGGGGTGATGTACGTTAGGTACACCGCTCAATCTGGGGCAATTCATATCGGACTCTAGAGACGAGGTCATTGATGGCTGGATGCGGTTGTATTCCACCATCTCTGTCTCGTTCGCTGTCATCCTAATGGATTGATTGGGTTCATCTGCCTGGATGTCATTGGCAGGGTAAGCCGCTCCTACGGCTGTTGTGGGATGAATTGTAAGCGCCTCGCGCTCAGGGGTTGGTCGATGATGAGGAGTTGAAATAGTATCATCCATATCCAAAATAAAATAGGGTTTCGTCCAGCACGATCTCCACCCTCCTTGGAGCCCACATAATTTGGGGAGCTGTAGCCCAGAGCTACGTGCCGGATATAGGGGGGAGGCCCTTTTAACGGAGCCCGGGTGTAGGATCCTTGACGCGACAGGTTGGGGCAAGGCTAGCGTAGTGTCGACCAAACACACGCAACACCGAGCCCGCCGTCGGCCCTGCCCCCTACACCCCCCCCTCGCCGAGCCGGCGGTTAAGCCGGCCACCTCCAGCCGGTTGACCCTGACTTGGCTAGGCCAGGGCCGCCCGAGTTACCGGAATCTGGGGCCGAAGACGCATGTTGCCTGGGTGGACTGCCACAGACTCAACGACCAGGATCCCCTTCTCCCGGATTACGGGTCCCCACGCACGGCAATAACACGTGGCTCAAGTTTGGGAAGGGAAACTTGAGAAAACCCTATCAGAACTACTACTGTGGCCCCCACCACGCAGAGCCCAACCGCAGGCCCAGCCGCTGTCCCTTCGAGAGGGACCCCTCAGTGCTTTTTTATTGTGGTCGCTCCACTTGACCCGGTGAAATGCCCCGACAATCCCCGTTCCCCTCCGTGGGGGTTAACGGGTTGCCCGGCGGGCCTACCAGACGCCTTAGGCGCCTATAGGCAGGCACCGCCGCGCGGGTGGTGGTGGAAGTTTAGCAGTCCACGCGCTCATTGCGCGCGTCCGTTGCCCAGGTAACACCGCGAGGAGGTATCTCACCATCGTCCCCATCCTTCTGCCATACTTACAACATCTACAAGTGTTTAATCCATTTCGATTTATTATCGTTCAGCAAAATAACCACCTTTGAACGCGTGAATTAAGAATCAAGATGGCACGGCACGTACGATTTTTGGAAGTGACGTGTCTTGACTAACTAACTCAAGTGCTATTTGCGAATACGTTTAGAGATAATAATAATATTAAATGAGTCGCTAAGGTTTTACGAGCAACTTTTTCTCGGTAATGTTTTTCAGCAACTTCTATCGTCAATTGGCTTGATTCTATGAGACTAAGGGCCTGTTTCACAATCGCTAAGTAAGTCTTGGTTAATTTAGGCGCTTTGCAGACGGCGGGGCGGGCCGGACCGGTCAATTTCACCGCAAAGGATAGCGCAAAGGGAATCCTATACTATCAACGCACACGGAGGGCAAAAAGACCGCGGTGTGCTTTGTGTTCGCGGCGAGGGCAGCCGCGGGCATTGGCGGACAGACGTGGTCTTTATTGCTTCGCGGTCAGACCGGCCCGGCCCGCTCCGCCCGTCTGCAAAGCGCCTTAATCTGCCAGTTATTTCATACAAAATGTGTTCTTTATTTAAATTTAGTTTTTGAGTAGTGCTTACTTTTCGATTGTGAAACAGGCCGTAAGTCTCCCCACCTAATAATAATTATAGGATAAAGACTACTCTAGAACCCGCCTTATAATAAATGACGACCTCCGTAGCCTAGAGGCGCGTACGCCGGACTTGGCGGCGCCCTCTCTGAGGTCCCGGGTTCGATTCCCAGTCGGGTCAATGTAGTAAATGAAATTTTCTATATTGTCTCGGGTCTGGGTGTTGTGGTAGCGTCGTTTTTCCTGATTTTTATAAGACAAGTGAGCATCAGAGCAATATGGGGATCGATTTGCGAATCTTATATGACGAATCACAGTGAGTGACAGCTAAGATAGTCTTGGAGTATAAGTTTAATTTAAGTTGTTACCTATTTTACAATCGCGTCTGTTTTTTTTATTAAAGATTTAGGAAATGCTTTCAGTGACACAAAAAAATATTTATGAAGAAAGTTATAAGTCATTTGTCTTGGATTTAATTTTACAAGTTAATTAGTAACTTTACGTTGTTTATTTAAAGTAAGCAAGCGTTAAATCACACTAAAAAAGTAAAAAGAAAAGTTGTCTCCCAGAAAAATACCTTGTTATACAAAGTCTAGAAACGAGTTATATTAGATTAGTTCTTCAAATACGAAAATATTAGCAAATCTTTTTAGCTGCTTTATATATTTTCAAACTGCCTCAATGCTTGGACTTTCTAGTATTTGGCCAACTAAACAAATCTTGAGAGAGCCGGTTGGCTGAACATGATAACAAACAAGCTAGATAACACATCAGGAATTAAGGGTTATGTTGGTCTTCGCGCACATGTGAATAAAATAACTAAAGTTAACTGTTTTATTTTGCTTCTTATTCTTAGCATTTTGCCCCTCTCTTATACCCGCCCCCTTATTGCCTAAAAAATAGCAATCATCAATAATCGCGCAGTCATCGCCCGATTGATAGTTAGTTTGGCAAAATGTATGGGCAGCACTGAGAGTAGATTTGCTTTGTTTTTTTGCTGTTAATTTGCGATTTTAAAGCCAGAATTGGACAATTCTCGCCATCGCATTTGATTTTGCAAGATACGGAACCAGGGTACCGTATTTATGGACAAGTAAAAGAAGTATTTGACCGAAGTTAGAACCCTCAAAAGTTAGATTTCTTAGCCAAGTGAATAGACGCCATTTCCATTACTTGAACATTGAGAACATGCTAAAAAGAAGTGACATGAAAACTTAAACATTTTCCTGGCCATTTTGGCCCATGGCTGTTTGTGCTTCTAAAATACATAGTTGCGACGCCCTTACAGAGCCTTGAAAAAATATTTTCTTCATTGTTAACAGAAATTAAACTCAAAGTGACAACATGCGAAGTATATAAGTCTATTTGAACTATGTATTATATCACTAAGTAATAAAATAAAGAGTTTGTATACCTGGGCCCTAACCATGAACTGTTAAAACAATCACAAATCTGTCAAACATTATCATTTCTGTCAAATTTTGTATGAAATGACGTACCAAAATTGACAGATTTGACAACTTTGAGATTGTTTTAAGAGTTCATGGTTATGGCCCTGTACAAAGTTTATTCATGGTTATAGTCTTTTACGATAATAACTTGTTTGCGTTCCTTCACGAACATGTGTTATAAAATGCATATGCTCGTAAAAAAGAACAGTGTGCTTTGTTCCGAATAAAATGAATGTTTCTACGTAAATTTTTCAGAATTTACCGAGATGAGCGAATAAATAAGGGCCACATTTGTTCTTTTACACTCGACTGCATGAAGGGCCCGGGTTGAATAATTCTGTAGTGTATCATTTTGATCTATTTCATATTTTAACTTAAGAACGAAATAAAGATTAGAAAAAAAAAACTTAAAAAAAAAAACACATACTTAGATCGTTCCATAAAATATTAGACTAAGCTAGATTTCTTGGAGAAAGATGCCTAGAATGCTGAGCACATTTCCACGTTGTTGGTTTAGATATTCTTTATTAACGAAGACGAATTGATTTATTATACAACCATAACAAAGGGAATTATTACATTAGCTTTAGGCTACACAGACGTCTATTTTGAACCAGTTAAAGTTTTACTTATTGATAACACATTCACCCTTTATTTTATAAATACTTATTATTACCTAATAGACATATAAACGTCCTGCAGGGTAACCATAAATTCTTAAAACAATCTTAAAGCTGTCAAATCTGACAATTTTGGTACGTCATTATACATACAAAATTTGACAGATTTGATAATGCTTGACAGATTTGAGATTGAATGAAACTACTTTTACGGATTATTTCGCGATTTATTAACATTTTATTTAACCTGACGTTTCGAACACTTTACAGCATTCGTGGTCACAGGTAGACAAAGGTGTTATTCGTCTTTACAATATTTTGAAAAATATAAATTACCGTCACTCAGTTAATATTAATTTGTGTTCCTATCTACGCAAAAAGAGCTAACTGTATCTAGAGGTCTTGCAGTGCGGGGCCTAGCATGGGATTTCGTTAAAACAGGATCCCATGCTGGTGGTATTTTCCAACCATCTTCTCTGTTGAAATTCGGGTGTCTTCTAATTTCAATTGCCTCCCGTAACATGCGAGGAACAAATCGTCGTTCTCTTGCAAGGACTTTAGGCTGGTCAAATCGTATGAAATGGTTGGGTGTATCTAAGGCATGTTCACACACTGCAGACTTAGTATTCCGTCTATGTTTGATGTCGGCTATATGTTCTTTTACCCGCACGCTTATACTTCGTTTTGTTTGACCGATATAGGAGAGCCCACAGTCACATTCCAGTCTGTACACCCCCGCATCTTGAAGAGGTATGTTGCACTTGACAGGTGGTAAAAATTGGTTAATCTTTTTCGGCGGCTTGAAGTAGGTTTTGATTGAAGCGCGCTTCAAAATGTTTCCAATCTTGTCAGTGACACCCTTCATATAAGGTAGTACAGCAGGTTGGCGTTCGACGGTGGAATGCTTGACCCGGGGTCTGGAACGACGTGGTACCGGCAACTGGTTTTCCCGTAGTACCTTCCTGACATGCTGGAGCTCGCCAGCCAGGTGTTGGTCGTCACAGATACCCCTTGCATACCTCTTCAAGATGCGGGGGTGTACAGACTGGAATGTGATTGTGGGCTCTCCTATATCGGTCAAACAAAACGAAGTATAAGCATGCGGGTAAAAGAACATATAGCCGACATCAAACATAGACGGAATACTAAGTCTGCAGTGTGTGAACATGCCTTAGATACACCCAACCATTTCATACGATTTGACCAGCCTAAAGTCCTTGCAAGAGAACGACGATTTGTTCCTCGCATGTTACGGGAGGCAATTGAAATTAGAAGACACCCGAATTTCAACGGAGAAGATGGTTGGAAAATACCACCAGCATGGGATCCTGTTTTAACGAAATCCCATGCTAGGCCCCGCACTGCAAGACCTCTAGATACAGTTAGCTCTTTTTACGTAGATAGGAACACAAATTAATATTAACTGAGTGACGGTAGTTTATATTTTTCAAAATATTGTAAAGACGAATAACACCTTAGTCTACCTGTGACCACGAACGCTGTAAAGTGTTCGAAACGTCAGGTTAAATAAAATGTTAATAAATCGCGAAATAATCCGTAAATGTAGTTTCATTTAAATGTATCGTGTTCGCGTAAATAAAAGACAACAGTAGATTTGAGATTGTTTTAAGAGTTCGTGGTTACCGCCCTGTAGTTTCGTTACTCGTATATAACTTTATTTGGTGCGTTTAAATTGTTCTTTACTCGCGAAACTTGCTCAGCTATATTAGGACCCACGCTACCGAGGAGTTATGTGACCAGATAAACTTGGCCTAAAGTTACTACTAGTAGCTACAAACTTGCAAACACGGTCTGATGTTTCACGTCTGTTGCTTGTTCTAGAACTGAACTCCAGCTATTGTTAATCGACAAAGTTTCTGATCGTATACAAATATATACGATAGTAAGCATTGATCCAATTATATCGGGATTTTACTATGTATTTGAAGTTTAAACTACATCAGTCATCCAATATTAATCGGTCATAATATTGTTTTAACACAAAATATGGTTGAAATTGGAGTGTAACAACTATAAAACACACTTTTAAAAGTGTGGACTGCCCAACAAATCAAATGAGACAAAACGATTGTTTGTAGCCATTAAAGCACTATGCACCTCCTTCCTCCATTATCAGATTAGGTCAAAAATAACAAATAATTTTACTGTCAACGGGATTACACATGCTTACAAAGTTTAATAAAAACTGGCCAAGTGTGAGTCAGACTCGCGCACGAAGAGTTCAACGCCATTATCTATAAAAACACGCAAAAAAAAAACTCTTTTGTATCCCGCTGCCATAAATAATTACTTTATTCTGGTTTTTAGTATTGTTTGTTGCTGTTAGAGGCAACAGAAACATATCATCTGTAAAAATTTCAACTGTCTAACTATCACGGTTCATGAGATACAGCTAGGTGACAGACGGACAGACAGACGGACAGCGGGTCGGACAGTAATAGGGTCCCGCCTTACACTTTAGGTACGGAACCATAAAAAGTGATTAATACAACGGTAATCATATATGTATATCGCAATACTGATATTACCAATCAAGGGTCTCACCCCTTTCCCAGTGATCATGGTCGCCTTACTGTACCTACCTTTATTATGTAAATATGGAGGAAGTTTGTGTGTGATTTGCATAATTAAACATTTAAATACATTTGCATTTTTTGATGATCGCTTATTAATCTAATTGTAACTAAACAGAGGTAATAAAATTGTTTCAAAAAACTTGGATGTCGCCGGTCGGGATTATTTAGTTATAAACTGTAAAAACATAACGGCAGCCTTACTACAAAAAAAATGACTAGATTTAAAACACAGTCTAAAGACCTGGCAACCAATTTCGTATGTGGACACATTAGAATTGACTCAATACCTGTTAACATTATTTTAAATTGGTTGGTTAATCTTTTGATAGTGTTTAATCCTAGACTCTTTTTGGCCGTTAAAGACTAACCCTAAAGCAACCAAACAGTGTTATCCCAGTTTAACTATTTGACATTAATTTATTCTCAGGATAATCTTTACACGACCAAAATCCCCCATAAGCTCGTGTTTATTTACCTTATTCTTAGATTTGTGGTTGGTTAAATGTAATATTGGTCTACTTTGGGTTAAGTGGTTTACTCTCGAGTAAAAATTTACTCCAGATTGGTCGAATTAAGCTAATCACCTAGTATTTAAACTTTTAATTTTTTGCGTAAGCATATGGCTCTCAATGAACTGATATACATTCTGTCAAAAAAGTTTCGGGAATTGATGATTTGTTTATGGTTCCAAATTCAAAATCATATATTTTTTGTTGTTGTTAGATTGGCACAACTGTTTTCCATTTTGGTGCGGAGTTTGAGTTACATCTGATAATTAGATTAAATACAGTATTGTTTTTAGTTATACCATATCTAGTGTGTATTGCGAATTTCATAATGGACAAAAACATCGAACAAAGAGTTTGTCTTAAATTTTGCATCGCCAATGGGATTTCGTGTTCGGAGTCTCTGAAAATGTTACAGAAGGCTTACGGTGAATCGACTTTATCAAAAACACGTGTTTATGAGTGGAACAAAGCGTTCAAAAGCGGTCGAGATGTGATAGAAGATTTGCCTCGCTCTGGTAGGCCATCAACGTATGCTACTGAAGATAACATCGCAAAACTGAAGGAAATAGTGACTAAAAATCCTCATTCAAGTTTGAGAGAGCTAGCCGTCGAACTTTCTGTGTCACACGAGTCGATTCGTACCATTTTAAATAATCAATTGGGTATGAAACATGTTGCCGCTCCGCTAGTCCCAAAAGACCTAATTTTCTCCAAAAACTTAATCGCAAAAGAGTCGCCGAGGACATGCTAGAACGAGTCAATATTCATGAAACGCATTGTTACTGGTGATGAGACGTGGGTTTACGAGTTTGACATGCAAACTAGTCAACAAGCTTCGGAGTGGCGCCTTCCAACTGAACCGAAACCGAAGAAACCGCGCCAAACTTGATCGAAAGTCAAAGTCATGTTGACTGTTTTATTTGACTGTCGTGGTGTTGTGCACTCAGAATTCATAGAAGACATAAAGGAGAATTCGCGGCGAGAACTGAACTCGATTCCGGAAAAAGCGTTTAAAAAATGTTTTGGTGATTGGATTATTCGTTGGCGTAAGTGTACCTAGGTATCGCTTCTGAAGGAGCATACTTTGAAGGTGATAAAATAAATTTGGACGAAAAACTAACATTTTGTGTATTATTAATCTTTTCCCGGTACTTTCTTGACAGATTAGTACTACTAAAAGGACTGATAATCTATCTGCAAAACTTGTCTAGTTTTATATTGTTGTACGTAATATTTTTACATAGTATAATTCTTACTCTGAGGTAATATCTTGTGAATATTAAAAACCAAGCCGTGGCAACCTTTTAAGATGACACTTAATCTGTAGCCCATATCTGCATGTGTTACCAGTTTGCTTGTAATTTTATTTGTCTTGTTGGTTGTCCAAATGAAATAAAATTGTTGCCCTTACTAAGAGAAGTTTGTAGGTAGGTATCCCCATCTGTTTGAAAGCCACATTATTACTCAAAAGATATTAAGTTACGGAACCCTAAAAGGTGGCGAGACCGAATGTACGAAGCCTGCTAATGCAATCACTCCGAATTTCACGCCTTAGTTACGCGAAAAGGCATTACTTATGTACACAAATGAACAAGTAACGTTATCGCTCAAAAGATAAAAATACGGGTACAAACTCAACAATCATGCTTATCCGGAAAGAAATTTAAATAAGGACTTCTTTACGGAGAGATATTCAAAGGGCTTATTATGGAAGCAAACAGGTAGGAATGTCATAATTTATTTTAATATTTTTCATTTACAATTCGCGAAGTTCTGTTATATAATAGGGGATTAAAGTTTGATAGTCCAGGGCGGTAGCCACAAACTCTTAAAACAATCTCAAATCTGTCAAACATTATCAAATCTGTCAAATTTTGTATTGAATGACGTACCAAAATTGACAGATTTGACAGCTTCGAGATTGTTAAGAGTTCATGGTTACCCCGCAGTTGTGTGTGTTATATTACTTGTTTGTTTTGAAAACTATTATAAACTTAATTGATTTTTTTACTATACTTAGTTTTCGATATTATTTATTTGATAGCATATTATCTATTATAAATTAGCCACACACATATATTTTTTTTATATTCATATGCCAGCTGCGAGTGAGTGAGTGAGTGAGTAGTGAGTTAAGCTTGTACAACATTTAACTGTAACATCAGTATTGTTTTAACCTTATCTCTTTAAATAATTATTTTGAATCTTTGAATCCGGGGTCCGGCTAACAATCAGCGCTGCAGTTTTCTGCAGCACCCACTGCGCTGGTGCGCAGCTATTTGATATTGGATGGTTATGATAATTTGAAATCAAAATAGCTGGAGGTCATTTTCTATTCGTAAATTTGCCAAATTGGTCAAGCGAAAACGTACTAAAAATGTCACACAGATTTGATAAATTATTAAGTACATTTTTAAATATGATAACCCAATAACGGATCAGCGGATCAGAAAATACATTATTATTTCCTGCGCTAAATGTTTAAAATAAAATTAACAAATAGTATTTTAATCTGAAGTCCGCTCTGCTAATACGCTCTATAGAAAATGCGAGGTGACGGCGTGAATCAGAAATCATTAATCCGTTTGATATTACAAAGAATGAAATTTATGGGGTTCGGAGCAGTTTCGACCCAAAAAGGCCAGAGTATAGTAAAGAAAAATAACGGTGCTCGACAAGAAAAACTTTTCAGAGAACGTTTAAAAAGTCTTCGTGGTGTACAAAAAATGGGACACTCATTCATCATCATCATTATTTCAGCCACAGGACGTCCACGGCTGAACATAGGCCTCCCCCAGTGACTTCCAGATCGGCCGGTTGCGCGCGGCCTGCACCCAGCGGCTTCCTGCAACCTTTATCAGGTCATCTGTCCACGTTGTGGTTGGACGTCCCACGCCAATGTAATGGAGGCCACGTACCGGCAAGTGCAGCTTGTGACACTCCTTAATACCATGTTATTATAGCAGCTCATATACAACGACATAGACTAAAGAAGCAACATAAAAATCGTAAAAAAATATATTTCATAAATAAAATTAGTTATGCTAACGAAGTTATAGCTTCATACGCTTTGACTCGAACTACTGTCGGAGTGTTCCAAGATTTCGTGTCCGTAATTAAGCTATGTCTAAGTGTTCTTAAGTGTTCGTTGTTAAAACAAGCATTTTAAGAAGTCAATTCTGATTTTCATGACATCATTTATTTTGTGCTTCAAAAAAAACTAACACGCTCGACGATAATGTATGAAGCTTATTTTTTTATTTCAATATTTTGATGTTTCATCCATATTATTTTTTTTATTTCAGCAACTGATAACGTAATTTTAAGGCTAGGTAGATGTTTTTGTTTTATATTATACAATGCATGGATGCCTTAAGTACCATTGTAATCATAACCTATAGTGAAATATTTTTTCAGGAAAGTACTTAATTTAGAAATATATAATTCACACACTCGATAGACTCGATAGACATTCGAATAGATATTCGATCAAAATATTCATAATACAACATGAACGATTACAAATGTAGTTTTTTGAAGGATTTAATTTTTCAAAGGCTTTGAGACTTGACATCTGACAGGAAGTTACTATTCCTTTAACATTTCTAGTAAGTCATTGTACCTGATTGTACGTACCATTTGCATGAAATGAATCATAAATATTTTTCTCTGAGGTTGAAGAACTCAATTCCCGTATTCTGTGAACAGCATGATCGCGTTTGTACACAGAATAAAATAGTGTGACATGGAAAATTACGTCGACAGATGCCATTTTCATTGTTTACTATTTTTACTTCCCCCAAAATGGGGAAAAGCAGATGTCGCTTGATATATGGCAGAGGGATATTATGAAAAAAACAGGGTGAATTATTAAGGTATAATGATGATTCAGAATTTTTTATAATACGAAAGCCGAATGAATTTTTGTGTATCTCTAAAACGGTTCAGTTTCCATCATATTTTCAATAAACTAATTAATAATTTACGATGTGTTAGGAATGTAGGTCAAAATGGTACTGTCTCTTTTAAGAATTCATGCAGTAAGTAGTACTTACCTAACTAGTTCGGCAAAGTCTTAAATTGATAAAAAGCTCTTGTCTTCTCATCACCAGCCGATATGTAGTCCCGAAGCGGTGTTAGGGCTAAGTTATATTTTGGGACGTGTATAAGTGCCTTGAAGAGGGCCTACAAACTTAAAGAATACTTTGATTTTGACTTTGACTTTGATTGTCATCCTTTGGTAGGCACTCCAGCAGATTGACCGGTCAGTCAAATGTCTTCAAAGTATTACATTTACATTCTCTCATTGCATAAAAAGAAATAGAGGAAATTTACGAGTTTGTTTCATTTAAAAACTGTTTCGCTGCATAATTGATTACAAGAAAAAGTCAATATATCGAAATCTGCTGGTTTTGACTCTTGAATAATTAACTCTATCATCGTTTACTATAAATTCTTCAGAAAGAGCACGAACAGAACCTTTTTAATTACATGTTTACCCTAAACCAGAGTTATAATTTTTTATTGCTACAAACTTATTTCCTTTATTACTGTGAAACTAGTCAGTTTTAACCAGTCTATCCGTCAGTATGCCTTTTAGTTTAGGACTTCTCGAAGCACTAGTATCTAATAAATTAGGTTTTTTTACAAGTCGATGGAGTTGGAGTCAATTGACTATCGCGACAGACGTTTAAGGACAGTATTTAAGGACTTTGGGGTGATGCCTTCTGGCACTGCACTAGTACTTTAACCAGTCCTTTCTTTTTCCATTCTTTGGGTTAAGAGTTAAGACGATGGTCTGCGTGCATGTTCCGCAAACAAAGCAGAGTCTATATTAGAAGAATTTCCCAATGCAAGTAACTGAGCTCTTTCAATAGTATTATACTCGAGCTTCGTCCTTCGAGATTAAGTAATACACATGTAGTAACACCTACCGTGTCGCCAGTTAGTACAGATATTTGAGAGCACTATTTATAACAAAAAAAAAAAAACAAAAACCACTTTTGCTATACCGTACCGTTACAACTCCCAACGTTATCTGTGTCTCGCTTACTTGACGTCATTCACTGTTCTGTGCTCCGCCAGTGCGCACGCGTTTTCCGTTCGTTACAAACTTTTTTTTCAGAGATTAAAGATGGGAAAAAGGAAGCATACCGATCAAGACGATTACGGTTATATCGTTAAAAAATTACGTAAGTTGGAGAAAAAGCTAAAGCGATCCAAGAAAAGGCGTCGTGTCTCATCATCATCGTCAAATGATTCGCATCAATCGGTTGCTTCGCCGAAAAACCTAGAAGGTAGGTTTACTTTCTACCCACATAAACTTATGAAAAATTCCATAACTGCGGTTAACCGATTGGGTTATCACTTTAGTGGAAAAAATCATAACCTACATGTATATGTTAGCTCTGCGGGCAGTTTTTGGGATTGTCACTTAGCTATTAAGCATTTTATGTATACGATGTTGCGGGCTACCGGTTGGGTAGTCATTTCATTGTCACTGTTACTTATAAGCAACACAAGAGAAAGTACAATGGGGGTCCCCCTTTGGGTTGTTACTTTGATACTCACCTTCTTATATTGTACTCCCGATCATTATTACCTACGTTTTAAAAATAGAATGTAAACAATCAACAAATTTAAATTTTTTTTAGACGGCTCAATGGTTGCTTGTGAGTCAATTTACATCGACAAAGATGTCACTTCGTTGGACTTGGCGAACACAAATGATGATTGCATACCTGCGTGTGGTCCGGACACCTCGCGATCAGAACGCGAACCTTCCCCTACACCATCAACGAGCAGAGCCGCGCTTGCGTCGACATATATCGAGTTACAACCAGGTACTGAACCGCAGTCATCTACCGCGCTACAGTCACAACCAAGTACCTCTCAGTCTGAAAGGGAAGAGCCTATTAATAAAATTATGCTAGAATTGTTAGGCGATGATCCGTCTGTAACTAAATCGTATGGCAACGAGATTAATTCTGGGCTTGCAATTCGTGTCCAGCATATGGTAACTAACGGCCTATCTAAAGATACACGTAAAGAGCTACAAGGCAAATACCTGCCTCCCAGTAACTGCATGCTCATCGACGCCCCCATACTTAACCCGGAAATCAAAGCTGCTGTTTCCGAGACCGTCTTAAAAAGAGACAAAGGCATCGAGATAAAACTAAAACTGCTCGGATGTGCAATAACCTCTATTGGAGAGGCTATTTCAAGCTTATTAGCAAAAGAGGACAAAGATATGGATTTGATTAAGCTTTTAATGGATTCTTGTCGTATTATATGTGACTGCCAATATAATGATTCGCTTACACGCCGAAATTTTGTACTTTTCAATCTAAAAAAGGAAATGAGGGATCAATTACAAAAATCTAAAATTGATACTGCACTTTTTGGCTCGGACCTGGTCGAAACCATAAAAACAGCAAAAAATATTACCAAATCTGGTGCCGAACTGAAATCAGCTCCACCACCTAAGCCTCCTGCTGCAAAATTCACCAAGCAAGCTCCAGCTTCAACGCCTCAAAGGAATTTAAACTGGAAGGCTCCTCCCCAGAATCGCAGGCCGAAGGGGACCCAGGAGCCGAAAGAGCCTGCTCAGAGGAGTCAGCCCGCCAGCTCTACGAGAGCATCATATCGAGCGCCACCGCCGAAGAACCGCAGCCGACGCTAGACACGGTGAGCCATGCCGGCAGGCTAACAAGATTTCATAATCAGTGGTCTCTATTAACAAGCGACCCTATAGTATTATCGTGGATATCTGGCTATAAAATACCGTTTTCTAGACCTGTCATACAGACTTACCCTCCTAAATGTCAATCATATTCTAATTATGAAAAATCACAAATTCGGGATTGTATTAATGAGCTCTTGTCTATTAATGCTATCTCTCCTTGCCAGCCATGTCAGGATCAGTTTCTCTCCAGTTATTTTCTTGTGCCTAAATCTAATGGAAAGAATCGGTTTATACTCAATTTAAAACAATTAAATAGATTTATCGACGTAGAACACTTCAAATTAGAAGACTTGCGTACAGCTATAAAATTAGTGTCTGAAAATAGCTATATGTGTACAGTCGACCTTAAAGACGCGTATTTTTTAATTTCAATACATAACGACCATAAAAAATACCTTCGGTTTCAATTTGGTGACAATGGGGAGATTTACGAATTTAATGTTTTACCTTTCGGCCTTAATACAGCACCTTTCGTATTTACGAAAATAATGAAGCCAGTTGTTAGTCTGCTTAGGTCGTGTGGATATATGTCTACTATATATCTCGATGATATTTTGTTAATATCAGATAGTTACACCAATTGTTCCGAAAATTTAAATGCCACCAAAAACTTATTAACAGCTTTAGGCTTTATTATCAATTATGACAAAAGTATCATGGAACCTAAAACTTCTTGTAAATTTTTAGGTTATATTATTGACACTGAAAATTTCCATATCAGCTTACCGCAAGACAAAATTAATAAAATTAAAGATAAAGTTCATCTTTTTAAAAGTAAATCTAGATGCAAAATAAGAGACTTTGCTAGTTTTACCGGGTTACTCAATTCTGCTTGTTTGGCTGTAGAATATGGGTGGCTGTATACAAAAAGTTTTGAAAGATGTAAGTTTTTAAGTTTGAAAAATAATAATGAAAATTATGATATGTATATGAATATTCCGAAAAGTTTGAATTCTGAATTTGATTGGTGGACAAAGGCAATGGAGAACCCAATAAATAAAATAAAGTATGACGAATACTGTTTGGAAATTTTCAGTGACGCTTCTACTAAAGGGTGGGGGGCTGCGTGTGGTGAGGAAACTGCAAGTGGTATTTGGTCTAAAAATGAACAGACTATGCACATTAACTTCTTAGAAATTCTTGCTGCCTTTTTAGGTCTTAAAGTTTTCGCAAGTAAATTAAACAATTGTCAAATCCTGCTTCGAATTGACAATACCACCGCAATCTCATACATAAATCGTATGGGTGGTGTTCAGTTTCCCCATCTAACACAAATAGCCCGTGAATTATGGAATTGGTGTGAGGCAAAAAATATAATAGTCTTTGCTGCATATATAAGTTCCGCAGATAACACATTAGCCGATGCAGAATCTAGGCGGGTACACCCTGACGTAGAATGGGAATTAGCAGACTCTGCATTCCAAAAAATTCAAGACGCGTTCGGAACACCTGACATAGACATTTTTGCTAGCAGAGTAAATAAAAAATGCCCAAGATACATTTCGTGGCACAGGGATCCAGACGCATTTGCCACTAATGCCTTTACAATACCGTGGACAAATTTTTTCTTCTATGGCTTTCCGCCATTTAGTATGATTCTTAAAACTATTCGTAAAATAATAAAAGATAAAGCCAGAGGTATACTTGTTGTTCCATGGTGGCCAACTCAACCTTGGTTTCCCGTTTTTAATAAATTGCTAGTCTCAAAGCCCTTGGTTTTTAAACCATCACAGAACCTCATATTTTCTCATTCCAGCAACCGCAACGTACACCAGCGACTTACCCTGGTTGCCGGAATCTTGTCACCAGATCAATGATTAAGAAACAAGTTCCATTATCTTCAATTCACATTATTCTGGCCTCCTTGTCAGAAAATACGATTAAACAATACGACACATGTTTAAAAAAGTGGTTCCAATTTTGTACCTTTCATGATTTTGGTCTGTTTGAGGAGTCTGTTCCAAATATTTTACTTTTTTTAACTGAGCAATTTGAAGCCGGTGCTCAGTACGGCACACTCAACAGCTGTAAGTCCGCACTATCTTTAATACTCGGACCTCAGATTGGAAATGACATCAGAATTAAGCGTCTATTCAAAGGCATATTTAGATTGCGTCCTCCGTTGCCAAAATATAACTGCACCTGGGATACCTCCTTAGTATTGGATCATTTAGCTCAGTGGTATCCCAACCAATCACTAAGCTTGGAAAAAATAACAAAGAAGCTTGTTACTTTATTGGCCCTAATTACTGCCCACAGAGTCCAAACCCTATCAAAAATTAATATTAATAATATCGAACAACACTCAGACAAGCTAGCTATCAAAATTCCTGACCTTATCAAAACTTCTCGTATCGGGTCACTTCAGCCTACATTAATTTTGCCTTATTTTCACAATAAACCTCAAATCTGCCCCGTCAACACTTTAAATGCATATCTAAATATCACTGAACCCTTACGCACTGATCATTCTAATCTCTTTATCAGCTTGAGAAAACCACATTCAAAAATTACATCTCAAACTCTTAGTCGTTGGGTTAAAAATACCCTCGAAGAATGTGGTGTAGATGTGTCCACTTTTACAGCGCACAGCACTCGACATGCTGCGACTTCTAAGGCGCATAAACTAGGGGTCAACATTGATCTGATTAGGAAGACCGCAGGGTAGACGGGTAGCTCAAATGCCTTTGGGCGGTTCTATCACAGAGAAGTTACTAATAATGTGGAACAGACTTCTTTTGCTAGATCTATAATATCAGGGTCATAACAAGATGATTAATTGTTAGTTTTTTCCTTATTTTTATAAAATGTGAATTATTAAGTTCCTAATTATTGTAAAAAGCATAATAAAAATGTATGATGATTATTCATACAAATGTTTTTTATTACTAGGTGGTGTGATATTTTACGGCTTGTTATCTCTCAATGTCTACATGTGTATTACTTAATCTCGAAGGACGAAGCTCGAGTATAATTAATGATTAAACGAACTTACCTGTACGTGAAGTTCTATCATAATTATGCGAGAGCTTCGTCCGAAGAGATTAACAACCCTCCCACCCTATCCCAGCAGTAAAATATCACGAAACTCTGAACATAATGACGTCAAGTAAGCGAGACACAGATAACGTTGGGAGTTGTAACGGTACGGTATAGCAAAAGTGGTTTTTGTTTTTTTTTTTGTTATAAATAGTGCTCTCAAATATCTGTGCTAACTGGCGACACGGTAGGTGTTACTACATGTGTATTACTTAATCTCTTCGGACGAAGCTCTCGCATAATTATGATAGAACTTCACGTACAGGTAAGTTCGTTTAATCATTAATTATTGTCTCCGCTGCCAGCAGCCATTATCATTTTACTGTCTTATCGGTGCGTTTGCTTGTGAGTTTGCGTTTGCCAAGTTACGGTGAAGACCTCAAGATCAAGATAGGTACGTCCAATAAAAAATAAAACCCACGCTGTTTCTTGAATTGTCAAAAATACCTATACAAAAGTACAGCAAAATATGCAGGAGAAATATTTTGCACAGTTTATCTTTAACCCTGATATAACTCTAGGAGCACATTACGTCAACAAAAAATACGACGTTATGTCTCGTTATGTAAATGTGACTACAACATTAGATGTCGCATGTCACAAATCCTCTTCGGAAAATATTGAAAGGTGCGTTGTGTCGACACTGTCGATTCTCCCTCGGGTCGATGGCACAGTAAACATTGTGGTTTGTAAAGCAGTATGTCAACTTTAAATTTCTTCCTCCTCCATAGTTGTCCCCCCAGCCGAGGATCGCAACCCCGTCTACTTAGTCATCTTGATGGTAAGCCGTCTCCAGTCGTTACGATCCTGCGTCAAAATTGACGCATTGTTTTGCCTCGTACTTAAACTAAATGCGATCAAAACTAGGCGTATAGTAGTAGCGTAGGCGCAGTTATAAAGTATCGATGCTTATTTCATGCCTCGTCACGTTTTTCCCGCTTGCTCACAGCAGAGGTCAGGTATTTCAATCCATAGGCAATTTTATTTTTGGTATTCTTCTCTTTTGTTACAATGACGTCTTGCGTTCATGCTCCTAATTGTTTTGATACTTCATTTTTACAGAGACACGCAACAATTAGATGTCTTGAACAGTACAAAACCTGTAAGGGTGTAGCAATTATAATTACACATATATTATGTATACATTTAATAATTATAACATTACTTGAAGATAAATAACACTTGAAAAAAATCATCGACCTCAGGTGGGACTCAAACCCACGTCCCATCGCATACCGGGCGAGTGCTTTGACCACTAAGCTACCGAGGACGTCACGTGACAAGATGAAATTCCTCAAGCGTTTTTTCTCGCTGTCAAAGCCAGCGTATTCTGATCAATGTTGTAGCTATATGTATAGCTGAGTAGTATACTACCGTCAACATCCTATAGAAATATTTTTACAAATATTTGACTATTGGTTAAGATCAGAAATGCTTAAACATTGTAAATTTTTGTTTTTAGCAATTCTATGCAAGGTTTAATTGAAGATAAATAACACTTGAAAAAAATATAGCTACAACATTGATCAGAATACGCTGGCTTTGACAGCGAGAAAAAACGCTTGAGGAATTTCATCTTGTCACGTGACGTCCTCGGTAGCTTAGTGGTCAAAGCACTCGCCCGGTATGCGATGGGACGTGGGTTCGAGTCCCACCTGAGGTCGATGATTTTTTTCAAGTGTTATTTATCTTCAATTAAACCTTGCATAGAATTGCTAAAAACAAAAATTTACAATTATAACATTACTATTAAAATTTAAAAAAAAAACCTGAAAATTAGTTAAGTAAGTACATACTGTGGTGGACAAACGATTTAACAATGTGCCCAACGAGTATACTGAGTTGAGCTAATGTGTGTTTACTGTGGCAGTGCGGGGGACTTGTCAAGAACAGGGCGTTATGTTTTTTAAAAATAACAGGGAGTAACGCAAATACATTAACTTTTGTCTATCTTGGAACATTTGTTGTTTAACAAAGTTTAAGGTAGAAAATACTATGAATTTAGTATCATAGCTTAAAAAAACCAATAAACTCACTTTTATACGAATTAGAATCGTCATGATAATGAGTCAGTCATATTAGCTACACAAACGTTTTTCTAGCATATTTTATAATTTTCACTCCACCTACTCTATCCTTCATCATCATCATTATATTGTCAGCTGATTGTTACTTACTTAAAATTTTTTAAAACGATAGGATCGTTAGAAGAAAGTATGTTGTTTTAAACGGCTCCCAAGATTTTTTACATAGTTAGCTGTTAGTCCTAGTAGTATTAAAAATGCGAAAGTTTGTAAAGATGGGTCGATGGATGTTTTTTACTCTTTCACGCAAAAACCACTGAACGGATTTTGGTGAAAGTTTCCAGTAATATAGAGTAAACATAATAATAATACTTAGGTTCGTGTAATTCGGCTATATTATGGATATACTAAACACAACGCGAACGAAATCGCGAGAAAGCTGTTGGTTACAAGTAAATCTAATCAAAGTATTTCAAAAATGATTAAATAACGCTATGAATGATAATAAAACCATGTTCACATGACTCAGATTGCTAAAAGCAACAAAACTGCTGTAGGTACTTCTGTCCCAACCTTAAGTGGTTAATCAATCACATTAGCGTTATAAATCTTATTCGCCATGGAGCGGTGGGAGGGTCGCTCAAACACCGTAAACGATAAGGTAGAGGGCTGGGTGCGGGGCCATTCGCGTGGTCATAGATAGACACGCTCTTAATAGTCTAAGTTTAAAAAAAATGCGTAGTAAAAACAACGCATAAATTCAGACTCTGGTAAAAAACAAAAAAAAACAACACTACAATCTCGCCAGCAGAGTCGTAAGTATAGTATGTACTATGGCGACTAAATAACTGATTAACATACTTCAATAAATTTATAAATATCCAATGTCTCATGTAAAAAAATTCGTGCTCATCACACAACAACTCGAACTCGCGACCGCTAGTTTTGTTGTCTGGGTGGCTCGGCACAAGACCAGTCGTCCAAATATAGTTTCACAAATTACAAAAACGCGGTATACAAATAAATCTATTGGGATGTGACGCCCTGTAATATTATTTTATTGGACACACAGACAGCAGCAGAGCCACAGTAATAGGTTCCCGTTAAAACCCTTTGGATACGGAACCCATCATTTTGTCACTTCACATACAATTAGTTACAGTTAGATTACCTTTTAAAACAAGGATATAATGTTTCAAACGTTTTCGAATCGATTACACATTCTAATACCAATTGCTACAAAAGAGATACAGCTATTAAATACTAGCCATCCATGTAGTCACGACTGGTCGTTACAGGGCCGTATTTAGAGGCTCGGGCCCATGAATGTTCATCCTTGGATATATCGGGTAAGAGGTATTACCTCGGCAACAGCACTTGCTTATCCACCAAGCTGGTAACTTAATCTCGAGTTCCTTGCCAGTCGCAGTCTGATTCTAACTTTATGTCCTCATCCTGTAGGTATGCATTTGGTGACAAGACCGACTTTTATAAATTGTTTTTGATAATATTTTTACTACACACTGTGGCGTTCGGAATATAGTGATTTCCAAACGCGCCACTTCTAATATGAAATATTGTCAAACTTGACACTAGCCTGTTAGTTTTCATATAAAACGGTCCACATGTCGGGCCTCTCATTACAAAACTTACATTTATCTGGTACTATTGTATTTGTGATCAGTTGTACACGTTGATTATTGCACTAACTTAATTAACATTTGACAATGTAAACTTCACAATATACAAAGTGAACTTTGATCGGAGTTTGATTCGCTTTCGGGAATCGCCGCTTACTCAAAACCCTAAAATACTACATACAATAATTTTACTACATATTGTGTAATTAAGTGTATATTTATTAATATATTGTTTTAAACTTTCATGGTCACTAACATTAGAATAGTTTGTTACGGGATTGCTACCATGTACCTTATTTTTGAGTTCCCGAAAATTTTGAGTTCAAAAATAAGGTACATGGTAGCAATCCCGTAACAAACTATTCTAATATATTTATTAAATCTTTCTATGAATTGGATCTTCAATGGCTGATAATAAGGAAGCAAAAATGATCATAATCTAGTACTTGACCACAGTCATATGCTCTGTACCGCTCCACAGAAGTTTATTCATAAGCAAAACCTAAGGTCCTGGCCACCCTAGGCAATGTTAATTTATAGATTTTTTCCACAAGTATTGCTTGTAAACGAACGATTTACTAACTGCTTGTTTTTAAATATCTCTCGCAAGAGTGAAGAATTGTTTGGGGGCCCCGGATTGGAGCTTTTATACAGCCCTGACAATTTCTGCTTGGCCAATCAAAAATGTAACGTACATCGTATACCTGTTCTACCGTGTAGTTTTCCAAGTCACGGTACAGTGAAGTAGGAGCGAAGTTCTGAAGTTATTTCCGTTCCGAAAAATGGTTTGAGGGATCTTGTGCCTCGTGTACGGTGAATAAATGCAGGATTTTATTTATGCTTGCCTTAATAATGTAATAGTTAAGGGTTAAAGTGGGTGGATGAAAACCTTTTGTTAGTAAAGCATTGTTCAGTTATTGGTATTGTAAAGATATTACCTACTACAAATACTGAAACAATATTGATCTTTCTACTAGTGCTTTGTTTCGTTCGTATATTGGGGTAAGTTCGAGTCAAATACCTTAGCTACAATACAAGAGCTGACCTACTATATTTTTCCTAAAATAATCTTAACCCCACGCACACTACAGCCTTTTTAAGGGGCCGATGGTCTGTCTTTAGGGACTCCCCACACAAGCGTCTTTCGAGCGTCGTCGTCTTGCCGGCGCCAGCGCTGCGTAGATCCGGCGTTCGACAGCCGCTCAGCGTTGGAGTCGCGTTGCCGCTGCGCAGGCGCCGGCAAGACGAAGACAATCGAAAGACGCCTGTGAGGGGGAGGCCTTATATTCCTATTAATGTGATGCGCATACGATTTGTTATTAGCCGCTTTTCATAGTATAAAGAACGATTCAACTCATTTGACCAAGCTGGAGTAAGTTTTTACTCGAGAGTAAACCATCGCATAATCTAGAGTAAACCAATTTTTCATTTTATCACACCAAATCTAAGAATAAAGTAATTAAACACGAGCATATAATTATTTCTACGGGTGATTTTGGCCGGGTAAAAATTATATCGAGATGGATTAATGTCAAAGGTGGTTCTTGCCAAATTGAAACTTGTCACCCGGAAACTATCGAGATGTCAATAATACTCGTAGATGATCAAACGAACTTCGTCATTAATTGGCATTAGCACTCTATTATTCTAAAAAATTGAATTGTTTCCACTAAAGACGAAAATAGATTACTAAATTTTAGTAGATTTGTACTTAACATTTGTTTATTATTACCACTTGAACCATAAAACAAAATACTGAGTATGTTGTATTCCTCAAGGAAGTTGTAAAAGCTTAACCCCATTTTATCCAGGAGTAAATTCTTGCAACTGGGATTACTGTGTGTTTGGTCGAATCGGGCTAGTGTTAGTTGAGTTGTGTTGATACCCGCTATCGCTATGTTTCAACCGCACGCTCCCGTAAAGAGCCGTAAAAACCTTTATACAGCTAGTGATCCCATAACAGTGGGCGTAAACTCGGAACGACCCATAACTGAGTCGTAATGCATATTTATGGAGTCGCTTTCTATTAGCAAAAGAGCTAGAACATTGTTTGTCGATATGTTTTTTTAAATCGTTAAGCATATTTATGATCATTTTATCGATGTGTAGTAGTTGAGTAATGATTAATACATAAATTAGCCTGAGGATTAAATTGTAGCTGTAGAGTGTATTTTAAAATGAAGACTGTTAATATAAGAACCACTGCGATATTGTGGAATTTGTTCAATTACAAAAAATAAAAAACAAATTTGTACAAAAATAACGACTTTGGCGACTAGACAATAGATAAGCTTACTTAAATTAACTTATAAACATTTATGAGTTGTTAAAATGGTCGTGGTCAAAACACAAAACTTTTGACCCTTGCGAGATTTGAACTTGCAACCACAGCATATCTTGTTGTTACTATTGGTACCGGCTATTTCGCTATCCAAATATACTACCTACCAGCGGGGTAACCAAGAACTCTTAATACAATCTCAAATCTGTCAAATCTTGTCAAATTTCGTACGTAATGACGTACGAAATTGACAGATTTGAGATTGTTTTAAGAGTTCTTGTTTACCCCCCAGCAGTGTAAAAATATATAAAACAATATTGACAATTAAGTGCCTAAATAAACTATAATATCTACGTTATAGTTATCTATTATTGATATATATATTTATCTTACGCCACTCAAGAAATATGCATTTTTTTGTAATATAAAGTGGACTATGTGCATTCGAAGAGTTCATATAAATGTTGGTCAAAATATAATTTAAATCGATTGAGTACTTCATACCTTAAAACACAATTTACTTTTTTTAATATTAATATCAAATTTGGAAGTTTGGAAAAAAATACACTTCTTATACATAATATCCAGGAAAAACAAGATGATTAGAAGTAACGACTGTTGGAGTCTCTAACTTCAATCAAAAACATATAGTGTTCGAGAAAAATAAAATTTAAAGAATTTTATTCGAAGTTACAACTGCTAACTATTACCTATTTTCATTTGGAAAATGGTACGAAACGAACAAGAAGCCGGCGTTTAAAGTAATAGTCGTAGATAACATAGTGGCTCTGCGCCAAGGAGTCTGGTTGCTATCTGTATTTTTAAGAAGTCTGACCTCAACCACAGACAAAAAAGGAAAAAAAATGGTCACGGTTCAAGAATGAAAATAAAAGGTACACGTTGTACTAATGGTTTATACTGGTAAATTAACGAAGAGGGAAAACGTGCATGAAGTAATAGACAAAAATTAATTCTCAACAAAATACATAAATATATCTATGCCAAATAACACAAATCGTGTCATGGCCTTGGTAGTGCCACTAGTTTTTTATTCCGATGCACTATGTATTCAACAAGTCTATACGACCTCCATAGCCGAGAGGCTAGCACGCTAGACATCTCTCATGTTCCGGGTTCGATTCCCGGTCGGAGCAGTATATATAAAGAGCTTTTGTATATTTTATCGGTTATGGGTGTTGTGGTAATGTCGTTGTTTCTGATTTCTATTACACAAGTGCTATAGCTACTTCCCTAGGATAGGTGCAAGTGTATTTCTTTTGTGTACAATTTACTAATACGGGGTTATAAGCTTTTCTTTTGCAACTTCACAAAAAACGGGGTTACAAGCATTTCTTTTGCAACTTCACATACCTAAAACGATCAGTGCCTCATGGTTATCAAGTATGTATTAAGAATGGCAAACGCGATAGAGATATTTATATGACCAAGAAGCTCTTATTAAAATAACAGATGAAGGTTGACACAGTCAGGATATTGCACGAAAAGCTGTAACTGGCTGTAACACTCCGAACTCGATCGTTAATTTATTATGTTGACAGCGGCGCTGTCTTCGGCGTTATTATTTCCGCCAATGCAGAAGGCTGGGTCAGGCCACGTCAAGATTGGGGCCAATGTCATGTCATAGGCGACTTCACATACTCTGACTAATCTGTGGGCGACTTGATGAAGTCTTGAGCAAATGGATCTTGACTGTCGAGCTTATATAAATTCTAATGGTGACTCGAGCACATGAGGAACCCCGATCATAATAATTTAGGTGTAAATGTTACCTTTTAAGTAGTTAGACTTAGAAGTTTCGACCGGGTTGCACGAGCGTAGCGAATTTGTAGTCTATGGTTACACTGACCGTGATCACAGGCTGACTGGAACAGCGATACCTTCACTATAGATGATCGCGTTGATTTCCGTTTCAGTGAGTTTTAATTATGCAACGCTAAAGTTTAAAAGTTATTATGGGGAACCCCCACGTCATCAGCCTAAAATGACTTTCAAAGTTTGAATACCGCTGGTTGTAGCTGAGGAAAGAGTAAATCGTTGTTAGCAACAGAGGAATGATTTTTCGAAGTTTTTTCTGGCGTATTTATAATTCGGTATGAAAGCAAATGTTGTTACTGTACGATTTTATATTTATTTAGCTAACTTTCTACTAAGAAATTGACTCTACGGCTCCAATATAATACACTAGCAGCCCGTCCCGGCTTCGCACGGAGTAGACAATTATCGCTAATAGTTTCGGCAGCGCATTCGACGAAAGACATTTTAAGACTCATTATCTACACCTTCGGTTATATTGTTCAAATTTTACCAAGGATCCCTAATTTTTTTCAAAATGAAATGTAGCCTATGTCAAATTGGAAGAATGTAGCATTCTATTGGTGAAAGAATTTTTTAAATCAGTACTTTTTGAGCCTATTCATTACAAACATACAAACATACAAAAATAGGTACAAATCTTTCCTCTTTATAATATTAGTATAGTATAGATTTCACGATGGGATTAATGATTGGGTTGACGTGTTCTTGAAGTTCGTGGTGAAGACTGTGATTTGGAAAACGCAGGATAGGGCACCCTCTGAAAAGGTTGACCGATATACGCGAATACTGCCAGCTCATGGGTAAGACTAGAAGAGGATTTAGCTCAGTGGAATAATTGATCATCATTGATCTCATTGATCTGATTCTGATAACGGGATTTTAATCAAATTTGGAAAAAGGTTAATACAAGCTGCAACAGCTGATCCCCATCAGGATATTTTTATATTTGATCAGATTGTATCTTAAGAACCGGCAAAGTGCCCGTCGTTACCACTATATATTTCAGTAATTAATTCATTTATGTCACTTTCAATGTTTCCTCTAAGGAATTTTTGAACGACTATTACTCTTAAACCAACTGATCTATCTTAACTGTTATGATTTTTCTTGAAAGTTAATAAAAAGCACTATTATCATGAATTTATCCAGATTTTTCAAGCCAATAGTTTAGCTTTTAGAAAATTACAACTCTCTAGGGTCAACAATCTCCAAGCAAAACCTAGGACAGACAGACGGACATGACTAAACTATAAGGGTTCCTGGTCAGGACTACGGAACTCTAAAAAGGAAGTTGGGTGACAAATAAAATAAGATCAAACTAAAATGTAAGTCCATCAGCTAGCATAAACGTAAAAGCCATTAAAATAGTAAGAGGGTTTATTTATAAATGTTGTTGTCAATGTAAAACAATGTTGAACCTTGTTTTCCTCTTTCCGTCCCTAACTTATTCCGGGAAATGTCCGCCCACGCAACTGTCACAAACTCGTGTATGTCGCAGGCAAACTGTTAAATCAGGTACTCAGGTTTGAAGTTCAGAATGTAGCGGTAACAAAACTGCCAGTTCTATTATTGGCTGTGACTCTCGTGGCCAGCTCTAGGCTGTAATGCAGACCTTATCATGAACTGCAAGCAGTCCTATAAGCCACTCCTTAAAAGAAAACAATACTTATTGTGTGTTGTGTTTACCTACGTTTAATTCTGCTATTAAATAACATGTTAGGACGTTTGTTATTATCTCCAAAAGCATAACTTTTTTTTTTCTTATACTGTTAGAAATACTTTTGCAAAACTTTTTATCGTCTACACACAAGTATCTCAATGACTTGTTGAAATATAATTGTTTGACTTCTTGCTTTCATGCATATTTGACTTAAATATTTTTCATAATAGTCATTTGCAAGACTTTTCTTTACTACCTATTTACTGTTTGGCTAGTGAATTTAATACAGTCCATAGAATTTTAAAAGCTTCCCAGGAACTCAATGCAAAGCGGTTCTTTACAGCAAATTTACGTAGACGGCTCCGCTGTTCTAGCAAACGAGCTCCATACAGTTACTGCGCCCAATGACACTGCACTGAGATTTCATTATAACCCCATCAACTGGTTCATCGCAGCCCTAACCTCATATAAATAGGGTTGAATATCCCATGGGATTTTGTTCTCAACACGGTTATCAAGGACAGCAGAATCGAAATTGACGCTGACGCGCCTTTGCACTGCGAGACACGTAGGTAAATTGTATCTATTAAGGAGCCTGAATAATGGATGAAGTGGTAAGTAATGTGGAGGTAAGGAACAAGGATATAGCAAATGGATGAACGGAGCTAATTTACGTACTGAGCTTGTGACCAGATTACTGGCAGCTCAGTAGTCTAATTAGCTGGATGACGTCACATTTTCAGACTAAGAACGGCTGTGGTGAACTGTATGTCTATGTCAGAAAAGCATATAACGTTTAAATAAAACTAACCCCGATACAATGAAAATACAAGGTCTGGCGTAGTGCACTGGATCGAATAGAAAGAGGGTCGGTTAAAAAATCTTCAATATCTTCAAAAGTACTTGACCTATTTATTTTTTATAATTTAAAATAAAAAGCAAAATATCATTTTTTTAAGCATATTAAATGTTCTTTAATTTAGTCTTTATTTCATAAAGCCAGGGCCATAACCATGAACTCTTAAAACAATCTCAAAGTTGTCAAATCTGTCAATTTTGGTACGTCATTTCATACAAAATTTGACAGAAATGATAATGTTTGACAGATTTGTGATTGTTTTAAGAGTTCATGGTTAGGGCCCAGGTCAGATAGGTACTTTTAAAGATATTGAACATTTTCTAACCGACCCCTTTTCTTTATGGACCACAACAACAACAATAAGGGTAATAGTTACTTACTTGCTGGTGGAGTGTTTTATAGTCATCAGTCAACTGTTAAGATAATCTAAATTAATGTTAAGTTGAACATGTAGGTAAGTAGATTTCGTGGTTCTTGGAGAATTTTGATTTGTTGGAAAACTTTGATCCTTTTCGTTGGTATCACCATGAGTTAATTAAGTCCAGACTATTAATTGGAAAATTGAGTTCATACAAAATAAAATCTAGGAAAAAAGTAGTGGAGAAATTCTACCACCCTTTATTAATAATAACTATTCACAACTATTTTATTTATCCAAAAATAGCAGTTCCATTGGCGAATAGGAAGCAGGAAGTTAGTGATTTATTACGACTGTTCAAAATTTATATGTTTTCCCAAACATTCGCAGTAACATAATTGTGCTGTAGTTAAATATTTAATTATGGCATTTTAACGCAATTCAACATGCTATTGTTAAGTAGAGCTAAATTAATAATCAGCAGTCAGAGAACAACGAATTCTCAAATAAGATGGGATTTAATTACTTACTTACTTCTTTAAATTTGTCTAAAACTTAACTGTATTTAATTTAATTTGTGTGTTGAACTGACTGATTACTGATATTTTACCTGTGCTGTGCGGTTGCGGAGGCAGAGTATTTAACAGTTTATGGAACATTATCTTGCATTTTTATTTTGCTACATTTTTTATTAAAATAAGCCAGCCCGCTCGCTTGGGTGTACTGCTGAGCATTCTGGTTCTGCGGTTGTGCTGCAGAGTAGTAGCACGTTATAAATTGAATTATATATTATTTAATAACTTCTGGATAATGACGTTGGTTGTACGATTACGTATTATTGTTTAGTCTAACGATTGTACAATTGTTTTTTAATCCCAAATAAAATAAAATAAGATGGGATTTCAGCAATATTATCAAGGCGCGTGTAGTTTAACTATAGGACCCTATTAAAATAACTAGGTATTTGTAAGCATGCCACAACAAAACTTTGAGTAGGTAACTGGGAATTTGGTTAGTCAGACATATTCATAAGCTTTACATCATCATCATCATTTCAGCCGTAGGACGTCTACTTGTAAATATGGCCTATATTTAGCAGTAGACGTCCCCTAGTGACTTCTAGATTAGCCGGTTGGAAGCGGCCTGCACCAAGCTTCATACAACTAGCGGAGCCGATGTTGAGGGCTGGGCGAAAGATGCGCAGAAGACCATTACGATCATGTGATTGGCTAGTAGTGCGACGCGCCTGCACCGCCGGCCGTGATTGGTTATTAGCTCCAAGCACACGCGTCTCTGATACGATGATCGTCTCGTAAGATGCGCAAAGCGATCCCCACCCTTTGCTACATTGCTCAACATCGGTGCCGGGTACTGTAACCTCCGTTTATATGTAATTTTACGTGTCAGTTTAAAGGTTCATTAGAGAGACGAGAAAATAATATCATCTTTAATTTACTTTGTGCTTAAAGGCTATAGCACACCGGTTGCGTCTGCAGCACGATGCGTTGCATCTGCGACACGCTGCGTCTTGAAGCAATTCACACCGGTACCACGGCATCGCACACGCAACGTAGCGCGTTGCGATGCATCTGCGACACCGTGCGTCTGCGACACCGTGTATTCGTTTCGGATCAAATTAGTTATTTGAGCGGTTCTTATAATTTTTCTTATTCTCATTTGTATTTGCGTACTATATTGATGAACTTTTCGCGTATTTCAAAATCCATGATCCTTAGTAACTTTAAATTTGTAAATATTTACAACTGAAGTGCCGCAGCCGGTGTCGCAGCTGCACGCAAACGTATGCGTCACCGCGGTGTGGCCTCAACTAAGACATCCTATGGAATACAACGTCATCATGCCGGAGAGCGTGTGCGACGTTGCCGCTCCGCTGGTGCACGACCGCGTTCGGTTTGTAGCTCGCGGACTGCTGTGCGACTGACGCACGCAAGCGCATCGCAATGCATCTGCGACACCGTCGGTGTGAACCTACGCGTACAAATTCATATATTACAAATCCTGACGCACGCAGATGCAACGCATCGTGCTGCAGACGCAACCGGTGTGCGTCAGCCTTAAATTGTAGTTAATGTAACTAACGTCAGTATCACGGACTCTTTGTAGACAAAGTTGCAAGTTAAAGCTATTATTTTCTTTCATGAATAAACTAACAACCAAGTAAACGAAGTCACGAGCAGCAGCTAGTTATAAATAAATTATCATTCACTCAGAAGCTATTTGTAGGGCTAAATGTGTATATTTGGCCATTTTTAAAGGAGTTCAAAATAACGAGTTCCTTGTTTACGATGCGAATTACATCCACAGAACAGTGACATTGTAGGGTGACAAGGTATTGAGAAAAATATAGCGCAACTAAAAGCGGCAGAAAAAGAAACTAAAAAAAGGAATATTACTTGACGACCTCTATAGCCAAGAAAGCTGTACTGTAGCAGTACTGAAAATGTTAGTTCCTATTTTGGCCACCGATCTTTTTACGTGACGCCAAGTATACCTTATTTTTGAGTTCCCGATATTTCGGCACTGTTGCAAGCGCCATGATTATTATCAATAAGACAGCGAAAGAGGGTAGACCGATATGTTTGCCCTACTTACCCGCAAGATCATCAGTTACTCCGTGATCATGGCGCTTGCAACAGTGCCGAAATATCGGAAACTCAAAAATAAGGTACATGGTAGCAATCTCGTAACAAACTATTCTAATGTTAGTGACCATGAAAGTTTAAAACAAGTGCTTTAGCTTCATTTAGGTCAATGTATGTGATGTTGTCTAATATTATTTATTTTAATAATTGTGAAACATAATTAAGCACTCAAACCCAAGACAATATGAAAATTTTTTTTTCTACATTGCTTCGACCAGGATTCGCACCCGGGACCTTTTGGCCACGCCAAGTCCAGCGCGCTTGCCACTTGGCTACGGAAGTCATCAAATATAATATGACCATTAATTTTATTTAGTCTCTTAAGTCCTTAATCACATGTTGGTAATCCTAGTTCCAGTAATATTTTTTTACTCCACTCTGCATTTCAATTAAATATTCTGTTCGCGTTTTCCAGTTACCAGCGTAGTATTATTTGATCAGTGGTTACCAGGACGACTTTGCAAAGTCAATAAAACTCTCCAAAAGCGCTCGTCTCCTCAAGGCCTCTGACTCTGGATAAATAGCTTATTTACAAAGAAGAAACGTTTTGAAAATCGATAATCCGGCAATATTTTTATATGGTATCTTTTAACTTAGTTTTTCAACAACATTGTACATTTGGGTAATTTAGGGGTACCTGTTATTGGCCATACTACTGGTCTAACTACAGAATGATTGCTATACTATTGCCATATCAAGCAACGCTGTGGACTGCGTGAAGCACTATTTATTAAGAAAAGAGCCTTTTACTAAGACTTATCAGTTATTTTATGAGTCAGTGCCAGCCATGGAGTGTTAAAATTATTCGCACCGACTCCAAATAGTACTGATTAGGTATGTTTTAGTCAATACAATTTGTTTGCGTTTTAGTTTAATTTTGAAGTCGGTTTTTAGGGTTCCGTACCCAAAGGGTAAAACGGGGCCTTATTACTAAGACTTCGCTGTCCGTCTGTCTGTCTGTCTGTCCGTCTGTCACCAGGCTGTATCTCATGAGCCGTGATAGTTAGACAGGTGAAATTTTCACAGATGATGTATTTTTATTGCCGCTTTAACAACAAATACTAAAAACCAGAATTCATTAAATATTTAATGGGGCTCCCATACAACAAACGAATTATAGATAATTGGCCGGTTTTTAGTTTATATGAAACTATTTTATTAACGTTTAGTGGTAAGCCAAAACAATATCATTAAGAAATTATTATCTTCATTAGGTCGGTTAGATAGAGGTCGCTAAAAGATGTTTAACAGAAGTGAGGTCCAGTTTAAAGTAAGCCTGCCATTCTTGTGTCGTAACCACAGTTTAAGATCTTTCGTTCTTATAATTTATATATTTTTTTAAATATTTTTTTTAAAACTTATAATTTTTTTCTCGTTTCTGGGTGCGTTGGTTTACACCCCCAATAAATAAAATTGCCGTCAGTACCTCGCCAGCGCCACGTCTGCCCAATACACTGCAAAATATTATCTGTCGACATCTGTTAAGGATTTTTGTGGATTTCATCTTCAGCTCAGCAGTATGATATGATAACTGACAGACGCAAACATCTGAATAAGTTGTTTAAAGTTTACGAACACACTCTATATTCCTACATTTTTTGAGAATTTTCTTTGATTTCCGTGTAATTCCTCCATCAGATCCTAACTTGGTAAAAATGGTACCACCTCGGGAGTATACTCTTTCAAACAAAAAAAAACATTTGATATCTGTTCATAATTGACGGAGTAATCGCGTAACAAACATACAACATAGAAAAAACATTCAGACGAATTGAGAACCTCCTCCTTTTTTTAAATCGGTTAAAAATATCTTCAATGTAATAAGGTTTAATAAAGTAATAGATTTTCAGTTCCTTCTTATTCTATATTGGAATCAATCATTCCAGTGTCATTTTGCCATGAGTTTTTTATCAGGCGCGGCGAATTGGAAAGGTTTCTTCTGAAACATTTTTTTTACCGGCATTATGAAACAAAGCCTAATATAAGCGCAAGGGTGACCTTAATTTTTTTATAAAAACCGCAAAGGAATCCGTGCAGTATCTTCGGAGATTAGCAAATACATACAGCAGACAGACAGACAGGCAGACAAGAATTAAAATAATTGCATTTTTGGCTTCAGTATCGATTATAGAGTGCTCCCCAAAAACAATTTTCAAAATATCTTCAATGTACAGACATCGACCCGTTACAGATTTATAGGTTTCTGAATAAATAAAATAAAAACATAAATAAAGACTAGCTGTTGCCCGCGACTTCGCCCGCGTGTTTTTTAGTTTATTTAATATATCCCACAGGAACATTTGTCCGGGATAAAAAGTATCCTATATGTTAATACAGATCATCCTACTAATATTATACATGCAAAAGTTTGTGAGTATGGAAGGATGTTTGTTACTCTTTCACGCAAAAACTATTAAACGGATTTGGATGAAATTTTGCATACATATAGAATATAATCTGTATTAACATATAGAATACTTTTTATCTCCGATAAATGATCCTGTGAGATACATTGAATAAACTAAAGATCACGCGAGCGAAGTCGCGGGCCTAGTACTTTATACGTCTGTAAAATGTCATCCAAATTAGCTTTTTACGTAGTTTTTGCATTAAAGAGTTACAAAAATCAATACATGTATCCTCTCAAATTTTCGCATTTATAATATTAGTAGGATGTGAGCGAACTTTGTTATTAATTGATAACGTAATCTTGATTTCACAGCTAAACGAAAAAAAACTGTAACCAGGCCGAAACGTCGAGAAAATTAATATTCAATACAAAGAGTTACGGTACGGTTAATTAAAAAAGTTATAGTAATTATTACAATAACGTGACTAGATTAATATAATTTCGTGGTTGACTGCAAGTGCGTATTTAGGTTACAAAATCAGAACGGATTGGTGGAGGGGTATGTAAACCGAGTGAAAAATTGGCCATAAGGCAGGACTAGGTTCACGACCAGTATCATGCAAAGCCGGGACCAACTTTTGACGTGCCTTCCGTAGCACGGAGATGATCGTGATTAATGCCACTAAATGTGGTCGTAATGGTCACCCATCCACACATACAGCAGCGGTAATCGATACCAAAGCGCTGCCACTGAGCTACGAGCACCTCTTACGAGGCGAATTATTAAAGACAAATATAATAGTACATTATGATACAAGTCTGCAAAGTTGATTATTATACACGAGGCATTATTGTAAGCGCGAGCCGGAGGCGAGCGCGGTAAGGAAGCCGAGTGTGTAATTATCAATGCACACGAATTCCATACGACGTTTTTCAACACAATTGCGAGGAAAAAACCAAACTAAAATTTAAAATACCTTCTCCGTTTTTGTTGTTTTTCTCTGGATTTTGGCGGCATCAGGTTATCACTTGCGTTTCGTGCCTCAATAAGTATTTCCGACGGCATTGAATAACATTTTACTCGTCTTCACTATTTGAAGTAGACATTTTTGATAATAATTAACCACACAGCAACAACTTTACCAAATATTTAGGGAAAATGGTACGTAAGTTTTGTTTTTTTCGCGCGCCGCAATTTCGATGCGCGCGCACGTTCAATTATGGCACAGGAAAAACTGGCTGTTCAGCCGGAGTAGCAGCAATTTAAAAAATATAAAAAACTGTAAATTATTGTTTCTAAAAATTATAGTTAAGTTAAATTGTGTCTATTATTATACAATTTGATAATAGTACATTATGATACAAGTGTGCTACGTTGGTCATTATATGGTATATAATGATCAATGCACACGAGTTGCATACGACGTTTTACAACACAATTGTAAGGAAAAAACAAACAAAAATCTAAAATACCTTCTCCGAATATGACTTGGCGTTATTGCTGTTTTTCTATGCATTTTGGCGGCAACAAGCTATCACTCGCGTTTCGTGCCTCGATAAGTATTTCCGACGGGGTTGAATAACATTTTACTCGTCTTTACTATTTAAAGTAGACATTTTTGATAGTAATTAACCACACAGCAACAACTTTACCAAATAACATTACCGCACTAGTGCGATAATGTTATTATAGCACAAGTGCGTAATATGATGAATTATGAAAATAAAAACGGTGTTATAAGAGTCAATTTACGAGCAACTGTGTTGAAAAATACTTTACAGTAAAAGTTATTATTATCCACCCGCTGAGACAAAGTCCATCCCAATCGATTAGAACTCGGTTAAAAGGCAGTTCTCACTAACTGCAAACCATAAAGTTGAGGCAGGTGTCGGGAATGACCGCTACTGGTTTATAATCAGAAAAAGGTGCCCACATATGTATGCAGTTAGGGCTGCCAGATACCCGAAAAACGTCAGTATACTTTCTAGATAGTTAATAACAGGATAGTAGGAACAGGGAGGTTTTTCATTTAAAACTCATTTGGTGGTTTCATTTGGTTCAATTTAATTTAAAAAAAGGGTCTTTGTCCCAATGTAATTGGTAACTTTATAAATTTTATAAATAATGTATAAATATTGGACAACATCAATACATTGCTCTGATCTTATGGTAAGTAGCTAAAGCACTTGTGGTAAAGAAATCAGAAACAACGACGTTACCACAAAACCCAGACCCGAGACAATAGAGAAAAGTTCGTTTTCTACATTGACCCGACCGGCGATCGAACCCGGAACCTCAGAGATACGGATTTTGTGAAAATGTTTCAAAATAATCTATTTAATTAAGCAAGTAATTATATACAGAACTTCAGTTTGGAAAATAATAAATAATCTGTTTAAATAAGAATATGAATTATCATAATCTGTCCATGTTTGTCCACTGCCTTCCAATGCACACCCCTGATCCCGATCCTTGGATATTCTTTTTCATAAATCGGATGAGACAGCCCTACGCTTAGTGCTTGTTATGTTGGTTTTACTAAAAAATTACGCAGTTTTTACAAACGAGCCTTTCTAGCTTAAAATATGCACCTTTTAGCGTAATATATACAACATGTTATTTTTGATTTTCCATAAATTAGGGAATATACAGGGTGCACAAGAAAATGGGACACTCTTTAAAACTACGTGATCAGCTGGCCATATACAGGGTGTACAAGAGAATAGGACACTCCTTATAACCACGTGATCAGCTGGTCATATACAACAACTTTTTCTATGGGAGCAACATCGAAATCGAGAATTTTTTTTCGGCTTCCCCATACAAACTTACTCGCATACCTTGATGATAATGTATGGAGCATTTGAAAATAAAATCACGATTTCGATGTTGCTCCTATAGGAAAAAGTTGTTGTTTATGACCTGCTGATCACGTGGTTTTAAGGAGTGTCCCATTCTTTTGTACACCCTGTACAACAACTTTGCCTATGGGAGCAACATCGGTCGTGTTTTTTTTTAAGATGCTTTATACATTATCATCGATGTATACGAGTAAGTTTGTACGGAGCAGCTAGAAAAAACATTCGATTTCGATGTTGCTCCCATAGAAAAAGTTGTTGTATATGACCAGCTGATCACGTGGTTTAAAGGAGTGTCCCATTCTCTTGTACAGCCTGTATAAGTTAGACCGCGTCAAGAAAAGACATGATAAAAGTTTTTTTTTTAGTTAGCTTCTTTTTTTATTTGATTTTATAAAACTATTTCTAAGGTTTTGACCATACATATTAACCGAAGAGAGAATGTACGTATGATTTAGGGCGCTCTCTGGAATGCTGGTGTCGTGTGGTGCCGGCACGTTAAAAGAATTGCACCACCCCTTCTCTTCCTATGGGTGTCGTAAGAGGCGAACTACAGGAGAACCACCAAAAGAAGACGGGCAGCGGAGTCTTCTCTCCACCATTGGCTAAACGGCGATCGCCAAGCGTGGCGATTACGGCAAAATCCTCCTGTTGGAGAGGCCTGTGTCCAGCAGTGGACTGATATAGGCTGGTGATGATGATGATGGAATGCTAAAAAAAATTAAAGGATTTAACTTCAAAAATATTTTATAGCTCTTAAAAGATAATTTTTTCTCTTGACAAACTAATTATTTAATGATAATGTATAATGTGTCATTGGTTTAAGTTATGAGAAATCAAAAAGACCGTAATAATCCAACTCTTCTGATAGTATTTTTAAATCGCTTGCAAAAACAAGAAGCTTCGTTTATTCTCAGATTGACAAATATGTGGTCCATATTTTACGGAAACAGCAAGGCGTTTGCAATCTCGGGGGAGATTTTTCTCGAAGTTTCTGTAAAATTTTCTCTTTTACGTAAATAGAGTTTAAGTTTCAAAGGACATTCTCATATCAATCGAAAACCTCTCGAGAAATCTCGTAAAAATATAACGTATAGAGGTACTCTATACTATACTTGGAAAATGATAGCTTCAGATGGAAGTAATTTTCTTTATAGTTGGCTCAAGAAGGATAAAGAATTTATGTTAACAAAGCACTGTCATTAAAGTTTCTTTAAAATTGACATTTATTACAAAGATTTTGCTAGTTTTGGCGCTCTATTATCTGATAGAAAAACAAAAAAAATCCTTATCAACATCATTGTTTTTTTTTTAAAAGTACAATGTATTTTCAACTAACTTTGTAAATGAAACCCATTTCTCTATTAGTAGCAAATGTGGGAAAGAGACAAACCTATACGAAATGACAGTTTATTTGTTTACAGAAATTATTCATCGATCTTAACCCAATTGTTGGTCAGCGTTCATTGTGGTTAGACAAGGTGACTTTGTTATGACCAGCTGAAGCTTTTATAAATATATTTATTGTACCACTCATTGAACTAAGTGCAGCTAGCGCTATTATGAATACAAATGTCTACGCAGATTGTGAATACATTGTATTACTCGTATTTATAACATCGAAGAGTAGAGTAAAAATACACTTTTTAGGGTTCCGTACCCAAAGGGTAAAACGGGACCTTATTACCACAAATTACGTATAGCTGTCCATCTGTCTGTTTGTCTGTCTGTTTGTCTGCCTATCTGCCTGCCTTCCTGTCTGCCTGTCTGCCTGTCTGTCCGTCTGTCACCAGGCTGTATCTCATGAACCGTGGTAGATAGAGAGTTGAAATTTTCACAGTTAATGTATTTCTGTTGACGCTATAACAAAAAATACTAAAAAACAGAATTATTCAAGGGGGGCTTCCATACAACAAACGTGTTTTTTTGCCGTTTGAGTCCGACTCGCACTTGGCCGGTTTTTATATTGTTTAATGTTCTGAACCCGTAATCGCTTGGTTTTTGCTCTCCGGAGAGCGAATCATTATACCCGGGTGGTAGTGGAATCCTTTTGAGCTGTGTCCCTTTGAGGCAAAACAGATAGCGCCTAACTTTTTGCTTCCAGTTTACATCCCTTTAATTTTTAAATGGGTGTTTTTATATAGCGCGTAATGTACGCATTATGCAACGTTTCTTTAGCCGACTTATATAATGAGCTGCTGAGTTGATGCCTTAAATATTTAATGCTCTCAAGACAGCGAAGTGATACTTCAAGACAAAGCCACTATGAAGCTGAGAATCAACGCATTCGAGATGTGGTGCTGACGAAAGATGCTGCGAATCCCGTGGACAGCCTTCAGACGGAATGAATGTATCGTGAAAGAGCTAAAAATCACGACGCGCCTATCAGACACTTGCCGCACCCGCATGCTCAAATTTCTCGGCCACATAGCGCGGAGAGAACCAGAGTCCCTGGAAAGGTGGAGGGAAAAAGACAAAGGTGGTGTGACCAAACCAAACTTCTACAACTAAATCTGCACGATGCTGTCCAAGCCGCCGCTGATAGAGCAACATGGAAGAGCTTAACTCCGTCCCACTCAATTCTGTCCTGACTTGACCTCCTGATGGTCACGATCCCCAATCCCTGAGGTTACGACTGAGAAGAAGAAGAAGACTTCAAGACAAATCCATGGCGTCAAACAAAACCACGCCTCTTAGTACATTGATTAAACTAACCGTTTACCTTCTCTCCCAGGAGTCGTAATCGGTCGTTAACTCGACATTGAGTTAGCGACCGATACGCCTCTCAGTTACTCGTTTAACCAGTTGCCTTGTTTCTTCATCATAGTACTTTCTCCCGATCCTAGTAGTGGATAAGCTTGACCGTGATCCTGATGCGGCTAGTTTGGTATTACATTTGAAGCGATTGCAATAAGACAAACCAGACTATTTTGGACAAAGGCTACACATTTAACGTTATCCGAATTTGCAGATTTCATCACAAAGGTTTCCTTCACAACCAACCAAGTAAAATAACTCGTACATAGATTTGACGACCTCACAATGGTTCGCGCTCACAAAATCCGGTGGTTGCAGGTTGGAATCCTGCAAGGGGCAAATGACGTGTGATGAGCAAGAGCATTTGTAGGTACCTAAGTCGTAATATAAACGTATTTAAGTATGTTATATCCGTTACCTAACCTAGTTGCCATAATACAAGTTTTGTTTAGTTTGGGGCTAGATAATTGGTGTGATTGTGAAAGCAATTGATTTATTTATTATAGATTCCGTAAAATCAAGAGTTATGTTCGGGACGTGAAACGACCTACGGGTATGACGCGAGACTCAAAAACCGGCCAAGTGCGAGTCGGACTCACGCACATAGGGTTCCGCACCATTATCTATAAAAACGGCTAAAAAATATCACGTTTGTTTTATGGGAGCCTCCTTAAATATTTGTTGTATTCTGTTTTAGTATTTGTTGTTATAGCGGTAACAAAAATACATCATCAGGCGGACAGTCGAGCCTTAGTAATAGGGTCCCGTTTTACCCTTTGGGTACGGAACCCTAAAAACGGACTACGCAGTAGTCCTGTAGGTATCTTCTGTTTTTTTCAAAGACGAGAAATAATCTTGCAGCTGAGAAATTTCCAATTTATTTATATTAAGATGTTCGTTTCGATGTTATGGGAGAATGTAATTTTTTCGCAATTGAATCGGAATCTTTTTTATCGTGTCATCGCACGTAGCTGAACGTTTTCGCATGTAATTTATATGCATATTGAATAGTTTTATTTATGCTAAGCAGAGCTCTGCCAGTGGTAAGGTTTCTATACAAAGTCTATAAGAATGTCTTAGACTTAGCCTTTATAAACTTTTTAGATAAAAAAAATGGACAGCAAAAAATCTAAATCAAAATGAGCAATTTAAAAAAACATAAAACTTTTACTAAAAAAAAACATGATGAACAGCCCTGATATTTGACTGGTACTGTACTTGTAAATCTGTCGAACTAGAACCTACATTTTTCGGTGTAGAAACGGTTTCAAGAGACATATTTGTAGAGTTAAAACTACCTAGGTGTCTTTGATACGGCCAAATACTAAAACAATTCACAAGTTACAACATTCTTTTCCACCTAAACAGGTGAAATGACAACTCTTATTTTTGTGCACAATTTCAATAAATAAGAATCTCTTCCAAATGCCATTCGTGAATCTGGCAACAGAATAAACAGAGCACTTAAACTAAATCACTACAATAGAAACGTACGAATCTGAAAGCATCGATAAAACGTTACATTTCTTTCTAAATTTCTGAAGCGTGTAGTTCAAAAATGGTTGGAAATATGAAAAAAGTGTATAGAATAAAAGTGATAGAACATTTTTTAAGCTTTCATCCCATCTTATCATCTTAGAACATTTTTTTTTTTAAACAATGATTTAAATCTAGAGACGTATTTTTAAAGCATAAGACATGTTTTTTTTTTTTAATATTGGACAACATCACATACATTGCTCTGATCCTAAGGTAAGTAGCTAAATCACTTGTGTTATAGAAATCAGAAACAACGACGGTACCACAACACCCAGACTCGAGCCAATATAGAAAAGTTCGTTTTCTACATTGACCCGACCGGGGATCGAACCCGGAACCTCAGAGATAGCGGCGCCATTTAAAGTCCGGCATGCTCGCCTCTCGGCCACGGAGGTCGTCGACATTAATAGCTACAACGTACCATTTTTGAGATGTTGGTGAAAAACCTAAAATTGAGACCTTTGAACCCCCCCCCCCCCCCTTCGGCTCACCTCTTAGACTTCAGGATTTTTAGTATGTTTTCTCCCTAAGCACCCTGAATAAGTTTCTGAGGAAATCGCTTACGTTTTATGTTAAAATAATATCTTTGAAATAATAAAATAGTTATTTTGATACCTTTTTTATATGAAACCAGGGCCCTAACCATTAACTGTTAAAACAATCACAAATCTGTCAAACATTATCATTTCTGTCAAATTTTGTATTAAATGACGTACCAAAATTGACAGATTTGACAACTTTGAGATTGTTTTAAGAGTTCATGGTTATGGCCCTGCTATGCCCGTCGGCTCTTACCTAATAATTCATTGAGAATAGCCTTACAAACGATATTATATTTCGGTCATTAATAAGACCTTTGTCGAGGAAGGGCACGATTCACACTATCAATAATCCCCTCTTATAGGAAGTTCATTAATCCACGGCATTTGTATGGGTCGCCTTTCAGCTTGACTGTAACGACGATGCGGGTCGGACAACGTCAGTGCAATTTTCCACTTACCTACCTATATATAGTAAAATAATTTGACGACCTCCGTAGCCGAGAGGCGAGAACACCGGACTATATATGGCGCCGCCATCTCTGAGGTTCCGGGTTCGATCCCCGGTCGGGTCAATGTAGAAAATTTCTATATTGTCTCGGGTCTGGGTGTTTTGTGGTAGCGTCATTGTTTCTGATTTCTTTGACAAAAGTGCTTTAGCTACCTTAGGATCAGAGCAATGTATGTGATGTTGTCCAATAAAAAAAAACCAAAAAAATAGGTACTTACTCAGAGTAACCATGTTGTTGACATACACACAATAGTGAGTAATATACATAATAAGATAGTATAACACCTGAAAAGTAAAAAAAGTTCTCTGGCTTCAACAAAAAATATAAAAAATACATACTGCTTTGGTACTAGACCAAAGCAATACTAGATCAAAACCTAGCTGTTGTTTTCACTTGAAGTACCGATTTACATCAAAGGACTTATATTATATACATATAGAAAAATAATTTTAGTTTAATTATAAATAAAAAAAAACACAATTAATTTAAATGGTCATTTGCAATGTGAAGTCATTTGCACCAAAAACTGGCCAAGTGCAAGTCGAACTCACGAACAAAGGGTTCCACCACTGTCTATTAAACGAGGGAAAAAAATCACGTTTGATGTATCGGAGCCCCCTTAAATATTTATTTTATTATATTTTTTTGTATTTATATTATAGCGGCAACAGAAATACGTCATCTGTGAAAATTTCAACTGTCTCACTATCACAGTTCATGAGATACAGCCTTCGTGACAGACGGACGGACAGACAGAGGACAGCGGAGTCTTTGTATTACTAAGAACCCGTTTTACCCTTTGGGTACGGAACCTTCAAAACTGCAGCGCTGGTTGTCAGCTTATGTCAGTAACATAACTTAATACTCTCCATACTGTTATTTGAAAACGAACACCAGGGCCCTAACCATGAACTGTTAAAACAATCACAAATCTGTCAAACATTATCATTTCTGTCAAATTTTGTATGAAATGACGTACCAAATTGACAGATTTGACAACTTTGAGATTGTTTTAAGAGTTCATGGTTATGGCCCTGAATGGAAATGGAAACTTAAAATGATACCATTTCATTGTTTGTCTTCTGACTGTAAACATAACAATACCGTTTTGTTTGTTGTCATTCGATATTAAAATGGTTTATTTCTTTTCCAACAAACAATTTCAATGTGTAATTTAAAACAAAAGGTATTACTTCAGTATCGTCGAATAGAAAATTCAGTTTTTGTAAATGAAGACAATTTTTAAACATTTTACAATATTAGGCACCAGACAACGCATCTATGAGAACTAATAATCATAAGTTTAATTACAACTGTGGACATATATGCATTGCTACAGACACTATTGCCATTACTGATAGCAAGTACCAACCAAACGCAAGCTTAATTACACCGCGTTGGTTTGACCAAAGCATTCTACTCTCATTAGTTTCTGTTCGCTTCTTAGCCTGTAAAGACATATAATTAAGGCAGAGGAGAAGAAATGGAAACGAAAATAAAAAATATATTTGTTAAACTAGACTTATATCTAGTCAGGTGTTCTTTTCAACTTTTTCTATTAAATGTGATGAAATGAGAGCCACACTTACTATCATAAAAAAGGTACCTACTAGCTAGATTATACTTGTTAAAAATATGAGTGTTGCATCATTTTAGGTTAGAAATTAACCAAACTTTCTTTCATTGAAGTTTCTTAGTTTCTTTAATTCTAGATTTTGAGATTCATTAGAATTGTCTTGCAAACTTAGTATCTCATTGTTGTTACTTTAAAGCTTTCTTGTCTAGGTATTTATATCTTACTCGAAGATAGGTCGGGCTTTATTCGATTCTGTGTCTACGTCAGCGATTTCTAAAACGGCCTTAGTATTTACAGCAGATTTTATTTCGGCCTGGTCAGACGTAGTCGCTTTAGTTAGCACTAGGGTTACTACAAATGACAAATTTCCTGGACCTTGCAGGACCTTGTTACCAAACCAACACACTAACGACCATGCTGTTAAAGTGAGGAATTAACACCTAATTGTGACACAAGAAGTCGGCAGTTGTGATTTTTTCTGTCTATTTAATTGTAGGTGTTATTTCTGTCTAATTTCATTTTCTTCAAAAATTTTTGGTAATGGGCATCTGGCTTCAAATTAATACAGTATTTAAACCTTTTGTACAAAAACCATATAATGTTTTTGAGGATAATTCTTTAGTTTATGAAATCAATTAAGCCTTTACCTACATGTTTGGCCTAGAGTTCACCTGAGACCAACCATGAAACCTTAAACAGTATTCCTTCAATCTTGTTTTGTTGTTTCTGTAAAGGCATGACGTGTAAACAACACTACTTGGGTACTTTTTAGGGTTAACGGTAAGGCCCAAGGCTTATTTTATGATTGCGGCGGTATGGTGTATACTATTACAGAGCTATTCGAACTTATCCGGCAAACATTGCGATATGGTTGCCCTAGCGTGCCCCAAAATATATATGTGTCGTTTAGATCGGCCGATATAGAGAAACTCATTTTCGCCAAAGTCTCTAAATGCTATGCTATATTAGATTGTAAACCTATAGTGTTTAAGGACAAAATTGCCTGCGATTTTGAGAAACGAAACAGACTAGCTTTGTTGTGGGATCGTAATTATGAGTTATCTTCGGGTCGTAAATCCTCAAATGAAGGATATGAGGATGTTTTATCTGTTTTATATTTTCCACGAAAAAAACTTGATTTTGCTGGCCAGTATTACGGTACAATTTGAGAACGATATGTGGACAGTTTCTTTTGCTAGTTTGCAATAGGTTTTTGAAATTGCCGAATTCTCAGCGAAAAGAATGCCAGCATCTTGGGTACCTTACCATGAGGACCTTTTTTATAACTTTTTAGTTTCTATTATTATTATTTTTCATTTATATAATTTGTAAATAGTGTAGGTGTTTTGTTTTTTATATGTTTATATTAAGTGATTGTATATATTCATTAGCTATATTGTTTTAATTGTGAATAAAGAATTATACCTGATAAAAATTTTTGACTGCATCACCTTGGAATGAAATCCTTCGTAATCTGTGCACATCAAATTAAAGCACTGACGTACATTTGATTTTTCTTATCAGTTTGCCCCTTTCTCAATCCCATTTAAAACATTTTACAACCAAATTGTGTTGTACATCTTGCAATGTATCTACGCCCCAATGTATCATAGCTATCGATAGATATCACGTCTACTAGTTATTTACTATTACACAAATCTCAGAAACAATGTATTTCCTATAGAAATAGCCCAGCCACAATCATTATGTCGTTGACCGTCTCATTGGTCTGTCATAACGGTTATCGTTAATGTTATTGGTCAGAATCGTCGAGGCAACGATCTCCGTTATTACGGTTTACTATGGCCAGTTGATTGGAGTGTATACAATACATTATAGTTTGAGACACGTGTATTATTAGCTGTATAATACTTGTGATGTGGGTACCAAAGCGAAGAGAATCTCCTTTCAATAAGTACTCGTAGATTAGTATAATTTTCAAAAGTTAGATTTACAAGTAAGTATCTTACAAGATTTAACCTCAAGATGGCTACCAAGACCAAGTAACCTGTTGCTAGGAAAAAGTCTGTAGCATTATGGCTTTTTTTAACTGGGTTTTACGGCTCTGGGTTTATCCATTTTCAGAAGTTTAATGTTCAGTCTGGAGTAGTCAGTCAGCTGCAGTTGAATTTAATTTTGAAATACTAATACTAAGCCGAGAGGCGAGTATGCCGGACTTTAAATGGCGCCGCCATCTTAGAGGTTCCGGGTTCGATCCCCGGTCGGGTCAATGTAGGAAACGAACTTTTCTGTATTGGCTCGGGTCTGGGTGTTGTGGTACCGTCGTTGTTTCTGACTTCTATAACACAAGTGCTTTAGCACAGGTTAACAGGATGTACACTAATAAAATCGGACCTTATATACAGGGTGTACAAAATAATGGGACACTCCTTCAAACCACGTGATCAGCTGGTATTATACAACAACTTTTTCTATGGAAGCAACATCTAAATGTGATTTTATTTTCAGATGCTCCATACATTATCATCGAGGTATGCAGGAAAGTTTGTATGGAGTAGCTAAAAAAAAAACTCGATTTCGATGTTGCTCCCATAGGAAAAGTTGTTGTATACGACCAGCTGATCACGGGGTTTTAAAGAGTGTCCCATTCTCTAGTACACCCTGTATAATGACATTAATTATCATGTATGGTAAACCACCTTATAGTTGAACTGAGGCACATGCCTTGCAGCGGCATACTTTACTAAGACTAGTTGTTACAAAAATACATAGGTATATAAGGTGTTTTAAAAATATCTACCGTGGTTACTATAAATGAAAGTATTACGTATATTTCATTACGATAGTAAAGAAAGGGTGATGCTCAAATTTGTATGGGAACCGTCCCCGTCCCTCCCCCTCCAACAGATTAATGTGTCAAAATCCATGGGGTTTAGAAATAAAATACAATTAATGGGCTCAGTTTTTCTATGTACGAAACCGGTTTTAGTGGATAGATAAGCAAGCCGCTCCACATCGGCTTCAGTATAGTGCTCTACACTGCTATCACTAAAAAATAAGCTCAAAGGCGGGAAATAAAGATTAAGAAGAAATTCTGTGTTTGGGAACAACGAGCTCCTAGATCCCTACATACAGTTCATTTCTCTACCGTTAACAGCTGGTACTTCGAGGTGGATTAATCAGCCTTTAATAAACTAGACACTGGATTTAAGAGGTTCCGTACCCAAAGGGTACGGGTGGGTACGGTAAGGGTGCCGTGTGGTGCCGGCACGTTAAAAGAATTGCACCACCCCTTCTCTTCCTATCGGTGTCGTAAGAGGCGACTACAGGAGTACCGCCATAAGAAGACGGGCAGCAGCGTCTCCTCTCCACCATTGGCCAAACTGCGATCGCCAACCCGCCTGCCAAGCGTGGCGATTATGGCTAAATTCTCTTATTGGAGAGGCCTGTGTCCAGCAGTGGACTGATATAGGCTGGTGATGATGATGATGATGTACCCAAAGGTTAAAACTGTGTCTGTCTGTCCTGTCTGTCTGCCTGTCACCAGGCTGTATCTTGAACCGTGATAATTGAAATTTTCACAGATGATGTATTTCTGTTGCCGTTATAACAACAAATACTAAAAACAGAATTAAAAATATTATAAGTTGGGCTCTCATACTCATACAACCGACATATTTTTTTTTGCCGTTTTAGCACCCCTCAAAGCAATTCGCGTGGTAAAAATTTGTGCGATTCATTGGTTCCGTCCTTTGTGCGGCTTTCTAAGAAATTGGTGTCTCAATAAGGACTTTATAAATGGCTCTCATTACATTTAGGTACTAGATCTGGCTCTTCATGACTTTGTATGACCTACTTTCAGTAGAACAATAAAATCTAATGCTTTTAAGTTCTGTTGGTTCAAGAAACAAGTCAACATGCAGACATTTTGTTTTACGTACGTACTGTGTGAACAAGATATATAAAGTAGCCCGAAATAGCTAAATTGACAAGCAAAAATGAATTTGGAATTCCTTAACAGTTGTTAGTGTGGCCAGCACATTGTTTAAGTTAGCAATTCAAAGGCCCACGACAACAAATGTGTACTAAAAAGTATCTATCTATCTATTCAGCCTATTGCAGTCCACTGCTGGACGTAAGTCTCCCCCAAAGAGCGCTAAAGAGCACAATATCCCGCTTTTTCATTCAGCCACTGCCAGCCATCTTCCTAAGGTAGTATCATCATAAAAGTGTAAATTTTATAAATTGCTACTTGAAGAAATAAAAAAAAACTTGTAATTCATATAATAAATAAAATCAGCCCTTTCTTTACAAATAAAGACTTCGTCTTACATAAATGCTCCTAAAATGTTTTTTAAATAAATAGACCCATTAATTCCAATTTGCTAAATGTGACAGATATTGCAGGGCGCTACAATAAAATTTCTCGGAGATAACCAGCCAAATTGCAAAATTTACTACCCGTAAAATGTTTTTGTAAGGTCTCGTCCCAAACCTACATATATCTGAATAATCCCAAAAAATCCGTTATCAAATCAGCTCGATAGTGCTAATTTTCTGTATTAGGTATCATACGAATTTCACGAATTTTGTATGTAAAAGCGTGCTGATTAGAAAACTCATAATCTTAATCAAAACGAGACATTTTAAAAGTGCCTATTAATGTTTTATAATAAGTCTAGTCTCCGTTCCCCTACCTATATTCAAAATTCTTCAGCGGGAAGTTGACAACCGGTAAATCTTATGCTGCTAAAGAATAAACAAATATTGGACAACATCACATACATTGCTCTGATCCTAAGCGTCTATCTGAATGGTGATGATGTCTGAAGCGACGACCATAACACCCAGACCCGAGACAATATAGAAAAGTTCGTTTCTCACATTGACCCGACCGGGGATCGAACCCGGACCCAACAGAGATAGCGACGCCATTATAGTTCAGCGTGCTCGCCTGTCGGCTACGAAGGCTACAGTATCACGTGGTTTCAAGGAATTTATATGTACTTATTACTACATCCATGCGTGGTTTATCGTTTGACAAATTCTACCATACGGATCTGAATCGGCTTGTAAGCTTCCAGTTTTAGTCGTAGGTTGTTAGGTAATAGTCAGGACACTAATGTAAGCACAACCGTTTATTAAATGGTAATATTGCAGAATTCATCAACGAAAAGGCCGACAGTTGCGTTCAATTTAATGTCAATAGACCAGTCACAATGTCCGTTACCCGCATTAAGTAAGACCAACACAGTTAATCTCCTTAAAATCGTTATCAAATTTTATCAATCCCCATTATTGTTAAGGAGTGTCCCCGTTTGATAGCGATCAATGTCTATGGCAATTACGTAACGGCCCCAGGCTACGAACCTGCCATCTGAATCCAATTAAAGGATGTCCATGATCCCACAGTCCCGTGGGATTACGAGGGATTACATCAATTGGGCACCGAGGTCCAAGTTAACTTGTGCAGTGTGGAGTTTCTATTCTATATCTACCTACAGATGTCACGATAAGATTGACTTAGCTTGAATGAACTGATTTAGATTCTCGGAATTCCGATTTTTTTTAGAATTACTTTGAAGTGGGTGTACTGGGAATGGCCAAGGAACCATCAGGATAATTCTTTACGTCGAGATTATGACAATTGTTGTTGTGTTCTCTGGCGTATAATATCATTAAAATATTATTTTGGAATTTATTGATTCAAGAGTGAAGCCTGCTTAAGTAAATATTTGCGATATTCTTTTGTTTTATCAATCAGAAAACGATGATTTTCAGAACTAATGATTGCTGAATGACTTGCTACAAATATACGCTAAGCGTTAATAAATCCGTGCCAATACATTATTACGAGTAACGTTGCGTCATTCTCATTATTGTACTGATTTAATAAACAATGCTTTATTATATAGGGTGTCCAAAAGAATACGACACTCCTAAAACCATATAATAAAATGCTTATGTACAACAACTTAAAAGTTCATAATTAGCATAGCAACATCACAGTTGTGAGAAATAAAAATCCTATATACTTACCTAATTTTTGAAGTATCCCACTAGTTTGTATGAAACTTTTTTCGCGATTGCGATGTTGCTTTTATAGTTGTTTATGAGCAGCTTATAATCTGGTTTTCCTATCCTTTTTGTTCAACCTGTATGGCAACTCCGAGGTGGAACAAATATGGGCTATGGCAACCCAAATAATACCTTAATTATGATCCCTTTCGTTATTTGCTACGTACGAGAGCACGTTCATCCGTTGTTGTGTTATAATAATCTCATGAAAAGCGCGCAAGCAGTGCATTCACGGCACATTTGCAGATCTTACAGATCTTTATAAAACAAAATTAAGATTTTTGACCAAGAATAACCAATTCTCTGGTACCTATTTCAAATTAATTTATTAATTTACGTCTATACAATTTAAATTCGGTACCTTAATATAACTTCTTGCTTAAGTACCTTTTCCATGGAGATATATTTAGATTGCTATTTGCGTAAAATTTGCTTCAATGTTTATTACCAAGTTGTGTTGGTAAATGAGGTTTCATCACAGCCGCTTGCGGGTTTCAACCCTTCCTTATTTACTCTACCCTCAAAATAACAGACGAATTAACGTATTCCCGCGGTTCCCGAAGGCCTACTATGAAAATTTTTCGTTCATATTATCATAAGTAAGTATAAAACTAATAAATTAAAATTACTGTCTACTTTTGTCAAACCTTTGATAATTTTAGTATTTGACAATGGTCGTGGTTTTTACATGGTTAGTTTTAGTTTGTCAAGGAATTGACAAAAATCACAACGTTCTCGAGCATGATGCCCCGTCTGATTATTTTAAGAAACGAACTTTTCGAAATTATCTGCTGTCTGGGTGTAGTGGTACCATCAATGTTTCTGATTTATATAACAAAAGTACCATAACTTATAGTAAAACGAAAGGGATGAGTAATGTAATTGTAATGATGACTAATAATTTATTAATGTTTTAAAAAAATCTATTATATTTTTTTGTTTACACGTCTGATTGAACGAAACTAGTAGTAGGTCTCTGACATCCGATTTATAACCCGTGTTTGTAACGAGTGAATTGAAGCGCGTCGTTTAGAGCTTTCCCTTTGAATCGAGGGATAATGTAATCTGATCTCAAATATTTCTTTTTACAAGTTACTCGGGTACTCATTTATTTGCTTTCAGGTGTAAGTCATGAGGCCATTTCTCACCGTACGACGAGTATACTAATTTAAATTTTCCAGGGAACTGCTCGTATATTTCGGATTCTTTTTCTTAGCAAGATCGCATCAGAAATGAGATCCTTAAACGCACTAAAGTCGCTGACATAGCCTGATGGATGAGCAAGCTAAAGTGGCAATGAGACGGGCATATAGGACGTAGAACTGACGGCCGTTAAGACAGGAAGTTCCTACGAGTAGTGTGGAGGCACCGGCAAGCGCAGCGTAGAATGTCCACGTATAAGTACTTGGAAAGATGATCAGGACAGGTTGCAGGAAGCCGCTGGAGGCTGCTTGACCAGCCAATCTGGAAGTCATTGGAGGAACCCTTTGTTCAGCAGTAGACGTTCTACTATGACTGGAATGATGATGATGATATCCGGATTTCACTTAGGGATAAATACAGATTCAGATTTATTTCATCAGATTCTTTGCAAGATAAAATGGTAAAGTGGCAACGGGCAGGCCATATCGCTTGCAGTACTGACAAGCGTTGAGTAAGGAAGTGGTGACCATGAACAGGAAGTCGCACCCTCCCGCTCGGTAGACTGACGACCTATCCAAAGTTATCTACGGGAAGCCGTTAGTTGCAAAAAGTCCAGCGCCATTCGTGTGGCGTTCTGTTGAAAGTGAAGAGCTAGAAAAGGATGATAATAACATAAGGACAGAGAACAAAAGATCGTTATTACTTTAAGGAAAAGGACAATTATTCTAAAGTAGTAGTGACTTTTCACATTTGCCGTAGAACCAATAACTGAACCACACTCTTCGGTGAATCATCATGATAATTTCAGCCACAGACGTCTACTGCTGAACATAGGCCTCCTGAATTCCAGATTGGCCGGTCGAAAGCGGCCTGCACCCAGCGGCTTCCTGCAACCTTTACCAGGTCGTCTGTCAACTCTTCCATCTTTGTCGTTTTTAGTGATTACTCATCCAAAACTACTTACTTGCCCGGCATGTAAAATTCTCAAAAAAAAAATCTAAGTGTAGTAATTTGTGTTTACAGCCCTTTTTATTTACTTTTGATCCCAAAATAACGTTGGAATGAACGTGCCTGATTTATTTTATATCCTGTTTTTGTAATGAGTTTATTGAAGCTCTGAGAGTTTTCCTTTTAAACCGGGGGGTATTCTGTACCCACTTCAAAAGTTCGGTTTTTCATTTCGCTTTGATGGTCAACTTGAGTTTGCAGATTTAAAATACCAAAAAAGCTATAAAATGTCATAGTACCTATTTATGTTTTTAAACCTATAATGTAGTTATTAAAGCAAGACAAATTTTGGACCTACTTATTTTTTTTTCGGATGTCAAAAAAGTTATTCATGTAGCTAAATTTTAATGTTGTTCCTTTTTTTATTTGAAGCACTGGACAGAGAATGTAGCCCAAGTATAAGTTTGATTATGAAGACGTCGTTTTTTATTCGATTGAAACAACAAAGGACTCCTACTAATTTTTAGTAGGTTAATTCGATTCACTGTGACCCAAGGGACACATTAAATTGTAAGTCAATCTTGTCGGAAATGTTACTTAGCCCCCTAATAAAAGCAAAAATGGTTCTGTCCCAAATGAACTGAAATTGGGTAACTAACAAACCTGTTAGTTCTGTAACTTATGTTACTTATTTTAATATTATTTAATTATTCTTGGGTTGTCAACGTACGTACGTGCATACTAGCTAACCACAACTAATTTCAGATTTTCTTACATTATAAATGTATAAGTTTGTATGGATGGACTTACACGCATTACAGAATTACTTTAATGATAGCACACAAATAGATATTAGATCTAGCTTAAAGCATAGGATTTAAACCCGTTTTTATATTTAGGACAATATAAAACTAGATAAAAATTATATCGCCTTAATTGGAAATCGAAAATTTTAAAATTTTGCCAGGTTAGCTAACGACCTGGGTTGCTCAGCCAAAAAGCAGTCGCCCCGATGGCGAAAAGACGTGGATTCTTTTCCCACTTGAGGTGTTTTTTTTCTCAAGTGTTGTATTATTTTAAATATGATTATTATTTAAGTAATTGAAAAAAAGTACATACTGTTTGTGTATTTCTCTGCCATGATTATTAATTGCTCTTTGGCTTAATTCTGACATTATGCAGATGAAACCACAGACTAAAGCTCGTAATTAAATAAATTAGAGCCAAACGACAAACATACTTACCAATTGTCATGGTTTCGGAATAAGGACAAAGCATCTTTATGTTACAAAATAACAAACGAATATTCTTCATAATGGTGGCGTCTCCTAGCATGTAGACTCTAGTGAAATTTTAAAAAGTCCGTTTCCTAAATTGACCTGACTGATATCGAACTCGTTAAGGTATTTGATAGTAATTAAAATAACCTTTTTCCTCAAAGTATATTTTAATGAAAAAAATAATGAAGCTACGTTTCACTTTGTTTCCAATTAGTGCATTTTTGGGAGAAATGAATAACCCCTTGGGCAAAATGCGCTGGAAGGAATTCACAAAATCAATTTCCAGAATATTTACGCCGTGATTTTTTAAGCGAGATACAAACTAGCTATTTTATGACTACTTAATCGTTTTTTGGGTTATTTCTTTATGGGCAGACCTAGGTATCACTGGTGAAATTTGAAAAGTACCTTATCAATCTATATTAGGTAGATGTGGCGATCTTTGAACCCGCTCAGAATACTAGTGTGGTTGATCGATCAATGACGATTGCATAAGGCACCCTGCTAAAGTTTGTACATTCGTTTATTTTCTTTTTGTCAGCTCACGCCTATGAATTACCGTTTTTTTTCTCGGAATAATGTACTAAAGTAATGTCGTACTTTATTGACGGGTGAGTGAGCTTAGTGAAGTGCCCTGTGCATAACATACAACCACAGATTATAAAACTGGTTCTAAGATAAATTGATCATGATAAAAATAATTTGACGTTTTTTTAGTATTGTTTCTTTTTTCTATGTTGTTTTATTTGAGTTGTTCTATTGTTATTTCATTGTTAAGTTGACCCGTAATTAAGAATTTTGTCATCATCCGATACTATGTATAGAACTAAAGATTTATACACATTACAACTACCTATATACCTAGTTCCTTAGGTAGACTTACTGCAATCAGAGCAAGCAGCAGATAGCTGGTAAGTTATGCGCACATTTTTATAACGAGAAAAGCATATATGGGCTTGGCAGTTAGCCAATCAACGATTTGAAAAGAAATGCGAACCCAAGTTAAAATATTCATATATGGGCGTCGGGTGGGACAGATGGATGCGACATCGTGTGTAAAAAGCCTTACATTAAATGTACGCAAGGGCGCGTGTATAACGCCACGTTTACATTATTCGATTAGGATTCGATTATTTCGGTTTGTCATCGACTAGTTTGATATGTGTGAAGTGCCTTTAAATGGGCAATTTGGAGAAGTAAATGGTTTTGTTTTTTATTTTATGTTATTCGATTTGACTGTAATCGTCTTATACGGTTTCGGTCACATAATTAGCTGAATAACCTTGACACAGCGCGGAAATACAAATCTAAAAAGACGCATGTTTCATGAAATTAAGGCAAATAAAAAGAATAATCAAATAAAACTCTCAATTCAAAACATTTATATTTCTTGTTTTGTGTGAAAACAGTTGGCGATATAACTTGTGCCGTTTGAGAGAATTTTTTAATTTATGATAAAATAGACACTTTTTTGTGTTTGATTTAATACCAGAGAGTTAACAAGAAAAAAAATGATTCAAGATGCTTATTAAATCCTCTTCTAGCATATGTTAGTTTGGATTCAAGTAACATTCTGATAATTCATTTTCGTATCCGAGAGTTATTGAGAAGTAACCTTTATGAAAGATTCCTACGTATTTAAGGTTATATTAGAGTAGAAAGTTGGACGCCGCAAGTATATAAGCTACTTACAACTTTGTACATGACTTTCAAGTTGTGGTTGTTCTTTTAACCTACAAGAATTACTCTCTCGTTTTTGGAGGTACACAATATGAAGTTAATATGAGAACGTAAAAACAATTGAGTACATTTACGTTTTCATGAGGCAGACAAACTTTCTTGAGGTTTTTGCGATTATGTTATGTCTGACTTAATCCTGCAGACATTTTAGTACCTGTAGTACCTAAAAAAGCTAAGAGAGGATGACGACAAACTTTTTTTACTTCGTCTTTCTGGTAGATTATTAAAAAGAATTGGACACGTATATTTTTTTTTGCACATAATCAAAATATTACAGAGATATAGTCATTTGAAATGTCGCATGACGTCACGCCTAGGTATCATTTTTACTTAGACGTGACGTCACGAGCCCTTCTCCCGAACTTTGACGTGCCTTATTTTTGTACTTTTTTTGGTTGATTGAAAAAAAAGAATGCATTATTTTTTGATAATCTAACTGACGCGACAAATTAAATAGAATTTCACTTTCTTTACCCAGTCGCTACCCCCATTCAATTTAAAAACCTTCACAGAACTGGCATGGCATAACAACTAAAGAACGCAATCAGGTGCGTGGTTAAGACACGTGTTGTAAGGCACAAAAAACTAATAATATAAAAATGCTGACAAGCCACCCGAGATCGAAAAAATCAAATATTCAACTCGTCAGCAAAGCAATACACGTGCTGTCGATACCAACACAAAAACAAAACACTATTTTAAAATGAAAACTGACTGCAAATATTTTAAAACAAATGAACTCGGATTACAAAAGTTCCGTTCTAAAAATGAATGAATGCACGTTCCACCTACGCAGTTTGCTTGCGTAAGCTGCCTTTGTGAGGATGTGCCTGGCTATTTTTATTAGTAGTCATTGCAATTCATATTTTATGAATTTTTTATCCGGCTTATAATTTATGCGTGAATTCAAAGGCCGGGTTAAGTTTTTCAAAAGTATGGGTAAAGTATTTTATAAGTGTTATTCTGTGGTAGTATTTATTTTCTGTATGCTGTCTGCATTTTAGTTACATCGGCACGAAAATAAGAAGAGGCTACACACTTCGAACACTTACTTAGCTGTCAATTCAGTAGACTTTTGTGTAGCAAAACATAGTAGACTCGACCGAAATAAAATATCTGAAAATTAAAATTAAAATTGGTTATTCCAATCACTCTCCTTTCAAAACACAAGCAAATGTACGTGCCTCCTCAAGTAGTGCAGCGGACTTTTTATTTAAATCGCTGCATTGTCTATGCTAAGGAGTCCGTGCAAGATTCACAAGCGCTTTTGTTCCGGCGAATTCCGGACAGTTCCGGACTCAAATGCCGCTAAAGTTCAACAAAAAGTGTGGAAGAAAGAATCGTATCCGGAACGGGGTGTAAATAAAGAAGCTATTGGAATGATATGGTTGTGAGAGCGTTTTGCATTTCTACCTTCCTTAAATAAATATCTTTTGGGTAGGGTATTTTTTCCACACAATAAAAGTGTTTTGAAATGTACTGGAATAATGGGAATACATTGTTTAAACAATCGCACCAATTATTGGTTATCTAGCCCCAAATTTAACTTTTAGGTACTATGGTGACCAGATAATAAATAGAAATGGGCACTTAAATATATTGTTTTACGGCCATGATGTAATGTACTCAACTACCTAAACCTACTCATGACGCTAACACTTGCCCCTTCGGGGATTCGAACCTGTAACCACTGGCTTTGTTGTGTTCTTGGAAGTATTGATGTATTATTAAATTAGCGACTCGTCGCATTTTTCTACAAATAACGCACATAAAATCATTAAGATTCGGTTCATAACAGCGCGCAATAAAACTTGGATATATCGACAAAGGCTGCTAAATAGTAAAAATTTTGAAAAATTATATTTGTGCATGGACGCAATTTAAAAATAGTTACAATTTACATCATCAAGTTGGCCTATTTATCTAGTAAAAGAAATAAATCAGTCGAGCGAATAAGCGTCATTTCTCATTGTTTTTTCAATAATTTTAAATGATTTGTAGGTTTCGTAAATTTTAAGTATATTTTTAAAATATTTTTGCTACAATTTCGGCTTTAGCTTTTGAAATTACATGCTAGTTAACATTTGGCAACTACACTCCTTTAATTCATTTTTCCACAATAGTGAACAAGAAACTTGTTAAAAGGATCAAAGTAAAGCGGTCAGACTATAGTATAAAGTATGACAAACTCATACCGCTATTATAGAGCTTGCGAAGAACCCAATATTGTAGAAATTAACAAAGTAGTTTGCCTTTTAGTTTCTCGCCTCAATCAGAGTTGAAGTGAAAATTTCCGCTCAACATTTTCCTTCTCATACCGTCGAATTTAAAGATTTTGTGTTTGAGCACTCAATCGTGAGAAAAAGGATTAACTAGTAGTTAAAAGATAAATAAATAAATAAATATCAATACGGTATAGCGGCGCGGTAATTCGCAAGATCCCAGGCTCGATTTCGAGGTCAGGTGAATTCAAAAGACGATCTTTTTAGGGTTCCGTACCCGAAGGCAAAACGGGACCCTTTTACTAAGACTCCACTGTCCGTCCGTCTGTCACCATCTCATGAATTGTGATAGTCAGACAGTTGACATTTTCACAGATGATGTATTTCTGTTTCCGCAATAACAACGAATACTAAAAAACAAAATAAAATAATTATGAGTACGACTCACACTTAACCGGTTTTTAAATTAGCTCCGAGAGTTTGTACGTGATGGGTGACGCCTCTGGCAAAGTACATTGGTATCTAGTAAGACAAAGCTGTAAATCTGAGACTATTAAAATTGGTGTGTTTTGTCGCGCATATATAGATGTATAGATACTCTTTATTGCACACCAAACAAAGAAGATACAGTTGATATTTACAGAAAGATGTACAATTTGGGCGGTCTTATCGCTAATAGCGATCGCATATTAAATTAATTAATTGTTCTAACAAAAAAGAAGTGAAAGTTTAAGATTTAAGGAGTGGCCTACTATTTTGTTCACCCCGTATACTTGGACAGACACATTTATCGACAGTCACCATGACGTAAGTATAAATTCTCGAGCTCTTGACACTATACATACAGGCTTTTGACACAAATTACGTATAGCGGCGGCGTGTTTTGACCTTTTTAGTCTGGAGGGTCCTAAATCAGATGGTTGTCGTTGGTCAGATTGGTCAGTCTTCTAGTGTTAAGCTTATTGACTGCCCCTTCAAGACTAGGTCACCTTGTCACCACGCATTCTAGTTACTAAAATATGATTAATACCCAATAAAAGTACCTAAGTGTTTCAAACTACTTCCAATTTGTTCCTCTGAAAGTAGAATAATAAGTTATTTAGATGTAACCGAGGCTGCTCAGTGTTGCCCAAGTTTCCCGCTTCTCAAGTTGGTAACATGACATCTCGAGTAGGTTTTGCGGGAATCGTAGGATATTTTGCAAAGAAAGTTTAAAATTGAATTCAAGAATATTATTTAATAGTAATTGTTTTCGCCATAACCCTGTATTCTAATTTGATCGAAAAAAATCTGCTGATATTTTATCTGGAAAAAAAGACCAGCACTTTACCCTTATTCCCTAAAAATGAGCAATCAGCAATAATCGCGCAGTCATCGCCCGATTGATGGTTAGTGTCAAAATCTATGGGCAGCACTGACAGTAGATTGCTTTGTTTTTGTTTTTTGCTGACAATTTGAAATTTAAAGCCAGAATTGGAAGATTTACTCTATCGAATTGCATTTGCAAGAAACAGAATCAGCTGCAGAATCAACTGCACTAAACGGTACCCGTATAGCGTTTAACGTTTAATAAAATTCCATGCTGTGGGATTCAGGGTCGTAGCTAGGGGCTGGGGTTCCGAAAATCGCAGTTTGCAGCCTGCCAACCGCAGAGATTAAAAAAAAAACATCATCATCATTCCAGCCACAGGACGTCCACTGCTGAACATAGACCTCTCCCTGTGACTTCCAGATTTGAGGGCGCAATTTTAAAATTGTCAGGCACTGGCTACTATGAATCCTTGGTTCATAGAATATTTTAGGCTTGATAAAATCACATCTATTCGAACAAAACAGAAACACACTACTTTTTTCTTTCTTTTTCATAATTCATGCACTCTGGCCTCCATTCTTGCTCGTTTACACACTTACATTCTGTACCCCACATACTCGTAGATATTGATCTATACATAGATATTTTTTTGCCATTGTTGTGTTCCTGTGACATGATTACAAATATTCCTCACTGGTTGTATCTATCTACCCAGACGAGGTCGTGGGTCCTGGGCAGAAAGACAAGTCTTTGATATATTATGTAAGTTGGTAATTCAAGAAACATTTAGTCGAATTGAGAACCTCCTCTTTTTTTAAGTCGGTTGATAAAAATTATCTCATCATCGTCGTTTTTTTGAATAAGTTAATAATATGATAATAGAGATTACAAAGCCATTCAGCGGGCTAATTTCCTTTTCTTTACGCTTTAATTTTACGCCATGAGTTTCCATCACGTTTTACAATAGCCCATAACCCTTTGTTATGGGATTGTTAATTTTCCGTCTTAATTAAAAATACAATAGATGCCAGCAACCAATGCCCTTAAAATAAAAGATAAAGGACTTTTTTCTACGCCTCATTTTTTTTAAATAAATCTTATTTACTACGAAGTCTCCAGAAAAACAAAATAAAATACGCTTGAATAACGAAAGAATTTTAATTAGAAGTTTTTGAAATACAGGATTTATTTTGTAAGGATTTATTACCATTAAATCTTAAATGAATTTTGACTGTTCTTTTACTAGTAAAAAATAAGGGAACTCTTAAAACTGTTAATTGAGTTTTATGACTTTTGCTATTTCATTAAGTAAAGGTCACCACAAAGTTTTCTGTTATGTCGGTCGACTGGCCTAGTTTCTTCATTTAAGGTTATGAGAGACAACGTCGGATGCCGTATATACATAGGCTCTTTCCTTCCATTCACAGATGAGTCATTTTGAAAATAAACTGTACTGTGTCTGGGTATACTGGGAGAAGCTTTCAGCAACTAAAATTGTGGCCTGGTAATAAATAAATTATGACATCAATCACAGTAATTAATAATGCCAAACTAAGCAGAGGTAACATTAACTACATTGGCAACTAGATTGAATAAATGAATACCCATTCAAATTCAATCATTCAAAGATTTTGTGGGTTATTAACTACTTGAGAGAGAGCATCATTCACATCGTCAAAGGCAGCTTTACCTCTGTCAGTTTTAAAAATCAATGATGTATCATCTGCAAACAATACTATCTCACAAAGGTCTTTAGTAAGATAGTTAACATTGTTTGACACATATTGATTTACGTAACTTCACGGAATACCTAAAGAGCAAGACGCGCTATGGAATGAAGTATATTTAGCATTATACATATAGATTAGTAATTGGAATCTATCATTCACAAGATGACTTTAGCCATCCGTTTCAGCCCAGCGACTACCTCCCTCGCCGCTGGCAGCAGTTGGTGTGAATCGACAAACTGACCGTTGATCCCACCCCTAGTTTCCAAAGCATAGGTGAACTTCACTCCGCGACCGTACGCCCAGTCTAATGAATTGCCAGATCCTTTCCTCATGTGCAACTGACTCACGGTACCGGTTCTGTAGTGTACGTTTGCCACTGCACTCATAGCCTGTTAGAAAGAAAGGGATTTTAATAAATATCTGAATAACAAAAGCATACACAAAAGAAAAGATAACATTCAGATGACAATGAATATGAACTTACTATGTGGTTAACAACAAAATTATTAACAAAAATTTTGCTGTATCATACATTAGCATTATAATAGAGCGTTGGTATGTCATCATCATCATCATTTTCTAGACTAGACGTCCACTGCTGAACATAGGCTTCCCCCAATGACTTTTAGACTTGCTAAATGGAAACAGCCTTCATCCAGCGGCTTCTTGCCTTTACCAGGTCGTCTGTCCACCTTAGTTGGTATGTATCGAAAACAAAAAACAAATGTTGACCCAATAGAAGATGTCAGTATTGTTGACCACATTCTCGCTTCCTTGGCTTCATCAATAATGCTCAACCAAATGTTACAAGCATTAAAAGTCAAAAATGGCAAAAAAAAGTTTATAAAAAGTTTGGATTATGCCTGAGGCAATATAACCCTTAATATATTCGACGCTAAGTGTACTTTTTAGAAACTAAAACCCAAATGTTGAGCTTAAAGGCCCTTATGAAAGTCAAATGGGGTTGCCGCGCGCCGAAAATAAACTTTAGAGAGGTAACTTTATGTATTTTTAGTACTTAAAATAACCACCGAATATACAGGTGAAAACTTCTTCTTCGTATTCACGACAAAAACGATACTTATTAGTTTTCTTCATGATGCTTTACTAAGAGACAACTAGCAAAAGGAAATAGTTTGTAATGGCTTATACCACGGAATAGTTACAGAAGATTAACTATTCCGTGATCTCCCAAACGTGGAGGAGGATGAGATTGAGGCGGCTCTCGGACAGCTTAGTAATGAGAAGGCTCCCGGCGAAGACGGAATCATATCTGAGCTCTTAAAAGCTGCAGGCCAACCTTTGCTTGGCGTACTTAAGAGGCTCTTCAATTACGTCATAGCCAATGGGACAACTCCGGAAGCGTGGAGTGGGGCCACGGTGGCATTGTTTTTCTAGAAAGGAGACAAATGTCTCCTAAAAAACTATAGACCAATCAGGCTCCTGAGTCACGTTTACAAGCTGTTCTCGAGGGTCATCTCAAACCGTCTTTCCGCAAGATTTGACAGGAACAGGCTGAGTTTCGCAAAGGTTACAGTACTATAGACCACATTCACACGGTGCGGCAGGTTATACAGAAGTCCGAAGAATATAACCAACCCCTGTGCCTGGCCTTTTTTATGAGAAAGCCTTCGACTCGGTCGAAACCTGGGCTGTTCTGGATTCCTTGCAGCGATGCGAAGTCGATTGGCGGTACGTGAAGGTGCTAAGAAGCCTGCACAATATGGCATCAATGTCCGTCCAAGTACAAAACCATCGAACAAATCCCATCCAGCTGCTCCGAGGTGTTAGACAGGGAGATGTTATATCTCCGAAACTGTTCACCAACACGCTGGAGGATGTGTTCAACACGCTGGATTGGAACGGACTGGGCATCAATGTAATTGGCGAATATCTTACGCATCTTCGCTTTGCCGATGACATAGTTATTATAGCATAATCGCTGCAGGATTTGCAAAAAATGCTGCACAGTATTAACGCTGCCTCGCGACGTGTGGGGTTTGGGATGAATTTGGACAAGACAAAGGTTGTCCAAAAATGTAGCAAGCTGAAGTGGCAGTGGGCTGGCCATGTCTGTCGCAGAACCGGCAGTGGGCTGGCCATGTCTGTCGCAGAACCGACGAGAGGTGGAGCAGGAAGGTTCTCGAATGGAGACCACGCTTAGGCAAACGTAGTGTAGGACGCCCCCCGGCTAGATGGACCGATGACCTGAAGAAGGCAGCTGGCAGCGACTAGATGCAAAGGGCGGGAGATCGTGCGCTGTGGCGCTCCTTGGGGGAGGCCTATGTCCAGCAGTGGACTGCAACATGCTGATATGATGATGATGAACTATTCCGTGGCTACTAAAACAGAATAACTTCTAAAGTCATGTTCTAATATTTTTTAGAGATCTGAGGGCTTAGACTACTCGCAATCGCTTCGTAGCGAAGCGATATCTAAATTCGTCATCGCCTGGCTGATGACAACGAACTACTTGATTTTACGACGGCGATGTTAATCCCATACATTTTAATATTTTCGAAATTCGTTATCGTTTTCAAATCTTTACTTTGCTAACAAAGCCCCCTTATTACATTATGGGAATTGAAAGATTTTATCTGTTAAGTCTTTTAAAAATAAGGTTAAATTTACAGACATACTGTTGCGTACAAATCAAGTTACGATAGCGAAAGTAGCTCCGAAGCGAAAAATAAAATTGTCTGTACTCGTTACGTGGCTTAAGTACATTTGGCCTTCCCACACAACGATAATAAATGGATTTAGCCTAAAAGGGAAGACCCAATGGGGAAAATTAACCTATTACGAGGTAAAGACGCGTGGGTCACATGAAAATATTGGTCAACAGAAACTTGTAATGTTTCGAATGTATTTGCAGCCTATTAGGATTGAAAACGGCTATAGTTCTATTTGAAAGAGGCATAGTTTTATCTTTGAACATATTAGTGGAATAACAAATTTATGTGACTAGGTCTTCTTTGCTTGTCTAAATTATTTAGTAAAATCTTCTGTACCTGGAATGATGGTTTAATTATGTATTTAGATTATGATAATTAGGTAGTATAGGTATAGGTAGTATGCAATAGGTAGGATCTATTGCATAATCTAGTTAAATTTGAAAATTATAATTCTGCAGACTAACTGTGTAAATACTATTGCGAGACAATGTTAACATTAAGGCTAAAAATTTTATGATAAATGACAAATTAATTAATAATAAAGGTTCTTTCGATCAGTAGTTAAAACATGGAATTGCTCACATCATACATCATACATCATCTGTGAAAATTTCAACTCACTAGCTATCACGGTTTATGAGATACAGCCTGGTGACAGACAGACAGACAAACGGACAGCGGAGCCTTAGGTAATAGGGTCCCGTTTTACCCTTTGGGCACGGAACCCTAAAAATTAACGAATGTCTACCAGAAATCACGACCCACGTCAGCCTAATTTCATTTCTATGTTTTCACAACGACTGTTTTAGAGTCCCACCGAATTTATTATGACAGCATAATTTGGTTAGGCTTTGTTACGCGTAAATAATGTTTTAGACGACAAATTAGTTATTTAGGTTGTCGCGTCGCTTTAACACAAAACCGCAAATCTAACACGAGAATTTTGATTTTACGCTTATTGCGGAGCGAAATGTAATTTGAAACGTCGTCATTTTCTATCTTCATTATCTGTTCCTGCTTAGGAGGAAGTAACAAGTGCAAGTTAGAGTAATTTTAACTTATTCGATGCCGACCAGTCGCAAACGGTTGCTAACGGTTCACCTTGGCAAACGTAGTGTAGGACGCTCCCTAGCTCGATGGAACGACGACCTTAGGAAGATGGCTGGCAATAGACGGATGATAAAAGCGGGAGATCGTGCTCTTTGGTGCTCCTTTGGGGAGACTTACGTCCAGCAGTGGACTGCAACAGGTTAGAATGATGATGATGATGACGATGACTGGTCGCATGATACGGAGTAACCAAGCCACATTGCTCGCAAAACTGACACCCGTTGGAGAAGAAAGATCGAGAACATTTCTTCTCCAGTGGCAACCACGAATCGGTACATGTAGCGTGGGCAGGTGTCCCACCGGTGGACTGACGACCTGGTCAAGGTTGCGGGAAACTGCTTAATGTAAATTGTAGAGTGAATTGATGTGGATTTCTATGCCCATAATAATGATCTCAGAAGCATCGCCCTTCCACCTAAGGTTTTTATTTATTACCAAGCAAGATTTGAAGTCCGATGGATAAAAAAAAGCGGGAGATCGTGCTCTTTGGCGCTCTTTTGGGGAGACTTACGTCCATCAGTGGAGTGCATTAGGGTGAGATGATGATGATGAAGATTTGAAGTACTACAAAAGTACAAAAGAATGGACACTTCTTAAAACCACGTGATCAGTAAATTCAGCAAATTTCAAGCAACATTAAAATTGTTCTTTTTTCTTTATTTAAATACAATGTCTTACAGATAGCGCGATGTTTGATATTTTTCCTATTTCGGTTTTGCAATATTTAGAAAAAGTTGCTGTACATGAGCAGCTGATCACGTGGTTTTTAGGAGTTTCCTATTCTATTGTACACCCTGTATAATACGGTCTTACTGCCACTATCTCCTTAGCCAGTGTGGAATGCACCGCCGCATCCATGGTAGGTGAGCCATTGTAGATCCAAGGGTACAGCAACGCGCTGCCATACGAGTGGACACTCACGTAAGCAATGAAATGGTGGCCGTTGATTAGATTCTGTAATATTAAATCTGATTATTTTATATCAACCGGCCAATCTGGAGGCCACTGGGGGTGGCCTATGTTTAGGCAGTGGACGTATGGTGTCTGAAATAAGTAAATAAATATTGGACACCACATACCTATTAAGGTAAGTAGCTAAAGCACTTGTATTGTAGAAAACAGAAATAACGACGGTACAACAACACCCAGACCCGAGACAATATAGAAAACGTTGACTACATTAACTCGACCGGCCCGTAGAGCCAATCTCCAATCAAAAGGGATTGGAGATTTACGTCCAGCTGTTGACAGCTGGACCGAAATGGCTCAGATAATCTTTTGGAACTGTTATCGTTGTAAATGTATATTAATTCTTACCCTTAAAGCGATGGTCTCCTGCTCAGAAAATGGCACTGGTCCAGCGTAGTTCGGTGAGCATATGTCCATATATATATCACTGTTACCACTCCAGTTAATACTAAAACAATAATAAAAAACATTGCACAAAATGGTAATTGGTAATGACATAACGCACAACCTTTAGGATGAGCATCCACAAGAGCTGTGCTAAGCCAACACCAATAGAATCACTTCCTTTATTTAGCTTCACTCTTCGCAACTCTGGTGGATATGAGCTTAGCAGAGCGAGGTTTTTGTTTTTGTTTATTGTGTACAAGCGAGAAATGCAAGCGAGGGATGTGTTACGAGGAATGTGTTGCTAGGAATGTGTGCGAGGATTTAAAAATATGCACCTACCAATCAGTCAATAGATGGTGTTTACAAAGAGTCCGCTATCTATCCTCGCACCGCTCATTTGTACCTACACATTACACATTCCTCGCACAGCTCTGGTGGAAAGGGTCACACTGTTTCACATCATCGCTACACATTTTCGCTCCACACATTTTCCTCGCACAGCTCTGGTGGATGTCCAGCCTAAGGCTGCGTTTCCACCAGAGATGAGCGAGGATGCGTAGCGAGGGATGTGTTTGTTAAGAACCAATAGAATCACTTCGTTTACCTAGCCTCGCTCAGTGAATCAGTTTCAGTTTCAGTTTCAGTTTAAGGAGGTGATTCAGCGGCCTAAATACATAAAATAAATAATGAATTAATTTTTGGAATTATTTAGATCTCAATCACTCTAGCTTCTACCGCACAGCCCGCACTTTGTCTGTGTAGAATTCAAAATTAAGCCAAAGAATAAAGACTAATCTTCCCTCATGAAGACTATGACGGGATATATATTATTCTTTTGTCTGCTAAAAGTGATCACCCATTCTATGATAAGTATAATATATTTACAGCGTAGAAAAAGTAGAAAATATTTAAATTTCTACTTCTACTGGTTACGTAAAATAAAGTGAGGTAATTACATAGTAAAAAGCGTAACAATTCTCATTAGCAAAACAATAGGTTTAAATAAATGTGATGGCAGTAGGTATAATAACAAAGTATTCATTTTGAAAACATCGATACTATTATCAACTATCCTAAGAGTTTCTATAAACAGTCCATTCCGATACCGTAAAACAATATCCAACACTTGAAAGTCTATTTACCTCTCGATAAATAAAAATCAAAAACAAAACGCAATATCGGCATTCTTTGCCAGGAGTCGGGAAAAAAGGCTTTCGATTTAAATTCTCAAATGTTGAATTAATGGTATTGTTTTCATTCCATTGCCTGTGAGTTGTTTACTCCGCCTGTATTTCGGCCGTGGATGCGTTGTTCTAGCACGTTTAGCTTTTTAAATTGCATCTTATAGTTTCTTTTAGCATCGCTTTAGGACCTACGTCCGTACTAAAAATAGTTTAGCCATGAACCTTTCAGATGTCAATTGCATTCGTAAATTCTATACCTACCACTTTTTTACTTTTGTTTTTCTAATCAGGGCGGTAACCACGAACTCTTATAACAATCTCAAATCTGTCAAACATTATCATTTCTGTCAAATTTTGTATGAAATGACGTACCAAAATTGACAGATTTGACAACTTTGAGATTGTTTTAAGAGTTCATGGTTATGGCCATGGGCCCTAACCATGAACTGTTAAAACAATCACAAATCTGTCAAACATTATCATTTCTGTCAAATTTTGTATGAAATGACGTACCAAAATTGACCGATTTGACAACTTTGAGATTGTTTTAAGAGTTCATGGTTATGGCCCTGGTCTTAGCTTAAAAATTTTTTTGGTCCACTATAAATTTGCCACCCTGTATATAAATAATAATAAATTATCATGTTAACAATACGTTTTTTCCGCAAATATAATGTCGAAATATCTATCACTAGCTGTACAATTTTAACAATTAGCTTGACTCTTCAGAAACTATTTCATACATTTGTGAACTGCACCAAATTAGGGTTAAATGTACGCAAATTGCAGTAAAGTGCTCATTAGCAAAGGGAAATGCCTATCTACTGTATGTAGCTACTAGCACTCTCTCTAAAATGGAAATTTTTAAACGTTCTCATTATGAGTGTTTATAGTGGCAGTGCTATTATAGTAATTACCAAAATAAATTACTAAATGAAGTGACATTTATCACACCTTTGTGCTTGGAAAGTCACGTGCAAATTTGGTACCCGCTATTATAGTTTTCGATTGATCACTAACTAATTACGTACTAAACTAAGCGTAATGCGGGAAGTTCGAATTGGGCGAGTGTTTGATGTTAGTCCTATAAAAAAGGTATTGTACTCGTATATGAGCAGCTGATAACGTGGTTTTAAGGAATAACCTATTTTTTCAACCTACCCAAAAAGTTAAAAGTCAACTTCAACTGATTTTCAACTTTAAGTCTGATACATAGAGATAATTTTCAATTGATTAAATTTAACGTTTTGTCGTAGGTTGACGAGCTATTGTCTGTTCGTTCTGCATATCGCGCTCCCTTGCTTCTAAACATTAATTTGATATGAAATTCACAAGAACGCCCGACGCCTATTGTGTATCCCGCACCTAATATAACTCAAATAATACCCACATTAGTTTAAACTTAGACTGATTTACGATTACTAACGTAATCTACGTTAGCTTAGTGCTCTGATGTACACACTAATCTGCTAATTATGAATTAACAGTGATTGTTTGATTTGCTTATATGCCTTGATTAATCATAAATTACAGTATATAAGCATTAATTACTTATCAGCTATTTGCTTAGACGCAAGCAAATACCTGCTCAAGTAGGTATTTAAGTAATATTTCGGCTAAATTTTGTATTCGTACATGTTTGATTAACTCTCGTGCTCGTAGGCTTGTAGCTCAGTGGCGGTAGCGCTTTGCTATCGACTACTAAAGTTAAGTAACGAAAGCCGCGGTCGTGAGTAGATGGGTGACCAGTGGATGAGTGAACATCCCGACCATATTTAGTGATATTTATCACGAGTATCTCCGTGCTTTGGAAGGCACGCTAAAATAAGCCCCGGTTAATATCGTTTGATATTGGTCGTGAAACCCAGTCAGAGGCCTTATGGCGGCTTGATTACATCCCTTTGAAAACTTTCTGCATGACCCAATGGTTGACTGGCAGAGAATGCTTCTAGCATTATGTCCACCTTTTGTACACTATCTGTAAGTTGTGCAATAAAGATCTAAATAAATAAAAAAAAAATACATCTGACAGTAAGGTTTAGTCACTGGCCTTACAACACACCTCCACCGCACCGCACTGGGTCGCGTGGTGGAGTATGGCTTAAAAACCACCTCATAGTTGAGGTGAGGCCTGTGCCTAGTTGCAGTGGGATGGGACGTATATAGACTTACTTTTTTAACCACAACTAATTGTACTCTTGGCAACCTAAGACATTCTGAATAGCTTAAACCTTGCATAAATAAAATATCATTAGCGTAATAGCGCGGTAATTAACCTTTAACGCAAAGTTTAAGATTCGATTCCCTTTTGAAACAACAAAACAATCGATCATCGAAAATGTATGAGATTGTACATTTTTGATTTCAATGCTGATCCTCTAAAAATAGTTTTATTTTAACACCAGAATCTTTATAGAGGTTTCAAGCAAATGTTTCTGTTCTGTATCAACTGAGCAAACGATAAATGAAACAGGTAGCCGCTATTCCAACCTACATTGTTTGCGTATACAAGCCGGAATTTATGAAGCTGAAGTTTGCCTGCTCATAAATCATAACAAGCAAAACTATGGATTTTTCCATAAAGACTAGTTTTACTTTCACGTAGATGTGTTTATGTAGGCAGATATTATATTTGCATCAATCAACATGTGTGTGGAGACCACGCCTTGGCAAACGTAGTGTAGGACGCCCCCCAGCCTGATGGACTGACGACCTTAGGAAGATGGCTGGCAGTGGTAAAACATGTGTTCTATCTATCTATCTATTCAGCCTATTGGAGTCCACTGCTGGACGTAAGCCTCCCCTAAAGAACGCCAGAGAGCACGATTTTCCGCTTTTTTCATCCAGCCACTGCCACTTTTGTCATTTCGCCTATGGCAGTCTACTGCTGGACGTAAGCCTCCTCCAAAGAAATACCACACATGTGAATCTTACGGTTATGTACATTGTACATATACGACACCTTCGTAGCCGAGAGGTGAGAATGCCGGACTTGGCGCTAACTATGATATCCCGGGTTCGATTCCCGACAGGGTCAATGTAGAAAATGATTTTCTATGTTGTCTCCGGTCTGGGTGGTGCGGTATCTTCATTGTTTATGATTTCTATAACACGAGTGCTTCGCCTACTACCTTAGGATCAGAGCAATGTACCTATTTGATGTTGTCCAATAAGTATTAATTAATTAAACATATTTTCTTCTCCAAGGACAGTCCGGGAAACTTGTAAAGGCTACCTAGTTATAGTAGTTTTCATCTTAAACTCGTTGGTGTTGTAATTTTTTTTAAAAGCTACATCTCACGTGGCCCGACACGCACTGGGCCGGTTTTTTTTTATTTATGCTGGAGGAGTCATGACAGTCATCTCAGGGATTCCCAAAGGAACTCCACAGTAAATGTTTTATTAAGTAGTGAGCGTGACCTGTATGTAGTGGAGTTGCCCTACTGTCACGACCTTCATTGCACCTTGCTGCAACAGTGTTTGCTAAAACACTACGAAGTTTATCGAGCAAGAGTTTACCTGCGCTCATAACAGCTTCCGTGCGAATTCCTTCGACATAGTAGTGAATTTACTCGTAACTTACAAGCCTTGACAAATTGAAGGATTTGGGTTCAAAATATCTCTATTTTACTATTAAATTGTAATATTAAAAACTTGTCAAAAGATTAGTCAACCAATTTGACATGTTGACAAATCAGACATTCGAGACATGTTAATAACAAACATTTTTAATTGGTTGATTCATCTCTAGACAAGTGTTTAATAAACCTAGTCTATCGTTTTGTAGTTTCATAAAAACAATGAAGTCTTAAATTGGAAACCAAATGATAAAAACTAATTTTTATTAACCTTAATGGTGTACTGGCAGATTGTGGTATCGTATTAAGTCCAAATTTTATACGATTTAGAATAATAAAGTTTAAATAAATTAAATTTAAATAAGAATATAACAAGTGTACACACGTTATTTATAAAAATAAAAACTAAACTTAACAAAAATATGTACAACTAAATTTACAAGTAAAAAATATAAATGTCCAAGAAAAACCTATATAATAAGCTGACATAGAATTTGCTTATGTACCGTTTTAATTGTAGAATCAAATCTTTTAGCGAAGTTTAACCCAGCAAAATTTACTGCACTATTACGGCTAAAAGTAAGATTGAAAAGAAAATAAATTAATAACCTTGTGTAATTCTAAGATAATTTTAGGTTAAGTAAATGTAAATAAAAAACGAAAGCCGATATCGGAAAGATACGAAACATCAATGAGTTAAGACTTTCCGAGATGTTTATATTTTCCCAACAGCCTTCCCTTAAATCTCCTGCAAAATCATCCCTTTAATAGAAAAGTATCTTCAAAATTCTGGCACACAAACTCCGAACAAAAACTAAATTATTTTTTATTAATTATGTCAACACAGCCCTTAGCATCGAGGTACATGGTGACAAAAAGGAGTAGGTAGATAAACTTGTGAAATTATTATACAAGAAGTAAAATGGTTTATACTATTGTTAAGCTAAAATTTTAGGATAATTTGTAATCTGTAATCTGCTTATCTACCAATTTTTCTTTTTGAACATCACTGTAATCGATAATGCATTTTACCACAACACTAAAAGAGTCAAGATTCGCTGCGACAAGGAGGCGAAATAACAAATAACACGACCGTAGCTAAGTTTGAGCATAATTTGTTCTGAGGTCACTGTTGGGATGGCGCGCCACATTGCTTAGGTGCTCAAACAAATTTACGAATTAAGCGAGCTACAGACTAAAGCAATAAGTCCGCTGTAAGCGAAAATTTAAGGTGCTGACTAATTTGGGAAGTTATTATAAGGTGTAAACTTATCAGTTAACTCTTTTCTAGGGGATAATTCTACTGCTTAAATAGAACAAATTTTTCTATGGGACCATCTTCAAAATTGCAAAACAAAAAACCATTTCCCCATACAAAACGGCAGACCAGCTGAAATCAGTTTGTATAAAGATATGAAATATTTTTTTACGATTTCGAAGTTGGTCTCATACAAAAGGTTGTTTTATTTGAGCAGTAGAACCACCTCCTAGAAAAGAGTTAACTGATAAGTTTACACCTTATATATTATGCTTGGCAAGTAGATGAGACGAAATGTTAAACTTTCTGTGAAAGTTAAATATTGCAACGCATTTGCCTCAAACCGAAACTTAGCCTACATAAACTGGTAATTAAAAAGTACTGGCCATGTCCGCGCTTTGCCTACAAGTTGTTAGTGAAGTGTGCAATTAAATATAAATAAATAAACTACTTTTAACGAAAGCGATTATCGTTTTGATTCTCTACTATATAATATCTCTCTAATATACTCTCTGTATAATAAGAGCTTAATGAAGCATCTAGATGCTTCATTAAGCTCTTATTATACATAATATAAAAAGATGTGTCAGGTCTCGAATAATCAAGTAACGATTTATCATTTAGAAAAGTATGTTTTCTGAATCAACTGAAACTGGGAATCGAACGCTGAACCGTTGCGTTCAAGGCCAATTACCGAGCCACAACATCAGACGATCTCTGTAGCCGAGAGGCGCGCACGCTGGACTATATTATGGCGTCGCTTTCTCTGAGGTACCGGGTTCGATCCCCGGTCGGGTCTATGTAGAAAACGAATTTTCGAAATTCGTACGAACGTTTTCTATATTGTCTCGGGTCTGGGTTTTGTGTTTTCGTCGTTGTTTCTGATTTCTATAACACAAGTGCTTAAGCTACTTACCTTAGGGTCAGAGCAATGTAATGTATGTGATGTTGTGAATATTTACTACACATATCAGGTCACTGGAAATAAATGAAAGTAAAAAGTGTAACACCATTAAATATTTTCGCTTTTTGTTGGAAGACGAATTCGTGATCCCATTAAAGTTTAAATGTCCTCTTTACTGTACAATTTTAAGAATCCTCACTGTAATTTAAAATTAATTAACATTCCTTTATTCTTAATGGTCTTCATCGAATATTGTAAATGAAATTATAGATAGGTACATATATTTTATTGTAATTGCATTTTATTAAAGAATAAATACTGTTTAAATAAATATTTTTAATAGAGGCTCGAAAAACTTCCGGTCTACGAATTCGTTGGGATTAATCAGTCTTTCCATTACACGAATATTCAAAATGAAAACTTTTTAACCATAATAGGATTATAAAGGCCAAAAGTCTGTGTTAATCCATGTTTTTATCAGTTAAGTTTTAATTTTGTTTAATGTTCTCTAAGTTTAGGGTTGGGAAAAATGAACGTGTACGCGTATGTTATATCTAATTAAGTAATAACTTTATAACATTTTCGTGTCACAGAGTTTGTAACAAAACTCATTTTGTTTGTATATTCAGTAGGTCTGAGAATTGAACTCTCACAAAAAACTAACTTTCAAAAGTGCCGACTCTTCCAAATAGCACAATTACCTACCACAACTTCTTAATTAAACGCATAATGTTTATGTAAGACTGTTTTGCGATTCAGATATTTATGTCGATTGTACTCACTCAAAATTCCTGTTCAAGTCAACACCATCGCATGGCCCGCTGAAGCGTTTTCTATTCTTGCGCCAGAGTCGATCTTTTGTCATACTGTACTCATAACCGTCGGGGTTCATCACCGGTATTATGTACCTGAAAAACCGATTTGTTTAATACGCAATACTATAAAGAGCAAGCGTAGCCTAATAGGAATGACGACAGGGTAAAGAAAATAAAATTTTATTTACTATGTAAAATCAAAATATTACAGAGATCTCTGTAATATTTTGATTATGTAACAAAAGAAAAAAATATGTGTCCAATACTTTTTGATAATCTACCTAATAGACGAAGAAAAAAAGTTTGTCGTCATCCCTATTCTATAAATAATTGGTAAAGAAAATGCAATGTTAAGATAAAATGGAACCGTTTTTCTCGGTACGGAGTTACGGACATGTGCTGAAAGAGAAAAATGGGCACGTGACGAGGAAAATGGCTGAGAACATTCGGACTTTCTTCTTGAGTTCTGTCATTTAGGAAAGTTTTTTTCCTACGCACTTGGCTGTCAAATAAACAATACTTTATCACAGTATTCTTAAAAATAATAATTTCCATCTAGGTACTAATTTTGGTGATCAAATACAATTCTTTTTTTTATACGAGACCACCACCGAGAACACAAAATCACTTCTCTAGTTGAAAATCAGATAAGTAGCTCTTACGTTACGATTTGTATAAAGAAAGTGTTTTTTTTCGCACATCAATAAAGTTGTTTTATTTGAGCAATAGGATTTAAAGATCTTAGGAGGTTATTAATAGTATTGTACAGTGAAAGTTGTTTCGAACCAGTCCCTATTCTTGATATAATCAGGCTGCTTAGTAAAGTTCCACGCGATATGTTCTATGAAATAGAGAAGAGCTACCACCGCTACCCATTCCTGACCGTGCAGGGCAGCTTCTAGCAGAATTGCTTCATTTTCAGGTTTTCCATTCGAAAGTTTCAGCGCCTGAAAAAATACAGCACCTTTTGTGTAAGACGCCTTCAAAAAACTCTGTACGCAAACTGCAAGGCATTTGATAAGACTGTTAATTCGAAACATAAGTTGAACTCTAATGATAACGGTTAAGGGAGGTGAGTTTGAAACCCTAGAACATATGTGCCTCAACGTTTTTGGAATGTATGCACGACTTTACACTTACACTGAGGTGAGAGAACCCATTTGACTTAAAATTTTACATTCAGATAGCACATTTTTTTATAAATAAAGCACAATATGGATCATATGATTCAAAGGGTTAAAGATAAATCACTCCAATTCTATAAGGAGAATAAAGAACAAAAAGTCAAACTGAAATGATGCTAATAAATGCACCACAAATATACACATGCACGCATAAGTAATACATAAATGGCTATAAAATATCGGTGTCTCCTGCCACAGGTATTTCGTGATTAAAATCATAATCATAATACTTTACTATATACATAAAAAGTGAATTTACTATTCTAGTAATAAGTGAATTTTTACCGTTATATCCTTTTTATGAACCGTCTTCCCTATGCTCTGAAGTGAACAACATTTCGGATCAGCTGCTGCAACGCTTTTGAGATAGTTGTATATGTCGGATAGTGTAGGATGAGATGACCAGTCAATTTTTTCATCTAAATTAGAATAAAAAATGTAACAATCTCCAAGCAACTTTTGATGATAATGATGATAAAGTGATGAGGCCGTTCTTTTATGATTCCTTGAGAAGTAAAGGCGATATACCGGATTGTATGGTGAGTAAAATTTAACTATAATTCAAGTCAATCAGCTAAAAATACGTTGCGGCGAACGGTCACTATGACGCACCGATATTCCATAGCAAACCGAACGTTGTTCGCTACTGTTCGTCGATTCTAATTTCGGCTGTCTCAAATGCCCCCTCCGTCGTATGTGATACTATGCCCTACGTGAACATTGTCGAATTTCAAATGCGATTCATTAATCTTTATTGATTCAGTGTGACTTGGGGTATTGATTGATAGATGTATTGTGCGCGAATAACAGTTTCGAACTTTAATCTTTTTTGGTTTTCTTGTTGGATTTGCAACTAACACTTACTTACGTCTTACACGAGTAAAGTATATTTGATTCGCAACGCAACAAATTAATTTTGTATGTTACTTTTTAAACGTTTCGTCATCGTTAACAAAAAAATACAGTGTACAGGTTATTGCATTATTTGTTCAACCGTACTCCAAGAAAATGTTAGCACAATAAACAGTCTACAAAAATATTTTATTTCATCACAAAAAGTGTTCGGTAAACAGATTGGTACAAACCTCGCCTCATGTCGCCATACTTTTTCATTAAACCCTCTTTCTCAATAGCCCTCTGAACATTCTCCAATAGGACCTCGTAACTGATATTCTGGGATTTGAGAAATTTATTCCAATATTCGGTCTCGTTTCCATTTAAAAGCAAATCTATATTGTTGTCGGTCCGATGCCAGACATCTTCGCTGGGAATGTTCGAGATTGCATTAGAATTCAGGACGTATTTTTATTTAAGTACATATGTACCTACGGAGGTCGGCTACGAATATATTTTACTGTGCGGGGAACATTTAAGTAGGTATCTTTTATTTTTAAATCGTTTGTAAAGTGAGTAGGGTATAGGCTGAGATGTACCAGCTTTTATAAGAGGTAATTGAATTTACAATAAACCTAGGGATGAGTCTATACAACAACTTTTGTTGTGGGGCTTCCAAAAAAACTTAACCATACTAATTGACCGATCATCTCTAAAAGATTGTATGGGATAATGTTTTTTTAGTTCAGATTTTGATGTTTGTTTGGTAAAAACCAAAATCGCCCTAGAAGGCTTTGCGTCATTTCAATTACACCTTATTTATCTTTTTTCTTGCTTTTAGATATTATCATCATCTCAGCCTATTGCAGTCCCCTGCTGGACGGAAGCCTTTCAGAAAGAGCACCAAAGAGCACGATATCCCGCTTTTTCATCCATCCACTGCCATCCATCTTCCTAAGGTCATCGGTCCATCGAGCTGGGGGGCGTCCTACACTGCGTTTGCCAAGGCTTTCGATATACGATGTATAAAAAAGAACTAAGGGACTAAGAATTTTATTAGGAGTAAAAAAGATAGGCTTTTAACTTAAAATATTATAATAAAAAATAGTTGTTACCTCTAAACTTTATAACTTAGTAATGACATAAAGGATGTACAAGAGAATAGGACACTCCTTAAAACCACGTGATCAGCTGGTCATATACAACAACTTTTTCTATGGGGGCAATCGAAATCGAGTTTTTTTTTTAGCAGCTCCATACATATTTACCTGCATACCTCAATGATAATTTATGGAGCATCTGAAAATAAAATCACGATTTCAATGTTGTTCGCATAGTAAAAGTTGTATATTCCAGCTGATCACGTGGTTTTAAGGAGTGTCCCATTCTTTTGTACACTCTGTATGTTGTCTCTTATACCTTTGTCAGCTAACGTTCCCTCGGCTTCTGAAGTAAGATTTACGTCCTGAATTTGCCATAGTTGATAATTTTCATAAGAGGTACTATTATCCCAAAGAATTGCATATCCTTAAAAGAAATGAATGTGGTTTGGTTACTATCTTATCACATTAAGAACTAATATTTGTATCTGCGACCATGATACCTTCGCTTAAAAATATCAAGAAAACAAACGTTTGGAACATAACTATACTTTTATGCCATAGAAACTCATGTAAAAATTAATTATTTTTACGAGTGCTGCGCATCAAAGCAAAACAAATTAAAAATGATTTCTAAGTGAATGTATGCGATAGTGAGTTTGTGTAAGCCTTGTATGACAAACTTGATCATTCATAAAAAACAATGTTTAACCATAACCTAATAACTAAAAATATCGTGTAAGTAGGATTGTAACCACAAAATTGTTGACTCTATATAAAGGGGTGTTGTTCATGTTCACAATCAGCTTCAACACCATATAGAAGCAATTTGATGTAAAAATTAATGACATAGGAGGATCAATCGTGTATTCGAAGGTATATTAATTAATCACACTTATACATAGTCAAAGTCAAAATCTTTTATTGCAGAATAAAATTTTAGGTTATACAGGTATTTATTATTGGAGTCAGTCTCAATAATATTCTACCGGGAATTGTACCGGTCTGTAGTCTATGTACCTATTCCCATCTCCTTGAAGTAAACTCTAAACCTATTACGGCAGATTTGTTAAGCTATAGGCAACTTCAAAGCACTTCTACCTCTAACTCCAAATATAAACTTTCAAATACACATCCAAACAACCTCGCCATTGGAAAGTTTATTGCATTCCGGAACCTTTATGCCACAGCTTATAAATAGGAAAGGCGTAGAGCTAAACATCGGCGCGCTTGGATTTTGATTTTGTACAAGGTATAACAAAAAACATGTTCAATCCAAAAGGGGGTGATTCCGCTGTCCGACAATATCGAAATCTAAAACTAATCTTATCTAGCCTATCGATAGGACTATCGATAGTGGACTCGAGATCGACCGGCAACACAGCTTAAGCAGGATATTCACCTAGCCGTGTAGCATGTAACGTATCTGATACTGTATCTCGGTGGGTCACTGCGAGCTTACTGCGTTCTACGCGCCAGCGGCTCGCAGTAGGCTCGTGCCTACGTACCTACTTGATACAGTATCAGATACGTTTCATGCTACACGGCTAGGTAAGTACCCTGCTATAGAATACACACTAAAAAAAGACACCCTGCGACTGGTATTAGTACCAAAAAAACAACCTGTGATTGGCAGTTTGCTATCCTATGAATGAATATTCAGTCATGCTAACCCTCTGTGCACACAGACACACATACTCACATACGAACGACCGATGTTTTAGGATGTTTTCCCATCTCTGGTGTATCCATGAATTTTTAAACTAAACCCTCAAATACTGCATTTCATTTGCAAAGTTTAGAATGGTATTTACCCCTGTTTATTTCCTTACAGAAATAAATTAAAAGATAATTGAAACGACCGAGTGGCCCACGTCATTTGGGAAGATATTCTGCAATCTTACCGTGACATCGTAGCCCTTTTGTGAATAAAAAATGGTTAATATTATGCTTAAACTTGTTATTTTATTTTCAACAAAACCATAAAAATTTCCTTAGATTTTACAGGACGAAAATTCCTTTTCTTTTTTTGTGTAAATGAGAAGGAATTAAAACTCTAAATTAAACTATCTTATCCTGAAACTAAATACCTACTCAAAATAAAACCGTGTACGTGATGCAAGGAAGCAAGGATTCCTTGACTAACCTAGGATAATTGTAAGATGTGATTTTTCAAACGTCGGTATAACCGGGGACGAAAGCCTAATTATTAAAGGTAACTCGATGTTATTCTCGTAGACGATCACGCGAGGAACTGCCGGTTTTCCCTCCTCTTGTTCTCTATAAATACCTTTATTGAGGATAAGGGATATATGAATGAAAGAAAATGAATAATAGCTGTCCTCATAACACGTTAAGATATCGGAATCCAATATAAAGTGGTACTACTCAACCAGAATAATAGGCATGACAGATGAAGATTCAACGTTATGAGCTCGCCTATAGATATGCTTCCTTAACTCGTGTTGCTTCGTAATGTAGGTAGGTAGGTATGACTTCAGAGCTTCTTAAGTAATTTCAATTACTATTTTCTCGTCGCCACAATGCCTGAAAAGCAAGGTGTTTGATCAGTGCGTCTTACCAGTGACCTACGCAGCCATATGGAACATGACAGAAATGGCTCACCGACTTCACTCAGCGAGATAAGGAAAGGTGGATGCTTGAGATTTTGCATAGAGATGAAAATCTATAAAGAATTTATCAGACAGAAGCCCAACTCAATACACATTCCAAAATGTAGCAAGCTAAAGTGGCAGTGGCCACATCTGTCGCCCCCAGCTTGATGGACCGACGGCCTTAGGAAGATTGTTGGCAATGGCTGGATGAAAAAAACGACCGTGCCCTTTGGCGTTCTTTACTGCAACGACTGCAATATGCTGACATGGTGACTAATTTTAAAAATTGGTATTCGCCTTTCTTGTTTCATTTTTTTTTTGTAGAACCTATACAACCAATGGTGCAAAATACCAATGTTATTATACAAATTGCATATGCTTTAACCTATCAAGCTTCAAATACCCACCAGTGGCCGCGAATAATAGATTTTTTATTGTGTCTCTTGACCTTGGCCTGACAGGTTAATAGTTTTATAAAATTACATTAACAACAATGATTATTACCATTCCGTTTGATCTGCCATTAAAAATTCCTATATTTGCGATGCGTTTGTGCGTAACCGATAAGTACGTTAACACCGCAGTATAATTAAAGCCTTCATTTTGATTGAATGTTGATTTAGGTGCTAGTAATTGTTGGCTACACAAACGAGAACAAAATGCTTTTGAAATTAATGATGTAGTGTCACGTTTATATTTCTTGTTTGTTTTTAATTTTTAATAGGTAATGTTCTTTTATGTCTTGTGCTATTTGTGTGCGTTTGTGTCTAAACTTTAATTTTTTAATAAATCAAAATATGAAATATTTAATTATACTATATTTTTATTTATCATTACCATTTTTAATCCAATGTTTACTAGCCTAAAACCGTAATATTTTGAGGGTTCTATTTCAACCTTATTATTTAATCATATTGCGAGTGATGTAATATATAATTAATCTCATATGAAGTCGGTTTCATGTTTTCAGCATAGGTAAGATGTTGCTCCCATTGTAAAAATAACTGTTTACGTGTTTACCATTAACTTTATAGGTCAATGCGTCTAACTCCTAAAGGGTGCAAGATACCCTTAAACAAAGGAAACACTAATGCCGCGCCAATATTCAAAACTCAATTTTGAAAATTGGAACTCTCCTGAAACACTTTTGAAATTTAAATTCAGAACGCCTGTGTAAAGGTGAAAGCAACAAAGGCTTGCTAGGCGTGCTCCCGCGACGGAAGAGGTCGTAACGCTTGCAGTAGGGTTGTTACCAGCCAGTTACATTATAATTGGGTTGTTGACATCAATTATTAATAATTTAAAGACATATTTTATTAAATCTGACACCTCATTCTAGGCTCGATAACCCGGTACATTAAACATTTATTCGAAAAATCTGATTTTTGTTTGCTTTAAAAACCAATAAAAAGTAAAGCAGCTGAGTCCGGTAAACTATGACTTCAAAGCTTGCTATCACCGTAAACATTATAAGGTAAAGGTGCATTAAGACAGCATTTAAAAAATATTACGTCATTGATTCGTGGTGTCAACAAGCGTATTAAAATAGGGCCAGCGGGTTAACCATGAACTCTTAAAACAATCTCAAAGCTGTCAAATCTGTCAATTTTGGTACGTCATTACATACAAAATTTGAAAGATTTGATAATGTTTGACAGATTTGAGATTGGTTTAAGAGTTCGTGGTTACTGCCCTGTTGTTGAAACGCCAAATAACTTTTATTGGACCAGTAAAATTGACGTTTTGACACATTTTCTATACAAAAGCTGTCAACGTGTCAAACTTATTTGTCAAAATTATAGATAAATAACACTTGAAAAAATATTTCTATCGGGTGTTGATAGGTAGTATAATATTAAGCTATACATATAGCTACAACATTGATTAGATACGCTGGCTTCGACAGCGAGAAGAAACACTTGAGAAATTTCATCGTGTCACGTGACGTCCTCGGTAGCTTAGTTGGTAAAGCACTCGCCCGGCATGCAATGGGACGTGGGTTCGAGTCCCACCTGAGGTCGATGGTTTTTTTCAAGTGTTATTTATCTTTAATTAAACCTTTCATGGAATTGCTAAAACCAAAAATTTACAATGTTTAAGCATTTCTGATCTTAACCAATAGTCAAAAATTTGTAAAAATATTTCTATCGGGTGTTGACAGGTAGTATACTACTCAGCTATACATATAGCTACAACATTGATCAGATACGCTGGCTTCGACAGCGAGAAGAAACACTTGAGAAATTTCATCGTGTCACGTGACGTCCTCGGTAGCTTAGTTGGTAAAGCACTCGCCCGGCAAGCGATGGGACGTGGGTTCGAGTTCCACCTGAGGTCGATGGTTTTTTTCAAGTGTTATTTATCTTTAATTAAACCTTGCATGGAATTGCTAAAAACAAAAATTTACATTATTTGTCAAAAGTTGTCTGGCTATTGAAAAATTGGCTCATAATAAAACTAAACCATAGAATAAATAATAGGTATCAGACCGTTCACTTGGGCGTTCCAGAATGATGTCCTTAAGTGCGTTGCTCTAGCATGCAATGAATGAAGCTTAACTTCTGAAGGGTACCTTCAGAAGTACTACCTACTACTACCCATAACTACCCATGAATAACTAATATTTTTTTGCTTAAACTATGTGGATTTGTAGTGTCTTACTCTTACGGATACTTTTTTTGCTTACTTGCACGTCAAGTCATAAAGCTCAATTCATGTAGTATATTTTATTTGAATTCAATTAAATACAACTCAACTTCGAAATAATTTGACTGTTACGGACGAATTATTGTCCGTAAATTTTAGTATTTTTTAAATTCGATTAATTAAAACTGTACGTGACTGTAATTATTAAGCACTGCAATGCGTCACGTATAAATTTAAATACATAATTATAAATCCGTTGAATTACACGCAAATTTATTGTTCGAATTGTAATTTTTTATTTCAATAAGAATACCAAATAAAGGTTTTCGAAACTCGTTTCAATATATTTCCAGTGTATTTTTAGTAGTATTCTTTCTCATTAAGAGCGTTTATGGTATTTTTCTACGAAAAAATTAACAACAGCCATATTCATAAACGTAAATCAACTTTAACGAAGCCCCAGCATAAGAAGGCCTTTGAATAATGGTTACATTTTTTGTCTGAAAATGGTCCAATTAAAATTCATCTGTAAGATTTTTATTCAGTCTAAAGTGTCAAATATATTTTTTGAATTTGTTATTTGACAAGCATAACGCACAAACAGACAAATCACCACCAGTCTTACCCAAAAAAGGAGTGCCTAAAAAAGCAATATTTAAGTTGCGTTTAGAAATATAGTTTTTATCATTGCTTAAGGTTTAAGTTGTTATTTAGCTAGGTAATGCTTAACGTTTATTAGTCGTTTTCTATAAATAACTTTGTAAAAACGTTATATCGATGATTTTAATATAAAAAAGTGTTTTTTTATTAAGAGTTAGATTTAATTAATGGATAAATTGAATGAATGAGTATTTATTTTGCAGCCACAAAGATAAAACAAATAAAACAATACAATGGAACAACACATAAAGCGGTGTTGCGGCAGCAAAAAGGTCCCCGTCTCAGCTTAAGTCGTGGCTCACATCGCGACGCTGATTTTCAGACGGTGGCCGCGGTTCGAGTTGCACCGCACCAGTTGCGGCACGAAATGGCATGTAAAGTGCAAAATGTATAAGATAATGTCGGTGTACGCGGATGATACTACTAATTAATGGGAATGTCGGTCAATTAATAAATAATATATTGAGGACGTATACGATTATAAAATAAATTACATTCTATTAATATTAATAATAAATAACAATTGAAATTCGTAAATTAAATTGTTGTAGAAACCTAGGCACAAGCGATTTTATGGAACTTTAGAAGATGCTGTTTAAGTTTGCGTTTAAAGGTAAACCTTGTTTTAGCCTGCCTAATCGGTGGAGGGAGATTGTTCCAGCATTTGGTAGCTAGGTATCTAAAACTCCCTCTGAAGGCAGCAGTTCTATGTCGGATGGTGACAAGCTTTCAGGACCTGCCCAGGGTAGTATAGGTAAAAGCTGAATGCATCCACTTCAATTTGTCATGAAGATACTCCGGGTGACCGCTCCTAACTACACCAAACAGCAGACTGGCAAAATATAGGTCTCGTCGGGACTTCATGTTCAACACATTCGCAGCATTTATAAAGGGTGTTACATGGGTCCTTGGTGGTATATGCTGTGTAAACCTCACGCAGGCGTTTTGAATACGCTACAGCACTCGACAGTAGCGAGCCAGTAGGCATGGCCCATATACGGGGTAGCAGTAGTTAACTTTGGACAGGACTAGATTTTCCGTGAGCCTTCTTCTAAGTTCCATGCTAAGGTACTCCCGGATCCTGTAAAGCACTTTGAATCTGTACAAGCAACTTCTGGCCAGTTCAAGGACGTGATCCTAGAAGCGGAGTACTCAAACATTACACCCAGATTCCTCGCCTCCCACACCCGTTCAACGGGTTGATTGTTAATTACGATACAGGGGTTCTGTTTCTCCACGGTTGGGATTTGCTTTTTTGTACCGAATACAATAAACTTAGATTTGGTGGGATTAAGAGTTAAGGTGTGACTTTCAGCCCATGCATTAATCCTTTCAAGTTCAGAATTCAATCTGTCAATAGCCTTGCCAGTGTTATGCGGATCAAAAGACAGATAAATCTGGAGGTCATCAGCGTACATGTGGTATTGACAATCCCTGATTACACCAGGCACGTCAGAGCTGTAAAGTATAAACAGCAGCGGGTCCAGGATAGAGCCCTGGGGCACCCCTCTATTCACTTCTCGAAGCGTCGGTTGCTAAAAATATTCACCAGAGGACAATTCCACAAATTGCGAACGGCCCCCAAGGTAACTCGAGAACCAAGCAATGGACTGTCTGTCGAACCCAAAAAATGAGTTTTGATAGCAAGAGTGGAACAATAATCGAGTCAAATGCGCAAGTAAAGTCAAGCAGGACAAAAATCGTAGCCATACCCCGGTCCTGTGCAGACAAGATATTATCAACCACGTCAAGCAACGCGGTAGCCGTACCACGCCCCTTTCTGAAGCCAGACTGATGGCTAGGCAGTATACTGTTTTCGTCTAAGTATTTGGTGACCTGCTCATGGACGACCTTCTCCAATACCTTCGATTTCGATTAAAAATAGTGCACTTAGGTAAACGGGGAAGGTAATGTTTATTTTATATATGATTAAGAATAGACTGGCTTTCTCGTAACGGTATATTCTTAATGCTTCTCGTACGAAGCCGGGATCGCTAGTATGGATTGTGCCTTGCAATACTTATTTGCAGTAGCACCAAGGATATGCCGCGTCTATACGTCATTATATCTCAGTTTTTTTAAAATAAAAACCTTATCGTTTTTGAAAATTAGTCTTGTTCTTTAAAGGAAACGTGTCTAACTTGAATTTATTCTTTCCCGGATTATGTCGGATGCTGATCCAACAAATGAATCGCTTTTTTCCGATCGTTTTAAGTGCCACCGGCATTTTTCCCTCTTCTAGCGAGCTTCGTGTTAATTTACCCATTGAATTCCAAATGCGTCTGAGATATCCATCCGTGTTCTAGACTAGGGTCTCCAACCGTAGGAATTTTCCCAGAAATATATAGTTTTTTGGGGCCTTGTCGACTTTTTATTTGTCATATCTACACTTTGTATCGTAATTAAGGATACCGCAGTATTTGAATACTTTATTACGATAAGACTACTTGCAAAGTCTTCACCCTTATTATTGTTATTTTACATTTTAATACTTTTGTAGTTTTGTTTTACACAAAAAATAACCTTTATGCTGGGTTTATGAGGAACTACCCTTATTTTGTTGCCAAATACAGAATAAATAAATAGATTTTTGTTTCGTTTTATGCTGTTTTTATAGAAGGTGCTGACTTTTTTGCCTCATATCAGACGTAAATGTTATTGCTGCTACTATCATAAATGTAGACAATTGCATAGCCCCCTTTTTTGGTATTTCAAAATGACAACCCTATTTTATGAGAACCGTTTAAAATTCAACGTCTAATTGTGCAAAAGATAGCTTGACTATTCATACAAGAATGATTCGATTACTGCTACGTGCGAATGCATACAGAAATTAGATTTTTAGCCCATTGAACTAAATCTTTTTACATTTTCTCCAAATAAATGTACAAATGGTGGACCATTGTCACGATCCCTAAAATATAAATACATCGTCGTTATTAATAACATTTCTTTAAGCGAATATACACCTTATATATTGTTTTAACATAGACATTTTGTGGTTATAATGCATGTTTATACACTAATTAAAACTAAAATGATGTTTTTGGAATAATGCTAGTCATAGGTACTAAGATACACTGAAAAAAAATGTATCTTAGTAGAAAAGCAATCTTAGTAGCAAATAAATAATGAAATAAACATATTTTTTTTCCCATCTGAGGTGATTGTTTTTTTTGTGTTATTTAATATCTCTCCCTAGGAATGCCTTCGAGTTTTTGTTATTGATTATTGAGTGATCCTACAGGCCAACAGGGTTTCCAACAGGGTATACTATACAGGGTGTAAAAAAAGGCTTAACGAAGCCTCAAACCACGAATTCTATACATAAAACCAAGTAGAATGCAAAAAAAATAATTGCTGGGAAATGACTTTAATTTTTGGGTATCAAAAAACATAACTTATTTCTAACCCGCAATGTATAGCGCGCACGCCACAGACTATGCCTGTGTGTGTAAGCCGGCTGTGCCCTTTAAAGGCCTTTTATGAAAGAAGGACTGAAAATTTTTATCATGTTTCTTTGTAACAAAGTTTAGTATTATCAAACAGAAGTCAATTTTGTAAAAATCTTTGAAAAAAATTTTCAACTTTGACTGTCAATAACTCTGTAACCCGTCATTTCCCAGGTATAGTGTAAAAGAAAAAAATGATCGTAATAATACGTAGAATATGTGGTATTCGGCTTGGTGAAGCCTTTTTTTACACCCGATATGTATCTACATACATTTATGTATCTACATATACCCTGTTGGCAACCCTGTAGGCTTCAATTTTATCAACAGTGCAGCACACAATGAGCTATTATGGCTGGAAGAAGTTCGCTCGCTTTAAAAACGTCGCGCGGTATGTGGAGCCTTTGTGATTTCGCGCCCTTGTCGCGCTCAGTTAATTTTTAAACAGAAAGAGGGCGCTAATGGCTGGAGCTGAAATTAAAAGGGTTTAGGCATAGAATATCTAATAACAGTACAGAAAAGTGTTTAGGTACAGAATACTTGGTATTATCTAATCTATCTTTCCTTTTTACGTCAATCTCTAATAACGAACGTATAGGAATTTAGGCTTGCCTTCTGCATTGTAGGAGGCAAGCTTCTTCTTCTTTCCTTTAAAAAAAAACTTAATAATTTATATTAAACTTTGTGTCAACTTTAATTTAGAAAATCTGAATGATGAACCGTAACTGATTGTCCGTAAAATTGTCCTCTATTAGTAGCAGAAATTGGTAAAATTGTGCCTGAATTTCACGTTACCGAGATTGAATAGGTTCAACGAAAAACTTTATAATTAATAAAGAAAAATAAGAACGTGAAAAATTCCAAAACTTTTTCACTTTTACAGAAGTAACAAACGTTATGTCCTGCAAGTAATTGAAATGAGAGAACTTCCTGAAAATAAATTAGGTCTGCGAGAGTTTAAACAACAATGAGAACCGAGGGAAAATATGAAATCAAAAGCGGCACTGAAATAGGAATGGTCGAGTTATCTCAATGTTTCCGCTTGTTGAAAAAATAGTAAATAGTAAAATTTTGAGGTAGGTTTTGAAAGAGTTTTGGAAATTAGTCTTGTTAACCGTTGACGTATCTTATAGAAATTTCAATTTGCTACTTCTTTGCTGCTTGATTTTAAAGGCGTAACATGTAAAACATCACCTGCCACCTGTATTAAATCTACCTAAAAGGTACATTAAACATTTTTATTATATCTTATATTATTAATAGCAATATTAACAATTCAGTTCATTTATTCGTATGTATTCAATTGTTTGTATCCAAAATAGGTCATACATTATTTTTACTCGTTTTCAAACACTAATTAAGTTTATATGTAAACAATATTTTAAACTACCTCAATATTTTCTAAATAACTTGCGTCACTTTTAGAACTAAATAATCATGTATCTCCCTTAACGAAATTATAACTTTCACCAGCGGTAATAAAGGCCAGCTTACACCGTGAAATGCCGTCCCAATTTCGAGAGCCATGTCCAGGATTGCGGTGGCGGAAACTCACAACTAATTAACATCCTAGTTAGTAAAATTTTGCATCCACAAATTACAAACGAGGAAGGGAAAGGCGTGAAGTAATGAGAGCTTCAACTGTTTAATCGCGAAGGAGCGAGATAGAATCCAAAAAGTTTTGTTTCGTATCGCGTCATCTCTGTCTGATATAGACAAGGCAAAGCTGTGCCAGAGAGAAAATAATCACTGCGTTTAGTAGCTGCCATTAAGCTCGTGCAGCGGTTTTGTATAAGTACAAACGGAAATGTTTCGATTCAAACGAACAACATTTCGTTGATAATTCTCTCAGCCCTTGTAAAATTTTGCATGATACCTACCTATTGCAAACTTTTTAAATAATAAACTTATCGGCTTTTTTTTATGTTTAACTAAATTTTGTGTTTCTCAGTTTTATAACACTCACGACTGCTGTTATATAGTTTAATTTTGATCAGTGGCTGCTATCATCATACTCCTAATGATGACAGGATAACTTATTTTTTAAGGAGGTTAATGGTAGTTGTGATACTTTATGGTTACGTATTTAGCAGAGTTTTGACCTACCGACGAATGGTTTCATATGAGGTTAATGATTTTGAACTATTTAGGATACCTATATAAAATTATTTCAACCACCATCCACCACCATGTTAAAAACAAAACTTACGGTTCTAAGCTTCTCCAAAACTTTTGAATCTTTAGCTTTGCGTTTAGTACAGCCGTTAACGCTTGATCTTCAACGATTCTCTTTTAAAGGGGGTTTTCTATCTTGCTCATTTTTTTGGTGTAAATGGCAGCGATAGTAGAGTGAGAGAAACAGACAGAACACCATGCGGAGGACGGAAATGGTAGGATTTTGGTCTTAACGAGTGATGAGTGAATTAAAGTATCGTTCGTATCAATTAACGTCAAAAAACTTAAGTAGGTATGAAACACAGGCTGCTTGTTATTGGGTCATAGTTAACATAGAAATAATACGTAGTACTTATAAGATTTTTTTTCCGGTTTTTGAGCTTTTTTCTCCGCCAATATGTCAGTCTTTTAGCTGAAAGACCAACATAGAGACAGAGGAAAAAACCGGCCAAGTGCGAGTCAGACTCGCACAAGAAGGGTTCCGTACCAGTATTTATAAAAAACGAGACAAAAACGTTTGTTGTATTGCAGCCCACTTAAACATTTATTTATTATAATTTTTTTTATGTTTTTTGTTATAGCAGCAACCGAAATACATCATCTGTGAATTTCAACTATACAACTATCACGGTTCATGAGATACAGCCTGGTGATAAACGGACATACAGACAGACGGACAGCAGAGTCTTAGTAATAGGGTCCCGTTTTACCCTTTGGGTACGGAACCATAAAAAACGTGACTTAAGAGACGGGATCATGACCTTCATCAACAGCTGTTCATGATCCCAGAGATGATGACATGATACTGGAGACAGTAAGCGTGATCCTGTGCCTTGATTGCCTCGTGGAACCGGATTTCTGTTTTTTGGTTGGTCTTAAGCCCTGTTGTCTTTTGCCCTGTCCCGATAAAAATTATGATTTCTTTTCCTATAAACTTTTTTATATAAATGTCTGGCGACTGTAATTAAGTTACAGGCTGTCAAGGGTCAAAAATTACCGTTTCCCAAATTTTGTCCGACCGTGCTTAAAGTTACCACTGTCTAACACAACCATTAAACTGAGAACCTTCTTAAACAAAATAAAGACCCGTTTGGGATGTCCATGTGGCTGGCGACTTTCCCTTTTAAAAATCCACAGTAGATATAGAAAAGTAACTCAATAAGCTAAATATTTTGACTGACAAACAATCAAAACACAAAAGTCGTGATTAATTTGACGTTTTGTGTCAACTTACTGCAAAACGTATCATTTTTTTTCTTATTTAATGGCTTAACAAAGGTCTCGTTTCTATAAACGCGCCGTTAATAAAGACGTAATTACCATGCTTTCTATATTTTGCATCAAAACGTGTAAGAGCACAACGTAATTTGCAGCCTGTTGCAATGTCGAATGCCTGTTGAATTGTCATTGTTTGATTTCCAGACAAGATATGTACCTAGTTACGAAATAGAACATAAAAAAATATTCAGTTGATAACAGGTGAAGTTCGAATCAACTGATCTTTTTGCCTAGGTACGTTGAAACCAACGCAGACAGAACAAAAACTCCTAAACAAAATTAAATTCAACAGCAAGAAGCCTAGGGCCACAAACTTCCTCTTAAACACCTATTCTTGGTTTTATTTACCAGAAATGAACCAATTACGTACATAATTTTAGATATCGTTATATTATCAACACCCTTCTTTGTACACTGTAATAAGATAAAATTATCTTGAGCGTGAAATGAATATCTTTAAGGCGAGTTTAGGTTTTTTTTTCTCGCGGATAAAACAAAAGATGTTAATTCATTAGTTCTTGATCACAACATGAAATTAGGGTGCAAGGCCTTGGTACCTTAGTAACTTCAGTGACACCCTGATGATACCTACCCCTGATATTTTTTTTGGTTCCTGACTTTCTATAACCCGTAAATTGTTATTTTTTTATTTAATCCTTTTTCTATAACAACGCTGAAAAGAACCGTATTCACCGACATAGCTATTTAAATTGTAAAGCTGAAGTGGTATTGGCAGTCCACTACAACATTACAGAAAAAGTATGATAAATATATCTGTCGATTGATTGGTCTATTAACCAGCTGTTATAAAAGTTTTTGCACCAAAGACTATAGACGAAGGGAGTCACGTAGAAAACTCAGAACGAACGTGAAACTTAGTTTATTATATCAGCGAATAGGCCCGCATTCCCCTATGGGTTTGAGAATTTCTTAAGACGTCATTAGGAATAACTTTTGAAACTAGATAAACTATGTAATTTATCTTATTAATATTACAATCTAGCTTTTATTCAATTCTGAAACCCTCTCGGCCGTCTTCAGAGGTCTTTTTATTTAAATTGGACGTGTAAAAGTTCTAATTTAGGCTAATTTACAGATTTCAATTGATTTTTAGTTATTTATAGGTTTATCATGAACGGATAAACAGTTTTAAAGTGCATAGAAAACAAACATACAACACTTTTTTAAATTTATTTGTAAATATAAATGTGAAAATTTGTAACCCAATCACGTTTTGGCGGCTGAATAGAACGAGCTGAAAGGCATCCACATAGATATTGATCTAGCTTACCAAAAAACGACCTCCGTAGCCGAGAGGCGAGTACGCCGGACACATATTCACGTCCCACAAACATAGCTTTTCCACCAACAATTCGGAATTACATATCGACTGGCGATATAGTAATGACGCTACCAACTCAACAATTTATTGGGACTTGTAAAAACAAATCAAAAGAGTGTTTTACTAATCATTGAAGTGTTCTAATAAGAACAGTTTAATTAAGTTAAAGTATTGTATTGCCATTTTTTAAAGTCATTCAGTTATTAGAAGTAAATTAATAACATTATTAGTAATTTACAGGTTTATTTTGATTTCAAAGATTTGATTACATTGTTAGTTGAACTACAAGTGAAGCTGATATATTGAGCTTTTTTCTTTATTATGTTTGTCAACTGTTGATACAATATAGCTTGCTTTACCCTAGGCATACAAAGTTATACCAATAAGTAATTGCTCGACAGATTTACAGAGAAACACAACTTGCTTATATGAATAATATTACTCGCACCTTAGTACAGCATAACAACATGGTCAAAGGCACTTACCAATACTGTTTAAAAAACATAAATATTGGAGACCAAATATTAATGAAGAAAAAAAGGTTAACATTTTGATTATAATACTTCAAAAATAAAACAAGACCTCTTCACGTTCAGTCTATTTACAAAATGGCTTTCCATTATTCCTGGAATGACAATATAATTACTTACATAGTGCTTCTGTAGACATCACTTAGTTTTTAAAAGCCTCTTTTCCTAAAACAAGACATCACAAGGAATATTTTTCAAGTAAAAACTAAATTATCTGCTATTTCATCTTTTATGTCTGCGTATAAGGGTGAACTGCACGATCTGCCAGGTAGACGTGATTTTCCTGTGTTGACGGGTTCACGCATTCTACAATGTTTTTAACTGATTGGTTTATGTTGTGAATTAATTACTTAGTTTTACAAGTATCGCGGTCATAATATTGAATATATCATTTCTCAAAAATTTTGCAAAAAACGCCAAAACGCTTTTTTGTGAAGTTGGTCATACTTATTTACCTAGTAAGTAAAATTTTTAATCCTTGAAAAAAATCGTCCGCCTCAGGTGGGATCCGAACCATCTTTTTCAAGTATTAAAATCTTAGATAAACCTAGCATGGTAATTGCTAAAAACAAAAATTTAAACATAGTAAGAAAAAATATAATTTAACAATTAAACTAAACGGGAGATAAAACATTACCACAATCCGAATTAAGGGAGGGAAACACTATAACGCAATTTATTAATAATAAATAAACAATTTTAAATGTGAATTTCAAATACTTCAAAAACTGACGTAACATAAAATACTTTCGACGTCGATCTGAGAAATTATGCACTTTTCCTTAACACTCCATTAAATGGTTCGAGAAATGCATTAAGTAGTTCTGCCCGAAAAGTTTTTTGGTCTATTTATTTCCTACTAAAACATGATGTCGTTCGGAGTTACATTTATGGGCCACAGTTTTAACACTACCTACTGGATTCATCATCAGCTTTTGGAGTTCCACTGCTGGACATAGACACAGGATGGAATTCCCTGCCTGCGTCTATATTTCCGAGTGCATATAACCTGACTCTCTTTATGTCCAGAGTGAATAGGCATCTTCTGGGCAAGCTCGCTCCATCGTAGATCCCATCTATGCTCTAGAGCAAGATTGGGGTCAAGACCAAGCCCATCTCAAATAAAAAAAAAGGTCTCCCCTAGAGCTATTTCTACTATGACTACAAATGTGTTTTCGTTCGTTCCGACGTATTAACCTTACAAATAAAAATAACCATTTACTTGTATCAAACCCTTGACAGTTTATAACCAATTTAAAACGGTCGGGTTTTTACAATTTAAACTTTATTTAAAACTTACGCCCCAACTTCCGTGTTTCTCTTTTCGACGTTTTGAGTTGGCAGTTGATAATCATCTCTGAGTTATAATTATATTGAGAATACGATACTCGTATGATAAATTAATGTTCTCACACAAACAAAGTTACGGTAACGAGAACACGTCTTACAATTTTCGACTAAATTATTCACTTGAACAGTTGTAAGAATGAAAGAAGAAACAACTTTTCGTGAAGTTACAAAATTAATTATGTAGTTATGTATTCAGTAAGAATCTTCGTTTAAATAAACCTTACTAATTATTATATAAAAAGTTAGGATTTTTTACTCAATTACGTTCTAACGGCAGAAAGGAATTCGCTGAAATATCACACTTGATATTCAAATGGATCTCGGCTAAAAAAAAATCATTTGTATTTGTAAAGACAAAAAGCGGAAAGTTTACGTTTCATTCCACAGAAAGCCGTGGGATGATTATTCATTTCTCTTTGTCCTAATTTTGAAGGTCTTAAAATTCGTCTTTGCCTTGGACGATGTTGCGGTCAAAAACTTTTTTTACAAATAGCTGTACATAGTTTGAAATACAGCCAGTACAAGAAAGTACCGATTTTAACCACCTCTCTGAACAGGTGGTTCTGGTCATGGCAGTAAGGGAAAATCATAGTGGAAACCTGCATAATCAGATAACATTAAACGTGTGTGCTAACTTCGAAACAGCAAAACATCTCCGAACATCATCAAGGCAGCACGTTAATTAAAAAGCAATAATCCAATTAATTTCTAAAAATACGCCCAAATAAGCACTTTTAAAAAGATTTCGATGCAGCTCCCGAGTAAAAGTGATTACCTATGTGGTTTTATGGAGTGTTCTATGTAGGAACCCCCTGTACACAAGTAACTACACCACGATAAAAAACCACAAAGTAATTAATAGCGGTATCTTATTTTAGTCGGTATTATCCCAAAAACTTTAATAATACATAACGGAGATACTACTTGGATTAACGATGACATGAACTTACCTGCATAAGCTTGAATTACACAATAGTGATGTAAAAACTAGTACGTTACCGAACTGGTTTTTTAAAATATAATTTATGCAAAATGCTTAAAACTATACATACGGGGTCTACAAAGCAATAGGACACTCCTTATTACTTGTGAACTTGTGATCATGCCCTGACTGTATCCTGTTTGTGTGCCTATTATAAATAAATAAACTTTTATGGGCTAATAAATAAGAATAAACCTTAAATTGAATAAGATACTTCATAAATGATCAAAGAGGCGCTATCTCTCGTTTATATTATGGATCATCTGAATTTTTTAAAATACTTATTCTCAAACTTCTTTAATTTATTTTCTGTTGAAATGGCGGTCTTAATTAGTTACACATTTTCGCCATTTTCTTTCATGGCCATAATTTTGCTATTGCGATTTAGATTTCTTTGCTTTGCGAGTGAATTAACGGTATTTATGCAGATTAAAAATAAAAAATATGCTTAAAGTCATCATCATCATTATTTCATCCATAGTTTATTGCTGAACCTATGTTTAGCAGTGTAACTATGAATGGCCTGGAAGTCTGGTCTGGGAGTCACTGGGGCAGGCCTATGCCTCCCCAGTGACTTCCAGATGGACCATTGAGAAGTGGCCTGCATCCAGCGGATTCTGCAACCTTTAACAGGTCATATGTCCATCGTCGTCGTCGACGTCCCAAGCTGCGCTTGCTGGTGCGTGGCCTTCATTCCAGAACCTTTCTGCCTGATGTGTTGTCGTGTGTTGCCGGCTGTGTTTGATTACGGATCTCCTTAAACTTTGCACATGCACACATATGTATACTTAAACTGGCTCATTATCATCTCAGCCTATTGCAGTCCACTGCTGGACGTAGGCCTCCCCCAAAGAGCGCCAAAGAGTACGATCTCCCGCTTTTTTCATCTATCCACCGCCAGCCATCTTCCTAAGGTCGTCGGTCCATCGAGCTTAAACTGGCTGTTGGTGCCTAATTAAGCTAAATCTATTTTCAAAAACCGGTTTACAGCGGATTCGGTACCGGTTTTTGAAATCACTACAACGCATGGATCAGCCGCTAGCGCTAGTTAACTTGACTAGCAAGCAGATTAACAACTTCGCTCCAAACGCGCAACCGAGTTCACTTTACACTTTTGCTTATTATTATGATACGTGATAAATCTTCTTAGTAATATGTTAAACATTGGGCACATTTACTGTGCAAACAGAGTGGCAATTTACGAGTTAACCCTTATCCAGGTAGTAACAAAAAGAAGCTAAGCTTTGTTAAGGGTTAAACTCAAATTTTACTCTCAGTCATGGAGGTTTATCAGGCACGCACTGCCAGTGGAACTTAAAAATCGCTGTTAATTATTTTATTATCTGTTAGAAATCAATTAATATTCTAAACTCTCAGCCAGCGTCCCCCCGTTACGAGATTTTACAATTCCAATCTGGAGCTACAGCCTGTATTATTATAATATTACATACTATAATATATATTTATTATTATAATACTAAAACATGGACTTGGCATTGCTTGTATGAATCATAAAAACGTACAATCAGCAAAATCAAGCGAATTTGTGAGAGTGATTAATGCATATCGCCCGTGTTTTATCGGTGACCTTTCTCTGGGTGCCCACCCAGAGAAAGGTCACATGTCACATCACATCGCATAGCAGTTTCTCCTTGCCTAATAAGATTTGTTTTTAAGGGTAGGTTGTCTGTCGAAAACATCTCTAATCTCTTAGAACTTTAGAATAATTTCGAAGCAAACACTTAATCACGGTGAAACAACAGTTTCACCCGATTCTTGAGTCTATTCCCGGAGTTGTACGGAATAGTGTTGGGTTGAGTGTGTACCCTAAACTTTCAGAAATTCAGTGATTTCAATGAAGCAGGGCTTGGAAATCTTGGAAAATTAAATTCAGAACATTTGATATTGAGATAGACCTATTGATGTCTGCTTACCCACAATTAAAATACAGTTAACTATTTATCTACAATAAATAAAATAGCTATTTAGCGTTGAATATTAAACAAACTATAAAATAATGAGGTTCTACTAATTCTAAATATATAATTAATTAAGATACCTATCTAAAACCAACAAGTTCTATTTTTTCAGGATACTAATAAACTAGGATGTAAATGTCCAGGCAACCAGAGGCAATTAAAATAAATAAATTCTGCGGTGTGTTGGGAATTGATCGACGATTCAAAATTTGGCCATAAAAAAAACCAGTCAAGTGCGAGTCAGACTCGCGCACGAAGGGTTCCGCACCATTATCCATAAAAAAGGCAAAAAAAAAACACTTATGGAAGCCCCCTTAAACATTTATTTTATTCTTGTTTTTAGTATTAATTTGTTGTTCATGGTTCAACTGTCTAACTATCACGGTTTATGAGATACAGCCTGGTGACGGACGGATAGACAGACAGACAGCCAGCCAGCAGACGGACAGCGGAGTCTTAGTAATAGGGTCCCGTTATACCCTTTGGGTACGGCACCCTAAAAAGGAAATAAAAGCAGTAAAGCAGTGAAGTTAGTTCAAAAATATTCATAGATATGAATACTGTAGGCTCACTATCTCCCAGTGCGTGTCAGATACTTATATTCAATAGAGCGTAAAGTATTGCGAAATACTGTACCCACAAATCAAGGTATAGAGGTACAAAGATGCTGAATCCGAGTCCAAAATAATGCCTCATCACTAACAGCTAAGGCCCTGTCAGATTCAATTCTTAAGGATCCTTCAGTTGAGAGGTCGACGTTCATTAATTTCGTATCTTATTCGCGATACTTGAACCCTTGTATTGTTTGGTAACAATGAAAATAGGGTTTTGTTTTTTGAAAACCCTTTTGTTGTTGTAAATTATTAGCTCAAAATTGTTCAATTTAATATCCACTTTTGCATCTATGACAAAACGTTGCCTCAATCTCTCGAACTATCTTGGCTTTCGAAATCTACCAGGAACAAGTTCCGAACTCTTTTTTATCGTAAATGAAGGGTTGAACCCTAAATAGACCTTCATTATTATACAATCTCCTGACTCCAAACGTATCCTGGTTATTTATAGAAGCAAATGTACGTGTCGCCAACCGTTCAACTCACCATTTAGCCAAATGCTATTTACTTTTTTACGTCTTCAGTAAACGAGGGCAAAAGTAGGCTTTTAGTTTTATGGCGCGGAAAATGTATGGCACATGCTGCTATAACACAGCAAATGGGTAACAAAACAATTTGAGGTTGACGATAGGGTCACCAAAATTTCGATTTCTGTGGAGATTATCGGAAACAAGTGTCGTTGGCTACTAGAGTCATGGTTCATGCTGAGTCATTACCATCATCATCATCACCAGCCTATATCAGTCCACTGCTGGACACAGGCCTCTCCAGAAGGAGGATTTTGCCATAATCGCCACGCTTGGCAGGCGGGTTGGCGATCGCAGTTTAGCCAATGGTGGAGAGGAGACGCCGCTGCCCGTCTTCTTATGGCGGTTCTCCTGTAGTCACCTCCTACGACACCCATAGGAAGAGAAAAGGTTGTGCAATTCTTTTAACGTGCCGGCGCCACATGACACGACATGCTGACTGTGTAAAGTTATTTTTATGGACTTAATAATTCGTTCCTTATTTCTTTTTTATTTTTGGAAGAAATGTACAGAGTAAAAACATAAAGAGCATAGGGGGGAGGCATGTATAATTTGATTTTAAATAGTGATTTTGGAGAGTGCCAAAAATTTTCCATATTATTTTAGGATTCTGATGACTTTTGATATGGTCAGTAAAAAATTTGGTTAACAAAAAAATACGATAGAGCTGACTCGCTACCATAAGCAAATATTAGTTAACATAAAATAAAACCAAGCTAATTAGATACTTCAGAATAATCTTCATAATTCAGTTAAAACAAGCAATCAATAAATTATTAACAATCATACTTGATTGGCTATTGTTAACTTGAATAATTAGACAGAGCCATTTAATTCCATAGAGCTTACAGCTATTGAAAAATAAATTGATTACAACTACCGATCAAAGAGTTCTATACAAAAACCGGCACTTGTTACTTACCCGTACCTAAGTGACTTTGTTTGATTACATACAATTGGGCATGTTTTTGTAACTCTGTTATGGTCATTTTTGTAAAATTAAAAAAAAACACGTTTGTCTCATAAAGTACTAAATATTTGGTTAACCTGATTTAAGCAAAGGACTCCCTAAGCAATCTTCGTGTTTATAGACTTCACATGGAGCCTAAGGTTTAGTTTATTTCTTATTTGGACTAGATAAGAATAATATACAAGGTTTTGAGTATCTTTTTAGCTGTACACATTGATTCAATTCGAAGCAAACGTTTATTATAGTATATAATCCAGCGTACAACCAACAATACATTGGCACTATAGCACGGCATGACATTTTTGTATTTTTTCAGATATTACATTATATGATTTATTTTAATATTCCAACAGTAAACTAATTTGTTTCTTGCACGCTTTCGTACACTGCTGAAATTATACAAGGCTTATTAACATATTAATTAATCACATAAGTCTTAATTATCTAATTTGGATTCCTTGCATGTGTTTAATCCACTCAGCTGCAATTGCAGGGCTAGGCTTATTATCATAATATTGAAACGAGCCCTAATCAAACATAATTTTAGGACAAATCATCGATGTGGCACTGTAATTACTCGTATCAATTAAGTATAGTCGTGTAAACCGTTTATGAAATTATAAATATAATTTTTCTAAACTCAAAAGGTTCCGAGTACGATTCTCGGTTTGGGTCAATTCAAAAAACTATATTTAATGTATTGGACAACATCACATCTCTGATTAAAGTAAGTAGCTAAAGCACTTGTATTATAGAAATCAGAAACAACCACGGTACCACAACACCCAGACCCGAGCTTATATAGAAAAAATCGTTTTCTACATCGATTCGACCGGGAATCGAACCCGGGACCTCAGAGGTGGTGACGCAAAGACCGAAATTTTCTAAATTGATTTAGATCTAAATATACTAGGAAACAATCGTTGATAAATACATTGTCTGATCCCTCTTACTACAATGATTCTAACGGGATTTGAACCCGCAACCACCTGGTTTTGTATTCCGGAGCGCAAACAACTATACCAGACCTTTATAATTTATACAAACGCTATATTACATTAGTGTATTCTACGCTGATCTCCGTTTCTTTAGTAAACACATTTACTACTCAGGATTCTCCACACGCACTGTTCGAAGTGACTGCTGCGCCGTATGATTACCATAATAACTTTTTACAGGCCGTATACAAAGATAATATTATAACTCCTTAGTAGAGATTTAACTTATAAACACACACTGATAGTTAAGATTAACGGTCTTACTTATAAACGTTGATTAAATTTAAGACACTGCTGAACAGCTTATTAGAAATATCTTTACTCATAAACGCTAATTAAAGTTAATCATCGTCTTAGTGACCTCGTAACTAGCTGTCAAGATAAGCAGCATCGTATCTTGTTTAAAATTTAATTACCGAAATGGCGTCGCAACAACAGCTGTTTTCTGTCTAGCTAGCTGTCACCTAGGGGGTCCCGCATACAGTGATGTGACACTCCTAAATGACATAAGAGATTTCTTAATAATGGCTGTATGGCTCTAGCCATTACCTTTCCCTTCGTGGAAAAATACAAGTACTATTCTTTGGTCTCAAGATTGATTGACAAGTGACATTGCTTTGAACATTCTTTTTTTTAATTTTTGCTTCAATGACAGTATTTTGGGCCTTTCATAATGACTAGAGTCCGGTGTTGGCAGAGTAAAATAAAAATTGTGGTAATTAACTAACTAACGCCTAAGTAGCGTTGATAAGTGAAAAATAGTTACGCACCACTTAAGAAGTTAAGCAGTGAATAGTTAATCAGTTACTAAGATGTTGATTAGTCGATTTTTATAAGTAAGGCCGTAAGTCTTTAAATAAACCTAGAATATCGTGTTGCCCTGGAATATAGTATTCGAATTGTATTTTATCGAAATCAGAAAAGATACGGATATTTAATTAAAACTGATTCTACCTTTTTAATGTATTTTACAGGTTTCCAGGTTAATTGAATTCAGAATTACGTCATTTTTGAGGGGATAATTAAAACCATGTCAGCACTTTCCTTTGATCGACGGACCTTGATAATCCACGCATTTTAATGAAATTTAATTTAATTTCTATCAAAGTATTCATCTGTCGAACAGAAGTATTTTTTTATGTTATATGAGATTTAAAAAACTATCGTCACCACTACGCCCTGCAGTAATATCCCAAAAAAAGATACATACGTAAACCTAAAAATAAACTTGTCGTAATAAAAATGATAATATTAAATTTCTGACTTCACTTATAGCATTAGTATTTTATTTTATTTATGAAACAAAATCTACAGCTCTTAATTAACAAAGTTTGAATAACTAATTATGCTTACCTTACAGCCAGTAAAGGATTTTATTTTTGTAAAATATTTTTTTTGAGTATCGTAGCACAGTATCTATTTTAGGATATTTATGAAACATATCCAGAAGATTTTAACGAAAACGGAAATAAAATAATCATATTTTTGGTTTTAAAATTTATACCCATTGCAAAATACCTAGTGTCAAACTACTATTTTATAAATAGTCTCGAAGCAGTGGTAAGTTAAGAATAATATTGGGACGTCTAAAAGTGCTATTGACCTATATGTAAACATAAATGATTTTATATTAACGGTAAGGAAATATACTTAGATTGTAGTAGGTATAACTGTGCAACTAGCTATGCGTGGCTGACTGAGATATGTAAGCTAAAAGTATCGGAGTTTGATGATATCAGATACAACTTAAAACTTAATGAAACGGGAATTAACGCGATCATAATTTAGGTACAAAATGTTACCTCTTTTGCCTGACGTTCATTGAGTTTTAAATTATGCAACGCGAAAGTTTAAAAGTAATTATCAGATACAACATTTCTTTATTTACGAAATTCATTCGATTGCGGTACGAATGTTCATTTTTTAACTAAATTGGTCGTTAGATTAGGACTAAATTGACAACAGACGGATACACGAAAGATACTATAAGCAGAGAAAAAATATTTACTAGTAAACATATTAAAAGGGTTTCCTTCCTTTTGAAATTCGAAAGTCTAAAACCCTAAAAAGACGTGTGTTAAAAAAAAGTATGGAACCACTATCATGAAAATAATATAATTGGGTCGTTCTTCAAGACACGTTTTTTAAGCGGCATTACCTAAAAAGAATGGAAATCGTAAAGCCAGCTAGCCGCTTTTTTTTCAGGTATACTTCCACTCCTCTCTGGGTTATTGATTATTATTCAATTATCTTTATATTTAATATCATTAAAAAAATAAGACAACCCGATTCTTTGATTTTCGTGGAGTGTCCCAAACCCCGATCTGGTCACTTAGTAAATTATATAGTTTAAACTAAACGGTACATGCTTACCAAAAAAAATATACTAAGTCATAAGAAGTTGACAATTCTATGAAAAATGAGATCGTAGTTCTAAAAGAAATACATTATCTAAAAAAAATTAAAATTTGACTGTCCCGGGGTAGTTACTGATTTGCGTGGATCATTATAAATTCACTTGCAAAACCCTAGTTTCGCGACCTGATGTTGCGTCATCCTAATTCACGTTAAAACTAGTCGCGCCCCGACGGCCGGGCAGAGTACTTGTGTGACGACGCGTCGAGTGTCCGAAAAATTAAGGTAAGAACCTCGTTGCATGGGTATGGTTTCTCAAAAATTTGATTTGTGTGGTACAATTTTCTCCGGTGTCTGTAAATTTATTTATTGAATAAAATTTTGTAGCGATCAAATAATAGGTTACGTAACCTATATCCAAAACACATTTTATTTGCTTAAAAGGTTTATGTATATTTTTAGGATAAAGGATTTATTTTGATTTTCGTGGTCGTGATTTGCGTGGTTTACGTGGCAGTTTTGACCCACGCAAATCAATTATTGGCCATGCAAATGAAATAACTTTCGGGTTTTGTAATAGTATTGTATGATCATTTTAATTTTGAAATGTCAATACGTTTTAATCACAATTAAAATGTTGCAGTTGATGCGTTTCTAATTTTATAAGTTCCTTATTATAGTAAAAATAGTGTCAGATAAGCTACCTATATTAATAAATAATAAAATTGTCATCATATCAGCCTGTTGCAGTCCACTGCTGGACATAGGCCTCCCCCAAGGAGCGCTACAGCGCTCGATCTCCCGCCCTTTGCATCCAGTCGCTGCCAGCTGCCTTCGTCAGGTCATCGGTCCATCTAGCCGGGTGGCGTCCTACACTACGTTTGCCTAAGCGTGGTTACCATTCGAGAACCTTCCGGATCTTATCCCTTAATGAGATCCGTCCCGAGAGATGAGATCAAAAAAAAAATCCTCCAGCGCGTTGGTGAACTGTTTTAGAGATATAACATCGCCCTGTCTAACACCTCGGAGCAGCTGGATGAGTTTTGTTCGGTGGTTTTGTACTTGGACGGACATTGATGCCATACTGTACAGGCTTCTTAGCACCTTCACGTACCGCCAATCGACTTGGCATCGCTGCAAGGATTCCAGAACAGCCCAGGTTTCGACCGAGTCGAAGGCTTTCTCATAGTCCACAAAGGCCAGGCACAGGGGCTGGTTATACTCTTCGGACTTCTGTATGACCTGCCGCACTGTGTGAATGTGGTCTATGGTACTGTAACCTTTGCGAAACCCAGCCTGTTCCGGTGGCTAGAAAGCGTCAAATCTTGCGGAAAGACGGTTTGTGATGACCCTCGAGAACAGCTTGTAAACGTGACCCAGGAGCGTGGTTGGTCTATAGGTTTTCAGGAGACTTTTGTCTTCTTTCTTGAAAAACAATGCCACCAGGCCCCTACTCCACCCTTCCGGAGTTGCCCCATTGGCTATGACGGAGTTGAAGAGCCTCTTAAGTTCGCCAAGCACAGGTTGGCCTGCAGCTTTTAAGAGCTTAGATGTGATTCCGTCTTCGCCGGGAGCCTTCCCATTACTAAGCTGTCCGAGGGCCGCCTCAATCTCATCCTCCTCCACATCTGGGAGATCTTCAGTGAAGTGGCGGGTAAGCTTGGCTCTTGGATCATTCGCGTCCGGTTGCGGCTGTATGTAGGGAATGCAATGCGTACAATCGGCCGTAAAAGCCTTTGATTTCGGCCAGAATCTCCGGAACCGATGAGACGATTCAGTCATCTCAGTTTTCGAGGAGAGAGAGGCGAGTATTGTAGCTGCGTAGTAATAAAATTGTAATGAATATTTTTTTTGACCAAAATGCCTAAAACATGAGAGGAAAAATTAGAAAGAAAGAAGTAATCCGAAAGAAGAAGAGAGAGGCTTAAAAATAATGAAGAGTTCAAAATAAAAAACCGGGCGAGATATTATAAAAGGAAAGCCGAAGGAAAAATACTTAGTATTCATTACTTGAACCGCCGCGAACAAAAAGCTAGACGAGATAGTAGTTCCAGGCCTGGCCAAAGACTACGAAGAACTGATGACTACAAAAACTACTAGAGCTGTGATCTCCTGTCTTAACGACGAAAACTCAAGTGTTTGAATTATATAGGTTTGTCATTCATGTCATGTCTTTAAATAAATAATGCTTGATTGATTCTAATATAAATTTAAATAAAGCTTAAAAAACAATTTCTGTGTTACTTACCTATTCTTTCAACTGATAACATAATAACTTATTTTATATATAAAATATCATTTAATAACTTATCTAAGAAATTTAAATAAATAAAAAATCATTTTCGTGGAGTGTTTTGTGATTTCCGTGGCCCCCAATTTTTTAACCTCGATTATCTTTGTAAGTATATCGCTCTATTATGTGCCTTTTCCATAAAAAACATTACTTTTACGTATATTTTAAGATACAGAGGTCGATTTATAAAATATATTAAATTTGAAAATTGCCACGCAAATCACCAAATAATGCCTTGCTCGAAGAAGCACCCAATTGTATAAAATACAAAACTAGTCACTCCTCGGCTTTTACGGCTGCGTAAACTTTAAGTACAAATCTCAGTTTGAAGCTTTATATAGATCACAAACTTTTATCGTCAGGTGCTAGATTTTATTATGATTGTCACTTAGATACACTATTGGCCATTACCATTCATGATACCTAAACTAATCAGTTTAAAATGCCAGCCCACGTACATTTTTTTGTGTATCACTATTAATACATTTTTTTTTAGATTGAATTAATTACAGTTTAGTTATGAACGTGCGATTATTGAAAAGAGATTTATCTATTATTGTAGAGCTGTACGTAAAAAAGGATTCCAAATAAATAAATAAAAATTAAGTATGAAAATTATTAACATAGGGTATTGTGTGCGTGCAACAAAAAAGTTAACTCATAATCGATTTTTTATATAATTTAATAATTTCATAGCAATTATTACTAGGCTAATACGCAATCTATCTCTATGAATTAGTTTATCTACAGTAGTTTCGGTTATCTGCCTAGACAATACACACACAAAGAGTGCTCTTGTAAAGTAGCTTTAGTTTTATTAATTCTATAAAAAAATATTTTTTATTGTTTCTTGTTAATTTTTATATTTCATGTCAAAAGTTTAAAAATGTTTAGGCCCTCGTAACATGGCCTTTCGCCTAACATCAGAAGAGAAGTGGAGGTGGCTGAAAACCAGCGCTGGGTAGGATCGTGCTCCCACATCAGCACAAGCTGAGCCACCTCTAACTGCTTTCCTAATAAGTTAAAATTAGTATATAAGTGAATGTATGTTTGTAACGCCATGAAAGCAATAAACCATTTTTAATTTCATTTCATTTCATTTCAAACAGTCGAAAGAGAAACATAGAAAACGTTAAAAGTTGTTAAATATCAAAAGTCATTGTGAGACTATACTTTTTAACATCATTAAGTAACCGTTTATCTATTACATAAATTATTCATTCCGTAGTTTTGAAACGGATTCAAGGAGGCACCTGTTTAGGAAACTGGAGCCAATGTCAGTTGCCTACCATTAAGAAGCTTGCAAACACCCCGCGGACAAACGGCCTTGTTTGGCTCTTAGTCGAGGACAAAGGCACAGAAGAGATAGATGCAGTAGACAAACTAGTTATGATAACACCTCAGGTGGCCCATTGGTTTGCTACAAGCAGGGACGGCATTAGCCAGAGCGTGGCCCCCGAGCCGTAGATGTAATTTGCGAGGCCTTTTACCATGAGCGTACAACTATTGACTTAGGTGGAAGCTTACTCACTATACTCCGAACCTTATCGTTACACCTCAACAGTTATCTAATCTTTTTTTTTGTTTTGGCTTAGATTTTAAGTTTACGTACGTACGTATTACGTATGCCTCTCAATACTCGAGCACCATTCAAACTTTTCCAAAGAGTTGCTAGCATCTGACCCAAACGCAAGACAAAATACCATTTGACATGGCCTCAAAGCACAGCTTGACCTGAACCAACTTAGTAAATCCCGAACTGGGAATCAAACCTGGTATCCTTTGTGCAGGCGGAACACTGCAACTACACGAATCGAGTAGTTAAACTATTAACTAACTCTTTCTAACCTGTTATTTAAAGCGCTACTTTAGAGTATTCATTTGTCAAGATAAACGATTCATCAACGTTGATGATGATCAACAACTAATTGCAACTACGATATGTGTGTGACAAGTACATGTGATTCGAAGGGATAAATAGCTGAGTGATGAATATAATCCCTACGGATCATAAGGTGAAAGAAAGAACTTGATCATTCAACATCCCGAACAACGTAGGAATGAAATAAGTCCTTTCCTTGAATCAATCCTACTAATATTATAAATGCGAAAGTTTGTAATTATGGATGGATGTTTGTTACTCTTTCACGCAAAAACTACTGAACGAATTTGGATGAAATTTTGCATACATATAGAATATGATCTGGATTAAAATATAGGAAACTTTTTATCCCGGTTAAATGTTTCAGTGGGATATATGGAATAAACTAAAGAGCTATATAGCTAGTATGATTATAATTATATGCCGCGGGCTTATGTTATGCATCAGATATCGGTACATTCATATTTTTCGAAACACAAACAGCGAATATTCTGCATCTTTCTACTTTGTGGCAAAAACGTAAAATAAGATTTACGACCGTGAGCAGCCCAGCACAAACAAACTAGCGTATTTTCGTACACTTTGTTTTTGTTCAATGGTTGTATTGTCACACCCTACAGCTTGGGTACTCCAAATAGAGATTTAAAGCCTTTTGTGCATGAATTTGCGTATTTTATGCCGACTACTTGAGATAAAACAATGACAAAATATTTGTAGAATAATCATTTAAATATTTATTCCTTTCTAAAAAGATAAATTTTACAACCCTGTTTTAAACTTGGAAATGTCTCGCAAAAGATTTATTTAAAACAAGACTTTAGGATGAGCAGAGGCTTATCCTAGAGCAAATACCAAGAGTTGCATTCGCGTTCAGAATGAGCTTTTGGCTTCCTCTGAAAGTGCAACAGAGCGTGCTCGCCTCCTCGCCGTCTCTCAAGCAGAGTCCGGATACTGGCTACAGGCTCTTCCCTCAGCAAATATCGGGACCCTGCTCGACCAGACGACACTCACTTTCTCTATTTGCTTACGAGTTGGCGCCTTGTTTTTAGGGTTCCGTACCCGAAGGGTAAAACGGGACCCTGTTACTAAGGCTCCGCTGTCCGTCCGTCCGTCTGTCTGTCTGTCTGTCTGTCTGTTTGTCTGTTTGTCTGTTTGTCCGTCTGTCACCAGGCTGTATCTCATAAACCGTGATAATTAGAGAGTTGAAATTTTTACAGATGATGTATTTCTGTTGCCTCTATAACAACAAATACTAAAAAATGGAATACAATAAATATTTAAGGAGGCTCCCATACGACAAACGTGATTTTTTTGGCCGTTTTTATAGATAATGGTACGGAACCCTTCGTGCGCGAGTCCGACTTGCACTTGGCCAGTTTTTATTTAACTGTGCTAATAATCTTCTAGCATAAATATTTTGTATTTGTTATTAGTCATAAAGATGAAACTTTGAATCAGGAATCATCTCTTGACGAACGACCATTTTATTTGTAGTATAGCTCACCCAAAAAACGTTTTCAAACGTTTAAACCCTTTATGGACGGGCTACCAATTTAGGCTCGTCTCCCCTACACTTGGTAACTTATTGGTATTATATATTTTAAAATACAATAAAAATGTAATAATTTGGTGACTGTATATAATATTAAGTAGTATCATAGGCCTATGTTAAGCAGTGGGCGTCCTGAGGCTGAAATGATAATAATGATGATGATGTCACATTAGTGTAGTAGTTTGTAGATTACTACAAATTAATAATTTTGCAACGAGGTATAAAAAGGTGCCGTGAGGTGCCGGCACGTTAAAAGAATTGCACCACCCCTTCTCTTCCAATGAGTGTCGTAAGAGGCGACTACAGGAGAACCGCCACAAGAAGACGGGCAGCAGCGTCTCCTCTCCAAAATTGGCCAAACTGCGATCGCCAACCCGCCTGCCAAGCGTGGCGATTATGGCAAATCCTCCTTTTGGAGAGGCCTGTGTCCAGCAGTGGACTGATATAGGCTGGTGATGATGATGATGATGATAAAAAGGTATACGAAAAAAGGGCATACGAAAAAATACTTTTATAATTCTACCCTTGCGTTAACAAAAGAGAGAGATGCCATCACAGAAAAGAATGGGCATACATTGTTTCATCCAAAAAGATATTAACAACACAAACGTGGTTATTACCCAAACAACGTTATTGGATTTGAGTACCATTTCTCAGCTGTCATATTCCCGAGAAAATTTTGGGACATTAGTAGCAAACATATTATGTAAATAAGTATGATTTATGCGTTATATGTTTTCAAGGAATTCTTGGAGCGCGTATCTTTGAGCGCGTGAATATTCCAGTCATGTCGGCACTAAATACGTGATCCAACAGGTGGGGGGGGAGGGGGGATATAAATAATAGCATTTAGGTGTGGGGAATATTACACTTTGCTGTTGAAAATCAATAAATTCTTACAATAATTAAATTACGATATAATAGTATTATCTTTATCTTAATATATAAAACAAAGTCACGTTTGTTCCAACACTTATAACTCGAGACTGGCTGGACCGATTTTCATGGTTTATAGTTTGTTGGATTTGTCTCCGCCCCGAATAGCAGATTAAATAAAAAAAACACTAAAAGTTAGAAAAAAAATATTGTTTTGCGGTACGAAGTTCGCCGGGACCGCTAGTTTAATATATATTTTATGAAAATATTGTATAGTATTACTTATGTGTTTTTTTTTCTTTAAAATGTTATAAGTAGTTGGATCATGTAAAATTTTAACAACTATAAATATTAGATAGCATCGCATTACATTGCTCTGATCCTAAGATAAGTAGCCAAAGAACTTGTTATTAAGAAACCAGAAATAACAACAGTACCTTAGCCTAGAACCGGGACAGTTATGAAAAGTTCCTTTTCTACATTGACCCGAGCGGGAATCGAACTCACCACCTCAGCGATGACAACGCCAAGTCGCCTCTCGGCTACGAAAGTATCCGTGTTTGTTGTCGCCATAATCATAATACTTACTCTGTGCCATAATTAAAGTAAATAAGTTAAATTATTTTTACTATGTTAGCCATCTTGTTTTAACTACATTTGTTCCAATGAGCTATCTCGGAATGTCTGAAACTAATTTGTCCGGTGCATTTGCAGAAACTCGGTTAGTTGGGTCCGGCTCTCAACGGGGACTGGGCCTTGTGACAAGTTGGTTGAAGTAAATGCTCTGAGGAAGTTCCTGTTAAGGCTACGACTGACAGAAAAATATGTTTTAATGACTTATACAAGTTGTAAAAAACCCTGTTCGATCCAAAATGGGTCAATCTGGTGCAATACAACAAGTTTTGAATAGTACCTGCATTGAAATCTTAAAAAACCGGCCAAGTGCGAGTGGGACTCGCACGCGAAGGGTTCCGCACCATTTTCAATAAAAACGTCAAAAAAATCACGTTTGTTGTATGGGAGCCCCCTTTAATATTAATTGTATTCTGTTTTTTAGTATTTGTTGTTATAGCAGCAACAGAAATACATCATCTGTGAAATTTTCAACTCTCTAGCTATCACGGTTCATGAGATACAGCCTGGTGACAGACGGACAGACGGACAGACGGACAGACGGACAGACGGACAGACGGACAGACGGACAGACGGACAGACGGACAGACGGACAGACGGACAGACGGACAGACGGACAGACGGACAGACGGACAGACGGACAGACGGACAGACGGACAGACGGACAGACGGACAGACGGACAGACGGACAGACGGACAGACGGACAGACGGACAGACGGACAGACGGACAGACGGACAGACGGACGGTTTCTTGATCGAACAGTGTATAAAATATTACTAATATGTATTATCATCATCATCATTTCAGCTACAGGACGTCCGCTGCTGAACATAGGCCTCCCCCAGTGACTTCCAGATTGGCCTGTTGGAATATGGATAATTCTTTGACGGTGAACCCTAAAAAACGACGTTATAACATCCAGAACCAGAAAACATAAAAAAGTTCGTATCTACATTGACCCGACCGCGTATATGGCTTTCCGTTATCACCAAGTCCCCTCGATGTGAGACGACGTCGATACGCCTTTTCTGAGCGAAAACGTCTGGAAACCCGTTTTCACCTTGTAGCCCGAGCACGAATATTTAAAGTATTCGTAACGTAAACGTATCGAGTCTACTACACGATTACGCAGTAAAACGTTAGTAGGCAGCACAAAGCACTTTCGTCGTCGTATCGTAAGCTCGATAGGCCAACGCAAGTAACGTCATCCTAACGTAAGTAGGGAATGAGCAAATTCAGGAATAATGAACGAATGATGCGTTTGGAAAAAACATGGAGCGGGATAATAAATTAAAATTAGTAAAATAAATTATGGTATCGGTGTTAAATCGTAAAGAAGACAATAGAAATAAAATGTTATTCTCTATAATTTTTTTTTTATTAAGATCAATTAATGCAATTATTGATCGATCCCTACAATTTTAAAGAAAATGTTATCTACCTCGATGTTTTAATTTCCGAACGGACTACTAAATTGTCAGACAAATTATAAACAAGTTCAACGAATTGGATTCGGAAATATAATATTTTGTATTTAATTAATGAAGACAAGTAATAAGGAAACTACACGTAAATTCGGCAAATACCATTATGGTAGAATTTATAGAAAAATAAGTGGAGTGAAAGCCTAAGATCTTGTCTTATTAACCAATAGTTTCTGATATTTATATCTACAACTTATTTCCTTGTAACTTGAGTTGTACTGTAAATTATTGAGAATATGAAATATTCAAAGACTAAAGTATATACATTACCTTAGTTGTCTTCAATATGTTTATGATTATAATGTGAATTAAAAACTGTGCAGTATGTAGTTGCCCTATTATTTTGTGCCTTTGTTGCAAGTAGGTACCCACCAACGGGCAGCTTAATAATCTTCTCTCTATCTTTACTACTACCTACCTACTTATAACTTTTTTGTTTACAGAATTGTTTATTAAGTTGATCACCGTAAACTTAACTTACCTTTAGTTAGATATTACAAATCTTAGTGGATTTGCTATGCTAAGTTAAATATCTACCTTATGATTTATGAAGTATCTTTTATGTGAAAATAAATCCAATTTTATTAAAATAAATTTGAAATAAAATTCCAAGTAGTTTTAAAAGTTTATCTAAAAAATATGTGTTTATTTTAATAGAAAAACTTTATCACTTAAAGGGAAGGTACTTGTTTAGAATTACAATTTACCTAGTTCCCCTTATTTCTGATTTATATTCGACGACCTCCGTATCCGAAAGGCGAGCACGCTGGACTTGGCGTCGCCATCTGGGATGTCCCGGGTTCGATTCCCGGTATGGTCAATATAAAAAACGATCTTTTCTATATTGTCTCGGGTCTGGGTGTTGTGTTACCATCGTTATTACTTATTTTTATAATACAAGTGCTTTAACTACTAAGCGTAGGATTAGAGCTCTAAATATGGAGCAAATATGTAAATTAAATGTTGTCCAATATCATTTATCAATCAATTAATATCGATGCGAAATAAAAAAACAATGTACTACGTTTAACTTTACGCGTTCCTAACTTATTTTTAATAAAAATAAGCATTCAAAACACGCACGGAAAATATTTTTATAAAAACTTAGTTCCGACGCAAGTTTTCTCACCGACAAATCTTAGGTGACAAAACATTCGTAAGTTCACGATAGCCAGCTATCGTCAGTCACGATACTATACGTCAAAAAAAGGTTTGTGCTCGCAAAGTTAGTTGACATTTAACGTTACGATTACCGTACGCTTACTTCACGATACGAAATTCATTCGTGCTGCCAAATTTAGTTTGCTTTACGTCCAGTAGAGGCGCTGTCAGATTATCATACAAATGGTTTACGTTAACGATACGAATACTTTGACGCAAGTTATTCGTGCTCGCGCTGCTGGTCGCTCGAGGGGAGGTGCTAGATACGGCTTTTCAGCTACTTCAAATACAAAATTCCCTAGAGACCCGTGTTCACCACGTCAACTAAAGAGCGACGATATAGATACGCGTTTTTGCGCGTGTTACCGCCAAAAACCCGTAGCGAGCTTGTCATTGTGATGTGCGGAATATGATATACAGCTCTATTGCATTGCATAAGGGGTGAAATTGGCTTGTCTAGATGTTGAAAAAATTTGGTAATAATATGATCTACTTACTGAGAGTAATGTCGTTATCTTTCTGTTCTTTTCTTGCATAAAAGTAACATCGCGGTTGTTTTCGCTGTTTATTGCGTTGCATACTGCGGGAAATTGGCTTATCTAGTGTTTAAGGGGAAAAGTAGCGGCACGTGCGCTGTTGTTGTATTATTTTTGCTGTTTTGGAGATCTTAATAAGTGCATACTTATTTAACGGATTGCGTAATAAAAAAATTAAAAGTGTTTTCCAATGGATAAAGACCAATTTACAGAATTTATTACGTATTATAGTTCCTGAAATTAAAAAATAATAATAATCTATGTATAAAATAACAATATGATTTGAATATATTATATACAAACTTCATGACCACTATAATTAGGTTCATGATAATTACTAAGATTAAATGAAAAATATAAAATAATCATAAAGCTTATTTTTATGTAATGCACTACGTATTTTGTTGGTACGAGTATAGGTAGCAGGTAGACTTGTATTAAGCAATAACACAGACCAAGCATTGATATAAATAGATCTATGGTAATAATAATACTATATCACACATATGTATAATTATTATTATACATAATAAGACTTAAAACAGCGAAAACAACCGCGGTGTTATTTTTATGCAAGAAAAGGACACATAGATAACGACATCACTCTCAGTACGTAGATCATATTATTACCAAATTTTTTCAACATCTAGACAAGCCAATTTCACCCCTTATGCAATGCAATAGAGCTGTATATCATATTCCGCACATCATAATGACGAGCTCGCTACGGGTTTTTGGCGGTAACATGCGCAAAAACGCGTATCTATCTCGTCGCTCTTTAGTTGACGTGGTGAACACGGGTTTCTAGGGAATTTTGTATTTGAAGTAGCTGAAAACCCGTATCTAACACGTCCTCTCGAGCGACCAGATGAAAACGGGTTTCCAGACGTTTTCGCTCAGAAAAGGCGTATCGACGTCGTCTCACATCGAGGGGACGTGGTGATAACGGAAAGCCATATACGCGACCCGACCGGAATTGAAGAGTCTTATGCTCACCTATCGGCTACTAAGGATGTTAATCACTAATTCTCTTTACATTGCTAAATAAAAAAACTGCTGTAAATTGACATAAGTAACCTTAAGTTGTTCTCAGAAGTGGACAGTTGCACTTACCGGTTTATATGTACCCGGAATGCCCTTTGCACGTCCTGTTTGACTGCTAGCTTGTTACTGGGCACTTCCTTGTGTAAATAGCAGCACCACATGAAATGGCTGGGAATAGAACAATTGGCTTCACTGCTCACACAGGATATTGGGATCGTGTTGAATTAATCGGGTGGGGTGGACTTGATTGTCAGTTTGTAATTTCATAATTAGTAGTGTTAAAATGCATTCTTGAACAGACACATTGAAACTAATGCAAAAAGCACATAGGCTGCCCAATTTTTAGTTTGCCTTACTTCTCAAATTGGTGTGCAATAATATTTATTGCAATAATCTATATTTATTTACGCTCTTGCGTACCTAATCTAAAGTACCTATGTCTCACTGCAGGGCGCAGGCCTCATTTAAACGATGAGGTGGTTTGTAGCTATGTATATATTTCTAAAATAGCTTAGAGTGTGTACATTGAGTGTGTATAAGTGCCCGGAAGTGAGCCTATATACACAATAGAGAATTTCATTTCATCACAGATCTGGCGAATACGTTCGCGCGTCTCGCGAGCGGTGAGCGAGCAGTTGGCACTAGTAATGCTCACGAGTGAATTTAGAGCGCCATTCGCAGCAAATTCGCTAAGATCTAGAAGTTAAGGTTTCATGTTCTAATGTGGACTAAAATTTGTTGAATTAATATTTGAGATCCCAGTGTCTGTCTATATAATTGAGACAAATACTTGATCTCAATGTACATTCTACGAATTTTAGTCCACGTTAGTAAAAACTAGCTTATGCCTTCGCCAGCGTGGTGTGGTTTAATAAGAAAATTTGAAACCTAACATCTTAGTTCGTCCTTTATCCAATGATGAGTGTTATAAAATTTAAATATCGCGATCCTGGTTCAAAACCACAGAACAGCTAAGACAGGGTGTCTTAGCTGTTCTGTGGTTTTGAACCAGGATCGGGATATTTAAAAAAATATTTCTACTTTGAAAAAACATGCAAATTTCCCAAGTGATGTGAGCTAGATGGCGATCATTAACATAGTGTCGCTTTTCGTTTGCCAAAAAATGATAAATTTGAAAACCAAGTAAAAAAACTTTTACCATTTATAACAATCATCATTGGATAAAGGACGAACTAAGATGTTGGGTTTCAAATTCTCTTATTAAACCACAAAAACTTCAAAACCATTGGTCATGCAGCTATTCAAATTGGACACATAGTTCGAAAGAAGTTATTTAGATCTGAATGATCTTTAGAATAATTAAATATATGTTGAATTTCAAAATTTACCCTATAAAAAACCTCTCTATCGAATTCCTTCTTACATTTGCTTGAAATTATTAAAAGTCTGTATTCAAGTAGCTCGTTAAAAATAAGAAGTGAGAATGGGCGAAGATAAATTACCGTCATAGGCTCGCGTTACATCTGCAAGCAGATTTATGGTCTCCACTGGGACTACTGGGAGTTATATGCCGGACTAGAGATCCGTCTAAGTCATAAGAAACGAAGCAAGTCAAAATTTATATGAAATCTTTCATCACATCTATTTGTTAACCACAAACTAAACAAAGCTACTATACTGTTGCGATTAGATAATGAATCCATCTATGACTTAGTTACACATGCTCATTAACATCACACGACAGCTCCTTGCAGGGTTCGAACCCACAACTACCTGGCGTTGTCAGGAGCTTAGACTACTTTACTAGGCGATCGATATAATATTGTACAGTCTAAGCGCAAGACATTTTGGTCATTAAGATGGAGACTGAAGTTACGGCGATGTTGTACTTTATGCCTGTCAATTACTATTACATGAATCTTTTACATTATTACAAAACTAAACCAATACTTAAGCATTCCTTAAATACTTAAGCATTCCTTAAATATTTTACTCCATATCGGTCAGCATATGCTTTTCGGTCGAGCTAATGTCGCACACTGACCGTTACAAATGAAGTAATGGGAACTATTCCAATAGTAACCTAACAAAAGGGAATACCTAAAAAATCTATTAAATTGATGAATTCACAGAAATGAATAATTATATTAGCCTTAAATCGTGTGACTTGAATCTCATAATACGTCTAATGTTGCAGAGTTTTTATTTTTAGCCACAAGCTCGGGTTAGGATCTATAAAAATAAAGCGTGATGCTTTTTTCTTCCGAAGTTATCCTACTTTATTACGGTCCCATGGCATTTAAATATAAAAAGGGCTAGCTAACGTAATCCAATTTATGTAGACCTTTGTACAAATGCTTTGGACTATGCTTGGTATAGTTTTTTGAGTGAGATCAAATATAGTTTTAGTTTCGATTTGGCTAGAAATAAATATTAATAAATATATTGGACTACATTACATACTTCGCTCTGATAGGGTTAGTAGCTACAGCACTTGTGTTTTAGAATTCAGAAACATCGACGGTATCACATCACCCAGACCCGAGACAATATAGACAAGTTCGTTTTCTACACATGGAACCTCAAAGATGGCGGCGCCATAATATAATACGAAAGTCGTCATGTTTTATCAATGTTTCTTCTAAATCTAAACATTTAGTTTAGATAAATCTGAACATTTGTTTTTATGTCCATTGCAAATGTATGTAATAATCTGTATCTAATTCAAAGCGTCCTTTCTTTATGCGATTTTGGTTACTACTGGGCCAAGTGTCGAGTCTAGTTGTTTAAAAATTTAATATTTGTTTCAGCAAAAAAATATATCTGGAATTACTCATTAATGTAAATAATTCTGTTACCGATTTTTTTTAAATGAACCAATTGGTGTATTAGGGCAGTGTTCAATCCTCGGTTTTGACTATTCACACAAAAATCTTTCCTTTATTAGCTCTAGTATGGGTTTGCTTATCTCCATATAGCGAATCCTAAGTCATGCTTATCCCTGACAAAATTCATTGTCTGGTACCTCATGATACAAGGAGGTAAATTTCTTCGAGACCTAGACGAAGATGCGTAACGTGTTAGCGTGTTGGAGCATATTTATTTATTAAATTATTGAAATTTACAAAAATAAATAATTTTGAATTTTGATTTTGATTCCTATAATGCACATTTCGGGATGCGAAACAGATGGGGCTGATATACGTAGATGGGCGTGTTTAGTTGTCAGAATACGTTTAATGAATGAAAACTATACTCTTCACGCGTATTCGACCATAGATATATATTGTAAAGAGCGAATTCTAAGTCTATGTATTCGACATAGCCAAAGCCAAGCGCAAAGCTCTTATTTTTTAAATAGAAATAAAAGTCACTGGCAATAAAACTTTTAAAAAATAAACAGGATTAAAAATTATATATTTTTAAATCCGGTGCCAAAGCGTAACATATTAGCTAGTTGGGATGATGTGAAAAATGATAACAGTTCAAAAATGGCGGCGACGAGACGTTGGCTTGCGGAGATTAGCTCAGTGATCCGTGAAATAGACTTGACTCGGGCGGCCGACTTCAGTTCTCATACGTCACGCTTCAGTGCAGTTCACAAGATGCTATATGCAATTAATAAATTGCATGCGGTGAGATGTGAGGGGTTAATTCATTTCATAGTTGTGCTGTTATGCCTGGCGAGGAAGGAATTCGGAACAAGAAGGTAGATGGCCCGATGGCACATTTACGACTAATTTAAAATATTTAATTCTATTGTCATTGCACAAACTAGCACTTATTCTTTACCGTTAATAGGCACAATTAGAAAAATCGTTTTCTGTTTTAATTCGAACTTGGAATCAAATCCAGGACCATTCAGTTCGTCGTCGTTACGAGTTGAACAGTTGCACAAGTTTTGAATAAATTAACATTTCCAAAATTGATAATTTTCCGTGCTCATAACCCTTTGGCAGCCTATCTCTATATTTTCTTGTCAGAAAAAAAATAAAAAGGTGTCGTGTCAGAGGTCAGTACATAAATAGGTCATACATCAAACGGCGGTCAGAAAATGAACGCTCGGGGGAGGTCATTCGAAACAATTCCAGTTTTATCGGTCCCCAATGAGGGTAATGACCTGGACACAGGATACTTTCCGTATCCAGTAACGGAGGGTTATAGCGAAGTGAGTTTACGGAAATGACTTGTGTGCATGCTTCTTAGGAAATCTTTTTTTTATTTTATTTTTTATTTATTTTAGGATCAACAAACAATTACACTTACAATTTACTTTACACTTACACAATAACTTATTACTCAAAGTGTAATCAGCCCGTTGTCCACATATTAAATAGTATCACAGACATTGAAACGGGCAGAAATGCAAGATAACAACTAACAATGTCCAAAAAACAAGAAAGGAAAACAATTGTGTTTTATAACGAGGTTTCACCCTTGACTGTTTGATTGAATATTCTCTTAAACGACGCAGGCGAGCTTGCAAAGAGTTCGACACCCGAGAAGTAACAATTCAACATTTTTGTAATTCTTTGCACCGACGCACGCTCACCTGCATTCGTTTTACATGAAGTGTGTGCGAAAAGTTGTGGTTTGCGAGTCTCTCGTGTGGATGAGCGGTACGGTACCTTAATATATATTTGGTTGAAAAGTTTGTTACAATCAAATTTCCAAATCTTGATTATTTAGTCATGCTGAACTAGTATGAGACAGCAAAACACATTTTTCTTGGAGTTATGAGATGTAGTTTTCAAATGAAATAACCATTTCTTTTGCCGCGCTGCTCTCTATTTTTGAAAGGTTATGGTTTGTAATTTGTGCTCACCAATGTGAAAAAAGCAGAACTCTAACAAAACCAAAAATCAAGTTTTAGTAGGTTATTTCATTTCAATCAACCAAAAGAAAAATTGCGATGCGATTGAATTGTGTTGCGATCACAGCCACACAATTCAGTATGATTTCAGGGCTGCAACCGTAGTTTTATTAAGTTTGAAAAATAACTTGTCTATTTTGATACTAGCATTCGTGTTATGTGAGTTGTATATGTAACGTTCGAATAATTCATCTAAATCCCGATAACCATGCAATCAACTTCCCTACCATCAACATCTCAGCCTATTGCAGTCCACTTCTGGACGTCCTTTCCATAGACCTGGTATAATTTCCATCTTAAACTGCACTATTCGAGTGCGCTGTTGGGCAGATTGGGTAAGAGGCGACAAAATTTTCCTGTAGCACGAGACGGGGAGCAGCGTCTGCGTGCGAAATAATAAAAAAACTGCGCTCGCCAACCCGCCTGCCAAGCGTGGCGAGTATGGCAAAAACCCGCCGATGACAGAAGTCACTAGGGGAGGCCTACGTTCAGCAGTGGACGTCCTGTGGCTGAAATGCTGGGCAGATACAGCCAAGGACAGAACTACGCTGGCTGTGTCTGCTCAATAGCGCAGGCAGAGATAGTATCCGCTTGGTGTACAAACCGCAAACCAGTATTAGTATATCGTTTTGGATCTGTAGGTATCTTTAATAGCCTTTCATGCCTTGATTTACTTGAGGAGAAATTCAAAGAATAAAAATAATTATGCCAAAATAGTGACTTCCCTGTCACGATGTGGAAAATTATAAGTTAATTATTCATAAAATCCAAAAATATATTAAACGCCCTTTTAATTTTGTGTTATTTGCATCAGTGGAATGACAATTGATTAAACATACATATATAATAAATTGAACAAAATAACCATTTAGTGGCCCTGTTTTGTTTGAAAAAATACGTTTGACAACCAAATCTACATTGCAAATTCTCATTTGACATGTGTTTCGGTCAGCGGTCAAAGGGCCTGATATGGGCGGGAATAATACAGGACACTTCTCATTGAGGGTATCAGCTTTATATTAATTTCATCATCATCATCATCATCATCATTTTAGCCACAGGAGGTTCCCCTGCTGAACATAGACCTCCCCCTGTGACTTCCATATTCGCCGGTTAGAAGCGGCCTGCATCCAGCGGCTTCCTGCAACTTACCAGGTCGTCTGTCCATCTGTCATTATCAGTTCAATAAAGTTAAAATAAATAAACCTTACCAACAAGAGGTCAAAGCCTTTTTTATTGCCTATTGCCAAAAGAAGGAAGTTTTTAGTCAGGTACAAATTATAGGCTATTGAAAAAAGGGTCTTGTCGTACTGAATCGAGGAACATTGAATGGATTCAATCAAATAGGGTATGAAGAAGGGATAGTCTGCAACGTTTTATTAGGACAAGATGTAATCTGGAAAAAGAGAAAGGTTTACTAAAAAATCGCACTATAGGTACGTAATACGAGTATATAGCCAAAAACCTAATCCTGAGCCCTGCCCCTCTAGCATAACCAACAAAATACGATATGATATGGTAATAGCGATTTATCGACACCCAACTGTCAAAATATGAACTCTTATGTGACGTGACGTTATATGTGACGGCACCGGCAATGACATGCTCGCTGATTCGATAAGAGGTTCAGATGGCGGCTATGTATACCATATTTTGACAAAAGATGTCGATAAATCGCTATATGATATCGTGGTCATGCTAGGGGGAAAACAAAATTACTTCAAACTTGTTTTTTTTTTCGGTTGAAAAGTTCGACGTATAAACAACACTATGCTCTACCTGAGCATAGTGTTGTTTATGTGTTGAACTATTCAGAGTTTATGGTAAGGTAAAACCTTAATTAGCAGAATCCGATATTTGATGCGAATAAAGATATATCCGATATTAATTATCCTCTCGCACCGCTCGTAACTTTGTCATTGATTAAAACATAATATTAGCCAGACGGCGTCTATTTAAACAAATCTATATTCCAACAGAGTATCGAATAACATAATCCGATGGCTGGAGTTTGAATCACGTAGGTAATATTTAAACAGCTTGAAATTGATCGACTTGTTTGTCAAATGTAACTATTTTTAACACGCTTTTATTATTTATTTAACTAACTTTACTGTGTGATGAAAATTTAAACTTGAAAGAGAATTTCAACCTACACTGACTGTCTATTAAAAAAATAAAAAAATATAATACTTAATTTATTTAATAATATCTACACAAACTTTATATCGACGACCCGATTGAAGTAGTGCGGTTCGATTTCCGGTTTGGTCATTAAAAAAACAATCCTTTGTAAATTGTTTGCAAGTTCTTCATAAAACTCTTATGTGGACTTGCGCACCGACGAATTAGTTTAGTACGAGATTATCACATCTATCTATCTCTGTCATTTCCATACAAACTGACAGCTATAGAAAAAAAACCCGTGTAAGTAGATAGTTCAGGGCGATAACCACGAACTCATAAAACAATATCAAATCTGTCTATCATTATCAAATCTGTCAAATTTTGTATGTAATGACGTACCAAAATTGACAGATTTGACAGCTTTGAGATTGTTTTAAGAGTTCATGGTTACCCCGCAGGATTAAAGTCGCTAATCCTGACATGCGAATGTGGGCCTAAAGGTCTTATGGGACCGCTAAGCATCTAATACATTGGTAAGTTACCTACCAAAGTACTAGATAAATCAGTTTTGTATCTGTCCAATTAAATAGAACAAAATTGTATCGGAACAAAATAGGCTTTCGTTAGTGCTTTAAGCCTATTTTGTTCTGAAGGTTGTAGCTTTTCCAATTACATGTAAGAGAGGTTCAACCCTTATAAGCCTGTGGGTAAAAGCCCATGGAAGACTACCTAATAACTTATGCTTACTTAGTTACAGAGTAAAACGTCAAATAAAATAAATAAACCAACCGGCCAAGTGAGTGTCGTGCCACGCGCAGGGTAGGGTTCCGTAGTTGCCCGTCGTTACTACAATATATTTCAGCAATTACTTGATTTAAGTCTCTTTTTATATTAGTTGAACGACTATTACTCTAAAACTTACTGATCTATCTTAACCGTTATGATTTTAAAGTGAAATGAAAAGCACTACAATAAAAATTTTTTTTTAGATAACAAGACAATAGTTTCGCTTTTATATGTGGGGGGGGGGGGCACGCACGACCTACTTGAACAACAATTGGCACTTTTAAGTTTAATATTTCGCAAACGGATCCCTAAATCGAAAAATAGTCTAGCAACCCCAAAGTCATTTAAAAGGACCTATTCAACGATACCCCATACGATGGGGTAGACGATGAAAAACAAAACATCCCTACGTTACACGTATGGAAGCTGCCCTAAAAAAATATTTTCCAAAATTTTATTCTAGCAAGAGGAGTGATTGGTATTCATTTCTCCACAAAATTATAGCTCTCCAGGGTCAACAGTCTCGAAGCAAAACCTCGGACGGATAGACAGACAGACAGACATGACGAAACTATATGGGTTCCTTGTCAGGACTAATACGGGACCTTAAAAACGGCACACGCTAAGCTGGTGCCTATAAAAAACCATATCATTACGCTGCCACATAGTTTTATCTGTGTTAAATTAATATTTATTTTCTGTTACGACTTCCTCTCTTATACAAACTTCCTCTCTCTATCTCTTTATCTTAATATACTTAAATAAATAACTACTTTGATCCTAAGGTACCTAAGCAGCTAAATCACTTGTTTTATAGAAATCAGAAACTATGACGCTACCACAAGTAAAACACCCAGACACAAGTATAAAAAAAATGTATTTTCATTGGTTTTCAATCCTAGCTCAAACGCATTAAGTTCAAAATATGATGGCAGCCACTACTGGTTAAAGTGTTAAAAGGCTCGTGGCCTAATTTCAGATTCCACATAACTTTAAAACTTATCCACTTATCATTCTCGTGAAAACAATTAAAAAATCTACATGCCAGGCCTGGTTAAGGGTTAAATGATTTCAAGGTATGTCACATTGTAAATTTTTGTTTATAGCAATTCCATGCAAGGTTGTATTAAAGATAAATAACACTTGAAAAAAATCATCGACCTCAGGTGGGACTCGAACCCACGTCCCATCGCACGCCGGGCGAGTGCTTTACCAACTAAGCTACCGAGGACGTCACGTGACGCGATGGGACGTGGGTTCGAGTCCCACCTGGGCCCTAACCATGAACTGTTAAAACAATCACAAATCTGTCAAACATTATCATTTCTGTCAAATTTTGTATGAAATGACGTACCAAAATTGACAGCTTTGACAACTTTGTGATTGTTTTAACAGTTCATGGTTAGGGCCCTGAGGTCGATGATTTTTTTCAAGTGTTATTTATCTTTAGTATGTCACATTATCGTGATGTATAGATAGGGATAGTAAGTAGATAAAATTGTTTTTGTAAGTACATACCAGCGCCCGTAGAAAATTCTTATTCACAGGTATTTTATGGGTAGATTTAATATAAAACTACGCGAGCTAGCAGTGTGGCTAAGGTTTTTTTTGTAATTTATGAGATCCGCAATACATGTACTAGTTTTACGTGGGTGTCTGTCTACCATATATTTTTCCATTCTGACCAAAGAGGTAAGTACTGAAGCCCATGTTTTTTTTTTATATGAGATGGGCTTACTCTTGACCCCAATCTTGCTCTAGAGCATAGATGGGATCTACGATGGAGCGAGCTTGTCCAGAAGATGCCTATTCACTCTGGACTTAAAGAGAGTCAGGTCATGTCAAATTTGAATGAAAATATTGGGCCATAATCTTAATCAAAATTATATATAACAGCTTGTTTTCTACATTGACATGACCGGGAATCGTACCCGAATATATGTATAGTACCTACTCCATAAATAAATATTTAATCTTTCTTGACTTTTTAGTACATAATGGCACATTTACATTAGGTAGGTAGCCAAAGACGTCGAGCTAGTATATAGTATTTTACGGAAAAAAGGCAAGTTGAAGATTACTTGAACGATAAGAGTGCATGGACTTAATAACCTGCCTAGCTCGCACTTACATTATCTTGTAATTGTATTTCCTGTAATAAAATCAGGCTAACAAAGATGATGACTTTGTTGCGCCGCTTCTTCTCATCACCAGCCGATATGTAGTCCCGCAGCGGTAGTAGGGCTAAGTTATATTTTGGGACGTGTATAAGTGCCTGGTAGAGGGCCTATGTACAAAATAAAGAAGTTCATTTCATTTCATTTCATGCCTAATATAGCCAAACCAATAACAGGCTAGTCGATGACCGAATACGAGCTGTCAATTTCGTACGTCATTACCTACGAAATTTGTCAGATTTGACAAGATTTGACAGATTTGAGATTGTTTTAAGAGTTCATGGTTACCCCCCTAAAGCCAAATATCGTACAAACGCAGCACAACGCTACGCTACGAGCATCATTCCCTGCAGTGCTACGAATGTAAACGAATTCCTTTCTACGAGGTAGCGACTACGAGCGATTGGCTACGAGAGACTACGAGATATACTACGACCAGCTACACCGATACAACAAAATTTTATCCATTCTAATGTTCGGACTTCACCTGCGTCTAATGTCATTATTTAGTGCGCTATTTGATATAGTGGCCGGTCATAGTGCGCTAATTTGCTTTAATGACATTAGACGTTAGGCGATATAGCTCGGACGGCGGTCACTTTCGACACATCAAAGGGATTAAAGTCCCGGCCAAACAGACGCGTGTGCGGTGGCGTGCGTGGTGGCGTGGGCCCCACGCCCACGCCACCACGCACGCCACGCCACGCGTTCTGATCGTGCCATAACATTTGTATCGACGAGTTACCACCAGTCTAGTGCGTTGTTGTGGCTACACTTACTACACTAAACATATTAAAACACGGCCACTTTAAAAAAATCTTTGTGAAATAAATGTTTAAGCGCATAGTTATTTAGTCAGGATGGAGTGGACAAAATTAGAAAATTATTGAGTTCTTGGAAGCGTTTTTTTTTAACTAAGCCGCTAGACGCTAGAATCGTCAAATAAGTGTGGCCACACATTAACGCGTAGTTTTGGGCATTAATTAATTAACGCTAATCATGCTGTTATTTGAACGTTAGGCGTCACGCAGGTGAAGCCCGAGCATAGTATAATGGTAGGAACGTAGGCATTGAAATGGCGTTATCGCATCAGAGTAATCACGTGACTCATCCGCGAGATCTTATGTTCGATCCCCGGATTGAACAAAATTCAAGTCAGTGTTTTCAAAAGTATCGGTTTAAAGAACATGGTAGGGACTTAGCACACTGGTTGGCTAGACTAATACTCGTAATGTGTGATAGTGCCAAATACTTTATTTAAATTGTCTTTAAAGTCATTGAGGGAGTTTTATTCCACACTAGCAGCCTGTCCCGGCTTCGCACGGGGTAGACAATTATCGCTAATAGTTTCGGCAGCGCATTCGACGAAAGACATTTTAAGACTCATTTTTCTACACCTTCGGTTACATTGTTCAAATTTTACCAAGGATCCCTAATTTTTTTCAAAATGAAATGTAGCCTATGTCAAATTGGAAGAATGTAGCATTCTATTGGTGAAAGAATTTTTTAAATCGGCCCAGTACTTTTTGAGCGTATTCATTACAAACATACAAACATACAAAAATAGGTACAAATCTTTCCTCTTTATAATATTAGTATAGATAATATATGTCTTTGTTGCTAAGAATAAAAATCATACACTGTCGTTTCTTCTATAACGTTTTGTTTTTTATTATACAGTACAATGTATGTTGTCTATTGTTCTCTTATTTATATCCTTATGTGCTTGAAAATAAGGATCAATATCATCTAAATTGTCCTGTTGCTGTTCTGTGCTCGTTATTCCCAATGTACTATTGAACCTGTTTGGGCAGACAATTATCTTTGGTTTGCACAGGCCCACAATTTCCATATTATTATCTTTCTCTTCCTTTACAAACAGTAAATGCTTATGATGATGGGAACATGATCAAATAATGCGGATAATAATTTACATACAGTATAGTTTCAGGAAAGCATTTCATTTTCCATCAATTATAAGTTAAGCTTTTAAATAAAAAAATAATAAAAAGGCATTTATTATCTTCCTAATCGTATACAAATAATTAACGATCTTACATACTGTGACACAATACTACTTTAAAGGAAAATAAAGGGCAGAGGTTCAGCTCATGCTGCTTCGAGACTAGGTCGCGGGCAACGCTGATTTACCCCCCCCCCCCCCCCCTGCTCTCGACAGATGATATTTGGAGCTATTTGTGATGGTGCTGGCTGACTAATCTGACTGAATAAACGCTATCCCGTCGTTCGCGCGTGCGTGTGTATGTGTGCGTGTGTATGTGTGTATCTTTTATAAAACAGCTAAAATTAAAAACACTTAAACACATATTGTTTATAAGAAGAAATTGTGTTTAGAATCGATACGTTTAAAAACATTCGCATTTTCTTTTGGCTGGCACTGACTAAATATTAGGTTAGTAGTAGTACCAATAATTTTAAGGCTGTTTAAAAAAAACACATCATATCTGCTTGGAAATACAATGCAAAAAGCACGGACGTAAAAAAAATACGGACGTAACATCACATTAAAAAAATGTGAATCATGCAAGGTACTACAATTTCGTTTGTTTTACATGATCTACACTCACACATACACACCAGGTACGACAACCCGCCGCCATTTCGCCCCGAGTGACGGCGCCAGTGACACGTAGTAAATGCGTTCCTTGCGTCAACGATTTATTTTTCAAAAATGCCGTCTTGTGTTGTTAAATCATGTAAAAACTACACGAGTAAACGTAAAAAGTCACATGGAATCACCTATCATACGTAAGTTATTACGATTCGTGATAAACAAAATATTTATGTTTTAAATACTTTGCCGAGAATTCTAGAGGTAAAATGAAACAGTGTTGTCACTTTATTTACGGGAAAATTACCCTAAAGGTGGGGAAATCTATATTTGTATGCAACAAACTATGTATGTGACTCTCTGAAATCAGATGTCCTCAGTTTTTAGGTACCGTTTCTCAAAAGTAAAATATAAGATCCCCATACTTTTAATATAAAATATCTCTTACGTATATCATCATATTTCTAAAATAGAAAGTATTTCCCGTACATTAGACAACAAAAGACAAGTGTACAAAAAGTTGACATAACATAAAGGATTTTAGCGCATCTTTATTAATAATAATAATAATATACGTAGGTACTTAACATTATTATTATACCATTATGATATATGATGTAAACGTATTTTTGATTGTTAACCCCCGACGCAAAAACGACGGGGTGTTATAAGTTTGACGTGTCTGTGTGTATTTGTGTGTGTGAGGCATCTGAGCTCCCGAACGGATGAACCGATTTTGATTTAGTTTTTCACGTTTGAATGATTAATTAGTCGAGAGTGTTTTTAGCTATGTTTGATGAAAATCGGTCCAAGATGGCCGGCGTAACAAAATGGCGGATTACATATTTTTGTTAAACTCCCTCAATATGGGTATCCAATGAAAGGCCTGACTAGTATAATTTTTATCCTTTTTCAATTACGTATTAAGCGTCGTAGGGGTTTTAAAAAAAAAATAATTTTACTTTTTGGTATTAAGGGGTAAATTTTATAGATAGTCATAGACTCATAGCCTTATCACTATTATTGTCATGTGTAAAATATATTTCTTTATACGTAACATGTGTTTTATTTTCTATCACAGTGATCATAAAAAATATGTTTGGTAGGTCAACATAGATCAACCGTTTATATTTCTGTTAAAAAATATATGTGAATTACATAAGTTAACTGAGATCGATTGGTACCACCAAACAGCAGGGAAATTGATGGTTTATATAGCAACCCTTAAATCACGCACACAGCCTAAACGGACGGCCATTATTATGCTTCACTTATGGTTAGACGAGGTTACGTCCGTATTTTTTTTACGTCCGTGGCAAAAAGTGGAAATATTTATCTGATGTATATCAATTTCATCCTCTTTTTTCCTGGGGTTTTTTCTATACATTATAAAATGACAAATTTTGAGGTATACTCACTAAAATAAAGCAACAAAAATATGTATTTATTAAAACACAAAACAGAAGATCATAAAAAAACACAAACATTTTGAAGCTTTAAATAACACTAATTAGCTAGTTCTCATTTGGCAAGGGACAATGCAAAAAAAAAACATATTCAAACTTTCTCCGGTTTTGTGATGGGTAGTAAAAACACAGAATAAAAAAATGTAGTTGCTATTATAATATATTTAACCGTGACCTAAAACATTACACCAGTATAGAAAAAGCTTGATAATGAAGTCGAATATAATTGAAAAAAAAACACTTTATCATTTTCGGAATTGTCTGAAGTTAAACGCAGCCAAGTGGAACAAATTGTAGCGAAATGGAACCGTAAACTCGTATCTGACCCATTAAAAGGCCGTATCGCGACGTCGTTTACATGTGGCTGTGTTTTATAGGTTAAAAAACACAGCTAATTGTTTTCCCCGCCATCGCGCTCAAAGGCGGGATACTAGCAGGGTTAGCACCTAAAGTTACGTAAATAATGTTTTTTTTTTAGCTGCATGCTAGTTTCGATGGTTTTATGTCAAACTGTGCCGTGTGGGGACGGCCGTAAAGAATACACTTCCCCACCGCCAACAGGAGGCGTGTCGTAAGAGGCGACTAAATCCTGTAGACGGGGAGCAGCGTCTGCGTGCGAAATAATAAAAAACTGCGCTCGCCAACCCGCCTGCCAAGCGTGGCGAGTATGGCAAAAACCCCCCGATGACAGAAGTCACTGGGGGAGGCCTATGTTCAACAGTGGACGTCCTGTGGCTGAAATAATGATAAATGATGATGATGTCAAACTGTGTTGACATCTCTGTTCAGTATGGTTTGCCATTTCAATCTCTAGGTAGGACATTCTATCGCATCGACTTGTGCTAGACCAGTATCGTTACAGATGGATTTCAAAATCTTTGCTTCTATCGTGAGTCATATTATACACAATGCAGATGGCGTTAAAATTTTACGCAAGGCAAAACAGTGTATCCTTCCTACAAATTTTAAAGCAATAAAAATGGTAATTCGAATATGCTGTCTCATTTTATTTGCTTATGAGATAAAGAGACCTGCTGACATCTATTTAAAAAAACGTTTTAGTAAATTGATCATAGAACCTTTAATAATTTGTTTTAATGAATTGATTCTTTTGTTTTGGTATTTATTTATTTAACTACAATACCAACCAAGTGTCTGTCAGCACACCCTGTTTAGTTTCACTAAAATGTTTATTAATAACATCCGAGACTATGAAATTTGGTGTGTTCTTTACCGCATTTTGTTATATAATATGTGGTGGTTCTGTTATAAGTGTGTTTATTTGAATTTCTGTTTATTTGAAACGCTTTAAATATGTATCTGTTCTGTTATAAGTCCGTTTATTTGATTGTTTTACCAACTAGCTTATTGCTGACAACCCTAACCTCAGCCGGGACTCCCATTGTTGCGGCTGTGTCACGTTACTGACAGGGGTACAATCAAAACCGTTCTGCCCGTGACAATTGGTCGTATGGTTTGGAGTAACAATTGTGCCAAAAATACTCGCATCTAGCGCCTATGTGACATTAGATACCTACATTTGCTAAATTGTAATGTAAATAAAATCCCTGTTTAGGAAGAAGAAAAGAAATTAAAGAAGAAGAAAGGTTTTAGGCGCACAAACTAGAAGCCGCAGCGTAGACATACCTTACACCTTATAACCTTGTCAAGGTTACGAAAGCCGTTGGATACAAACGGCTAAGAGCTGCTCGCTGTGGTGTTTTATGAGAGAAGCCCGTGTCCAGCAGTGAACTGCCAAAGCTCGGCGGTGATAATGAAATCCCAGCTAATATTATTGTGTTTTTTTATGGTTAATACGGACACAAAATCGGTACAGCAGTTATAACACATTTTTGTCAAGTAGCAAAGTATTTCTAATTTGGCAGTTTTTATTTTATTTTACTAATGTTGGTCTATTTCCGTAGTAAAAGTAGTCACTAGAAGATGGGGCAGATACGTTAGGAATTAGGATTGAGACCTTGCTAAGGAGAGTAGGGGGTTTTCCGATAAGGTTGATGCAATAATATACGGTATGCAGCTGGCAGTGGAACAGCCGAAGAGGCGTGCTGGTGGAAAGGCTGTCAGTAGACTGACGTCGGTTCATTATCATCATAATCATAATCATTTCAGCGGTAGTACGTCCACAGCTGAATACATGCCTTCTCCCAATGACTTTCATATAGGCCAGTTTGATGCAGCCTGCATCCAACGGCTTTCAAACTTTACCAGGTTGTCTGTCCACCTTATGGGTGGACGTGGTTTGTTTGATAAAAAGTTATTTTTCCATTCATAAGAAGAACAACCTGCAGATGTCTGTCGTTCAACCTCTAGGTATCTCAAATTCCAACTCTGACTATAAAACTAAACCGCTAACCTAACAAATATGGGGCTACGTAAAGATAAAATCTTTCATTCCTGTCACGACTCACGCCACTATTCGGGAATCTAAACATGTTTTATAACTGGGTCCTTTTATCGGACAAAGCGTTGGTCTGCGGACATATTCGATAAACCGATTTATCGTTCCCCGAGGATCTAGTTCGACGATATAGATTGTCTGGATAAGCTTTAACGATGCGGACCCACAAAAGCGTATGTCTGTTTCAAAGATGTTGTAATCGGGTTCGAAAATATGTTTGCGCTTTCACATCTTATTTAACACACTAAAGATGCATTATGCGTAGTTTTATGGTTGTATTATCTTTGTTTTTTTTGTTTCCAGAACTAATTTTTATAATGCAATAAGCATAGGTTCTGGAAACAAAAAAATATGAGGTTATTATTAAAGTTTGGTACCTCTGGTATTTTCTATCTATCTATATAAGGATTACTCGTAATACCACTTGCTTTGCGGTAAGGGACTCCATCGTAAGGAAACCTGCATAATATTTAGATAACTCTGGATGCGTAGTTATGGTCCAAAAATGGTCTGCTTGTTTACTCCGTCTAATGGTTGATGAAAGCTGATTGCAATTGTTGTAAATGTCATAACTAGACTGGCCATACCTAACATCACGGTTAAGCGTTACCCCAACTAGCTATAGGAGAAAGAAGACACGATTAATCTGTTAGCTGTCCATGTACCTGGCTTTGCAGGGCCGACTTAAAATGAGTGTCATAACCGACCGAACATTGACCCGCGTCAGATATGACTCCTCTCTTTAACCTGGACATCACATCACATCATATCACCAGCCTTAACAGTCCACTGCTGGACACAGGCCTCTCTAAAAGGAGGATTTTGCCATAATCGCCACGCTTGGCAGGCGGGTTGGCGATCGCAGTTTGGCCAATGGTGGAGAGGAGACGCTGCTGCCCGTCTTCTTGTGGCGGTTCTCCTGTAGTCGCCTCTTACGACACCCATAGGAAGAGAAGGGGTGGTGCAATTCTTTTAACGTGCCGGCACCACACGGCACATCAAAGGCATGTAGTTGCTAAACCCGTCATTTCTCTTTTTTTCGTTATGTTGCATTTTCCTCTCCCATTTTTTATTTAAAACACCATGTTGTTATTTTATTTTCTATTCTGTCATATTATTGTTGCTATAATGATTGTGATGTCCAATAATAAACGTTTGGTCTACCTTTATTTTAAATTTTAAAATACATACGTTTGAAAATACATTTCTGTCTCTTCTAGCAAACACAAGTATCTCCAAAAACTCGATAGCACTCTTAAAACTCGGCGGAAATCCATTTAACGTGCCAATGTATGTAGAATTCGCTCCAAACGCTAAACTCTTTCTTGTGACAAAATACGAATATTATTATCGCGCACACGAATACATACCTTTCGCATAAACGCTTTTTGGGATAACCCGCTGCCTTTCGAAAAATATGTCGAAAGTTGCGTATTTAGCTCCGTAAGCTGATCATATTTTGTAGCTAATACCTACTTACTTTGGCGATTAGGTATTCCCCTTTATAAAAAATGGCAGTAGTGAGGTAGAACCCTAATGGTAAATAATTATAATCAGCACCAGGGGCCATAATTAAAAAACATCACGTTAGCTGTGTTTTTTCTCAAAAAACTCTCTACATGATTTTTAAACTATAGTTTCAAAACTATAAAACACTTTTAATGTAATAAGGCTAATAAAAACTAATCAGATGAAATCAAATTATCAGGCCAGTTCCATGTTCTCAAATTATTGTATTGTCATGTCAGTTTAAAATATACATATTAGATTATAGTTGAAAAACATGATTCAAGTTTAAATATGATCGTGGTTATAGTAGTAAACTAGCATTACCTATTGTAAATACAAAAAAACAATCAATGTATTTATTTACAAAATTGGCTCAGGTCTGGGCATTTTGGTACCGTTATATTTATTATTTCTGTAAGAAAAGTTATCAGCTAGCTTTTAGTTACAAGTGAAGCTAATTACAATCAACTATTTTATCAAACAAGAAGTAACACTACTCTAAGAGATCATGATAAAAAGTTAGTAATAAATAAAAATAAGTAGAAATATAGTTCGTGCATTGCGCAAAAACAAACTCTTAACAAACAATTTCTTAAAAAAATAAAGTCAATTTTCCTCAAAAAGTGCGTACATATTATCATCTTTTTTTTTTCGAACTCCCCTGAACGCTGCTTTGGGATGAGCAATGATCAGGGGTTTCTATTAAATATTTATTTGGGCCAGAGTGACCCACAATAAATAACCTGAGACGAGTAACATGTCGCCAGGACAGAAGACAGAATTACTATAGTCCAGTTGAATGAGTAACTATTTGGGGTGTTTACTGCGTAAATAAATAAGACCTTTTTCTTAGTAAAAATATAGCTGCAATTTTTTTTTCAATAAAATACCTTTTTTTTCGGTCTAAAAAAGAAAAGCCATATATACATATATTACAATTTTATTATTTTGTTTTCGCAAAAATGCATAAGAATTTGTTAAAAATAATTATAATTCGCATTACACATTTCTTTAAGTATTGCAAAGTAACTTCATTTTTTTATGACTTTTATCTGACCATTTTATAAAATGGCTGGCTACATCATGAATGTTTCAATTTTAAGATCGGTCACGACATATAAATATGCCTATACCTAAGTAGGAAAATTATACATGTGTATAATACTACAACATTGCAACACAGTTTCATTCCCTTTTATGTTATCTAATCCAATCTAGCGTTACCAGCTTTACATTAATTAACTTCCCATGTTTATTTTATATCGATTTTTTTTCGTGACGAAAATAAATGGAAGAGTTTGCTGTTTAAATTAAATAACTTCTTGTAAATTTTGTTTTTAGCAATTCCATGCAAGGTTTAATTGAAGATAAATAACACTTGAAAAAAATCATCGACCACCTGATCGTCCCACCTGAGGTCGATGATTTTTTCAAGTGTTATTTATCTTCAAATAACTTCTTCTTTAAGATAAATATTGGTTCCTATTTCACGCCAATCCCCAGATCAACAAAGTTAGGGATTCATGTAATCGTTCAAGGAATTAATAAATGTAAAACAATAAGAATCAAAATAAATCAAATAAATTTATATACCCATGTGTTTCAGCCATACCAGCCATAGGTGTCCACTGCTGAACAAAGCATGAGTTCAGCTTCCAACGATTTCCAAACTGGCTGTAGGAAGCGGCCTGCATAAAACTTTCATATTATCCATAAACAATGCTTCACAAAGGGATTAATTTCGAACAATAAGAGGAGTCAGTTGAATTTGGCAACATTCGCTATGAGGAAACAATCCAGCTGTTCTGCAAAATAGCACGTGCGTCCTTTATCTCTCTAGTGGTGAATCATATTGTTTATATTGATTTTATCTTATAGGCTCAATAATGGCGAACTTCTGGTTGAGTGGAGCGTGATCTGGAATACAAGCGAGCAGTTGCGTGTTCGAGTTCTGTTAGATGAAAATGTTTGTGTAATGAGCATTTGATCCACGAATCATAGATGTTCAGATATTTATGTGTAAAGTAAGTATTCCATGTTTTAGTCCCCCATAATACGAGCTTTCGTTTTTAAATACTGTTATTAAATGTTTCAAAAGCTTTCTTAAAAAAAAGGTTCTGTAAAAAAACGCAAGTTAACAAGACTTACTCTAAATATCACCCAAGCTGTACAAACAAACATAGACTCTATTTTGTAACAGAGTGGGTTCCGATTACTTATCGTAGATAAGTGATATCAGTGCCGAAGTACTTGCGTTTTTTTACAGAATCTTCAGGAAAAATTTGGATTCAGCTTCAATTCCAAAAATATATCTGTTCCAAAAATCTGTTTAATATTCTTATTACATTTTTAGTACCGAAATCAAACATGGGAATCACTTTAATCAAGAATCACTTTACTTAGGTATTTACCTCTGATCAGTTAGTTGCAGAATTGCTGTTATTTTTATAAGAATTCATTTACGCCACAATATTAATTAAGCGTAAGACTATACTAAATATTTGTCGGCAAAAAATAAGTAGAGTTTGGAAACCTTATAGCCTCTTAATTAATACAACGAGGCGTCTCTTGACACCATTTAATACTGTATAGGGAGAATTTAATATTGAGAGTGCGTTGATTGGCCACTTCAGCCTCCAATTTGAGGCCATGGTATGAGGCTGTTATTAAACAGTTTTATTTTATACTGTTGTCTTTTATTTACGCGAAAACGATACATTTAAATGAAACTACTTTTACGGATTATTTCGCGATTTATTAACATTTTATTTAACCTGACGTTTCGAACACTTTACAGCGTTCGTGGTCACAGGTAGACTAAGGTGTTATTCGTCTTTACAATATTTTGAAAAAATATAAACTACCGTCACTCAGTTAATATTAATTTGTGTTCCTATCTACGCAAAAAGAGCTAACTGTATCTAGAGGTCTTGCAGTGCGGGGTCTAGCATGGGATTTCGTTAGAACAGGATCCCATGCTGGTGGTATTTTCCAACCATCTTCTCTGTTGAAATTCGGGTGTCTTTTAATTTCAATTGCCTCCCGTAACATGCGAGGAACAAATCGTCGTTCTCTTGCAAGGACTCTAGGCTGGTCAAATCGTATGAAATGGTTGGGTGTATCTAAGGCATGTTCACACACTGCAGACTTAGTATTCCGTCTATGTTTGATGTCGGCTATATGTTCTTTTACCCGCACGCCTATACTTCGTTTTGTTTGACCGATATAGGAGAGCCCACAGTCACATTCCAGTCTGTACACCCCCGCATCTTGAAGAGGTATGTTGCACTTGACAGGTGGTAAAAATTGGTTAATCTTTTTCGGCGGCTTGAAGTAGGTTTTGATTGAAGCGCGCTTCAAAATGTTTCCAATCTTGTCAGTGACACCCTTCATATAAGGTAGTACAGCAGGTTGGCGTTCGACGGTGGAATGCTTGACCCGGGGTCTGAAACGACGTGGTACCGGCAACTGGTTTTCCCGTAGTACCTTCCTGACATGCTGGAGCTCGCCAGCCAGGTGTTGGTCGTCACAGATACCCCTTGCTCTCTGAAACAATGATTTGCCTACGGTAGCCAACTGTCGAGGATGATGGTGAGAGGCACCATTGAGGTATTTATCTGTATGGGTGGCTTTACGAAAAACTGTATGACTAAGAGTATGATCCGGATTCCTAGTAAGTAAAATATCTAAGAAAGCTAGTTTATTGTTTGCCTCAATTTCCATAGTAAATTTGATTTTTGGGTGGATTGAATTTAAATGAGGAGCGTCTGTTCAAAAGGTTACATTTACATAATTATAATAAAAATGTATTTTTTTTCATTCGTGCTCTAAACCTTCATTTCTATCCGTTTTCGTTGTGAGTTCTGTTCAAAACACTTTCTTTCCTATACAAAATCGTCACGTTTGTTGAAAGTTCTGATCAAAAAGGTTCAACTACGTCAAAATTTATTAAAACAATAGATTTCAACCAAAAGGTTATATTTTCCCAACATGAACACATACTGGTATTTAATCTTAAACAAAAAGTTATATTTATATATTTTTTAAACTGGGTCGTTTAAAATGTGACTAAACCTCGTTAAGCTGTATGGACATCGAGCCTTTGCCTACCGCATGATAAATGTTACTTATAAAAAAAAAGAATAGATAACACTCTGCTGTCAAACTTGTCAGTCATTTATTTTGAATGCCTAATTGTTTGTATAAGTCAATAATGATGTATTAACTTGTGTTGTATAATTTTTTCTTACTTATTGTTGTTGGTTTTTAAGAAAAGGCTACGTTTTTGTTTTGAAATTTTCCCTTACTATTGATTAAATATTGTATAATTATATATCTATGCTCTGCCTCCCCGAACCCGACATTGGCGAAATTATCGGACTGTTCCCGGACGGCCACGATACTATACCCGCCACATTATAAAAAAAAAGACATTGTTGTGAAAATTTGTGATCTTTTGGTTATATGTACTGTGCACCAAAGCTTTGCACTCATTTTGAAATTTACTTGGGATTCTTATAATTTCATCATCATGCAGGGTACGGTGGAATTATTAAGTACAGCAAGACGTCGAAAAGAAAGAAAAAGCAGATCAGTGTACAAGAAAAAGTTAGTATTGTTACAGCTACATTTTTATTGTTTAATGTAGGAGACTGATGGTTAGATGATTGTGTTGTTGCATTTTATTCATAAATTCTTGTTTTATTGTTGCAGAGAATATAAGGACACAGACCCATTAGCTATAAATGTGTCGATTTCATGCAGACACAAGAACAGCAAGACAAAGTTAGTATTGTTACAGCTACATTTTTATTGTTTAATGTAGGAGACTGATGGTTAGATGATTGTGTTGTTGTATTTTATTCATAAATTCTTGTTTTATTGTTGCAGAGAATATAAGGACACAGACCCATTAGCTATAAATGTGTCGATTTCATGCAGACACAAGAACAGCAAGACAAAGTTAGTATTGTTACAGCTACATTTTTATTGTTTAATGTAGGAGACTGATGGTTAGATGATTGTGTTGTTGCATTTTATTCATAAATTCTTGTTTTATTGTTGCAGAGAATATAAGGACACAGACCCATTAGCTATAAATGTGTCGATTTCATGCAGACACAAGAACAGCAAGACATTTAAATGTGATAAATTGACTAAGAAGGATATTATCGTGAATCGTCGACGTTTCTTTAGAAACACTTCAAAAATTGATCAAGATATTTACTTGACGAGACTTCTTGCTCCATATGAGCCAGAAAAGAGAGGAAGAGCGCAACCGAGATAGCGAACAAAATATAGGAAGTTGTCATGCACTTACTTTGTGTATAGAAATAAAACAAAGCTTGTAATTTGCAAATAAACGTTTATGAAAATCTTTTCATTTGGCCAAAAAAGGTTACAAAATTTGCTAACGACCATTCACAGTGGGAAAATACCAACAGAACATAGGGTAGGTGATAGAAAATCAAGAAAGAGTGAAGCAAAAAGGGAACGTCTCCAAGAACGATGGACGATGATCATGAACATGAGGATGATGAGGACTGCTTGTCTTTGGTACCAGATATCGGTGACATAAGGGTATAGTTTGTCTGATTTCCTTAATATCAGTATCTCTGGTGTATCTTAAGGGTGATTTTTAAAATAAATAAAAGTTATTAAAATTTTCTTATTGTTTTTATTGGAAATTGTAACAAAATATAATGCATGCGTAGGTATATTCCTATTCAAAAAGTTACTTAAGTTCGAGTGTCCAATCAAATGGCTTTATTTATTAAATGTATGGAACAGAAGGTTATATTTGTCAAGTGTCTGATCAGAGGGTTACATGTAGAAATTGTTTTATTTTTTATCTCGAGATCCCCCCCCTTTCCCCAATAAATAATAGCACATATCAATAAAAACTATTAAAAGCTAATAATAAATAAAATGGTTACTTAAAACTGGGTAGTAATTAACGGCCATATTGTTTTTTTTGGTTTCTGGCAAATTAGAAAAAGAGTAAATATAACCTTTTGAACAGACGCTCCTCAAATGTTCTAGAAAAGCAGAGACTTGATTGGTGGGTAAAATTGTAAAAGTATCATCTACGTACCGTTTATAGAACCTGGGTGTTATAGGTGATGTGCCTAGAGCTCTGGCCTCGAAGTCCTCCATGAAAATGTCTGCGACAACAGGTGATACTGGAGAGCCCATAGCTACACCATCTACTTGTACATAGAATTCATTGTCCCACAGTAAATATCCCGATGTTAGGCAATGTTCCAATAGTTCCGCATATTCTATAGGCATATCAAGTTCAACTAACTTCCTTTTAGTAATTTCAATGCAGTCCTGTACTGGTAAACTTGTAAATAGGGACTGTACATCAAAACTGACCATAGTTTCATCATCCGCTAGGTGTAGGTGTTTAACCTCGCTGATAAAATGGTAGGAATCCTTCACATGTGCTGTAGTTGTTCCTCTTAGCCGAGATAGTGATCTAGCTACGTGCTGAGCCAGTCTGTAGGTTGGTGTATCAATCTGTCTCACAATAGGACGTAGCGGGACATTTGGTTTGTGTATTTTTGGCAACCCATATAATTTTGGTGGTTTTGCGCACGAAGGTATTAGGTATTGAGCATCTAGACTTAAACTTTCGCTATGTTTTCGCACTAAGTCACTGGTTTTCTTTAAAACTTTGTTGGTTTGATCTATTTTAACCCGTTTGTAAGTGGTTTCGTCCGCCAGTAACGGTGACATTTTTTGCTTATAGTCCGATGTGTCCATTACAACCGTTGCGTTTCCTTTGTCCGCACGAAGGATAGTTAATTCTGGTTTAGTTTTTAGGTTTTTTAAAGCTATATATTGAGTACGAGAAAGATTTGACTTCGGTACTTTGCTATGTCTTAGGACTGATGATATGTCTTGTCGTAATGCTTCCGAGTCTTCTTTCTTTAAATTAAAAATAATTATTTTTAACTAAACAATCCTCCACGCTGCATATTATTTCTTCATAAGGAATTTGACGCGGTGTTACGGCAAAATTTAATCCAAATTTGAGTACCTCAATGGTATCGCTATCCAATGTTTGTTTTGATAAATTGACAACTGCCCGATTGTCTGTGGTCGATGTGACGTTTGACGCGTTTCGTTTTACAAGATATTGGGTTGACATTGACAGTTTGTTGTATTTGAAAATCTGTTTTAATTTGCATTCATTATATTTTGAAGACTCTCGTCTATTTAGTATTAGAATGCATTCATCAAAATCTAGTTGGGACAGTTGTAATTTTAAATCCTGACACAAACTTTCGATGGTGGTATTCAAATAGATAAGGTCGGAATGGTGTTGATGTATGAGATGACGGAGCAATTTTTGACTTGCCTGGTTTAAGATCTTCGCGCTCCCACGTATGTCTCTCTTCGGTGTTATTTGGACACATCGTGGGATGAGGCTATGGTCTCTGCACCTCTTGAGAAAATTTAAAGATGATAGTTTTCTCGCACGCTTTGTCTTTAGATCTTCCAACCGGCGAATTTTATTTGCGGTTTCCAGTCCGTACTGGTTCACATACTGTTGTCTTTTATTTACGCGAACACGATACATTTAAATGAAACTACTTTTACGGATTATTTCGCGATTTATTAACATTTTATTTAACCTGACGTTTCGAACACTTTACAGCGTTCGTGGTCACAGGTAGACTAAGGTGTTATTCGTCTTTACAATATTTTGAAAAAATATAAACTACCGTCACTCAGTTAATATTAATTTGTGTTCCTATCTACGCAAAAAGAGCTAACTGTATCTAGAGGTCTTGCAGTGCGGGGTCTAGCATGGGATTTCGTTAGAACAGGATCCCATGCTGGTGGTATTTTCCAACCATCTTCTCTGTTGAAATTCGGGTGTCTTCTAATTTCAATTGCCTCCCGTAACATGCGAGGAACAAATCGTCGTTCTCTTGCAAGGACTCTAGGCTGGTCAAATCGTATGAAATGGTTGGGTGTATCTAAGGCATGTTCACACACTGCAGACTTAGTATTCCGTCTATGTTTGATGTCGGCTATATGTTCTTTTACCCGCACGCCTATACTTCGTTTTGTTTGACCGATATAGGAGAGCCCACAGTCACATTCCAGTCTGTACACCCCCGCATCTTGAAGAGGTATGTTGCACTTGACAGGTGGTAAAAATTGGTTAATCTTTTTCGGCGGCTTGAAGTAGGTTTTGATTGAAGCGCGCTTCAAAATGTTTCCAATCTTGTCAGTGACACCCTTCATATAAGGTAGTACAGCAGGTTGGCGTTCGACGGTGGAATGCTTGACCCGGGGTCTGGAGTTTTATTTTATTAAAGCGAAGGGGTACTATTATTTTTACTGCTCTCTATTAATTGCCATTTTAGTTACTGGCTGTTTTGATATTTATATGTGTGTATTTTGGGTATGTAGTGTTTTTAAATGTGTTATATTTATAGCTTAAACAAAAAATAACACTGGTACACGCGCGGCCTATTATACTTAGTAGCGGTTGGAGTTCAATTTTGATAATTTGTTTTAATATGTTATGTATAACTTATAAGTGCTTCTAGCTTGTAATTTTGTCAAAATACTGAATCAATAAAATTCTCGTCCCAAATCTAATCATTTATTGCAAATATATGGTGTTTATTGTTGCATTACAAACATATTGTTTTTTTTTCATCTCGTAGTTTTAACGCACCCTTTCAAGCCTTCCGCAAAACCTATAAGATGACAGAGCGAGTACGCTTCTAGCAATAAATCAAAATTTTGCACGCTTTCTATAAGTTTGTGAAATAAAGTTTTGAATATAAGAAAAACAAAACGCGTAAAAGGAAAAGCAACCGCTACGCAATTCCGATTTTTTACGAAACTTCACACGTGAAGTTACGTAAATATCTTTTGGGAGCACGCTCCCAAAAGATATTTACGCGATTCTGCGCCATCAACCACCAGCGGGGTAACCATGAACTCTAAAAACAATCTCATAGTTGTCAAATCTGTCAATTTTGGTACGTCATTTCATACAAAATTTGACAGAAATGATAATGTTTGACAGATTTGAGATTGTTTTAAGAGTTCGTGGTTACCGCCTGGGCGGTAACCACGAACCCAATTGACACATATGACAACTTTGAGATTGTTTTAAGAGTTCATGGTTATGGCCCTGGTTGTAACCTTAAACAATCAAACTGAACTGGATGTTCACATCAATAGCAGCATAAGCCTTATACACAAAATCCAATTTAAAGCAAACATCTCCGGATCTAGTACAAACTAAAACTAAATTATTTGGGGACACAGAGCAACATCTGGGTTTTGTCTCCATGTCGAGCTGATATTACAAGCCTAGAAATTAAATTAAGTTTGATTTGAGACATTTTCGCGGTGACCTAGTTAAAGTAATTTAGTTGTTACTTGTTTACGAGGCAGAGTATCGGACGGTTATTGTGACAAGTAGACGTAAATAGACATTTAGATGATACTTTGAAAAGGTGTAAAATGGAAAAAAAACTTCTATTATAGGTACTTTTCCAATGAAATAGTATTAAATTAGTTTTATTTTAAGCAGTCTGGAATAACGAGTTCGAAACAGTCATAATTAGTTTTTACTTAAATTGTTTACTCTTCGTTAATATGAGGTTATTATTTTACTTTGTTCTGTACAAAGATAAAAATAACTTTAGTAAAAATATTCTGCTTCGAGAGATATTTTTTCTCCCTTATTTTATAAGTTATTGTTATATATTTCTATTCAAATTCCTAACTTATCTCCGGCATAAAAGCAAATCATTTTATTTCAAATACTTCTTGTCAAAGGCATTTATATTGAAATACTATCCTAATCGATATCTTCTCGTATTCCAATTTATTTGACCCCAACTATTGACAGTTCCACTTTAGCAACACTCATATTAGCTACTGAATAATAATTTAATTACAAAATAAAAATAGATAACGTTTTTTAAATTAAAAAATAAATCAGTGTTAGTACAGGAAACAACTCGTCAACCTACCACAAAACGTAAAATTTTCTCATTTGCCATGTCTCTCGGAAACGAAGATATTTATCTTATTGAACAACATCATAATATTACTGATCCTAAGATAAATAGCCAATGCATTGTGTTGTAGAAATCAAAAACAACGTTGGTAGCACAACACCCAGACCAGAGACAATATTGAAAAGTTTGTATTCTAATTTGACCCGACCGGGAATCGAACCCGAGACCTCAAATCAATACTCTATTAATGTTGTGTAATGTAGAGTAGAACACAAGAATAGTCATTCATAGCTAGGCTAATGTCACGGTCACTCGCTGATTTCAGTCTGATTACATTAATGCGACGTGACATCACGTTAAGTCACTCTCTATTGATAAATAATTAGGCCTAATTAGTGCACTGTTAGGCATTGAATCGAACTAATCATGCTAAGTAATTAATTTGATATGACACAGTTACTATTGCCTATTGTAATCGTCAGACAAAGCCATTATGTAGGTTTTTAAAACGCTATAAACACTTCTCAAACCACAAGGTGGGCAGACGACCTGGTTTAGGTTGCAGGATGACGCTGGGTGCAGGCCGCTTCCAACCGGCCGATCTGGAAGTCGCTTGGGGAGGCCTATGTTCAGCAGTGGACGTCCTGTGGCTAAAATGATGATGATGATGTAACACTTCTGGCATATAACAGGTAAGACATGCTATACATCGCTTCTGGGTTAGTGCCTGAAATATTAGTTTATTTTGTTATGATGTAATTAAATATATAAAAATAACTTGCTGTTCGTTAGTCTCGCTAAAACTCCGGAACGGCTGGACCGATATGGCTAATTTTGGAATTGAAATATTCGTGGAAGTCCAGGGAAGGTTTAAAAATTGGGAGAAAAATACTTACTAAAAACAACAACTTTATTTTCCTATACAAACTGTTCCTCCTGTCAAACAGGTCTGAGGCTGTACGAAGTTCGTCGGGTCAGCTAGTAATAAATAAATCTGTAACGTACAAACCCATCTGCAGTCTACATTAACTACTATAGTTAACTAGGTACATTAGTTTAATGACGTCACCCTATTTCAAGCTATCTTGTTCTCTCTGAACTGAAACTAAGGCCTCAATTCTAATTCTGATAACTCACAGACATCCTACTCTCTCAGTGTAGGAAACGTGAATGGGGCTTAATTAAACGAATCAACCCCCGAATCGGGCTTTGAGGGAGGTTGCACGGACAGCTGCATTGGAATAATGAATGCAACCCACGCAATTCGTTTTTAGACTTCAACCACAGTCAAAATGAATACAGTACACTTAACGACTTGACACGTAGTGCGATATGCAAAGGCTTAAAAGTTTTTAAATCATAGTGTTCTAGGTTGATACAATTTACTTTTCAAAGTTTTGTGTCAGGAGCCTCATAATACCTTTGAGCTAACTATATCACGTCATGAATAAACAACAATATTTTGTTTAGTTCTCATCACATAATAATTAGGAACATGAAATACGTACAGTCAAACAGTCAACGACAGATCAACCTATCCAAAAAGTTAAAGGACATCCAACTGATTTCCAACTTTAAGTCCGACACATATTGCCTTACTAATAAAAAGATAGACTAGGGTTAAACACTTGTCAAAAATTAGTTAGTGGGTATTTGTCAATACGATTTTATGACATTTGAGACATATTAATAACAAACATTTCAAATTGGATGACTAATCTTTATACAAGTGTTTAACACTTATCTCTTTGTAGTAAGGCCAATTGAGTCCAATATCAATTAAGAATCAAACGCGTTGTCTAACTGCAGTGATTTTTAAACTATGTTCGCACCTCAACAGCACGTTTTATGCGGCACTGACATTGAATGGTATTATGAATGTTGATGACCACGAGGCCAGTGGCGGTGGTCTCTTGAATGAAATCTGGAGTTAAATGGAGCTATTGTTGTTGGAATTTTCGGATTTGGTGTTGGATAGCCATTTTACCAAACCTATTGTTTGCATTAACACACAATTCCTCTTTGTTTTACCTATAAAAGTTATTCTGTATTTGTCAATATGATTTTATGCTGCTTTCAGGGGTTTATTGTTTATGTACATGGTCATGTTACATTAATGTGCAAAAAACCGTGCAAAGATGGAGGGTCCTTAGTTAGCTAGATACTAAGTTAAGATCACATTGATCAAAATCACCTACACTGCTAGACACGGGCTTCCCCATGCACGCCATTGAGCTCAAATCTCTGTTAGATTTCTAAACGAAATTATTATATTTGTTTAAATACTAATTTCTGAACTGAGCTCTAATGTCAAGATTGTTACACGTCTCTTTTCCTTTTTTTTTGTCTCTCTCTCACACTCCTGTTTTAATAAATCAATTAACTAAATTCAACCAAATCGTTTGAATTCGCCCATAATCCTTCAATCTCTACTACTTTTAATTTCCAGAAAGTTTCCTTCTGTCATTTGTATTTATATTTTATTGCACACTTTAAAAAACGGCTACCCCATTTATACTCGTCAGACGCATTTGACAAATGCGATAACAGCACTTTGATCATTAAAGCAAAGTTGAAGTAATAAGTATTGCTTTAAGAGAATGATCTGAAGATGATAAATAATGAAGCAGTATCAACATCTTTCTTACAATGAGATAATCGCCAGAAAGAAACATGGATCGAATTACGAAAATTAATTTTGCTTTTTCCGTATTAAATACCCGATCTACCGGTCGATTACATATGGACTTAGACTTTTGGAATTTCGGCCCACTTTTTGGAAAAGGTGTTATACGTCGCATAATTTTGATACAGGAATTATATACTGTGTTCAGTAGGTTAATTACCCCATGTAACTGAACTATGATTACCAAGAACAATGCAAATTGTATTTTAAGCTAAGCCCGCAACAAAGTTATCCCAAATACCAGGGACATGATGTTGTTTTTAATTACAGATTAAACTCTTTTGAAGAGCCACGGAACTGGGGACATTTTCCATTACCCGCTGTCAGCTGTTCGCTAACCGAGTATTAAGATTGTTATTGTTAATTTCTGAATAACCAGAAATAATTATAAAGCTTTTATGCGGTAAATGAGGAGACAGCACAAACGCGCCGAAACGAGACGCTTAAAAATTATACGGGAATAATCCCTTAATCGCACTCCTGACTTTAAATTAATTCAATGAAAACACTGAAAGCGTTTTTGGGAAGGTGGAATGAATATTGCGGTTTCGGATATGTGACGCTAGATGGTGGGTGTCCAATAAAGGTTAATCCTGCATTTACTATGATTTTGTTAGTTTAGCCTAGTTAATAAATAAATAATGTTTATTATCTTCAAAAAACTTAAACAACAGTTGTTCAGAGTGGAATTTTATTATTATACACCGAGACATTTTAGTGGTTGTTTTCCCACGGCAGAACGAATTACCTTTAGCAGTACTATCGAACCATGCAAGTTATTTTTTAAATAAAAATATTTTTGTTCTCTACTAATCAAAAAATAATCATCAACTCGAAAGCGTGAGAAATGATAGTTTATTTACGAGATGTGACGTATTTGGGTACTGCCTGCCGCACAAAATAAATGTTTAAAGTAAAAGAAGCTCCCGGACGAAGTAGTACAGCTTAAACTGCATCGCACGCGCTGCAGGCGATTTGAATTTGAATGCCAACAGGCTATTTGAATAAAAACAAACTTCATTAATCTATTGTACTACTAAGATAAAATAATTCTACTATGGGAAAACAACCACTAAAATGTTTCGCCGTATAAATACTAGGTTTTGCCAGACAACACTGAATGAAAGGGTTTTTTTACGTTGGCTGAACGTCGGACGGGCTTGAGCGTCGTTACAAAATTGCTAAAGTCGTCTTTCAGTACACCAAACCGAGCCAATTTTGAAAGGATCATTTTGAATTGATTCAAACAAGGTATCGAACAGCTATCCTGTCCAAAAATCGCGCTACAATGCCAATCGGTTATCAAAGGGGTATACTTCAACTACTGCTATTACGAGTGTTAATTACTAGTGTAGTGCAAAGAAGAGTAATAGTATTTTTCAACACAGTTGCTCGTAAATTGACTCTTATTACACCGTTTTTAGTTTCATAATTCATCATATTACGCACTTGTGCTATAATAAACTTTTTTTTAAAAAATCCAGCAAATGTTTCTGTCTAAGAACATTGAATATTTTACTAATATTAAATTATTTTAGGGTTAAAATGACAAATAAATATTTCATTTTAACAAATTGTATTTTAATAAACACAAATTAACTTAACTATCATTTTTAGAAACATTAATTTATAGTTTATTTTATTTTTTAAATTGCTGCTACTCCGGCTGAACAGCGGCCAGTTGCCTGTGCCATTATTGAACCTGCGCGCGCATTGAAATTGCGTCGCGCGAAAAAAACAAAACTTACGTACCATTTGCCTAAATATTTGGTAAAGTTGTTGCTGTGTGGTTAATTACTATAAAAAATGACTACTTTAAATAGTGAAGACGAGTAAAATGTTATTCAACCCCGTCGGAAATACTTATCGAGGCACGAACCGCAAGTGATAGCCCGTTGCCGCCAAAACCTAGAGAAAAACAGCAAGAACGGGGAAGGTATTTTAGATTTTAGTTAGGTTTTTTCCTCGCAATCGTGTTGAAAAACGTCGTATGGAACTCTTGTGCATTGATTATTAGACACTCGGCTACCTTACCGCGCTCGCCTGCGGCTCGCGCTTACAATATGCCTCGTGTGTAATAATCAACCTAGCACACTTGTATCATACATAATGTACTATTAAAATTATACAAAAATGACAGTAAAAGTATCAGGATAAAATCACCAGGAGAAGGAAAAACGTAAAAAATAGCTACTAGTACAATATTTTTACTGTTTCTTAAAGACAGCGTAATGGCAAAGGATGAAAATATCCATTGATGCAAATAACTTTTACTATGCGAAAATGTTTGAAAAAGATAAATATATCATGGTTGAGATATAATTCTGATGGTCAATATAGATACGTATATCAAGTCCATAACCATGAACTCTTTAAACAATCTCAAAGTTGTCAAATCTGTCAATTTAGGTACGTCATTTCATACAAAATTTGACAGAAATGATAATGTTTGACAGATTTGAGATTGTTATAAGAGTTCGTGGTTACCGACCAGGGCCATAACCATGAACTCTTAAAACAATCTCAAAGTTGTCAAATCTGTCAAATTTGGTACGTCATTTCATACAAAATTTGACAGAAATGATAATGTTTGACAGATGTGTGATTGTTTTAACAGTTCATGGTTAGGGCCCAGGTATATATCATAACTATATTTCAAAGTTTATCATATAGGTATATAATAGCAGAATCACAAAAATGATTTTACAAATAAATACTTTACGTCCTTTTGCAATGATATACCCTGTTATTTAAACTCTAATCCACATTTATGTCTTTCACACAGCCAGTGCCTAACTATTGTCTGTGTTGGCTACTTTGCTATCCGTTTCTAGTTTTAAGTGGCCGCGTTTTGTGGCTGCCGCGTATTGCCCGTGTGCGCCAACACAGTGTAGTCAACTCTTCCATAATTAGGACTTTTAATGGCGCCGCCATCTCTGAGGTTCCGGGTTCAATCCCCGGTCGGATCAATGTAGAAAACGAACTTTTCAATATTGGCTCGGGTGTGGGTGTTGTGGTACCATCGTAGTTTCTGTTATTTCTATAACACAAGTGCTTTAGCTACTTACCTTAGGATCAGAGCAATGTATGTGATGTTGTCCAATATTTATTTATATATTAGTAGTATATGTATACTACTGTAGGTATAAAAGAGGAAATAATGTTGGTGTATCATTCTATTATATAAACAAGCAGCCTTATATGGCTAAACAGCTGACTGAGCTGGATTAGGTGTATTTTTGGCAGCGCTGCAGCGCTTGGCAGCGGTCCAGCTAAGCTTCAAGAGCGGCCGTAGTATTTGTCTCACAATTGTGAGCCCAACTGCTATCGTGGTGTAATGTACGATAATAATACGTGATTCTAACTTTGAACATGAAGGCAGGAGTGTGGCATAAACTTTTATTTGAAAAGTAAACTTTGAGCTCAAATTGGATTCAACTTTTGTTGTAATGACCACATGAATGGCGCCGGGTGTATGAATCTAAGGATGCAATGATACCAGTGGGTCTTCGATACTTTTTCTCAATCCATTTGGCTGAAAAGTATCGATACTTAATCGGTATGCATTAAAAATTATCGTTTCATACTCATATCAAGAAATTCGCGACTTCAAAATTGACCTCTAGAAAAACTTGTTTGTATAATGAATACATGATTCTCCCTAAAAGCTAATATTGAAAACTACATGTATACCTACATACAAACTGAGCCTTTCATCGTCCCCACCGCTCACGAGTCTTCCCCTAATATACGGAGATTTGGGTCATTAACTCACAATGCTGACCTATTTATTTTACCAATAAGTAATGTGGCTTACACATCAATGGAAAAAAATGTTATTGGGATCATATAAAAGACAGAAATAGAGATATTTTGATTGTTGCAATACACTGTTACATTTAATTGTGACCCTGGCCTAAACTGGCCTAAAATAATTCAGAAGACAACGTCTGATAATACAGGTTATCCCAAAACAATTATTTAACATGTTTTTTTTTTAAATTGACTTGGGTCTGTGTTGTGAGAAACGTCCGAGATCAAGCTAATTTAGTACCTCGTAATAGCCTTCTATTATATGAAGTTCCTTACTTGGACCATGATATTTGGTGTGTTGTCTTAGGCAGTTATTTGTTCACTTGTCAGTTGCCTACTAAGTACGTTTATTTATTTTCGCACTGCAGAACTAACTACAGACAGAGAAATACTAACGCACGCACTATAAGATTTCTCGGTGCAAACCCGGATTCGACCAAATTAAATAATTAACACTGTGCAAAGAACGTTACTCGCCTTAAAAAAGGATTAGAAAGTTTAATTAATGGTCCGTAAAGTTTTGTCCAGTTTCATATTGCAAAACTTGGTAATACGGGTTTTGATGTGCTTATATACTCGTAACTGCTGATAACTTTCTTTTTCGTTCAACAAAATCGATCACACTCGTATTAATATACAAGGTTACTTCTAAACTTTTACGTTGCTTAGTTGAAACTCAATTTTGAACCTAAATTATGATGGCGTTAATTCCCGTTTCGTTGAGTTTAAAATATACAAAGTGTTTCAAAAATATTTGCCATGGCTTCTATGGATAAAAGTATTATATGCATAGATTACAAAAGTAAAGAAATTGCATGACCCGTATGTCATTTATTTTATTTTTAAAGAAAAATAACTAAAGATTAGGCTTTACTTTATTTAAAACCATCCACATCTGTCCAATTAACTAGGAAGGTTGTAAGAGGGGGCTAGTTGGGCAGATTTACAAAGTGAAGCTCAATTTTTAAAGTTGCCTTCATTGCCTTCATACAAGCATTATGTATATTTTGCTATTTCCACAATGTCAACTCGTTCTCAGCCGACAAACGATGTAAGGCTACCTACTTGAGGATCTAGCCGTAAAAATATTAGGTGTTTCAAAAATATCTGCCGCTGTTGCTATGGATGAAAGTTTTACTTATTAGATTACGATAGTAAAGAAAGTCATGCGTGTAATTTTTTATTATTATTTTTTTTAATTTAAAAAAAAATATATTTAAAAAATTGTACACTGTAATTAAATGTAACAACAGGTTTGTGTGTTTTTTAGATAAATGCACAAATAACCTTTCCCCAACCTAATAATTACGCTTATCTTTAGAATAAAGAATCTAATAACGCGCTAAAAGATTTCTCGTTGCAAACCCGGCCACTATGAAGTTAAATAATTAATACCGTCCTCAAAGAACGTTGCTCGCCTCAAGAAGGATTAAAACTGTTATAAATGACCCGTAAAAAGTCATACCTAGTTTAGTAATGAAAAAGTTGCTAATGCGAGTATTGATGTATAGTTGCTAATGACTTTCTTTTAACACACTTTTAATAGCTTCAGTAACTAATGAACAAATAAATACTAAATATGTATCCAATATTGGATGTCGTTTCTAACGAATTTCTAACTGTGTTGACTTTTTTCAAGGCATGGAACAATACAATAATTGGATTCACATATATAATGCCATAGCAAGCTGTTTTCAAGCAGCTTCTGGCAGCCTGGACTATAGCTCGTCAGTTCACCAGGGTCCCCTCTGGCCACGCTGCGTCAGGGTCCGCCACTCGAGAAGCTTTCTTTCCCAATAATTGTCAGCTCTGCAAGAGATGTGGCCTGCCTTAGCCACATAACCTTATTTCAGATAGTATTATAGGTACTTGCCATTATAAAATATTATTTCGAAATAAGATGCAAATACTTTAAGGACTCTATTTTGAATAGTTGCTACTCAAATACAACGTTCACATTAGGACCACCATTAAAATAAAATAAACAGTTTTCGGCTATAAATTGTAACACGAATGAGTCGATTAGGGTAGTGGTGCGGTGATTATCCTTAGATACAAAAAGTCCAGGGTTTGATTCCCGGTTTGGTAAAATTATAAATATTTAAAAACTTGGTTTGAATCTAATGTGTGCTGAAAGTTCTAAGAGACGAGGCCTGGCAATATTAACAGAAGGTTCCTGGTCCTCTACTTCAAGACCATGACAATTGTGTAGTGTAGTTACTTTATGTAAAAAACAAATGAATACTACGGAGAAGCATTATTACTTTATAGGCAGAATCAGTCGAGCAAATATTTATTTCTAACGAGAAACACTATTATGAATTACCTACTCTTCAGATTTCATTTTGCGAACTGATACTGATGTACGATTGATGATGTAGCTTGATTTTGCTTATAGATAAATATACAATGTGGTACGGGCGGTACTTCTAACCCGTTCTGGCTAAGTGCTATATTTAATTTTACCGATAAAAATATTAATTTGGAGGGTCAAACCCTCAACCCCTTTAAATAGCGGCCATTTTGTTTTTTTTAACACTTTAGACAATAACCAAGGCTTCATGTGTCGTAGAAACATAAAAGAAATACCACAAGATAGCTAAAAGAACAGAGTAACTGACCAACAACTTAATTTTTAATTTTTAGGGTTTTGTCGGCTAAACATAAAAACATTTAAATTAAATAATTTTCGAAAAAAACTTTTTTTTAGATTTGTATTGACCCCAATATTTTTTTTACGCTTAAATTTGTTATCGAACTTAACCTTTACAGCTTAGAACTACCGCCCATATCACATTGTATACTTTTATTGCATGCCATATTAAGATGGTCATCTTCATCATCGTCAACCTTTGGAATTCCACTGCTGGTCATAGGCCTCCCAAAGAACGCTTTCTGGGCCGTTTGCTTTCAACCCGTAACCTCGACTACGTCGTCAGTAACTGTTGATGTATTATTAATTAACTGTTATATTTTAATCAAAAGAAACAAAATTAAGGTAGGTACCACTGAATGTGTAGATATTAGGTATATAATACTTACGTATTTGCATTCCAACATACCCCACTCGTGCGGCGCAATTCTGTTGGACAATTTGAGTGATTCGCATTCATCAATGTCAAATGCTGGTACGTCGAGTATGTCACCAGAGCAATATCAGAAAATCTTTTTTGCAGATATATTGCCATATATCATCACCCCAATTTTTATTTACCATCAAAAGGACAGGCTGCCGCCACCCATAACAGGAAAAGCGGAGACTATGGTATTTTCCTTTGATAAATGGGACTTATAAAGTATGAGGATGCAAAATAAAAGCACAATTCGTCCATAAACATTTATTAATATAATTTATCATTTTCCATATTCCAATATTAGTAATAATACAATTATCATATTCCACAATCAGGAACATACAATATAAGAAGCTACGTACAGAAGACTACTAGGCTGCAATACCATATACCCCCTGTCCAAGAGTCACACAGAGTACATTAAAGATTCGTTTTATTAATTATGCATTATGACATGTTAATAGGTATTTTAAAAATCTAAGTTGCCAATCGCAAATACAAGTGGCGTTGTTAATACAAAGGCTTATTACAGCGTCTTTCACCAAGTTTCCTTTACCGTTAGTCTCTTAAATGACTAGAACATTTATTTTAAAAGTTACATTTATATATTTTTTTTCTATTTTGTATTATTCGCTACTTACTATTGACATAAGTTTACCACCAATTTTAGCAGCTACATCACTACATTAGCTTACTTATCTCTACATACATACATTGCAATAAAATAGAACTGCCTCCGTGGCGATTGGTCCATTGGTTGAAATGAAAGTTTTGAACCAAAGGTGCCAAGAACTGTTCGCCAGGGGCAGTTGGCAGAATCCGATCGGCCGAGTTTAGCGTCGGGGCGTACGGATTGGGCAATAAGGCTGGGTGATTGCCCAACCACGTAAGCGGACACTCGACACAATCAGATAAAAAACAAATGCGCAAAACTCAACATAAACACGAAAGGTCTAATCCAACAAAAAATACCATTCCTAAATTTTGTATAATGGTCCAAAAATATTTCCGAACTAAAATCTAGGTCCCTGTTTTTCAATTCGAATCTCTCTAAGCCATAGCTCATAAGAAACACTACTGAAGATGTGGGAAGTTTAAAAGAAGTGGGAAAACGCAACAGGTCCGTGTTAATTGCTGTGGTTGTGGCGTCCAATGGAACGGCGGTCAAGTCGGCTGGCAGGAGTTGGTCGCCGCTTCAGGGGAGCTGGTGGTGAGGGAGTTTTACCCCCACTTTTGGAAGAGGCCCATTCGCTGGCAGCGACAGTTGGAGCCCCAGAGGTTGCAGCGGCACGATGAAGAGTGGCAGCAGTCTCCAGGGCGGTGGTCGCAATTGCCGCCCCTCCGAACACAGGCCCGCCTGAAAACGTAGATCAGCGACGATCGTCTGAAACCACATCATCGAAGTCTAGCCTAAGTTCGTGTTCGTGCTCTAACGTAATAGTGCTGTCATGCAGTTCATTCTGGATTCACAAAGGACTTTGACATTCAAGCAGGTTCCTTTAGAAAATATAAAAAAATATATAAATTCTTTTAACAATTAGTAGATGACAAATAGACATGCTTTCATATTTCATCATTCATTTCATTTTATTGATACCTAAGACTTAGGTACATGTGCCGATTACACATACTAGGCCTCTTAAGGGATTTGAACCCTTGATCCTTTGAAGTCCGTAGCGCGAACCACTAAATATTCTAGATCAAGATAATCGACGGTCACTTTGAAGATTAATGAAGAATATTTATAATTTACATTAAGAGCTGGTAAACGTTTCACTACACATAATTTTAAAACACTTTGTACAAAAGTTTACTTCTTAACATTAATAAAAAACTCACTTTATAATTTACATGCCATCTAACTGCTAAGTTAAAACCGAAATGGTATAGTAAAAATTAAAATAATGAAAATTCGACAATTTTAAATGAAAAAGTTCTACAAAAAATGAACTCACTTTCCAACATCTTGAAGGAGCTGCAGGTCTGCTGGATCTTCTCCGTAATCAGGCAAGTTCACTTCGACATCCTCGTCACCTGGAAATAAAAATAATTAGTTAAATACTTTTCTCCCAATAAAATATTCCCTACTTAGTAGAGCTTATATTGAGGTTATAGACCGGTTTTCTTTTCCGACGGCCGTTTCAGGTGGCCTTTGAAAAAACTTATTCAGCTACATGGGCTCATACTAGTTATAAACCAGCTACTCCTGACTTCATGATCAGAAGCGATACACCAATCTGGTATTTTGTTTTACATATCGAAATTAGAAATTATTAAATCACTTGTGCGGGTTTATCGTGAGATAAGATAACGCAGCTGCGAAGGCGGACTAAGATAAAAATCAGATGATCTCATCGTCTCAGCCTATTTCAGTCTACTGCTGGATTTAAGCCACCTCGCCTCCAATGCCCCTCATTGGAGGATCCTACACTATGTTTGTATAGGAACATCAACGTCCGTGAAACGTGAGCTCCACTTTCACTTCACTTCAGTTTTCATCGATTCTGCGACAGACGTGACCCACTACCACTTAGCTTGCTACATTTTTGGACTATGTCCATTACTTTGATCAATATAATGACATATTTACGTATTGCTTTAAATAATTCCGTTTAAACTTTCATAAAAAAAATAACCTACAATACTTAGTAATGTGGGGGACTAAGTGACTAAATGGGGGACTTCAGAGATTTATTGCGTAAAGTTAAAAGCATTAATTAGGGCTTAAAATCCTAAATTGCTAGGTGAGCCACGGCTAATGCTAAATTCGTCGGTTCCACAGGGCTGCCACTCACTGATTGGCGAAACAATTTCGCGGGACTTTGACGGTAGTGGTGAGACGAATGTTTCAAATTGTAAATAATTACGTCAATTATAATATCTTGCTCAATATTTCCTTTAGGCAACGCTTGCAAGAGTTACGATATGGCAAGTGAGCTACCCGTTAAGTAATTGAGTAATATTACTGGTTTAATAATATAGGTTTACGCTTGAAAGTTGTCATAAGAAATCTACATTTTTCACGTAGTTTTCACCGAGTTTCACCCGACTCAATGTTTGTCAGCTGAGAGAAATGTAGTATTTTCCCCCAGACAATGGCACGTCTTCTATCATGCCCTACACCTCCACACGCGAGGATCTTTACAAGGCCATCGATAGTGCAAGATCGGTGGCTGAGTTTTGGTCCTCACATATTATATGAAAGCTTGATTCGACAAGCAAAGAAGAGGACCCGACTCAATTATTTTCCACTAAGTCTACGCGAATTTTCAAAATAGATAGGAAGCTGACTTACTGTAAATGGCTCACTGTGCTACTTTTTAATACGCATCTGTCACAGAAAGAAATGTCAAACGCTAGGTCCAGTTGTCGTTAATACTAACACATCACTAATTTTAGAATCGCCGTCATTGTAGTAATTACATATGAAAATCTCGGGAAGCCCACGCGTTTACACTCAACCAAGTAACGAGGGTCTAATTCTTTATAATTAGGGTGTGAATACGGGGCATTTCGGCACAAATCTAATTCGTTAATCAGGTGCCGAAAGCGCGAGATTGGGCCATCTTTCGGCTTGAATATTTTAACGTGTGTGTCATTTACATTTGCCACCTTCCAATTTTGCGAGGGTTTCGAATTAGCATATTAATACATTCAGTGCAACCTCTTTTGTCGGTATTTGAGCTCTTAAAGTACCTACTTTAAGGGTGCTTCTTCGAGCAAGGCATTCTTTGGTGATTTGCGTGGCAATTTTTAAATTTAATATTTTTTTTAAATCGACCTCTGTATCTTAAAATATACGTAAAAGTAATGATTTTTATGGAAGTGGCACATAATAGAGCGATATACTTACAAAGATAATCGAGGTTAAAAAATTGGAGGCCACGCAAATCACAAAACACTCCACGAAAATGTTTTTTTTAATTCAACTTTCTTAGACAAGTTATTAAAAGTTAATTAATATATAAAATAAGTTATTATGTTATCAGTTGAAGAATAGGTAAGTAACTAACACAGAAATCGTTTTTTTTAAGCTTTTATCTAAATTTATATAAGAATCAATCGAGCATTATTTATTCTTTGTTAAAGACATGACAAACCTATAACACTATAACGTTTATAATATCTTGCCCGGTTTTTGACCTTCAACTCTTCATTATTTTTAAGCCTCTCTCTTCTTCTTCCGGATAACTTCTTTCTTTCTAATTTTTTCTCTCTTGTTTTAGGCATTTTTGGTCTAAAAAATTATTCATTACAATTTTATTATTTATTAATCCATCTATCCATCCATCAGCCGAAAGACGTCCACTGCTAGACATAGGCCTCCCCCAAGGATTTCAACAAAGATCGGTTTTCTGCCACCCGCATCCAGCGGCTTCCCGCGACCTTCACCAGATCGTCAGTCCACCTTGTGGGGGGCCTAATAACACTACGCCTTCCGGCCCGCAGCCGCCATTCAAGGACCTCAAGGTTTGCAATTCTGAGAGCTACGTCGGTGACTTTGGTTCGCCTCCGGATCGTCTCATTTCTGATTCGATCGCGAAGGGAAACTCCGAGCATAGCTCCCTCCATCGCCTTTTGAGTGACCTTAAGCTTGCTTATGAGGCCCATCGTTAGCGGCCGTATTGACATACGGATCCGAGACGTGGCAACGTCGCTGGCAACACACATTGATTCCATACCTTGGTCTTGAGGCATTGCGGTAGTGTTTGTGAGGAGAAGATATTACGTAGCTTCCCGAACGCTGCCCATCCGAGTTGGATTCGACGATTGAACTCTTTCAGAAAGTTGGACTTACCTAGCTAGACTGTTTGTCCAAGGTAAATATTATAGCGGTCAACAACTTCCAGAGTAGAGCCTGCGACCATAAGAGGAGTGGGTGCGACATGGGAGTTAGACATAATTTTCGTCTTTTCCATGTTCATTTTAAGACCCACTCGTTGGGAGACTCTACTGAGGTCATCGAGCATTGCTCCAAGATCCTCCAGGGTCTCAGCCATGATCACGATATCATCGGCAAAACGAAGGTGAATCAGGCACTCGCCGTTTATGTTGATGCCAAGTCCTCTCCAGTCCAAGAGCTTAAAAGTTGAATAGTTTCGGGGAGATTACGTCTCCCTGTCTTACACCTCACTGCAGCTGTATCGGTTCCGAGCTCTCGTCCTGGAGACGTACTGACATGGTGGCGTTTGTGTACAAAGACTTCAGCACTTCGATGTACCGGTAGTCAGTTTGGCACCGCTGAAGAGATTGGAGCACTGCCCAAGTCTCGATCGAATCGAAGGCTTTTTCGTAATCCACGAACGCCAGGCATAGTGGCCGGTTATACTCTTCTGTTTTTTGTATAACTTGCCTGAGCGTGTGGATGTGATCGGCGGTACTGTAGCCTTTACGGAAACCGGCTTGTTCGGGAGGCTGGAATTCGTCAAGCCTGCGTGCGAGACGGTTCGTAATGACTATCGAAAACAGCTTATAGACATGACTCAGAAGCGTGATGGGTCTGTAAATCTTCAGCAAAGACTTATCGCCCTTTTTGAAGAACAGCACCACCACGCCCCCCTGCCAAGCCTGTGGCGTTTTGCCCTGGAGTAGGACGGAGTTAAAGAGCCTCTGCAAAGCTAAATTTATTAATATAGCGTAATTTATTAATATAGGTAGCTAATCTGACACAATTTTTACTATAATGAGGTACGTAAAATTATATACCCATCAACTGCATCATTTTAATTGTGATTTAAACGGATTCACATTTCAAACTAAAAATATGATCATACAATACTATTACAAAACCCGAAAGATATTTCATTTGCATGACCAATAATTGATTTGCGTGGGTCAAAACTACCACGTAAACCACGCAAATCACGACCACGAAAATCAAAATAAATCCTTTATTCTTAAAATATACATAAACCTTTTAAGCCAATAAACTGTGTTTTGAATATAGGTTACGTAACCTAATATTTGTTCGCTGCGATATTTTATTCAATAAATACATTCACAGACACCGGAGAAAATTGTAACACGCAAATCAAATTTTTGAGAAACCATACCCATGCAATGAGGTTCTTACCTTAATTTTTCGGACACTCGACGCGTCATCACACAAGCACTCTGCCAGGCCGTCAGAGCGCGACTAGTTGTAACGTGAATTAGGATGAGGCAACATCCGGACGCGAAATTAGGGTTTTGCAAGTAAATTTATAATGATCCACGCAAATCAGTAACTACCCCGGGACAGTCACATTTTAATTTTTTTTAGATAATGTAATTCTTTTAGAACTACGGTCTAATTTTTCATAGAATTGTCAACTTCTTTTGACTTAGTATTTTTTTTTTGGTAAGCATGTACCGTTTAGTTTAAAATATATAATTTAATAAGAGACCAGATCGGGGTTTGGGACACTCCACGAAAATCAAAGAATCGGGTTATCTTATTTTTTTAATGATATTAAATGAAAAGATAATTGAATAATAATCAATGACCCAGTTAAGAGAGGATTGGAAGTATACCTGAAAAAAAATGTGGCTAGCTGACTTTTCGATTTCCATTATTTTTAGGTGATGCCGCTTAAAAAACGTGCCTCGAAGAACGACCCTTAAAAAGAAGGATTTTCTGAATTCGACTGTATAGAATATAATACCTTTTGTTTGGCAAAAAGTATGGCCGTTACAACACACTAATCATCATGGCAAACGTAGTGTAAATTGCCCCCCCGTTCAAGCTTAGATGGCAGTGGCTGAATTAAAAAAACGGAAATCGTGCTCTTTGTCAGCCTTTTGCATTCCAGGACGAGAACCTTCTCCAAAGAGCGCCTTTAGGGGAGGCTCATGTCCTGCACTGCAAAAGGCTGAATCGATGATAATGAAGACTAGTCATCTAGTCGTTTACGCACAAAGTCAGCGATCGTAGGTTCGAATTCCGCTAGGGCCAAGAGTAAGTGCAATAAGCAGATGCATTTTATCTGAGTCATATTAGAGTCTGAAATATGAAGGAAGACATAGAAATTCGACATTTAAAAGACATCCTATTACAGAGAGATTCTGTTATATAATATTCTGGTAAAGATTTAATACTAAAGGAACGGAGCCGAGATATTTGACATTTAATACTTCTCACGACTTCTTTGTGCAATGTCCAGCTTTGCTTCAAAACAACCTTAGTAAATAATCTCTCAATGCCCATTGGAATGACATCTATGAATACGTATGAAACCTTATCAAAAGGCCAATAATTTATACATTGTGACCGTAAGGAAACTCGTTATATTTGAGCTCTATAAAGCCAAAAGAATTAGGTATACGTTAATTGCCAACATAAAAATGGGTATTGTTTTTTTAAATCTTGTATATCATTTTTTTGTCTTCATCAGTGTTTAAGTGCACATATTGGCTCATGATATCGTCATAATCGTCACAATTCATCCATTATTTTTAACCCGCAATTTGTTATGAATTTACAATGGGTCATAATGACGCGGCTTGGGAGACTCGTACCTGGGGGTAACGACGAACTCTTAAAACAATCTCAAATCTGTCATATTTCGTACGTAATGACGTACGAAATTGACTCATTTGAAATTGTTTTAAGAGTTTATGGCTACCCCGCTGACCTAAAATTCTCGTAAATGTAGACTAGCAGCTGGTAAACCAAATTCATGCCTATTTGATTTTCACCAATTTGGCGCTGTATATTAAGTAAGTACTGCATTAATGTGTTCTCAGTAATACTCTGACTCGTGGCGCTCCAAATTGGCACAAGAAATTAGCAGTCATTTGTATGGAAAAGCAAACGCAAAACCCACTGAAGCGGTCCAGCGAGCGTTCCGTGGACGGGAATTTTTGTAATGTTCCAGTTGCTATGCACCATGCTACATAGAAACCGGCTGGTGAAAAAGTCACTTCCCGCAGGTCCATTGCCAACCCACTTACCGCCGTGGGTTTTGCGCTTTGAGGTCAGTGGTGACACGAGCTGGACTGCAGGAGCGTGGCAGATCAACAGGAATAGATTCTCTAATCACCAGGATTGCTCGCCTGCAGGAGTCTGAAAAGGCTGGTAACCTTCTGGGATGACCTGGGCTTGTTACAGTGAGGTAGAATATATAGTATGCACCATGACCCAATCAAGAGGCAGAGTGAACAGCCCAGCTAAACTAACTACTTACACGAACCTTAAGATATTGTTAGTTGGTAAATTGTAGGTTCCAACCGGCAAATCTGGAAGTTAATGAGGGAGCCCTAAGGTCAGCAGTGTACCTCCTGTGGCTGAAATGATGATGATGATAATACTTACACAAGTTAATGCAAAAGCGTGGCAGATAAACGGACACAGATTCTTCAATCACCAGGATCGCTTGCAAAAGCCTGCAGGAGTCTGAAAAGGCTGCTCAGCTCCTGGGATGCTAATCTTCAGCACAATTTAACTATTTACGCCAGCCTTTAGATACTGATGTAGACAATGATATTCTGTAAATTGTAAATCAAGGGCTTGTCACCTGGGTCAATGTAGGACGCATGCGCCCACTCCGCAGCGAGCAGGACCGCCGCTAGCGCCAGCAGGAACGCGCCGGCGCGCGGCATTCTGCCCATACCAACCGCTGCTTGCCTGCAATAGACGATTTTGTTAGTCTATCTGTTACAACCAGCGACACGGATTTGAGGGAAACTACCTACTACCAAAATATAGGTATTGTTCGTTCGGTCGTATAAACCTAACAGAATGAAATTACCATCTCCTGTATCAATCCTTTGACCAAATATGAACAACGTCGTAGCCGTGTAAAGAACACGACCATTTTTAATATTTCTCAGACTGTCAAAGGTTTTATACAAGTGAGTGGTAATTTGATTTGATAGGTTAATACGTTCGAACGAACGAAACACTTTTATAGTAGTAGTCGTCCCCACTCTTTTCCAGAGCGCTCAAGATACATGCCGGGGATTGTAGCACAACGCGTCGTGCGTTGCGGCGCGGTTGCGGAGCGGGTTTAAAGCAACCGTGGCTGCAGTTTTGTATTTCATAAATACCTGGCAAGAGATAATAGAGAAATAAAAAGGCAAAAACATTTTTTTTTTGACGATCATCGATATATTTCAAAACATAGCGCTTCAGGCAAATCATAGCAACTGATTAGCAGGTGCATTTTTACGATGATGGTGTGAAACACAATATTAAGTAATAATTTTGCTCCTTTTGTAAGGAAGTTTTGTAAATAACAAATCACTCTGTATCCTATATTTCACCCGTTTCCACTTATTTCTGCAAATCGTGTGTAGCCAGGATTATCGGTAGAGATACAACAAATAGTGATGTGTTTGAATTCAGAATAATTGGCGGGCTTTCAGCGGTCTTTTCAGGGCATAGTTTTTTATCCACGTCAATTTTACAAATCAGAATTTAATATTTATCGAAAGTAAATATATATTGTTTATTTTAAATACCAATTAGCGGGCAAATATTTGTTAAATTTACACATATTCGTCAGGAGAGATCGCCAATTTCGAGCATAGACTACACGGAATTGAAACAAAATGAAGATTTGTTTGTTTGTTTGAGTCAGTTCACTCATGTCGCCCATGTTTAGCTTTGTAGTTTCTGGTTAAAAATTTAAGTGAGTAAGAAGCAGTAGCGACAAGAGAGAAGTTAAAACAAACTGTATTTTCGTTTCGGTTTGCTTCTAGTGCCCTCAGGTCTGTGCTTTAAACCCAACTAACAGAGGTTGGGTATTCCCAGGGCATACTAAAAGTAAAGTCTACTTCGTCACTACATAATAAATTAGCCCACAAATTGTCCCGAAGCAGTGGTAGGTTAAAAAAAAATTAAAAGCGCCATTAATGACCGATTTGCAGAAATAAATTATTTTGTTTTTATTTTGAGTGATTTCTTAACGTTTATAATCCATGTGCGTGTATTAAATGGTAACTAGTTGTCTTTTTATAGAGTACCTAGAGCAGAAAGTCCATTCAAATAAGACGATGTGCGCCGAACGTAATGGTGCGTTTGAAGAACCGCACACTTACTATTGATATTATTATTTATTCATTATTAAAAATTACAAATTATTATTTAAAAATATATGCCTCGCAATCCACTTTCGTGGTTGACTGCAAGGGCCAATCTAAATTTAGCAAGCTTCAACTTTTTTAAAAAGTGTTGTTTAACTTGTATAGTCGGCATATGTTTTTCCAACGCAGTTTTCATACAATTCTCCGATCGAGTAGGTACATTAGTAGTCCACTTCAATACGGCTGGATAGAAATACCCTAACAAATTGAAGGAGTATAATTTCAGCGTCTACAAAATTGAATCCCAGAAGGCCGAATTAGTTTTTTAGAATCTAACGACGTTCATTCTATCTTTTAACAACCAAAATTTGTTTGTTACCAAGGACTTTTTTGAGTAGTAACAGTAACAATATGAAAGACGAATTGGAAATATGATTTCATAGACGTATTCGCAGACTCAAATGATAGGTGTTATATCTTTGTTTGCTACAGAAGTTATTTCCTTTGTATCTCTGATATGTAATGCGATTTTATAGATACGATATCAAAAACAAGTTTGTCTTTGTAAGATAAAAAAATATTTTTCCGAGGCTTATTTTATATACTGCAAGAAACTTTAATTCAGCTAATTTTGCAGACGTAGTTGTATTAAAAGCCGTTATATTTTTACCCAAATTCAGCTATGAAACAGAATAGGCAAAATAAACTGCAAAACTTAATTGCTATATATTATATATCTACCGGTATCTATATATATCGGTACTCTAACCAATAATAGCGGATTGACTTAAAGATTTAATTCTATAAATACTCAGTATCCGACAGTATCCGGCTACCCTTATTTCAGTCACCAAAAACTCAAAGTAAAAGTCACTGTAATTCGATTACGCCATTAGGCAAATTAATTGGCTAAAAGTGGATATCTTGACAGGCCCATATAATCTCGTTAATGTACGAAAATAGACTATCCAATTACTAGTATCTCGTCTCTAACAGCAAAGCTTAATAAAACTAGCTAGATCATTTGATAGAAGAGCAACAACTTTGTTAAGAAATGTACTTGCTACAGACTGTTAATAAAGAAAAGAATAAAAAACCTGACGGCGTAAAAAGACGAAAACAGGATATAGGCACTAATAATTGCGGTATTATTGAAATATAATTTGGTAACTATGTCATCTTAAATTTTTGTTTTTAGCAATTACCATGAAGATTTTTAATACTTGAAAAAGATCGTCCGCCTCAGGTGGGATCCGAACCCACGTCCATCGCATACCGGGCGAGTGCTGGCTTTGACAGCGAGAACCACTTGAAAGATTTCGTCGAGTTGACTAACGTCTCGGTAGCTTAGTGGTCAAAGCACTCGCCCGGTATGCGATGGATGTGGGTTCGGATCCCACCTGAGGCGGACGATCTTTTTCAAGTATTAATATCTATGTCATCTTGTCTGTATCTTTTAAATTTGCTTGTTATGCTGCCGTTTATTTTAATTAATATTTTTATTTTCTAACTTTATTTTCTAACTCTGATTGTAATTGAATGTTAATTCAAGAGATACTTATTTCTTAATAGGCAAGCTAAGTAACGGATGTCAATAAAAAATACAGTTTTTTTATTTATTTGATAGACTTGCCTTGGTGACGGATTTTTAAACAGGAATTAATGAAAATTAAGTAGCTTAGTAGAGTACGTTTGTTCTGGAAATGTTCGTGTTTAGAACGACGTGTTTGGAAGGCAAACTGTTTGGGACAACGATAATGACCGGTGGGAATGAGCGGTTGGTATCAAATATTCTCTTTGAGCCTTGACAGTATCGATTCCTCAAAGGAGTGTAACTTGATGTTTCGTTTTAATTGGGTCAGTCACTTATTACGCATTCCGGTAAGTCAATATTTTACCGTCTTACCTTTTAATTTTAAAAATATTTTTTATCGCAAATAGACCCAATTGATTCATTTTCACACATTTTTAGGATGCCGTAGTCCTGACGAGGAACCCTTATTGTTTTGTCTTGTCCGTCTGTCCGTCCGTCCTAGGTTTTGCTTGGACACTGTTCGCACTAGAGAGCTGTAATTTTGTGGAGGTATGGTCGGTATATATCAATCACGCCGACAAAGAGTTAGAGTAAAATTTTGAAAAATATTTTGTAGCGTATTCCTCTAGCATTAGACATGTAACGTGGGGATGTTTTTTTACATCGTCTATCCCAGCGAGAGGGGGTTTTATATTACTAGGTATGTGCCAAATTTAAGCTAATTCCATTCAGCAGTTAAAGCCTGATTAAAACAAACAAACTTTAAAACTTTATCAGTATGATTTTATTCAAAAGCACCTCAGTACTAAGACCGTCGTCCCTTCATTAATTCATTCCTAAAACTTTGCTTTCACCATTATCACACAATCTCTCAACACTGTTCCTCCCTCAAAGCTTTGAACGATCGCAATCGCCACCCTCTCAAACATATGAGGCCCGTATAGTCGCCGTCAGATATTTTGTAGCAACTGCCTCTGCGGAGTCTTTAAAAAAAAATACTCTGCCTTAGGCAGTTGCTATCATTTTTCGCCTTTTGGAGTAGAGACGCTGGGTCCCTGGGGCCCTAAGGCCAAACAACTATTTTCCGAGCTATCCCACCCGCTTGGTAAATGTTTCTGGCGACCTGAGGGCTGGTAGATTACTTGGCCAGCGAATAAGCATAGCTATTCAGCGAGGCAATGCTGCCAGCCTTCTCGGCACCTTTAACTATTCTGTGGGTATGAGTGATTTTGAGTTTTGGCTGGCTTTTAATTTATTTATATTTATACATTTTAAAAGAATTTTTTTTAAATATTATTAAGTAGAATAATTGTATTAGCAGACAAGGTGACCAAATACTTCTGAACAACTTAAAAGTTCATATACTAAAGTTACCATTAATATCTGAACATTAATTATTTCACAAACATCTGTACTCTAATGGCTAGCCTCTGCCAGTCGCCTGTCTGTTAGTCGTGTCTACCTAATATAGGAGTTAATGACTAGTCTGCTCAGTTATTAATGGTAGTAACTTAAAGTGTATGAAACTTATTGACATTTTAAACTGTTAAGAACTGTTACTGGTCACCTTGTCGCCTACAAAATATATTAGGTTGGGGAAAAAGTCTTTTCGCATTATAGTATGTATGAACTTGTAATAAAATCTCTTTGGCTGTACTATTTTTATCTGGCTGGTTTTGGTATCATTAAAAGTTTAAATTTTAAAGAAGATAATTCCAAATTCAAATTAGGAAAATGAGTGTTTTTCATTTGTTTTTTGTACTGTCCAGATGAGTGAATCTAATGAAGAAATTCGATACATTTTAAAATTTTACTACAAAAAAGGTAAAAATGCAACGAAAGCCGTGAAAAAAATTTGCGATGTTTATGGACCTAGTGCAGTGTCTGTGACAGTAGCACAAATTTGGTTTAAGCGTTTTCGGAAATTTTGATATCTTTCAAAGATGCAAGTCGCTCTGGTCGCCCTATTACGGATAAAATTGATGCCATTTTTGAAAAAGTGGAGCAAGATCGGCATATCAGTAGTTACGACGTAGCTGAAGCACTGGGAATTGACCACAAATCAGTTTTGGCGCATTTGAAAAAACTGGGTACACAATAAAGCTCGATATTTGGGGACCCCACAGGCTCACTGAAAGAAATCTAATGAACAGTGAACTCATTTGTGATTCTTTATTACAACGTAATGAAACTGAACTATTTTTGAAGAAGCTGATAACTGGTGATGAAAAGTGAATCACGTACGACAAGAACGTGCGAAAAAGGTCGTGGTCAAAGGCCGGTCAGGCTTCACAGACTGTGGCGAAACCCGGGCTAACTCGCAACAAGGTGATGCTGTGTGTGTGGTGGGATTGGAAGGGCATTATTCATTATGAACTGTTACCAGGCAGGACCATCGATTTTAAACTCTATTGCAAACAACTGATGAGATTAAAGCAAGAAGTTGAAAGAAAGCGGCCGGAATTAATCAACGAAAAGGGTGTGTTTTTTCATCATGATAACGCTAGACCTCACACATCTCAACTCGCAACTCAGCAAAAATTAAGAGAGTTTGGCTGGGAGGTGTTAATGCATCCGCCGTATAGTCCTGGCCTTGCACCTTCAGATTTCCACCTGTTTCGCTCTCTTCAGAATTCTCTAGGCAGTGTCAGGTTAACATCACGAGAGGACTGCCAAAACCACTTGTCGCGGTATTTTGATCAGAAGCCTCAAAATTTATATAGCAATGGGATCATGTCCCGACCTACAAGATCGCAAAAAGTTATCGAACAAAATGGTACTTACATACTTTAGTAAAATGTAAATAAACTATATAAAACAATGTTTAGAATTTTCTTAAAAAATGCGAAGAAACTTTTCCCCCAACCTATTATATTGGTGACTGTACTCTTAGTCCCTCAATGACCCATAAGAGGGCACAGAGGAATTTATTGTCTAGAAAAGCCTGATAACAACTTTAATGGGGCGCGATGATGAAAGTGTCGCTTAAACACAATTCTCCTAGGTTCGATTCCCGGGTTGGTGACGATTTTTTCCAAATTGGCTGTGGGTGTGCTGGGAAACATACCTGGTAATTTACATTCTATGGTATCTTGGATACATGGTACAAGGATGTAAGAATCCTAAATTTGAGACCACAAAAATTGGTGTTATTCAGTGACTTACGAGAAGCAAATTAAATTGAAAATATAATACGACCAATATCATTCTTTGTGATACAAATAATATAATATAAGAAATACTTGAACAAAGAACTTGAAACCTGCCACAATCAGATCAGGGATTAGGTTACAAATATAAATGACAATATCGGCAAACCAACAAAGGTTTTCGATACGATAAAACATAAAAACACTCTTTGATCTTCGCCGGATCGTCTAAACAAAAAAGGTTTCGTCAAAGTATTTTTTATATTGCATATTGAGTTGCGTCACAATAAACGTAGATAAGCTTCTTACACAATATACAAAAGGAAAGTAAGAAAATTAATGCACTGATTAAAGGACTGATGCTGTTAATTAATTTCAATTCTTGTCTATTAATCACGTGAGGCTCGAAAGTGTGTGTGTGTGTGTGTGTGTGTGTGTGTGTGTGTGTGTGTGTCTTTTGTCTTTGAATGCGCGATTTCTAAACGGAAAAGAGGTTGCTTGTACAAAAAAAAACAATAAAACACGTGATTTTGGATAGGCAGTGGCGGGCATACGTTTTATTTTTAAGTAGGTAGTAGATACTACAAAAGAGTTTTATTGATGAAAATCAGTGGTTTTTATCAATGAAACACATTTGTAAGTACCTACTGCCTACCTCATTTCGTTTACCAGGTAGGCACTGCCTAATTGCCTTTATGAACCACACGCCCCTGGGTAGGGGGGCCCTTCCCAGGGTAGTCTAAAACCTCACCACGTTTCACCATGGGGGAGGGGGGGGGGGGTTTAAAAGTTGCTAAAAACATCATGTGATTAATGGACGACGTACTGTTCGATGAAGTACTCGTCATTCTCCTGAAAGAAGTTACAACTTAATTATTACATATTGGAAAGTAAGTAAGTAAGTAAGTAAAGTTTATTATTAAAATACACATATTAAAATTACAGTACAGCGACTTCTGCACTAGGCTCGCAGGCCTGTATCGCAAAAGCCAGTGAGTGAGATTAACAGTTGGTTGTTTACTTTTACAATGCTCCCGTTTTACTGCTACAATCAAATTATAAAACTTAACAAATAAAAACTAATGAGATCGAATAAAATTTTGGCATGTGTGTGTGTGTGTGTGTGTGTGTGTGTGTGTGTGTGTGTGTGTGTGTGTGTGTGTGTGTGTGTGTGTGTGTGTGTGTGTGTGTGTGTGTGTGTGTGTGTGTGTGTGTGTGTGTGTGTGTGTGTGTGTGTGTGTTTAGCATGTCAGTTAGTGGATGGAAGAATTTCCTCAGTTTCAGAGTAATTACGGTCCAGTAACCAGGTTTTAATGACGTGTTTAGCTTTATTTGTCGGTACGTCTTTTAAGGGACATTTACGAACTAGTTTATTGTATATGTAAGGCTGAGAGAACATGGGAAGACGCTTTGCGAACATGGTGCGTACAGTAGATATGGGTATTTGGAATACACGTTTTTTGAGAAGGGATTTGAGGTCAGGGGAGTTTAACGTTTTTTTTATGTTGAGCGCAACCAACGCGCCACACATAGAGTTGTCGGACTCGAAGAATCTTTGCTTCTTTGTAGAGAGTGTCGGTGGGGAATCGAAATGGTTTGTGAAGCATTACTCTAAGGATCGCACGTTGTGATCTTTCCAATTCAATGAAGCTGGTTTTAATTGAGCCACCCCAAACACCTATGCAATAGATTAGAATAGATTGGCACAAAGCGGTGTACACTATGTTAAGCACCTCCGGTGAAGCAGCTCGTCTAAGGGCTTTAACAATGTGCAGCATTTTTCTGAGTCGTGCGGATAGGTAAGTAACTTGCTTTTTAAAAGATAGCCTTTCATCTATTTGAATCCCTAAGTATTTTACGCAAAGGGATCTTTTTATTGACTTGCAGTTGCAGGTCCTTCTGCTAGCAGAAGGATTTATTAAAACGGGTACAGTAGGTGGATTTAAGTATTGGCATTCGTGTATAAACAACTGTGTTAATTTTTTTGGAGATGAAATATTGGTTTTATGGAAAGCTAAGAAGGTTGTTTTATTTGTATTTAAGGTAAGAAGATTATTGTCCAGCCAGTCTGCAATAGTTGACATGCCATTTTCGGAAAGCTTTAATGTGTTCTCCCAAGATGTATCGTTGAATAGGACTACTGTGTCATCGGCATAGCATATGATACTGGCGTTGGGTAAAGGTAAGTCTAGGAGATCGTTGACATATATCGTTGACATATATTGTAAAAGTAAAGTAAATAATTTGAATAATTGCGTTACACATTTTATCTTTCTTTTTTTTAGCGCTTTGCTCTTTTCCTAGTCGAAGTATTTATTTATAAATATATCTATATATATTTTCTCTTGACTATGATCCTTCTTCTTAAAGCGGTAATTATGTCTAGTTATTACCAATTAGCCCTCAGATAGAAGAAACAGATCACGGCCTACGTATATACAACACGATGACGCCTACTAAACTGAACTTAATTACACGTATATTAACTACTTATAAATATATCCCTCTCTATTTCTGTCCAAAAATGATATCATTATCAACAGCCTCATCAACAGGAGGACCCTTAACAGCCTTTTGTGCTGTCCCCTTCAGTTATCAAAGGTACAAGAGGGACATTCTATTAATAGTTAGTCAATTAACAGAATGAAGTGACCTTACAGATCACGCCTCGTCCTCAATCAAAGGACGAAGAAGTAATCAAAGTTGCACTAACTACCTCCTTTGGGGATTGAACGTGAAGAGTTACAGCTAAAAAAGATGAGTTATACCACTTACAAGGTACAACGTAAAAAGCAATTTTTAATTTATATAAGCCTATTAAATAAAGCCTGATACAGCTTATATAAAGCGCTAAAATCTGAGACAACGGAAATAACTTTTAACATACTATGCTGATACAAAGATACTTTCATGTTTAATAACGTTAATTAGAAATTTATAACTCATTACAACAATGTTGTAAACGCGCATTGCATGTTTTGCGTATTTTTTGTAAGAATCATAAAAAAAAAAAATGTTCTGTTAAAATTATAGCACCTTTATCAAATGAAGTAATATAAAAACGTCTAGTCTCAATTTTAATTAACAATTATATTCTGAACTAATTTCAGGTTTTCTTATAAATTATTGATATTGATTAAAAATCACATTATTTACTAGAAAGTGGACCCTGGATAGCCAGGGTTTAAACTACTATAACAGTGATATTTTAATTCTAGCTATTAAATGCCTGATCTTAATAGGCTATGGCTTGACATTTAAACATAATCGGAACTTTGATTGTCAGACATAGTAAATGGTTTGTCGCATAAACGTTACTTAGGAAGTTCGATCACCTTATTGTTTGATAACAGACTGAAAATTAATAATCTTTTTGTGTTAGGCCTGGAGAAAGGCCTGCTTTTGACGGATCTGGTCTTAAATCATTACGCTCGGGTCTAGATGGGTCTGGATATTGTGGTGCCGTCGTTGTTTCTGATTTCTATAACACAAGTGCTTTAGCCACTTACCTAAGGATCAGAGCAAAGTATGTGATGTTGGCTAATATTTTAAAAAATGAGCCATAGGACGTCCACTGCTAAGCCTAGGCCTCCCCCAATGGCTTCCAGATTGGCCGGTTGGAACTGACCTGAATCTACCTCAGTAAGTAAATTATTAATTCTCGGAAACTTGGGGCAATTGTGTCATTATTTTTGACTGTGATTCTAGAAATGTTATTTAGGGTTACGGTTCCAAAGCTTATATGAACAAAAATAATAAAAATTAACCACAGTAACCGAAAAATGGTTACAGTTTGACCAAATTTCTAGGTTTTTCTTAAATGCCCATAATTTTCAAACTGCATGGGAAAGATTTTTTTCTGATTTTTCTCATGATGGTTACAATCAATCCTGTCACCCCGTTCCGGCTTGACGTTGAGTTCTGGGACACCCTGCATTAAACGTAAACGTTTTTTTGTAGGTATACGAAAACCAAAACAATGAAACCTTTTTATAAATGACAATATTTAAGTTTGAGTATTATAGGCCTAGACTAGCATACACTAGCTATAGGGACAAAAGTCCGCGCGCCGCGCGCGAGCTTCGTGTTCGCGGCGCATTCGCCAGATCTGGACCATATGTAGTCTGGTCGCAGCCTGTAACATTACAACGGAGTATGGTTTGCCACAGTGTGCTTAAGTACGTTCTTTACAAGAATTAACTGCACTATATTATAGAAAAACACGGAAAATCAATGAAAAAAAAACGTATTTACAAAGTTTTTTTTTCATGAAAACCTCATTCCTACGAGAGATGCCGTCATAGTATAAAATCACCAGCAGTCGAGATCTATTAACTGAGATACATTTGAAGTCTGCTGGTGGGTGGTGTCGATTTTTTGCATGGTCTCTTATGTCTTCACGATAGAATTTAATGCATATTATTATGTTAACATGGGCTAGTTTCAGCTTGATATACTATTTACCTAACACCCTGTATATTAAACACGTCTTATTCAGTGCATTTGCTGGTCCGGGACTAAGATTAACCCACTGTTCTATACCCACTCACCGTTCGTTAGTTAGCACCTTGGTCCTGGTTAAGTGAGTAGGTTTTAGTAAATAGTTCACTTTATAAAACGGTCAAGTGCGAGTCGGACTTGCGCACGAAGGGAACCCTTCGAGCACCATTATCTATAAAAATGGGCAATTAAATCGAGTTTGTTATATGGAAGCCCCCTTAAATACTTATTTTAGTCCGGCTTTTAGGGTTCCGTAGTCCTGACAAGAAACCCTTATAGTTTCGTCATGTCCGTCTGTGTGTCTGTTTGTCCGTCCGAGATTTTGCTGTTGACTTTAGAGAGCTGTAATATTGTGAAGATTTGTAATTCAATCACGCTGACAAAATGATAGCATAAAAATTTTGCAAAATATAGTTTCAGGGCAGCTCCGATACTAGATGAACTCCGTAGCCGAGAGGCGAGCACGCCCGACAAGATATGTCGCCGCCATCTCTGAGGTTCCAAGTTCGATTCCCGGTCGGGTCAATGTAGAAAAAGAACTTTCTATACTGTCTCGGGTCTGGGTGTTTTAGTACCGTCGTTGTTTCTGATTTCTATAACACAAGTGCTTAATCTACTTACCTTAGGATCTGTCCCTCTAGCATGAGCAACAAAACATGATATGATATAGCAATTTATCGCATATCTTTTGTCAAAATATGAACTTTTATCGAAAAAGCGTGTAACATAACCGTGACGTCGCCAGCAAGGACATGCTTACTGTTTCAATAAAAGATCAAGTTGGAGGCTATGTTATCCATATATATATATTTATATTTTGAAAGTAAAGAGGCAATAAATCTCTTTATCATATCATATCATATCGTATCGTGTTTTGTTGCTCGTGCTAGAGGGTCAGAGCATTGTATGTGATATTGTCCAATACTTATTTATTATACGTGTAACGTGGTGGTGATTATTTTTTCATCGTCTAACCCATCGTTGAATAGGTCCCTTAAAATGATTCAGGGGTTGCTAAGACTACTTTTCGATTTAGAGTTCCGTTTGCCAAATATTTAACTTTAAAATGCCAATTTTTGTTCGGGTAGGGCGTAAATAAAACTAACTATTGGTTTTAAAATTCTGGAAAAAATCATGGTTATAGTGCTTTCCATGAATTTTTAAGAAAAATTATAACGGTTAAGATGGACCTGTTAGTTTTACGAGTAATAATCATTTTGTCGTCGTTCAAAAATTGCTTAAAGGGAAACTTTTAAACTGACTTAAATAAAGACTTAGTAAAATAATTGCTGCAATATATCGTGGGAACTACCACGGGCAACTATGAAACCCTATACTGCGCGTGGCACGACGCGCACTAGGCTGGTTTTTAGATTTTTTAGAACCCTAAAAATAGTATCGTTATGAGGTAGTATACATACTTTGAACTATTTATATATAAATGACAGATAGCCGTAGTGTAGGACGCCCCCCAGCCCCATATGTACCTTAGGACGATGGTTGGCAGTGGATGAATGAAAAATGCGGGTGATCATGCTCTTTGGGGGAGGCTTGTGTCCAGCAGTGGACTGCAAAAGGCTGAATAGATAGACAGTATGTATAGACCGGCTGGCCGGACTTCCCATAAAAATCTTCGCCATACAAATGGGCTCCCGTCGGCGTGAACCTGCTGGGCTCATCACACCGACTATCGTCCGGTGGCTAGTGATGTATTAGTGTGATGTTGAGGAGATGGTAGAGGGCCCCCTACAATCGAATATGCAATGCGCCAAACTAGTTTACTATTCTTAGTTTAGTTTACTATTCCTTTACCGGCGAGATCCGCATGGTTCGGGAAACAACATTGTGACGGACGTATCGCTCTGCTCCTGGTTGCTGAGATAGTGGAGCATGCTTGCTGGCTGGAGAGTGGTTAAGTCAAGATAAACAAGTACCTACATTCGAAGCAGCAATCGTTTGAGCAGCTTTGCTGCGTAAGATGAAGCACCCCGCTTCCTATGCCTCTAGATGGTGACCGTTGCGGATAATTCATTGAATACCTAGTTAAGTAAATGCCACCTTTTTTTCAATAGCAAGTGAAGTACTAAAAGACAAAGTGAGTAGCTGTGGATTAGTATAATTTCAGAGCACCTGTGTACCAGTTTGTATTATTAAAATAATTTAATGGGTATACATTTATTAACACTATTTATTCTTAACGATTGGCTTTCACAATATTTTTAGAAACACGGATAATAAACACTTGTGAGGCTCTGTCTTCATCGAATTCTGATTTCAACGACTTAGTATCTTGGATGCCTAATCATGACACTGCTAGCTTTCTTCTGCTCCGGTACCAGGGGTACCTTATCCAGACGCTGTTAGCTTTTTCCCCCTCTGGTATATATAAGGTACTTAAGATAATTTAAAGTTTCTCGAAATGAATCAAGAAACCCATTAAAATGATAATTTATTGTGTTATGTTGACCATGCAAACATCGTTATACAATTGAACTATTATAAGTGTTACCTATAAATAAAGTAAAATCATAAATTAACAGAACACATTCTTGAAATGTGCTTTCGAGTCTAGAAAAAATAATTGTAAAATAAATTGTAAATACGAGTGTTTACATCAAATACTGACTAACTTTTTTCTAATTTTATCCAAAGAGAATGGAACCACTACGTTTGAATTTGATCATTCATGACGTATGACTCTTGGTCCGAAATGATATTTAAAAATCAAGAGCTCAGTCATAGCTCATTAAGAAAGGCTGATATTTACGCTAAAAATAGGTTACATTTCTACAAAAATAACTCCTAGTACAAGCAAAATACATTATTTTTTTATATTTTCAAGTAATTAGCAAGCAAACACAGGTATTTATTGTGTTCAATAATATTTCGTACATTTAATTTATCTAATTCGGACCGCGTGCATCAAATTTTTGACATTATTTCAACGCACAGACAATTTTTTACAGTTCACTCGTTCTTTCACAACACTAAACAAGATAGTTTTAGGTAGTTCATGGTACCAAATCACGTGACCAAAATTTTGTGCTCATATCAAAGTGCTACCAAACAATCTCGGTCGTGAAAAAGTTCATGGTTAGCGCCATTTAACAGGTTTTTACTGATTATATAATAAGAGTCACTTTTACTCTTGCAGAGAGGATTTTTTTTCTGTATTTTACTAGCAATTTTCATAACAATAATAAAGAAGAACATAAGCCCGTCTTTAAATAATTACACCTTTTTTACCTAAGTTTACAAAGAAACTACACATTGACAGAATGTCAAATACTTATTTTGATACTTTCTAAAAGCAGAAGACTAAACAATACCAGGGCCCTAACCATGAACTGTTAAAACAATCACAAATCTGTCAAACATTATCATTTCTGTCAAATTTTGTATGTAATGACGTACAAAAATTGACAGATTTGACAGCTTTGAGATTGTTTTAAGAGTTCATGGTTACCCCGCAGTGCATTAATCCGAAATAGGTAATTAACGCGCAAACACTCCAGTAAACGCACATAAAACTGTTCTTTCTTAATGCTTACTTCTTAACTTACAATGTAAAAGAGCAGACATCTTAATTGCCAAAGGTCACATTTTAATATACCCGAGAATATTGTCGTCACTATATTTTTATCGCCTTAATATAAGACTATATAAGGGACGCCGTAAAGTCGGCATAACGGACTCTTAACGACGCATTCACGGTCCGACGAGACTTTAATCGTTTCAGAACACCCTGTATTAGCTAAGCATACTACGTTAGCTTTGTACCTTAAGTCCAATTTATAAGCAGAAACACTAATCTTATTTATCTATGCTAATTTTGAAACGTTTAAGCCATTATACTAGAATTTATTTGAGCAGTTCGTTAAATGAGATCTAGTTTAATTAGCAAGTACAAGATACTGTTATTTTAATTGTCGAACCCATTTTAATCTTGATATATAATAATGTTTGAAATTGTGAAGACTTAAAAATGTGAAGGGATTTTTCTCTATTCCTTTAGTGGGTAATTGAGCGTGGAAAGAAAGTTAGATTGGCAGGCACTTCTAGCGTTATACAGAGTGGTTTTCACTGCGGCACTCCACGGTAAAAAGCATAAAGTTTTCAATTCAAATTCAAATATTTATTTGCTATATAGTAGGGTACAGTACATGTGATATTATTAGAGATGGTGCAGAGAGAGAGATGGTGAAGAGAGGTGATGGTGGTGATATTTTTACGTGGTATATCATGATACTAACTATAATAGGTAGGTTATTTTAAATAAAATCTTAAGTTCTTATTTCTAAATCGATTTTTAAAGTCTGGAAGACTCACAGTTTACAAACACAATTGTGGGTGATGGGTCAAATCAGATACGAATGCTCCACAAACAAATGTTGAATCCAAAAGTTAGTGAATATAAACAAGTGATTGTGATTCCAATATTTATATGGGTGCTCTATACTATTTGACGCTTTAACAAGCCACATCACATCATCACATCACCAGCCTATAACAGTCCACTGCTGGACACAGGCCTCTCCAAAAGGAGGATTTTGCCATAATCGCCACGCTTGGCAGGCGGGTTGGCGATCGCAGTTTGGCCAATGGTGGAGAGGAGACGCTGCTGCCCGTCTTCTTGTGGCGGTTCTCCTGTAGTCGCCTCTTACGACACCCATAGGAAGAGAAGGGGTGGTGCAATTCTTTTAAAGTGCCGGCACCACACGGCAACAAGCCAAGAGGCGACCATTTGGCGTCGCCATCTCCAAAGTTTTAGGTTCGATCCCCGGGTCAATGTGGAGAACGAACTTTTCTATATTGGCTCGGGTCTGGGTGTTGTAGTACCGTCGTTTTTTTCTGATTTTTATAACACAAGTGCTTTAGCTACTTACTTTAGGATCAGGACAATGTATGTGATGTTGTTCTATATTGTTCTATAATTGGACTTCTGCTTAACGAATCTTTTATGGCAGGACCTGTGATTTGTTCAAACAAAAAATATAAAGTTAAGAATCCATTCTCTATCGCTCACAAACACGAAATTTTAGAATGCTCAGACTGGAACTACTATTAGTGCTCTAAGATGTTGTGTCTGTGAGCAATATCTTATCAAGATGTTATGTCTTTGCAACGAATAAAGATTTTTCATTTTTTTTAATATCTATAAACTAAGTACGTTGCTACAGCGTGAATTGTATACAGCTTAGCTTCTGATAGCCATAACTATTTATTTATTCTGTGGTGTGGTGCCGTCATGCCGTGGCAGAAAACTTATTTTAAGAGAACACAAATTTCGGGGAAACTGTATTAGATTCTTGGAAATGCGAATATGAATTTGAATTCTAATGCCCAAAAATACTTCCCCTGTATATCAGTCTAGTCTAGTCTTGTAAGACTGGGTAAAACACAGAAGTGAAGAAAGAAGAAGTTACTTCGATACTATAAAAAGTAACATCGGTAAAATATGAATCGAAGTAACAAGAAATGCTATAATCGAAGTAAAAAAAGTTGAATCAAGTAAATAAAAACTCAATTTTATCGATAATCTAATAGTTTTTGTTCATGGACTTTTGCCTTAATGCCAATACTTTTTCTGTTATTATTTTCCCGTTTGTTTCGTTATATGCAAATTTTAACAACATCATGAAAAAAAAATAATCGGATGAAAATAGTACCATTGAGGACCTACTGACTACAACGGTTTAAAAATAAAGCTAATAATATTTTTTTAGAAATTATTACTATAAAGTTACAGTCAGATTAAATTTTAGTTTGGAGTGTAAACACTAAAAGGAACCAAGCAACCTTTACTTGAAGATACCGTATTACTTACCCTGGCGTTACATTGTCAAATCCATCACAGTGATGTTACATTTGGTCTCAAGAACGTAATACTCACAATAAAAATACAGTCGCAAACAAATCAAATTGTTATTTTTCGTTATGCTTATAATATCAAAGTCTTACTTATTCAATACGCTTTTTTGCATTACGAATCAAATAATGTTTCTTTCATTTCTAATCCAGAAATGACATTCTATCCATCAGTTCTCTCGTTTATTTTGGCTTATGGGTCCGTGGAAAATCAGAAACCCTTAAAGTTTTACATATATATATAAATAAAGTTTAACTCGCAAATTGACTTAGCAGAAAACTAAGAAGCTTGTATGAGTTTACTCGATTGAAAATTAAACGCATACTGAATAAAAAAAAGCTAAAAACTCCCTAATATCAATATTGTTTTATTTTGTCAAAAAAAACTGTACAAAATAAATCTGACGAAGGAGTCGGGAGAGCTAGTATTTATTAAAATTAGACATGCACGAATTGTAAAGTATAAAGCAATGTTATGAGCAATACCACACAGAACCGCTATCTGAAGAGGTCGACACGCTCTCGCTCGTTTTCAGGGTTCCTTAGTCCTGACAAGGGACCCTTATAGTTTTGTCATGTCCATCTGTTCAAAAAATCCATAGAGGAAAACATTGAAAGTGACTTAAATGAAGTAATATCTGAAATATATTGTGGTAACGACGGGCAACTACGAAACCCTATACTGCGCGTGGCACGACACGCACTTGGCGGGTTTTTATTCAATTCGTCAGTCGTATTCGGCATCTCGAATCCCTAATTACAAAGATGAAATGAGGAAAAGTTGGCCGTTTCTTTGAAGAGCGTCTCTTGGGTGGTATTTTAAGTAAGTTGCAGACGCTGTGATGTTTGTCGATGTTTTCGAAAAGATAAAAAATTGGAACTTTTATTAATCGAGACGGAATCGAAAGGAATTTACTTTTTTCAGATCGTGGCTCGTGACTGGAATGTTTATATGAGTGGATCATTGCATTTCAAAACTATTTCATCCTTATTCATTTAATAGTAAAAACTAATATCGGCCTCGCAAAATAAACATTATTTGGGGGATGTATGTTTTACCAGTGGCGACATACGGAATAGAAACGTAGCAGTGGCGGGCATTGGTTTAATTTCGAGATAGAGCAGTACATACTTACTTAAGTGTTTTATTGATGAAAACCACGGATTTTTTCAAATAGGTGGCATTGATGAAAACCACGGATTTTCATCAATGCCACCTATTTGTAAATACCTACTGCCTACCTCATTTCATTTACCAGGTAGACATTGCTTAATTGCCTATATTCACTGCACGCCCCTGAAACGTAGCCTCCTACTATGGACCTTATAAGGAAGCTCAAAGTTGACAACGCGCCATGGAAGGGTCTATGCTCGATGTTTCGTTGCGAGATCAAATCAGAAGATCAAATGAGATCCGTGAACGAACAAAAGTTGCTGACATAGCACGACGGAATAGAGGTTATGGAGGCCACGTACTAGCAAGCGCAGCGTGGGACGTCCACCCACACGACAGACGACCTGCCTGGATGCAGGCCGCTTCAAACCGGTCAATCTGGAAATCACTGGGTGAGGTCTATGCCCAGCAGTGGACGTCCTTTGGCTGAAATGATGATGATGGTGTACGGGTATATTTACTTACATTCAATTGCTAAAACACTAAGCGTGCAAAAGCATTTTCAAAGATACAACCTTATTTAACTGATAAAATTCTGTTGGTATATCTTAAAAGGTGTTATGATATGATGTATTTAGGAATAAGGTATTTTCCTGTGGTATACTGGATGACTTTTTTTACCGTCAGGAAAAAAATACTGTGTATTCAGAACCTAAAACTACGTGATATTATGTGAGTGTGTTTATAAATAACTGATTTTATAAATTTTGGAATGTCCAAAAAATACATAAACATAGAATACATCAGTGAATATGCGTTTGAGTTTTGGTCGTTTCATATTTTTATTATTATTTTACCAATATTATTTTTTTAATGTTCTGTTAGTCAAAATTAACTTAGAATTAGAATTTTATGAGGATAAATAGTTGATAAAAATAAAATATAAATTAAACTTTTTTTTTTAATTATCATGTTATCATCACCTATATCATTTACCTATTTCACACGTTTATTTTCTTGACGGTAAAAAAGTCATCCAGTATAGTAATATATTATTAAATATTAAATAAACCACCTATAAATACTCTTTCTTTTAACTTTCTCACGCTCATTGTATTGCAACATCATCTTCATAAATCCTAAACCATTTTTTTTAAGTCTGGTATCTTTTTAACACCGAATCACTACACGAAAACAACCATCTTAAGAAATTGTTATATATAATAATAACGGGGATAATTTCTAGAAAAATACAAGGAAAATATAACTACCTAAAACGTCAATTTTATTTAAATGTTCTGTTCTATTCTGTTCATCTCTTAAAAAGAGTACGTACGAAGTTCGCCGGGACCGCTAGTATAATATAATTGTTTTAACCGTTGATGGTAATTACTCTCAAGTCAAGGTGTGTAATAATGCTTCCAATGGAAGTGTATTTAGAGCCCATTACATTTTAGTGTGCACGCCATAAAATCTGAATTGGGCCCTCTTAAAGGAAAACAAACAATTTAACGGTTCACGGAGTAAGATCCACCCATTTGCAGACTGATTGTGGTTGGGACTTGGCACTATATGATAAAGAAAAACAGCAAGTTCATTTCGAGAAAACAGGGACTTTCCTATTTTTATTATTTTATTTAATCAATTAATATAAAATATTTACTGACTGACTCATCAACGCCGAGTAATTGATCCTTGGACTAAGAAATCAATTTTTAATAGATATTTCTTTTCGTCGTGTGGTGCCGGCACGTTAAAAGAATTGCACCACCCCTTCTCTTCCTATGGGTGTCGTAAGAGGCGACTACAGGATAACCGCCACAAGAAGACGGGCAGCAGCGTCTCCTCTCCACCATTGGCCAAACTGCGATCGCCAACCCGCCTGCCAAGCGTGGCAATTATGGCAAAATCCTCCTTTTGGAGAGGAAAATCCTCCTTAGGCCTGGGTCCAGCAGTGGACTGATATAGGCTGTTGATGATGATGATGATGTGAATGCAGACAAGTTTTTTTTTTTATTTCTATTGGATGAGAGTTCGATTTCTGTTTCCACGTAAACGATACTGCGAGTTATAATTGTCACTGGTTTTGATAATAAGGTTAATAGTAAGGTTGCTCTCTACCAACTTAACTTTAAAGAGGATACAATATGAAAACAGCATACACTGGAGGCGGCATTCACCAATTATAAAAATAATAATTTAGTAGCTATCGGCCAAATTGAGTGTACTACCCAAGTGCCATCGCACACGCGAACTAAATAGTAAATGTGATAAAAATAGAACAAAAGGCTGCTACAAAATTAGTTGCTTTGTATTAAATGAGCTTTATGTTAAGAATGTAAAACTATTGGTTGATTAATTTTGAAGGTTTAGTCATACAAACATTATAGGTTATAATCTTGCATCTCATATACAACAGAGAGAGATATTTGGTAGGTATTTCATCTAAGTAAAATATAAATATTTCATCTTCAAAATTTAGTTTTTATAAGACAATTTTAACCTATTTCATAAGCTTAAATACGAGTAATGTAACAACAACTAAAATATACTTATTATTTTTAAAATTTTTGGCTGTGTAATGTACAGATCGTTTTCCTTGAGCATTATCAATAGCAAGTCCGTTTGATTGGAAGGTTCGGTGAAATAGAAGCTTTATTAGCTGTTCGCCAATATCTGTTTCAGGAAACGAAGTTGTCAGATCTTGTGTGGGTCGTTTCATCTAAAATATATTGATATTTATAAATAAAAATGTTGGAATTTGTATAGCTCGTCACACTGAACTAATGCTGATTTGGTGCCAAAATGAACACTATTTAATATTCGTTGGTTTTATTTATTTTTAGATGATTTTGAGTGGAAAATATGAGTTATGCCTACAAAATAAACTATTAGGTGGTTATATATTTTAAATCAAAACCACCCTGAGGAGTAAAGCTGTGAATCTTACCACCATTTCGTAAAAAAATATAAAATGGTATTGCGGCTTAATCACAATAGAGTATGACATGCTACTTCGAGGCGTAAACAATATCTTATTACACCTGCTAGAACTAGAACTATTTTTTTGTTATAGCCTTTTTAATGGCTATAAGTAAACCTTCGTTTTTGGGCTCATTTGATTCGCCTTGACTTGAGTCCAATACATATAATTAGCCTTAAAGTATTTTTAAATTGTAAACAAATATTCATACTAATGTTATAGTGAAAAACTAAAGCTTCTTAAGAACTATTTACCTATTTACTTGTAAGTTAGTTTTAGTGACAATAAACAAACAAATATTCGCTACTCATTTCTCATTATTTATTTGTTTATTTTAACTTTAGAAAGACTGTCCTATATACACAAGATTTATCAAGACTAGTTTATAACGTCATCTGGAGAAACCTTTCCGAAATAATATACCTTGTGCCCTACGTATTTCTTCGTTCCTTTTAAGCAACAAAAGGCTTTTCGAGTATTTTGTTGTGTTTTCCCTGTCCACGGTTACCCGAGTGTGACCCGAAGTATGCTATTGACAAGTTTTCGGTCTCCTAAACTTATAATGTATGGTTAGAGTTAGCGTAACTTGTGTACGCAGCTGGCATACTGTTTTTATTTCGATACTAGATCTTTAATCCGACATTACGTGTTAAATCTTCTGTTTTTTTTTATTTAGCTAATAGCTTCCAAATGTTTAGGTTTTTCATTTGTTTTTTTGTGAGATAAAATAACGTCAAAAGTAATCGTTTTTATCACCCAATTGTAAAAGTTGTTTTTAATAATGATCACATTCTCCACTTTGGCTCTGTTAAAAACTACACTATCTATTTACGTCGCCTGGTTATCTTTACTTGTTCTGCGACGTTATTATCGTTAAAACGTTATATCGTGGATGAAAGTAAAAAATATAAAAATTTTGAGTGTCATCTAAGTATTATTTGACTTTGATTTGACGACCTCCGTAGCCGAGAGGCGAGCACGCCGGACTTTAAATGGTGCCGCCATCTCTGAGGTTACGGGTTCGATCCCCGGTCGGGTCAATGTAGAAAAAGAACTTTTCTATATTGGCTCGGGTCTGGGTGTTGTGGTACCGTCGTTGTTTCTGGTTTCTATAATACAAGTGCTTTAGCTCCTTACCTTAGGATCAGAGCAATGTATGTGATGTTGTCCAATATTTATTATTTATTATTATTATTTATTTATTAAAGTATCTCGTAAGTAACTAAAGATTTAAAAAAATATTATAGTTAGATACAATGAGTCCTAATTTCAAATCTTGCAGTTCTCTGTGGAAATTCCTTTCCAGGAAAATATATTTCTTACCCATTGTTAGCGAAAAAATACTCACATTCTTAGGGAGTGGTCCGCGGTACTCTGAGATAAGAGGCAAGAACGTGACGATCATAAGTTTAGCCATTTGATCGAGCCTGCGCGGACGTATTATCATCTATTCTTAGATTTCATACACACGTAATAAGGTATCTAATCCTTATTGGCCTTCATCAGTTCATTGCCGGTCAGAAGACCTACTCTAGGCTGGTTTCTAGCCTGTCTAGAAAGGCAGGCTAGAAACCAGCATAGAAACAATTATTTTCCATGGCGTTTTCCACTTTCTTATTATAATTTAATTCAAAGACCACAATAATATTAGTCCCAAACTAAGGAAAGCGTAAGTTAATAATAAAGTCGGCAGTCGATTGAAGTAGACGAGTTCTTGTGTTAATTAAACAAATTTGATTTCCAATATCAAAACAGAATTAACTATCAGCAATTAATTAATTAAATTCCTCGACTCTATCGCGAATTCTATTCTCTAAACTTGTAGAAAGCAGAAGGTTCGGTTAAAATTAAGTCACTAATTAAGTTACGTTACCTGGCAAAGTAGGCACGTACTACTCTAAAATTCCGTCTTTTAAGATATCGATGAAAAGGCTGTTATTTTTTTTCTGTCGCTACTCAAATTCTTCAATTAAAGAATGGTTTAAACCCAAAAAAAATCCAAAATTACGGGATCATGATGATAAATCCTAATTCAACTGTTATTACAAATAATTGTTACGGTTTAATAATCTCCTTGATAGTATGAGGAAAACAATTTTATTTGTTAAAATAAGATTATTGAGTCCTAAATAAATAATTGAATGTAGGGGAAACATACGGGGCGTCAGATAACAACATGGTATTTTTAACTTATAAACATAATTATACAGAGTGATTTTTTTATTACCGTCCAAACCTATAATTATCTTATATATAAAATTCTCGTGTCACAATGTTCATTCCCGTACTGCTTGACCGAAACGGCTTGACCGATTCTCATGAAATTTTGTGAGCATATTGAGTAGGTCTGAGAATCGGCTAACATCTATTTTTATACCTCTTAGTGATAAGGGTTGTCCACCCTTAACATTTTTACTTAAAAATTATTTATATGGCAAAACAAGGTTTGCTGGGTCAGCTAGTTACATATAATAATATTTGTAATTGCTACATCCTTACAGGGATTGTACTGTTCAATTGTATTGATCATGTGCAATATTGCAATAAGTAAATAAATAAATAAACCTTTTGAGATGATTATCGTGATAAAATCTATCAACTCTTACTATTTGTACCAACTCTCTAACTACAAAATAAATCAGCTATTCCATACATAAATCAATATTCATTCGACCAAAATGTACGGAACAGTTGAATTTGATTTTCGAGTTAGGGAGTTGGTCCAATTGTAAAAGTTGTTCGTTTGTATCACGAGAGTCATCTCAGAAGGTTTGGACGGTGATAAAAAGGTCAACTTGTATTTTAAATTGTATTAAGAGTAAACTAAGATTCAGGCAAGTGCTATTCTATAATATTCTTTACCTTTGTGATAAATAAATAAATAAATATTGGACAACATCACATACATTGCTCTTATCCTAAGGTAAGTAGCTAAAGCACTTGTGTTATAGAAATCAGAAACAATGACGGTACCACAACACCCAGACCCGAGCCAATATAGAAAAGTTCGTTATCCACATTGACCCGACCGGGGATCGAACCCGGAACCTCAGAGATGGCGGCGCCTTAAAGTCCGGCATGCTCGCCTCTCGGCTACGGAGGTCGATAAAGATGTTCTATTTGCAATGAATTGTGGGGGTTTACATTCATATGGTCATATGGTAAGCGGTGTAGGGTTTGGTTTGGCCATTAAACTCAAATCAAACTCTAACTACCCTCTCTGCGGAAACAGATTTTAGTATCCGGGTAGCATCGGTTACTACTCCTATACGACAGTATGAAAGTAACATAATAATTATGAGCTCGATAGCACACCAACTGCCGTGGTCTCTGAGTAAGAAATTAACATTATTTTGTTACTTCGGTCGTATAGGTATACCTACATTCATTATGGTTCTAACACAATGAATTTGGCTAGAGGCGTCTTTTTAACATTACAAGAAATGTAGCAAGTGCATGCTGGTTTCAAAACTCATTTGCTCTTGTTAGAATGTCTCTTTGACTCAATATAAAAAAACATAATAAAAGAAAAAAAAACACATAAAAAGAAAAAAAAACTATTTAAACATGAAGAAAATGTTCCCGTTTAGCATTTGTTGTAGACAGCCAACGATACTCATTTTCAGCCGGGTCCATTAGGACGCTTAAATAATTTTACTTTCCATTATCCTTTTGATTGATAATTTTGAACTTTCAAGTTCAACACGACTCCGTGGTACTTTGTTAAAAAAAACCCTAGCAATGAATTACTAACTTTTTGTAACCTAAAGCTCACGACAGAAATTTAATTTCTATTTCGAGTAGTCTGTGAGATGGTACTTTGTTTTCGTAAAACAGGCTTTAAATTATGCTTACTATTTAAGCAACTCATTTCATTTAAGTCTTCAGTAAGCGGAACATCAATCAGACATACGCGGTAATTTATTATGTCTTACGCCGAAAATGTTAAATGATATTTTGTAATTAAGGAATCGCACTTGTACGAGTACTTACAAGCTTCCAGTAATTAGAATAATTAGTTTTCTAAGAGATAATTTATTGCCTACTGGTGATTTCTAAGGGCAGCGCTACCTTTGTTTGTCATAAGAAGGTAACTTTGCCATTTCGATAAGGCATGTATTCTTCCAGATTTATATTGGTCCTTGTGCTCGAGAAAATTTAGAAAAGTTAGTTAAATTAATCCCACCCGGTAGGTACTCTGATTCCGTATTTGATTCGAAAATTGACCAATCCTGGCTTTATAATCGCAAAAAACAAACAACAGCAATTTGCCAATTCTGGCTTTTTAATCGCAAATTGACAGCAAAAAACAAAAACAAAGCAATCTGCTACTGAGGTCGATAATTTTATTCAAGTGTTATTTATCTTCAATTAAACTTTGCATGAAATTGCTAAAAACAAAAATTTACAATGCAATCTGCTGTCAGTGCTGCCCATACATTTTGACACAATCTTACAATCGGTCGATGACTGCGCGATTATTGCTGATTGCAATTTTTTAGGGAATTAGGGTACCAAAGTCAAACCTGTGACGTGTTGCGTTTAAAGCAAACAACCGCATCACTACGTCAACTGGGCCATATTTTTGTAGCCATTTTTTTTTTCCTATCGTTCGTCGATCGTATTATCCGAAATCCGAAATCCAAATTAAAATATTCATTTACTTGTATCAAAGGTTTGACAATTTATTAACAATTAAAAACGGTCGGGTTTTTACACGGCTAATTTGAGTTGGTCATATTTCGTCAAAGGATTGACACAAGAGACTGGTTATTTTAATTTGTTACGTTTATACGACCGATCAAACGATACACTTTCGTGCTATGCCCCCAGGTCTGTTACGACGCTTTCTTTTTCTTTCTTCTTTCTAATTAATCTTTTTAATTAATCAACACTAACCATACCTACAGAATCAATGATATTGTAATACTAACACAATTTAATACAATTATTACTGTTTAATTTGCTAAGTGTATAGGTGCCCGGAAGAGGGCCTACCTATATTACTAAATTAATGACTTTGACATTGACTTTGACTAATTGTTTACCTCGCTATCTTATCTTTTAGCCCTTCGTTTCAATTTCATTACAAACATATTTACCTTGCTCTAGTTGATTACTTTATAAAACCAGTATTGCAAAGGAGAATAGTTAGGCTTAGGCTTGTTTATGGCTTAGAGTATGGAAGACCCCTTAAAAAAAAATTGTAAAAAAAAAGTTTAATAAAAAACTAAAAACCGACTTCAAAATGAAACTAAAAAGCGAAAAATAATATTGACTAAAACATACCTAATCAGTTCTTTTTGGAGTCGGTGCCAGCCATCGAGAGTTAAAATGTGTTCATTCGCACCGACTCCAAAAAGAACTGATTAGGTATGTTTTAGTCAATATTATTTTTCGCTTTTTAGTTTCACTTTGAAGTCGGTTTTTAGTTTTTTATTAAACTTTTTTTATTTTACAATTTTAAGTGTTAAGTCCTCTATTTTTTCCCTCCTAACTTCGCCAAAAATGACTTTACAGCAAAGTAACCTTACCTTATATTGGTCCTCTATGGACCCCCCATCCAATGGTATGATAAAAATAAGGTGTTATATAGGGTCAATTTTTCGACGAATATTTTTAAGTCTTAAGAAAAGGGTTTACCTACACTCCGACCAGAACGGCGGCTATTTTGGTGTCGAAACCATAGGATTAGGTTTTGCGTTAAATAACAAGTCAAATTAAGAAAGGAACTTTTAAATTTTTTTTCGTTACTGGGTGTGCGGGTACGCCCCCGCACACCCAGCTAACTATAATAACTAACAGTTTAATATCAAATACATTCAAAATAGTGTGCAATAACTTTATATCCTGAATTCTTAACATGTGAGAATTACTGACCCTTAAAAATATTAAGCACTATTGCAACCATAAATTTTGAGTAAAATCTGGGGAAATCTTAATACTTATATAAAACAAAGTCGGGTTTGTTACAACACTTAAAACTATATTTTGTTGGAATTATCTCCGCCCCGAATAGCATAATAAACAATAAAAAAACTGGAAAGGCTGACAAAAAAAAAAAATTAGGCGTTACGAAGTTCTCCGGGTCAGCTAGTATAGTATAAATTATTGTTCATTAAATTTTTCGATTGTTGCTGATATTTCCAAAAGAAGAGATTTTGTTACAAAATTGTAACAAAATCTCTTCTTTTGGAAATTTAGTATCTTGCTGATTTTGATATATGAAAGTGACATAAAAAGAAACAAAAAAGTTGATAACAGTTTCCCCCCATTGTTCATTATTATTTTTTTTTGTAAAGTTTGACGAATGTAAAATAAACTGAAATAATTGCTTGTTTGAAAAACAAATAAATTTTACTCCGCGGATCTAATATTAGAACGACATCAAGATATTATATTCTGCGGCTCTCATTCAGAGTTCAATATTTGAACTAATGGCGCCTTTGGTTTCAATGTTTGATTTGCGGAACGTTGTTTGCGGACTAGTCGACCGGCTCGGGTGGTCAACTGATCTAGTCTATCATTATCGTAACGACACGTCAGTTATTCAAATAAACACCCATAATACCATGGCCACTAAACAGTATGTAAACATGTTGTTTTTAGGTCAAACTCTATAAAAAAACAATGTTCAAGTACCAAATCTTCTATATTTCACACTTGGGGCCTGTTTTACAATGTCCCAATGAAGTATCCCCTTACATACGGAAAGGGTTTTGATAGCATTGATTTAAATAAGGCTAATTTATCACAGTTGTCAATAATAGGCTTATGTTCATCAATATAAATTTTCATCATTTTTATTTACTAAAGAGTCAACATACAAATCATGAAAAATCTGCTCCTTAAATAGCATTGAGGAAAAGCGTTAGCTTGTGTGTATGGAAAAACAAAACAAAACGCGATCTCGAAGTTGACTCGTCAATACTTTTCAAATTGGTTCAACGATTAGAAGTAGGTCAAAAATGACAAACGATTTCTATGATTTTAAGCTCGCACACAGTGTAAGCGGGTCCATTGTTATTCAATTGTTATCTTGTACATTTTTGTTTTTAGCAATTACATGCAAGCTTTAATTGAAGATAAATAACACTTGAAAAAAATCATCGACCTCAGGTGGGACTCGAACCCAGCCTTCTTCTTCTTTGACAGCGAGAAAGAACACTTGAGAAATTTCATCTTGTCACGTGACGTCCTCGGTAGCTTAGTGGTCAAAGCACTCGCCCGGTATGCGATGGGACGTGGGTTCGAGTCCCACCTGAGGTCGATGATTTTTTTTCAAGTGTTATTTATCTTCAATTGTTATCTTTTCTTTCGAGCATACAATTAGTAATTACTTACACACTTGTGAGTAAAAAGATAATCTAGGGAAAGCGTGTTAAAACACTTGTAACGCTAAACAAACCTTACAAGGTTTCTATTGCGAAACAGTTCTAAAAATATCGTTAGTGAGGAATTTAGTAAGAAGCCTCTTTTGGTTTAGAAGCGCCAATTTAACACGATTAGCCGAGCGCTTTGTACGACAATTGACCTTCATGAACTCACGATTGACCTTCAACTCACTGACCTGAATGTGACCTAGACTGAAATAGTGGGTTGGTACTAATGAATTGGAAACTAAAGTGAATACCTACGTGTAAAGTGCTTACGAAATTAATGAACGTAAACAAGTAACTACTAATAGGGTTAGAAACTCTCAATCTAAAGGTAGTAGATACACGTTGTACAGAAACAAAAACTTTGCGATTTTGAGGCTGAACCCATTAAATAATAGATAATTAATAAATATTGGACAACATCACATACATTGCTCTGATCCTAAGGTAAGTCGCTAAAGAACTTGTGTTATTAGAAACAAAATAGTAATGAGAAACAAAATTAGGTATTTGTATTGATGAACACAGTTGCTTCTTCAAATTTGGCTTCTGTTCAAAACCTCAGCCTCTATAGGGTGTTAGGTAAATCGTATAATATATTAAGCCGAAACTAACCTTTGCTAACATATGCACATAAATACTATGGTGAAGTCAGAAATATAATATGATCATTTAAAAAAAAATCACATATCAGATTGTAAAATTTTTGTTTTGTATGAAATATAATAAAATAAAATGATCATATCAAGTTTTTGACTATTTACTACTATAACCATACTATTTATGTACCTACATAGTATGCATGGGATAAATTCGGCTTTTTGAACCATATAGGTATAACTCCATGTGTTAAAAGCGAATCGACGCGCCATTAAGCTAAACTTGTCGTGAATAGACAACCTTTAATAAAGCCCATAGTGCTCGTAAGTACCTAAGGTGATAAACTTTAAGCGTATCTTTTTTTCTAATAAACTATTTGTATTTGTTATCCACACGGACAACGTAAAGAAATCCTACCCTAAACGATCACAGGATATCCTGCAACTTTTACAGAAAAAAAACTCTCTAACTATACAACAAATCAACAACCTGACTGCTGTCACGTGACAACACAGGAAACTGGGACATGGCGGACTCAACAAAAGCAGCAAGACTATTTAGACGAGCGAAAATGTAGCAGGAAATGTAACTGTCTTGGCTCACCGTTACGGGCCATCTACGTAGTTAACACGGACTTTGCCCGGCAAATGTGCGCTGCGCCTGCAATCAGGGGGTTTATGGGACACTATTGTGTATATGTGTACCGCAAAACATCGTAGGCCATGAATTAATTGCTAAAATAAATTTAATAAAACTTAGTCTACTGGACAAATATCAACAAAAAATTATCCTTTTTGTCATTGTCATCGTATTACCTCAAGAACAAAAAAAATGTATTAATTAAATGTAATACAATGTATTGCACAATGTTTGCAAAATAATTTGCTAATAGTTAATAAAATAAAACTAAAATAAAATAAGTTAATAAAAACATGACAAAATACGAGTCTCCAACTTGTTTTTTGTCATTTTTTACAAACATTACATTACAATTAATAATACATTACATTACAACAATACATTTACAATTTACATTTACAACAACAATAGTACATATTAATTTATATTCAAAGCCTGCCTGCAGACTAGACCCTGTAGCAAAAAAACAAAGGGTGTAACCGGCCTTAATGACACGTCAGCTGACCGTGACATGACGAGTGACACATGAAACTAGAACGCTCCAAGCTCGGCTGCGACAAAGAATCCCCGCTGCTTTAGACCATGGAATGAGAATATGTGTATAAAGCTTAGCGCTTAACTGTTAGTTAATCTTGATGTATTTTTTAAATTGGAGTCTGAATACGGTCACCAAGGAGTTTGGGTTTAAGCAATTCGGTCTTCTTACTCTTTATTAAATTTTGATATAATAACACCTATATTATGGGACACCAATAAAATCAAAGATAATATTAAAATTTAGAAAAAACTGCTGTGTTTTACACAAGAGTAGCGCCGCGAGTTAAGAGAGGAAGAGAGCCTGTTGTTTTTTTCGATTTGCAATCAAATAGATCTAATGAAACTGTATTGTATTAGACGTACAAGTAAGTAGAACTACAAAATAATCAAGTTAGACATTTTAATCTTGAGCTGAACTCTCAATAAAAGGTACGTACCCGGCGGTAAACATTGCACATCGACCTTTGAAAAGGAATTAGTTTTACAGCTCCATATTGTTCACGTTTCAATCAAAACAAAACAACAATAAAGTATTTAGTTCTGAATTCAAATTCTGGTGAAGGATAAATCTAATAATTGATGGACATGGAAATTGGCATTCGTTTGTATTCGGAAATGCGATTATTGCCGATGTACAATATTTATTGCCGGGTACACTGCCTGTATAATGAAAGCTCAGCTTATACTGGGAAGTTGTAGCTTGAATTGAAGCCGTATGTACTCAGACGGAGACAGGTACTCTATCGGAAACGTCAGCAGAAGTGATAGATAAGGCAATCTACTGAGTTAATAACTTATTCAATTCACTATACCAATGACTTATCTACCTACTACATAACAATTTGCTTAAGCACGAAAACATTAATATTATTTGAATAAATAAATATGTAGCTATCGTAACGCCTTTTTTTTTTGCCGTATGGAACTTATTGTTTCGTTCGATTTTGGCATTCATATTAAAATAAGACACAAACGGAACAATTATGCCATATTTTTTCAGAATTTTACGTGAAAACACGGTGTTTTAAAATCCTCTTGCAACAAAGTAGTCATGATTTGTATCTAAATCACCCCTATATATCGTGCTGTCCAATAAACTGAACCACGAACAACCGTAATAAAATATCTAACCATCCTTTACTATGAGCATCTAACTATAACTCTGACCACAGTAAAGGTAGGTTGGTAGTAGAACCGTACCCTGATTCCGTATCTTGCAAAAGCAATGCGACAGCGAAAATGGCCACATTCGGGCTTTAAAATTGCAAATTAATAGCAAAAAAAAAACGAATCAATCTAATTTCACTACTACCCATAGGTTTTGACACTTACCATCAATCGGGCGATGACTGCGCGATTATTGCTGATTGCTAATTTTTAGGGTATAAGGGGGCCGTTTAAAAAAAGGTTGAGCGCATGTAAGCGCACCATTGGTAAGCGAATAGTATTGCGGTATAAATTGGGAACATTAAAACGAAGAAAGAAAGCATATACAGCGTACTAGGTATCTAAGATGTTGCCTACATCCAAGAACTTCTATGAAAACGTATTACTATAAACGGTGACAAGTTTGTCCACTAACTTTAGCTATCATTTCATAATTACAAACGTATTATTAATAATAATACATTATTACTCAGAGCGGTGTATAACGCACCTAATAAAAATCTATTTAGTATTTTTTTTTCAAAAATTTCAGTTCAAACTAAAATCTTTAACAATTTAAAGTATGATAAATATTTGATACGAATTAACTGACTTTATCTTATCAAAAATAAAATTTATTATTTCAAACGAACCAGCAGGTGACATGAGTAAACGAGCCTACTGTATTTACATAATTATACTGTGGCCAGACCGTACAATACCTCTTTGCAACGTTAAGCGAAAAACGCAGCTCACAACTGCATAACTGATTGAAGTGTCTACTTTAAAATGGATCTTTGTCATAATATAGTTAACCACAACAAAGGATTCCAAACACGAAAAGCATTTTTCAGTCAGTCTATTTCGTCGGGAAATGCATGGAATAATAAAAAGCTTGCAGTATTCCAAATGGATGTTACATTAAAAAATAACTAGCTGCTTGTCTACTGTGAAATGGATTCGAATTGCACTTGAATGTGGTGTCAGTTGCTGAATTTGAATTACATAGATAAGTAGTCTGCACTTTGCTTTTTTAAATTCCAGTCATTTTGTACCAGTGTAAAATTTATACTTCAAATCTGTGAACGGTGTAGTCGGATCCCAAACCTCAGGATTTTGTTGAAATCATGTACTGATTGATATCAATGCTCCGAAGCGTCCAAAATTTCCAATTAGGAACGGAACAAAGCACCAAGAGAAACATGATTGACTATTTTCTGTAATTACGTTCTTTTGGGAAAATCTCTTTCTTGTCTATCGTAAAGCTTCTTAGATATTTAAGCTTTTCTGCTTACCATACCTATTTTTATACATTAGTCATCATCACGGATAAATATTATTAATGTGTGTTCTTTATTATTAATAAATAACCTAGCTTAGGAAGTACAAACTAATAGGTATTACTAGAATTATCATTCTAAATATCGTATTATATCTAAATTTGTTTAACTGTTAAAGCATTGATATAAAACATCTTATCAAACTTTCACAATTTTATTATTGAGATGACAATCCCGAATGGATTTTCCTGTTAACCCGTAAATCACTTGATAAAAAGTTAATTTGTTCGTTTACAATTTTCCCGTTATAAAAATTAAACCATCTCACCAAGTTTCTTCCAAAATGAGGCGGTGTCTGGGAGTTAATTGGTATAATTCGCGGCGGGATCCTAGGCAGAGTAATTATGAGTGCGGAGACAACCCTGCTGCTGCAGATAAGTGATGAAATTCGTAATCATTATTTATGAGTTTATGATGGCCAATTCTTTCCAGATGTATCCCTACAGTTCTTACTGACTGCGAAGACAATTTGCCATAGGTTCTAACGGATGAAGCAAGTGCTTGTATGATGCATGCGAGCATTGGCACCTGCGTGATGGAAGTCGTATATTGAATTTCAGTTTGTCTGTAAGTTATATGGTCAACTTAATCCAAGCTTTGCTAAGTTTAAAATTAGACGATTAAATACACAAAACAACAAGTGATTCGAAGAAAATTACGAATATTGAGTAAAGGAATAAAGTCGATAATTCCTTTTGTACTCAGATCATAAACGAAACAATATTAAGGACCCCGTACTCTAAAAATAGTTTGATTAATAAGTTTCTTTGATTTAACCACAAATTGTAACATATTCAAACTGGTACTTGAGATCTTTTATGGGATTTTCTTGAAAAAAATTGAAAAAGTCTTAAACATGTATAAGTCTCTTTTTACTCGTAATTTACCTTAACTGATTAATGGTGGTCCCTGAATTTAGATGGACAGCGAAAAGGAAAAATTATAAGTCTGGATAAAGCCGTCGACTCTGAACCATATCTTGTCTTTAACCCAATTCGCTTAGTTCATTCAATTTGTTAAGATTAATGATGCTTCTCGTTCTAATTCTTTTTGGAAGCTTATTCGTTTTTTAGTCGTTAGCGATAGGTTCAGTTCTTGAGCAGCGCGGAAATTCGGGCTGATCATTTTTATAATTACAAAACTTTTTGTTTATCGTCGTCGAATGTCCTTCGTTCATATTAATGTGTGTTACGTTGACGTGAGACAAAACAATCATTATGTGTCGTATTAATGTTTACAAAATATCAGCAACATAATAGTACAACAATTTAATAAAATAATTAAAATTACTACCGGTAACATTTTTGTGGAGTTATTAAAATAGTTTCAATCCACCAATAACCGGAAGATATAATTAGTAAAATCAATCCAGTCACAAAAGTTGTGTAAAAACAAATGAGTTGTTAGCGAGAACCAAAAGAGTAGCAAAAAATTAAAAATCTCGAAAATGATTTTATTACTTTTCGCTCGGAACGAAAGACAAATAACAAACTCAACCTTAGAGCAATAGATAAGGTCAAACCAAACTTAAAGTGATGAAACTTAAACACATAAACCTTCAGAAAATCGACATTATACCTAACCTTCGAAATTCGCAAGAAGTTAAAAGAAAAACATTCTTCATAAAACCCTGCGGAGAAAAGAAACAAAAGATTTATCTACTCACGCTAAACGACCGAAGTTTTTATAAGTATGTTTGAATTTTACAAGTTCTTTATCCTATTCTATTGAAAGGTTTCCAACCTTCCAATTGTCTGATCTTTTACGAGTAGTGTGCTATCAGCCTTTATGTCGTTTACGGGGTTTACGTCTTTCTTCAATGTACGAAAATAGGGAGATAAGTACTTTTCGGTTTAGTGTTTCTTAAATTTTTGAACTTTTGTCATTATTGCCACCATTTCTGTGCCAGCAAAATCGGAACAAATACAGGGTGTAATTTTATTCAATCTCAGTACTAAGGAGGCAACTGTGTCCACGATACAAACAACGTTGATTACGGATCAACATCGAAATCGTGAATAAAATTTAAGGCCATCCATATTTATCATCAAAGTAGAATATTACTCTATGACCAACTGTTTTGTTCACAATTTCAATGGTGATTCACTAATAAATAAAGTAAGAGTTGTTCTTATCGATGAACTCGTAATAACGCCTAGTTTCATAATGAGACTGACTCGATCACGCCTAGTACAAATACATTTTATTGCACATAAGTTAAAAGTCGATAAGACCGAATATATTTTAAAATAGTGTCTAAACAAGAAACAATTTTGTACATTCCGGTCTTTAAAACAGGCTGTTACACTACTTTAAGGTTTGTCAAATAAAGCCAGATTAATACAGACAAAACTGATTTGTCATAACCGGCCAAAACCAGTTTTGACTGGTTATTTAGACAAAACTGTCAATAGCATGTAATAATAAATACATTTAGACTCTGGCGCTTTGCCAGCCGCTGCCGCTCGCTTAGCTCGCTCGGCTTGCGCAATTTTGTGGTCACTGTTCGAACCTAACATAACTGAGAGAATACCAACTAAACCTACCGTAGTATATTATTGTACTTAACTCAAATATTTGGCAATAAATTTAGACTAGTTATGTATGATCGTTGTTGTATAAAAATAAAAGATTTACTAAAGGGACGCAAACAATAAAATGCCATGAGACAGTCTTTTGCCAAAAGGTTTGGCATCACATCAACATCTTTATCCGTTTAAAACTAATGTCACGTTTTAAAAGTAAAAAACCTTAGAAACAAAATTTGATTCCCAAAAACTCGTATCTAATCTCATTTAAAATAGATCTACCGATTTGATCTTACCGGAGTTCGAACCAAAGAATTTAAAGCAGAACTAGAATTCCCCGTATACGAAATCGCTATTCGATGCTATTACGTACATGTCAGGCTACGGTCGACCTGCTGTATATCGGTTTTCAGGTCACTAACCGTTCACGTAGCTATTCAGCGGCTCAATTAAGATGAAAAAACCTTTTCAGGGAGTGAAGGGTTCCGTAGAAGATGCATAATGTAGCTGGCGACTTCTTTTTCGAAACTTTTTAAAATCCTTTCTACTCCACTAGGTATTAGTTTACAATATATTTTGCCTATTAGCGTAGTGGTTCGGTATTTCACCTTGAACACGAAGGGTGTTCAGATCGATTACCGTTTCGGGTTCTTTAAAATAATTTATTCAAAACAAATATTTCACCTGTTATTGTTACTCTGTCAGAGTTTCCAATACTTAAGCATAAGTTACTATTCTCCTTACTTTACGTTACTTTAGTGTTCGTGTTTATTACCATTTTTGTAAAAAATTACTTATAATTATTCATTAATCATATAAATGTCAATTTACAAGTGAAAATGGTTTGTTTGTAAACTACGCTACGTATGTTTGACCGTACCTACATTTAATTGGACAATAAAATTCTGATAACTTTCTGAAGTTGGACAATTTCGTTTTATACTCCCCGTAAAAACAAACTTAACGGAAATGTCTCGCAGTTATATTTCAATGAACTATGTCTATTTGCACACGTTCACAATAAAATGTTATTTTACGATCGGCAATGTAATTCACATTGAAGCGATAAAAAGTTATTCTTTTCTAATAAAATAACTTCAGGATTCTTCTCGCAAAGAAAATTAAACAATCCAGTAAGGGAATAAAGTATAAATTGGCTAATTCATTTTTTGTTACTTATTATTAGCAATTATTACGAATCCTACACCAATAAAACTCCCAAGTGAATTAAAATCTACGAGTAAAACTAGACTCAATGCAGATAGTACTAAATTTGCGTATTAACTAAAAAAAATTTTGATAATACAAGTAAACAAAAATAAAAGTGTCAAAAAATACTCCGTAAATTTTAAACCAACAGCTGTTATGTTTTGTTTAAAGAAGTGTTTTTTTTAAGATTGTGATGAAATGTTGATCATATTTTGAGCAGGAAAAAGTGATCTTTGCGGCTGCAAAGTTAATGAAAATTCACAATATAGAATTTAGAGAAATCCTTTTTCTATGAGTAAGTATTTGTGAAGCTAAAGTTTACAGGCAATTTGTGTTTTAATGTTGAAAATAAAGGTTAAAGCCATATTTAACCTTTTGACTATGCTCCTATAATTTAAGAACGCTGTCCTCGAAATATGAGATGAAAAATAAAAAAAATCCTATACATTTTTGAACCGATCACCTGTCTAACAGTTTTATCATCAGCATTGTTGTCGATGAAAGTTATTGAACGTAAATATAAAGACATCATTTTTATTACCTTCATTAGGAAACCTGAAACCTAATTTATCTCAAAATCCTCAAGAACCTCGCTACACGACACCTCATTTATTATAGAAATACAACACCCGCGGCACAACTCGTCGTTCATCGCTCAAACTCCCAACCATTTATCAAGCCAGTAGAAGATGTTTGGTGATTACAACCTAAATAATATTTGATGCCTTTAATTTGATATATCGCATCATCTTTGTCGTAATCAGCTTAATTCAGTTCAATACTTCATAAGCCAATGCACGTCACTGAGTGAGACTATTGATTTTCATCCCTTACCAATTTTTATCATCGCTTTTCCTCGGTGGAGCCCTACGCTACATTTGCGAAGTCTCACATATTTAAGGAATACATCATTTACCCAATCGACTATCGGTTCTACGGCAAATGTAACCAGCTCTCTGCACTTTAGCTACCTTGTCTTTGACATCGCTAGAACTTAAATTGTAGAAAATATTGTCATTATTTTGTATCAAGCTCAAAAAAGAATTTAACCGTTTATGCATGACGTACAATAAAATCATTAATACTCGCTCATTTTGTGACAGCCTCTCTAAAAATTCTGACTATCATTGAATGTAACTCAAACTATCCCAGAAGTGTCACTCGATTTTGTCTCACTTTACGTTTTAATTAGTCGTGCCTTTATAGTTTCTAGTTGTTAGCGATCTCTGAATGAATGACCTTTTCCGAGTTTGAATCAAACAATTAATGAATGATATTAAATAATATAGGTCAAAAAGCGGTGGTAGCTGAGTAGTAAAATCAGCCAGTACACATGCATGGTCTCTCAGTATTCTAGTTAAGATCTCTGGGTTTTTAAAATTCTAAGTACATAAATCTATTTCACTTTCTTGGCAGTAAGAGATAATATCGCGAAGAAACCAGCACTTCCAGATATCCGTTGTTCCAGTATTGTCTGGATGCCTTGTCCAAATGTTTCGGTTCCAATGTTAGTCGCATAAATTTAGATAAAATACTTTTAATTAAGTACAATAATAGGTTTAAAGATTATTTATTTCTCAATGAAAACATAATGTCACTTACTTGAGAACATGATTAATTGCAAAGTAAATCATTTTTACATTTGCACTCGTTCGCACCGACCGATTTTATATAAGGCATTGTTAGCTCAAAATGACACAAAAGCACAAGAAGCCAATAACAGAAGTAGAAATAGGCACAAATAAAACATTACCCGAGAGTTCAGTAAGATTTTAAAAAGTTGATATGTTCAAGTTTTAAGTGACGTTCGAAATCCTCCCAGACCCAATTTCTTACCTCTCTGGAAGGTATTTAGGTGTATGCGACCTAAATAGAGTTGGCAGGTCAACTGTATATGGGACGTTAAGTGTTTTATATCGTAGGAAGATAATTATTGATAATTAGGTTCAACTATGCTACTGTTTCGTCTTTCAAATATATTGGTTGATGGAAATTTAAAATTTTACGTGTCCAAGTGTCATTTTCTTCTTGGAATAATTATCATTATTGTATTACAAGATACCATACAAGATCTTTTTGCCAGCAGATCGAAGCAACTTTAAGAAGTTTATTTTTTAAATTAATCCGAATCAGTTGGTAATTAGGTTAAACGCGTCTTGCTCCCAAGTTAACAAAATCACTATTATAAGCAAATAGCTTTGAGTATCTAACCAACAAAAAGTTATTATTTTGTCTTTAGATATTTTATGTTATAATGCGATAGTTATTTTTTTTTTGTTAAAAAGTTTTTATTCAATGATTTTCTGTGGATGTACAATCAGCATTAAAACTTGAGAGTAAATCACCCCTATTTTTTTCATCCTTAGGGTAAGTTTTTTTTTCTTAAAATGTACATGGGTACAATTTCGAGGCATACCCTATCTAATAAAGAAAGAATTATCAAAATCGGACTACTCTGTAAAAAGTTATGCGTTGTGAAACATTACAATCAGTGGGTGAACAATCAATCATCCCCTGTTTTGCTACCCTAAGAGTTTGAATTATATGGGACCAACTACAGACTATAATAAAAAAAGAATTATCAAAATTGGACTACTCTGTAAAAAGTTATGCGTGATCATGCATAAAAAATATATACACGGTGTTACTTTGCATCCTTGCCATATTTACAGAGGTAACTATATCACTGACAATGATAACAAATCAGTAAAAAAGAACGACCTAAATTATTATTTTTTTAATCTTGAGTATTTTATTTTATCGACAATCTATTAAACACAACACTAATTATCGAAACGCATGCACATCACTGTTCTTATTTATCGGCACAAAAGACTTTGTAGTATTACTTGATTAGTGATCGCGTACCGTTCCAGACAAAATCGGTTTATTCCTATGTGTACTGCAAAACAAAATTTACTAAAAACTTAGTGTGCTTTATTTATGGGAGTCTCTAGTTAATCTAAACAATAGGTATTGTTGCCTACTTTTATCTCTGTGAATATGGCAAGGATGCAAAGTAGCACCCTGTATATACGCGTCGACTTGAGAACCTCCTCCATTTGTTTTCGTCGGTTGAACAGGGATAAAGCTTTTCCGGCTAAATACAGAACCAAATGTCATTATAACGAAAGGGACGTTCATTATTCATCTGTTTTACCGTTAAATCCGGCCGATTCATAATTTTATTTTTAGATTTGGCAACCCTAAATGCGGTTAACTTGGTGAAAAGTGGGGTAAACTTACCGAAAGTGGGGTAAACCGGAGGCATTGGACACGGTAGGGTGGCCGGTGACATAACAAATGAGGTGTCAGCCGATTGAGGCTTAAAACGATTTATACTAATCCGGCTGACGAGTTACGACCGCGAAATTAGCATTTGATAAGCCGTAATGCATAAGAACAGGGTCCTAGCTATGAATTTTAAACAGTCACTTAGCAGTATTGATTTAATGTTAAAGTTTTTTAGAGAGCATAGTAACTATCTATTGATGCATACTTAGTCTGCAATGCTTACAAACATAAAAATAGCTATATCATATAGTATGCTATAGTTTAACAAATTAATCGAAGGTTTAAAGGTTTTTTTTTACACAATTACACCAATTATCTAGCCCCAAACTAAGCAAAGCTTGTGCTATGGCGACTAGATAACGAATAAACATACTTAAATACGTTTATAAACATCCATGACTTAGGTGCAAATGCTCGTGATCATCACACTTACATTTGCCCCACGCGGGAAACGAACTCGCAACCGCCAGGCATTGTAGTCCGGAGCTCGAACAACTACACCAGACGGTCGTCGGTTTAAAAAATAATAAGCCCTAGTAAGAAGTGAATTTTAAGTACGTAATTAAATCTAGTCTGACATTACCACGGAACAAATCACAATAATGGGTGTCAGCAGAACTTAGCTTCATACAATGTGCACTAGAGCAATGTACACATAAACATCGTTTAAAAACATAAAAAGTGTCAAAACGCTTGGGCTCGGGATAATATAGGTATGGGTTCTCTGATAGCAGTTATCAGAGAACCCATACCTATATTATCTGTGACTTTATACCAAACTTTTAACTGTCGTATCGATATGGAACTTTGTAAGATGTTTGTGTGTGTGTTAACGTATCATTTCATGAAATAATACAATTTATTCAAAAACATGAAATAAGATTTAGCCTATTTTGTTTTGTTTTACATAAAAGAGTGTTTTGTGGGTTTTGGAATGAAATGTTAAAAAATAGGACTTGTCTTTATTTCTGCTTGGCCGTCATATTCATTTTCACCTTATGTTGTACAATATGGCTTAAGTTAAGAAGAATGTTGATAACTTATAAACAGAAATTGCGAATATGTAGGTATACGAAACTTAAGATTGAAGCGTGTAAATATGAAGTTTCAAAACTAATACAATTACGTTGTAAACAAACTTTCAGCCACGCTTATTGAGATATTAATTAGAGACTCTCAAACATTGCGTTGTTCAATAATAAACTTGCGGACTGAAAAATACGTCTAAAAACTTGATATAAGACCGTAAATAAAAAGGCTCACTGTAACCACTATGGGTAAAACATAAAAAGTTACAATAATATTGTATTTTTTTACTTTTTAAATTAATAAATCATATTTAAGCCTTATTTTTAAGTATAATTGTATTATTTTACTAACATGTAGGATGTTCCATGGAATGAATGAATGTTTGGTTCGATGAACCAAAAATTTCCACGGTCTTGAAGTAAGATAACAACCAACATTTTTGTATGACGTTTAACCAGATTATAGTCTATTCTAAAACTCGTTTCCTTAATTGACTGAAATCGGGAAAGAGCAGATATTATTGACAAACAACTTCTAGCTGTTGTGACACAAAATAATTGCCTGCAGTTTCACTTTTCAAAAACAAAACCTTTTTGTTTAAAAACGAGGGAAGTCAGCTTCTTCTATTATTTTTTTTTACTGCAATCATGGGCTAAAAGCGGATAAAACGAGCCAGTTTCAAACGCCAGTATCGATTCTGTATCAAAATATTGAAAAATCTTTTGCACAATTTCATTTTCCGGCTAAAATGCTTTTTGAATTATTTTTCTGGATTTATACAACGAGAATTGTTTGTTATTCAAATACGAGTATTAGCTTCTACGTACTCGATTTAAACAATTTAGGAAAGTGGAAAAAAAGCCGTTTTTTACAAATTTAATAATTAGTACATATTTTCATCTTACGTGGTCTTAAGTTTTTCTGGATTTCATGAGATATATTATACTTACTACCTGTTCTGGTACCAGGTCATCACCACAAAATTGAACCGAAAAATTATTAAAATAAATTTAAAAATGATTATAGGTACTCTGTTTTGCTAAAAGTTTTAACGATGCATAAAACGGATACCCTAAGCCAAAATAAAATTTATTAAATCAAAGAAAAAAGGAAAATTATAGGAATCACAAAATTGTGTACCTAAGCAAGGAGTACGCCACACCACAAAACAACATCTTAATGAATCTTAATTTCAACTTCGCCGTGTTCCAAAACAACCGCCCGTCATTCCTTTAATTATATCACAACAACCCTCCATTTTACCTAATCCCCCACAAATAAGTCTTGAGCGCCACAGCATAATTTTATCAGTCGTTCTATATCGAAATGAAACATTTCTAAGGCGATACAGCTCAACAATTACGGGGGTATCTGTCGCCAATAAACCCGTAGGCTAAATGGATTAACCGCAGCGTTCTAATTCAGTACTAGTTAGATTGTGTTCACAGCGTAAATAATACCGCTAACCCATGTACACATACATATACTATTTAAGGAATTCAGTTCCGAAGACAGTATTTAGATAAAACGGTGTGTCATACAGATTAGCAAAAATATTTTAAGTATGGCGAGACATGCCGGAATACTAAATGTTATAAAATATCATCTCAATACCATGTTTCATGTGAATTTGAATTTGAATTTTATGATAGAGTTTTTTTATGTTTAATAAAATACAACTACAGAAATATTTAATCTGTTTCTGTGTAGGATTCTTACTCGAGTCACAGAGACATGCCGGAATACTAAATGTTATAAAATATCATCTCAATACCATGTTTCATGTGAATTTGAATTTGAATTTTATGATAGAGTTTTTTTATGTTTAATAAAATACAACTACAGAAATATTTAATCTGTTTCTGTGTAGGATTCTTACTCGAGTATAATAAATCATTATGCAAATTTTAGACTTAAAAGTTTGTTTGTTTGTTTGACCGATTCAAAGCTTGCCCATTAGATTTTTTTGGAGGGCAATACGCAAAATGTTGTTAGAAAATTGTTTGTTTAGCATAGACGAATTTGTAGATTTTGCAAGACTGAAAACATAAAACAGAGGTCTGACGATGTAAAGAAATACTGACTGCTTTTTGTTGAAAGCTTTTAATAATACTTTTTGACATTGATTAATTTTTATGACAATATTAGTTTTTTATTATAGTTTCAATAATATTAACTCCAATTGTTATTGTTTATTAATATTACGGACGACATTAATGATTTATATAACTTCACAAATTTTGTAATTTTCGACTATAATTTTGCCTACCGATAAATTGGTAAAGTACGCTGGAAATAGTTTTAAAAATAATCATCTTTATTGTACCGTATTTTATGCAATAAAAAATATTTCTATTCATTTCGAAAAGCCGTTCGGCTTTAGCGGTCTTTACCCCTCTGCCCAATAAAACAAGACATAAGTAACAGAAATATCATACAATAAGTGGTCTCACGCAACAGTTCGGTTTTCAAAAGGTTAAAAAGCACTGTCAAATGCTTTCAGCGCCTATATGTACCTTATCTACACATATGATTTACATAAGTTCCAGTTTTTGGCACCTAGCATTTTTTCACTGTCTCCTCTCCCAGACAAAACATGACATCACAAAATATTGCCGCACGGAGTGCCGACGTAATAAGGTCTTATCTTCGCGAGTCGACGCTTTTGTTAATATCTGAAGACGAAAGGACATTAGTTTGTTTTTGTTCTGCAGTCTCGAGAGAGAAACTATTTTTATAGAGTAAAACGAAATAGGGTGACATTTATGATTTATTACGTACAGATTATAGATGGATAGGAGATAAATATTATGTTTGAGTATGTCTTTATATAATCGCCATAGTACATAACAATTATCAGCTCAGCGGTTAGTTTGAGGCTAGATAATCGTTGTGATTGCCAGAAGAATTTAAATTTAATCGTCCGTCCAAGTCGCCGTTTGTCTAACCATTAATGCTTTTGAACACTCGTCAACAGCCTTTTAAAGTCTAATGCAAGAGATAGCCTATAAGCTTTAAAGCCTCCATGAAAGGTCACAGCGAGCAGCTCTGAGCCGTTTTTTGTTTCGTTACAGTTAAAATATTTACAAGCGTCAAACTATGTGTGTACAATTTGTGCTTTATCTTTAAAGTTAGCTGTAATTAAGTTAATTGGTCTAGTGAAATTAAGGTCATGCAATGATGAATGAAAACAAAAATTGTCTGGAACTTTATTATTACTGGGCTTTATTATTACTTACTCCAGTTCTGAAACTTTCAGTAAAATCCAGAACTCGTCCTTCGTAAAAATACTTTTGCCTTTTTCCTGACAAGATTCATCTTCATCACTTTTAATAAAAAGAAATTCTTTGTTTTCGTTTGTTCGGCCTCTGTCAAACTGTAGAACGCGAGACATTTTAATCAAATCTTTAAATTAATAAAATCCTATCATCCCAGATATGCTAAATTACGTCTCTAGTGTTGCCCTAAAAATTTTGTGTCGGAAGTCTATCGACAGTATACTATCGATAGTATTATATCGATAGTTTTCAACTATGATTCGAACTACTACGACTATCGAGTCGACCGTTGTTACGAAGTTTTTTTAGTCGTGTAACTTCATGGCTGTCGAAATCGGTTGTATAAAATACAATATATAAAAAATATTTGGTTCAAAATAATAAGATATTTTTTTATTTAAACCACATCGAAAAGCTCATACAGATAAAATTACGGGATTTAGAATAAAATCCAAAGAAACAAATCAATTTTGATTTAAAGATTTGTCGATATTAAAATTACCGATAGCTGAGCAACACTGTCTACACCCAGTAGCTGCAATATTAGCCTCTTTGACATTGGTCGTTCTTTTGGGAGAAACCAAGAGTTTTTAAGCTACCCCACTGAGACTGAAGTTTCCTCAAATAAGTTCACGAACTGTCACTAATCCATTTCATATTAGAACTTACTTGGCTCTCTTAACTTAAAGAACTCAAGGGAAATAAATATTTTTTCAGACTTTGTAAAAGATACGAAGTTAGTTCTTAAGTACTTTGTTATCTTAGGTGTTATCTCGATATTAAAGTTTTAAATTCTTAATCCTCTGAGCTCTTTCCATTTCTGGGCGGGGTACGCTAACCATAGTCTTAGACGCATCAAGTGTAGATAAGTCATAAAGTTACTTTATAAGAGGATTCTAAGTTCATTTATGAAACGAAAATGCCGAAAGCATTATTAACTCGGGCGGGGCCAAGCAAGTATTCTTTTACGCGTATTCTTTTCGACGTATTCTTTTTACTAGCGCTTAAGGCGGGCATTTTCGACCACTACAGGCAAAAAATGTCCCCCTCACCCGCCCGCAAAATATCAGTGACTTGCGAGGAAGGAGCGCGAGGCATGACATACGATGATTTTGCATGGCTCGAACGGCGTTGATTAATGCCACAGTAAAATTAAATGCGGTAGGTAATAAAGTACTTATCAAGATGATTAATACTTGAAAAAAAACACGACCGCCTCAGGTGGGACCCGAACCCACGACCATACCGGGCGAGTGCTTTTCCAACTAAGCTACCGAGACGCTAGTGGACCTGACTATCATATTTCTCTGACTTCACCAAATATTTATTTGCATAAATTAACACAGGCTATTTTCGGTTTGATATACAATTAATTATTTACCTCTTAGTAGATGTCGGTATTATTTTTGTACAAACAATTTCTCCCAAATATCTTATTCATGTCCAAATAAGGTAACATACTAGTGGGCGGTGGCTTTTACCTGTTGTGGTAGCAGAAAAATATACGAGCATTTCCTTGTTTATTTTTCACACGGTAAAAAGTTAACTTTGTTGTTTTTTCGAGCTTATTAAAATTACTCCGAGCCTCGCACGTTCCTAAGTGTCTGAGATAATTGATTTATGTCCCCTTTTTGTAGTCGGTCGGCTCGTCAAGTGCGTCGAAATATAATGGCACTTTCTGAGTTTTTGGTAGCATTCTGGCTGGCAATGTGAGGTTTTAACAGCGGTAATGACGTGGAGTCGGAAATAGTAACCTATTAACACACTAGAAAGTTTAACTAAATTAAAAAGATTTTGTGCTTTTAGCCAAAATATATTAACTGCATAGAGATTTCACCGTATGTACCTAGGTTTTCAGAATAGAATAGAGTAGGTTTTTTTGCGGTAAATGTGGTACAAAAAGATGACACAAAATATATGGCTGTTTATGCAGTCTATATTTAAGGCAGTTTTAAAAAAAAGTATCAGTTATTGAAAGCTTTACTGCATAAACCTAAAAGTTTTCAACAGTTGGACTTAATGCCAAATTCAGCCAACCTAAGGGTCATGCAGAAATTCATGGACATGGTAAAGATCCAAGATAAATCGTAGATTAGGTGCCTGTTGGGTGCAGTAAATATTCAAAATAAATCGTAAAGTATCAAGATTAGAGAAAGTTGTAAAAATCTATCTCTTAGACCACCTGTCAGTCGCTAGCGAACATACAAATTTGCTACACATCTATCAAATGCGATTTATGGAAATCTTCAAACAAAAAATAATAATGTAATACCCCTATGTTTCGGTTCAGAAATAAGACCACCCCTCAACAGGTGAAGGAAGGAGCCAAGCAAAACATCATTTATTCTGAAAACGACGGGCACAAATTGAATTTGTCAAACTGACTGCCTCTTGGATTTGAAATACCGATGGACAGATCACTTCGACAATTAGACACTGTATGTAGTATTTATTTATTTCTTTATGGACAACCAACATGACCATACATTAACTTATTCAGTTTAAAATAACATTACAAGTTGTTGCTTTAATTTTAGGCCACCACGACAAGCATAACGAATATTGTTAAAGGCTAATTAAAATCGCAACTAATCTTAAACAATGTTTTTAACACGTACTTTATAATTAAAGCATAAGAAGAATAATTAAAGAAGAAGAAAGAAGAAGCATATTAAAAAAAACACAGACAAAAGTACAGTACACTGTAAAATACATTAGCTAATATGAATAGGAACCAAAATAACAATTGACATTTAGTGTCAAAACGAGTCTCATCATCTCACGGTGCCGAAAAGACGATGCCACGTCTAGTCTAGCTAGATGTAATACGTAAAATATACAACATATTAAACAGCCGATAAACACTAATCTGACATGTGATAGAATCCCAATCATCTATTTAAAAAAACATCATCATCATCACCTCAGCCTATTGCAGTCCACTGTTGGACATAAGCCTCCAACAAAAAGCGCTAAAGAGCATAATCTCCCGTTTTTTTCATCCAGCCACTGCCAGCCATCTTTCGGTCGTCAGTCCATCGGGCTGGGGGTGTCCTACACTACGTTTGTCAAGGCGTGGTCTCTTCTCGAGAACCCGTTTACTCCACCTTTTCTTGTATTCCTTAGATTTATAAAACAGTTTTTTTATATTTAATCGTATCTGGGTGTGCCGGGAAACGCCTCTGGCCAAATTAATTACCAGGTACCTCGTAACAATGAGATGCTAATTCCTTTGAGACCACGCCAATTTGTTAGGTGTCTGGTGCAAATTAATTTTACTTTGCTTTAATTTTAATTATTTCTCCTTCTTGTACGGAGTCCCCAAACAAAGTTTTGTGGCCCACTTTACCATCCTCCAATATACCTATTGTGTATTGTGGTTGCATATTTAATCAAAAATTATTTTAATGCAGCATCTATATCGGTTCATCAGTCTATGGCTTAGCGAGACAAAAATAAGATGTACTTTGACGACCTCCGTAGCCGGGAGGCGAGCACGCCGGACTTGGCGTTGCCATCTCTGAGGTTCCGGGTTCGATTCCCGGTCGGTTCAGTGTAGAAAACGAACTTTTTTTATATTGGCTCGGGTCTGGGCGTTGTGGTACCGTCGTTGTTTCTGATTTCTCTAACACAAGTGGTTTAGGTACTTACCTTAGGATCAGAGCAATGTATGTGATGTTGTCCAATATTTATATTTATTTTTTTATAATACACTTCGCAATGGCTACGGCTGCTGAACTGATGAGATTTTAATCACTTTTGGAGTAATCTTGTTAAAAATAATTTAGTGAAACGGCAGCTGGTACCGCCAATATTATACCGGATTGCGAGTAGTTTCTTAATTAATATTAGTAAAGGCAATAATCAGTTATTGAGATAGTCGTTAGAGGTCTGGATAAAACTTAATATGAGAGTTGAATAAGATCTTTCTATTGAAATTTTTGCGAAGAATATAAGGCTATATAGCCTCGATAGCAATAAAACTTCTACTAGTATTATGTTTGGAAATTTGTCGACAAATGTGTTAAGTTTTAACGGCGAATGGCCGAATACTGAAAGTTTTCATCTGTTTTCGCGATAACACATCTAGTAACGACCCTACTGGCTTATGGATTGATTTGTCTAGAACGCAATGGGTTTGTAGGGGTCACGTTGTGCAAACGCAGCGGAAAGGCACAGGCGACCGCGCCCGATAGTCAGTCGTTCGCCGGGAACACTAACGAACACGCGTAGCATAGAACCTATTGTATCGGCTATAATATGTACTGTACGTAAAGTAAAATAAACAAGTGGTTTCGGTAATAACTGTTTTTATTAAATACTCCCTTAGACAGGCATCCCTAAAGTGGTGACCCACGCTAGTCACACGTGAGGGTCCTGGTTACGGTTGAGAAGTGAAGTGTGCGAAACGAACTTTGACCGGTGACGGCTCCCTGCGCTTCCGAGCAGGCTAAACAATGGCGGAGCAAGCGAGTTTATCAGTGATTTCGGTCGCAGCGCGTATACCGGAGTTCTGGATAGAACTGCCCAGGCTCTGGTTTGCCCAAGTTGAAGCGGCGGTGAATCCTCAAAAACAAAGCGACAAAGCAAAATTTCAACTGGTAATAGCGAAGTTAGGACGCGATATCATGCAACAGGTGGCGGACATGGTATATAACCCACCGGAAGAGAAAGCCTACAGCAAATTGAAGAAAAGACTAATAGAAATTTATGAAGAATCACCAAAGAGGCAATTTCAAAGGTTAGTGGGAGAATTAGACTTAGGAGCACAAAAGCCTTCGCAATTGCTGCGATGAATGCTCGAACTAGCGCGCAACTGCAAAGCTAGTGAAGACACAGTGCAAAACCTGTGGACATCAAGGTTATCCAGCTCCGCCAGGGCAGTGCTTGCAGCTTGTCACGACCAAAAACTGGAAAACCTATCGGGGATAGCAGACAAGGTCTTAGAGAGTCTAAATAGCAGGCATCATGAGGCAAAGTGGCAGTCGCATGTCATCAGAGCACCAGCACAGCAGTGAATGACACGATGACATACTCTCACAAGTAAACAAACTGGGCCTAGAAGTTGCATCGTTAAGAGAGCAAGTTAGTAACAGGGGACAGCCAAGCTATAGGAATAGCAGACCACAAAATCGAGGCAGGCAGTTCAGAACCAGATCACCAAGCAGAACACCAGCGAGTCCGGATTGGTTGTGTCGGTACCATTACAGGTAGGGACCACAGGCGAACAGGTGTAAGCAGCCCTGTAATTGGAAACCGACGTCGGGAAACTAAGGAATTAACAAAACAAGGCAAATTTTAAAAAAATGTAAATGAAACAATTGTAATGTATTTTAAATTTAATATATTCAAAACGTTTTGGTTATATCAATTCCTTAAGTAGTTTCGACAAAAAAAATCATTCTATTACTTCAAGATATAAAGATCTTTATGAAACAGAAATGGACATCAACGAAATGTAACGTTCCAACCCTAATAAATAATGAAAGCGTATCTAGGTTACGTTACGTCCATCCTTTTGAACCTAGACTTCTCCCAAAGGAGGTATCTGCAGTAAACGATAGTGGCCTGAATTTATGAGTCGCATTTGAGGAATCTTTGAGACGATTTGTGTTAGGCGTCAAATTTTTTTAGACATGAAACGCATGTTTAGAATCTTTATTAAACAAAAATTAAATAATTTCTTCGATTTCAATTATAATGTACCCCAAAACTGGCAAAGCTTGTACTGTGGTGACTAGATAACACATAAACTTAATCGGCCTTATTACAAAAAAGATATACTAGGTTTAAACCATGTCTAAAGATTAGCCAACCAATTTTAAATATGGGTCATTATTACTGAGATATGTCTGATGTGTCAACATTTTAAATTGGTTGGTTATTTTTTAGACATGGTTTAAACCTAGTCTACTTTTTTTGTAATAAGGCCAAATATATATTGTTTTAAACTTTCATGGTCACTAACATTAGAATAGTTTGTTACGAGATTGCTACCATGTACCTTATTTTTGAGTTCCCGATATTTCGGCACTGTTGCAAGTGCCATGATCACGGAGTAACTGACAACAGTGCCGAAATATCGGGAACTCAAAAATAAGGTACATGGTAGCAATCTCGTAACAAACTATTCTAATGTTAGTGACCATGAAAGTTTAAAACAATATATATTTGGCCTTATTACAAAAAAAGTAGACTAGGTTTAAACCATGTCTAAAAAATAACCAACCAATTTAAAATGTTGACACATCAGACATATCTCAGTAATAATGACCCATATTTAAAATTGGTTGGCTAATCTTTAGACATGGTTTAAACCTAGTATATCTTTTTTGTAATAAGGCCGATTAAGTTTATGTGTTATCTAGTCACCACAGTACAAGCTTTGCCAGTTTTGGGGTACATTATAATTGAAATCGAAGAAATTATTTAATTTTTGTTTAATAAAGATTCTAAACATGCGTTTCATGTCTAAAAAAATTTGACGCCTAACACAAATCGTCTCAAAGATTCCTCAAATGCGACTCATAAATTCAGGCCACTATCGTTTACTGCAGATACCTCCTTTGGGAGAAGTCTAGGTTCAAAAGGATGGACGTAACGTAACCTAGATACGCTTTCATTATTTATTAGGGTTGGAACGTTACATTTCGTTGATGTCCATTTCTGTTTCATAAAGATCTTTATATCTTGAAGTAATAGAATGATTTTTTTTGTCGAAACTACTTAAGGAATTGATATAACCAAAACGTTTTGAATATATTAAATTTAAAATACATTACAATTGTTTCATTTACATTTTTTTAAAATTTGCCTTGTTTTGTTAATTCCTTAGTTTCCCGACGTCGGTTTCCAATTACAGGGCTGCTTACACCTGTTCGCCTGTGGTCCCTACCTGTAATGGTACCGACACAACCAATCCGGACTCGCTGGTGTTCTGCTTGGTGATCTGGTTCTGAACTGCCTGCCTCGATTTTGTGGTCTGCTATTCCTATAGCTTGGCTGTCCCCTGTTACTAACTTGCTCTCTTAACGATGCAACTTCTAGGCCCAGTTTGTTTACTTGTGAGAGTATGTCATCGTGTCATTCACTGCTGTGCTGGTGCTCTGATGACATGCGACTGCCACTTTGCCTCATGATGCCTGCTATTTAGACTCTCTAAGACCTTGTCTGCTATCCCCGATAGGTTTTCCAGTTTTTGGTCGTGACAAGCTGCAAGCACTGCCCTGGCGGAGCTGGATAACCTTGATGTCCACAGGTTTTGCACTGTGTCTTCACTAGCTTTGCAGTTGCGCGCTAGTTCGAGCATTCATCGCAGCAATTGCGAAGGCTTTTGTGCTCCTAAGTCTAATTCTCCCACTAACCTTTGAAATTGCCTCTTTGGTGATTCTTCATAAATTTCTATTAGTCTTTTCTTCAATTTGCTGTAGGCTTTCTCTTCCGGTGGGTTATATACCATGTCCGCCACCTGTTGCATGATATCGCGTCCTAACTTCGCTATTACCAGTTGAAATTTTGCTTTGTCGCTTTGTTTTTGAGGATTCACCGCCGCTTCAACTTGGGCAAACCAGAGCCTGGGCAGTTCTATCCAGAACTCCGGTATACGCGCTGCGACCGAAATCACTGATAAACTCGCTTGCTCCGCCATTGTTTAGCCTGCTCGGAAGCGCAGGGAGCCGTCACCGGTCAAAGTTCGTTTCGCACACTTCACTTCTCAACCGTAACCAGGACCCTCACGTGTGACTAGCGTGGGTCACCACTTTAGGGATGCCTGTCTAAGGGAGTATTTAATAAAAACAGTTATTACCGAAACCACTTGTTTATTTTACTTTAAAATTAAATAATTTCTTCGATTTCAATTATAATGTACCCCAAAACTGGCAAAGCTTGTACTGTGGTGACTAGATAACACATAAACTTAATCGGCCTTATTACAAAAAAGATATACTAGGTTTAAACCATGTCTAAAGATTAGCCAACCAATTTTAAATATGGGTCATTATTACTGAGATATGTCTGATGTGTCAACATTTTAAATTGGTTGGTTATTTTTTAGACATGGTTTAAACCTAGTCTACTTTTTTTGTAATAAGGCCAAATATATATTGTTTTAAACTTTCATGGTCACTAACATTAGAATAGTTTGTTACGAGATTGCTACCATGTACCTTATTTTTGAGTTCCCGATATTTCGGCACTGTTGTCAGTTACTCCGTGATCATGGCACTTGCAACAGTGCCGAAATATCGGGAACTCAAAAATAAGGTACATGGTAGCAATCTCGTAACAAACTATTCTAAGGCCAAATATAATAAATAAATAAATAAATATTGGACAACATCAGATACATTGCTCTGACCCTAAGGTAAGTAGCTAAAGCACTTGTGTTATAGAAATCAGAAACAACGACGGTACCACAACACCCAGACCCGAGACAATATAGAAAAATTCGTTTTCCACATTGACCCGACCGGGGATCGAACCCGGAACCTCAGAGGTGGCGGCGCCATATACAGTCCGGCTACGGCTACGCCTCTCGGCTACGGAGGTCGTCAAATATGTTTATAAACATCGATAAATAGGTTCAAATGCTGTGCTCTTTACACATACATTTGCCATTACAGTTAGTAATAATGTATCCCTAAACAAAGCAAAACTTTGGACTATGACGACTAGATCACGGATAAACTATTAAGTTTTTAAACTCCTATGACTTAGGTTTAGGTACAATTCTCGTGCTCATTATCACACATACATAAAACGATGCATGTCTGTCGGTTTCATCCTACCGTTTTGTAACGTATTCGTTCTATATTCAAAATATGCCGCCAAAAAGGCTTGTAGCCAAACTTCGTTCGTTCGCTCAGCCAATAGCAACGCCCAATCCTAAGGGCATATCGGTGGGAGTTAATTTTGATTGGCCGACACTGAGAGTGTGATGGCCGTCCCCGTCGCGAGCTGCAAGCTTTAACTCGAAGGCTGCAAATCTTCATTTTATCCTAACTTTTGTGCTCTGTGTTATCATCGGTGCGCTAAACAAGTGTCGTCTTGAACGTCTGTGATTTGTGTAGACAGTATTCCCATAAATACCAGCTTTCACCTGCCCTCGCGGAGAACCGCATGGCAGACTCCTCGTGCAATCCCAAGAAGAAGTCATATCAGGACCATCCTGTCCACTCGTACGTGGAAAGGCCTGCTCCCACTGGTGAGTGTTGTTGCTTTATTGGTGAAGAGCGGGCGAACCTCGACTCGTTATATTTTGTTGGCAGAGCCTCCTCAGGGTCTGACCCAGTGTGTCGTGATCGGTCTGTACCGGCAAGACCATCGTGATACATCTTTATGGTGCCGAAACCCGGGATGGGTGGTACATGAACTTATTTTTGGAAATTGCAAATACGTTCTATAAACATAGCTGGTATTTTTCGTGATTTTTAGTGACAATATAGCATCTAACATACTATAAACTCATAAAAACCATAATCTGTAATGTTTTTCTAGTGTTAAAATCAGTATATGATACATTCCAATCGATATTTCTTGTAATCACACATTCGCATTTTTATTCTTAGTTTCGGGTAGAATAAACTCGCAACATAATTCATTTTAAACTCGTCCATATTATGCGTTGAGATTCTTCATTCCACACTAGAAACATCCAATCGTTCACTCACAGATCAGTTTCACTCGTTCTAAATCGTATGGATTCATCATTCAGAATTGACAGTGTCAATCAGTATTGAGCATTCGTTCACGATCTTTGCTTGTTCACTCGTAACTTGTATTGCTAAGTTGGTCATTCATAAACAAACTTATAATATTTGTTCTCTGTCGATTTGCAGCTTTAATTCGTGCACTCGCATATTCGTTGAATGTTAAAGATATTAACAGATCATACATATACAATCCAACTATTTAATTCGGTGTATAAGTATACTTTTCTCGGCTGTTTTACTTTTCATTCAGTTTTCATATTGTTATTACGGATCACACTAAAGCAATCTATTAATAACCCGGTGCTTTATGTAAAATTTAGGTCGGCTGTAGTAATAATATAGTTAACTTAGGCCAATTTTCTCGTATTGCTTACTAACAGTACTTTTGTCGCGGATCATACTTAAAACTTTCATGTCTTTTTGTATAACTTATTCGGCTGTGACATTAATACATTAGTTCTCATTCGGTTGTCTTTGTTACGGATCATACGTCTAGTATAACTTAATTCGGCTGTAATATTGACGAATATTAAACGTTTTCACTCACACTACAACCAATCGATATAAAAATATTAATATATTTAATTCGTTTCGTAGTCGGTTCATTTCATTCATTGAAGTGAAATCTAAATTGCAACGTTATACCTAAAACGGTCAGCTGCTGCTGACTTGCAGTTGTTTACGCGAATTCGTACGTATCACTCGTTCAGCGCGTGATTGCCGTAATTCTATTTATAACTCGGACTTTCTTCCTGATGCGGTTAGGCAGATAGTTATACGTTCTTTTAAATCGAAATTAAAACGTTAGTAGGTACAAGTATAATAACTGGTAATCATGTCCTATAATCCGAAACGTGCTACTCGTAAGTCTAGCCACACGAGTAAATCTAAATCGAAAACTAATTCAGAATACACCATACATGATTTACCGTCATTACGTCGGAAGCGTACTATCGCATTAAACCGTATGTTGAAGGCATTAGAGGTCGGTATTGCAGCACAATCCGAATCTGATGACAGTCAATGCGATCTATTCTTTTCATATTGTGATCAAGCATCAAACATAAGGTCTGATTTTGAACTCGCACATTATTCAATACTCGAATTATTGAATTCATCCGATGATGATGAATACTGTGATGATGATGACATTCGTATTCACTTTGATGACACATATTTTCATGTTTTGTCCATAATGAAATCCTTGCAGAAATCGGAATCAAAACTAATTTCAAATAATTGTAAGGCCGAGTCTTCATCATTAAGATCACACATCAAGCTACCTAAAATTCAGCTACCTACATTTACGGGTAATATT